>CM021102.1:616554917-617168148 GCA_007115665.2 Sequoiadendron giganteum | reverse complement strand
TATTTCATTTTATAGCCCACCAACATCTTGTTGATGTAATAGATAACTCTTTCCTTTCCATCCTCATCATGTTGTGGTAGAAGAGCACCTAGTGCTGTTGATGTTGCTGAGATATACAAGATCAATGGCTTGTTCGGTATTGGCGACATAAGCACTGGAGGTGTCAATAGGTAGTCCTTGATCTGTTTGAAAGTTTTGTCACACTTCTCATCCCATTTGTAAGTTATTCCTTTATGAAGAAGATGCAAAAAAGGGTGGATTTTATCTGATAGTTGTGTTATGAACCTTCTAATGTGTTGTAATCTTCCTTGTAACCCTCTCATCTAATTCGATGTTTGTGGTGGTTCCATGCCGAGGATGGATTTTACCTTTGTTGGATCAATTACTATCCCTCTTTGTGAGATGATATAGCCAAGAAGTTTGTCTGATGTAACCCCAAAGACACTCTTGTTTGGATTCAATTGTACCTTGTACTCTTCAAGTCTGTCGAAGATGGGTCCTAAGACTTATATGTGCTCACTTATTTTCATTTATTTTTCAAAAATATCATCCACATAATCTTTGATTGTTTTGTGGATCATGTCATGAAAGATGAGGGTCATTTCTCTTTGATAGGTTGCTCCTGCATTCTTTAATTCGAATGGCATCGCGTTCCAACAATATGTTCCCCCCCATGGACAGATAAATGTCATTTTGTGTTGATCCTCCTTGGCGATTATGATTTGATTGTAACCTGAAAACTATCCATGAGTGATAGAATTTCATGCCCAGCTGTTAAGTCCACAATGAGATCGATGTTAGGAAGAGGGAAATCATCCTTCGAGCATGCCTTGTTTAAGTCTCTAAAATCAATGCATATTTTGATGCCCCCAGTGGGTTTAGAGACTTGCACTAGTTTAGAAACCCACTCAGGATAATCTATTGGTTAGATAAATCCAACGTCAAGGAGCTTTTGTAACTCTGATCTGACGGTGCATCTTCCTTAATTTTTGCTTCATTGTCTTGGCTTCAAGATAAACTACTAAGTGATGCACAACCACTTCTAGATCGAGCCTTGGCATATCAGTGTATGACCATACAAAGTTAGCTCTTCGCTCTTTTGAGAATGCTACTAGATTTTATTTTTCTTCATCCAACAAGGATTTAGCATAGAAAGTGATCTTAGGTGCCTCTTTTGTTCCCACATTGACTTGAATGACCTTTTCTTATAGAATTGTTGACTTCTCTGGGTACATAGCACTAAGGGGGAGATTGAATCCCTCATCCTTGGGAACCTCAAAGGTTTTCACCTTCATATGCATCCTTTCTTTTTACTATTTTAGGATCAAAAAGTGCCACAGTGTGGTTTTCACTCAAAGATCTACATGTTATATGCATTTCGTCAATTTTGCAACTAAAGGACTCAATCATCTCCCTATAGTACACTCTTGTGTCTAGCCCTATGTCAAAACCTTCTTTGTGATCTGCCCATGGTAAGTTGTCATGGAGTCCCATGAATTCTAATATCACTTCATCATTTTTGAATAAATCAAGAATTAGTGGTCCTTGTTGGTCCAATTCAATGAGTCATGGTATACTAGGCGTATTTTAGTTTATTGATTGCTTGGAGCAAATGATGTTTTTGAAAATTTAAGCAACATTTTTAGGGCTTCGTACCCTTTACATCGAGCCACAAGGGCTAAAAAGGAGCAAGACTAAAAAGCAAACATCAAGTAAACAAAAAGCAGAGACAACCCATAGGCAGCACAAAGACCACATAGAGGCAACTGACAGATAGGACACCGGAATAGGTACTAGCTAACCGACGTTGTCCCAATTTTTGATCAGGAGGTCCACAGCCTCATCACCCACCCATTCTTTGTTCTCTTGATTGTTATTCCCCTCCAACTCCTCCTTTATAGCATTAGACATAGTGCTAGTGACAAAATGGCCCAACTTCATGGTGAAGTGGGTCAACCCACAAAACCTTTTGTCGAGCGTGTCCATTCTCTTCACCAAATCACAAGGCTCCTCCCCAATGTCCATGGTCCTCGAGACCTCTCTAGTCTCTTCGACCAGGGGATGTGGAGAGAGAGGCAGAGCCATCTTTAGGAACCTTGTTGTCCTAAGGAGTAAACTGGGGCCCCTCCACATTTTTGTCCTCATCATCTTCAGTTTCCTCTTCCTTGTACCCTTTGTTGTTAGATCGCTCCTCTGAATCTTCAATAATCAACCTCTTTTTGTTGTTCTTTGCAAGCCTCCCAAATCTCCTTCTCAAATTTTCCCCACCAGTCATCTCAGTGGTCCTCACAACTGTTAGTGTAATTAATTAATTAATTATTACACTAGCATAAGTTAACTTAGGTATTAATTAATCATATTAGTCCTAGGTTACTTTTAATCATTTAATAAAGTTGTTGAGATAATATTTCATTCTAGAAGATGAGTTGTCTTTTCTAGAACTTATCTCCATCTTGTTATGATTCCCTAGGTAGGTTGTTAGGGTTTCTTGTTGTCACATGAAGTGTGATTTGAACACTTGGCAACATCTTATGCATTTTAGGTTTTTCTCTTGCCTATATAATTAGGCATATGTACTCTTTGTAAATCATTTTAAATATCAATCAGATAATCTCTATTTGCATGTCCTTAGTTGCAACACTTTCTGTGTGGTTGAATTTCTTCTTGGCAGGTCCTTTGAAGTGTGCGCAGCTTCATTGGATGATTCAACATCCATTATTCCAACAACAACAGTGTCTCCTTTGGAGTCTTTCCTTATTATGTTCTTGCCCTTTCCTTCCCTAGCAATCGGGTCCGACGTGCCTTTCTCCTTCCCTTTTTTAGTAGTGGTGGCCTTGTAGGCCGAATCTGCCTGAGTGTATTTCAATTCATAGAGACCTTCCGCCGCACTGGCATGAGCCTTACCCAGACTGCCCTTAAGTTTCTTGGTGGTTATCTTGGCTTTGGATCCTCGCAGTGCCCGTATTGGATTTTTGGGGAAGGCTTTTAGACTTGGTCGGGGAAATATTCACAGTCGACAGGGGTTCAATATCCTCAATACGAACAACCATAATAGCTTTAGGAGGACAGAGGGCTAGGTGGAAGTGATAAAGTCTCAGAATGAGCCCCTAATGGAGTGGGAGCGATGGGAGATCACTGGGGTTAAGGCTGGCCAACTCTTTGCATTTTTTGATTGAGTTTTATGAATCCATTAGAAGAAAGAATGAAAAACTAAGCAACATCTTGTGTCTTAAATGATTTAACAGGGGGAAGTGATAAAAAATGCAGGTTTTAAACCTACCTTCCAAGGTGACGTACTTCATCAGCGCCAGGCACACTTGATCCTAGGGCTTCGGGAGTGCTTCTCTCTCAAAACCCAACTGGTTCCGCACCAGGGCCTCATCACCTTTGAAAAAATATTTCAAGCTTTCATGATCTGGTTTCTTGGTGTGTTTGGGG
Organism: Sequoiadendron giganteum; assembly: GCA_007115665.2. Lineage (NCBI taxonomy): Eukaryota > Viridiplantae > Streptophyta > Pinopsida > Cupressales > Cupressaceae > Sequoiadendron > Sequoiadendron giganteum. The sequence continues at coordinate 617,164,710 of CM021102.1, read as the reverse complement.
TATTTTTTCCCAGTACACTGTAATCCTGTGGCTTGCACTATGACTTCCTCACTGATTTCAAATGAGATTCCTCTGATGGAGACCCTACGATCCTTCCATGAGTTGGAAAACTAGCCCGACAAGTTAGGATCATGTTCGACCAAAATCTCCATAAGCGGAGCAATGCCACCTTCCACATAGATGTGTCAAACTAAAGGATTATTTTGAAACTCATCGCAGTTATCTAGCTCAATCCTCACCCGCTCACCACCCATTTTACCAACTTGCACAGGAAGCCCAAGAGTTTGCAAAAGATACCAAATGCAGAAGCAACGAATAATTATCACATTGTGTTCATTAAGGCAAGGTATACAACAAAGGTTAATTACACCCGCATACAAGTCACATGCGCGGAAGGGAAAATCACCACAAGGTGACTTGACAAAGAAATTAATGAGGATCTTGGGATGATTGTGTCTAGCAAGGCAAGAATTGGCGGGCATGTAGGGTTCCTTCTTCTTGGAGAAAATGCGGAAAAACAAGGCAGATTGGTCGTATGACTAAAAATAGAAACCATCCTAAAGGTGCCATTTGAGACTCATGCTAAACTAGCTAGCATGAAGATACTAGAAGGAGGCAAACTTTCGTAATGAAGAGTCAAATAATATAAAAACTCTCACACAAACTAATGCAAGGATGAGATAAAACAAGATATCTCACAATCCCCAAGAGAAGAGATCGCACGATACGGCTCCTCAGATTCATTGAAGTCACATCCTTCCATCTTTCCTTCATCAAGCTGCCAATTTTAATCGTGTTACCATCCTTAAAATTTAAACCCCGCCACCTTTTTGTCAGCTTAGTACTCGAACCCATCCACTAGGTCCAAAGGATAGACACATGGATCCTCCAATCCATGCCCCACGCACGAAAATCTCATGAAGAGGAATTTATTCTCAAATAGGTCAACAACATCAAGAGGTAAGTCATCTAAGGTTGTATCATGTGATGCAGGTAACCAAGAGGAAGCCTCAGCTCGTTTAGTGGAATTACCTTTGCCAATAAGGGTTACCTTGATAGTAGTACAACCTAGGCCAAGATTCTTTAGGCATTTCTCAGGAATAATGGATTATAAAAAACCATTATCATTCTATCCCAATTTCTCATTCTTGTTATATCCCCATCCCTTCATTAGACGTAATCCTTTGTAGCCATCTTCCATGGGAAGAGTAGGGACAAGTCATTCATCCTGATAGAGGAGTTTAGAGACATCCTCTTCATTGACATCTTCTTGGTTAAATCCCCCCACTTGGTGAAGGTAGTATTTTCCATATTGATTGTTTCGAGCTCTTTGTTGCTAGATAAGGGTTTCTCGTGGGATTGAGGAGAAATACGTAGTTCTCCCAAGACAAAGGTATTATTCCTTAGCTTATAGTTCCCACAACCATCATCCTGGATCACTGCTTTGATGTCAAGTATATTCTGCATAATGGGTGTTTTTGTTTCTGAGGTCAATGCAAGGGATGATGGGTCAACAAATGAGGTAGATAGTGTAGGCCCTTTGCCATTCTTGGGTATTTTAGGAATCTTGTAGAACTTGGCCTCAAGGTTATTGTAGTAGTAAAAGGGCTCAGAATCTCCATGGATGGTAATTTCTCTGCCCTCGAGAGGAAACTTTACACATTGATGATAGGTTGAGGCTATAACTTTTAGGGCATGGATCCATGGTCGACCAAGTAGGATGTTATAGGGAAGATCAAGGTCTAGCACTTGGTATGTAGTTTCTACAATGATGGGTCCAACTTGGATAGGTAGTGCAATGATGCCTTGTGATACCTGCTCGTGGTCATCATATGCTCTGATGGTGGTACTTTTTGCTTTCTCAATAGTATCCTTTGAATAGCCAAGGTTCTTGATTAACTGAAGGGTACAAACGTTCAGACCAACACCTCCATCTACCAAGACTCTTTTGACCTTATTCTTATGAATGACAACCTCAAGGTGGAACACACAGTTATGAGATGGTTGTGATGGTAGGTCTTGTTCTGAGAAGGTAAGGAGATGATTAGTGATATGCCCTACCATAGCTTGAAACTGATCTGTATCAATATCCTCAGGGACAAACGATTCTAATAAAGCTTTCTCTAGGATTTCCCTATGCATGGGGGACAACCTTAATGTTGGGAATAGGATTCCATTTAGTTGCATTCTAAACATATTTCATGTATCTCCTAAGTCCTTGGAATGTGTTGCACAACACTAGGATTAGGAAGAGATTAATTTGGAATGAAATAAACATTTAATTTGAAATTTGTAATTATTTCTAAGTTTTAGGAGAATGTGGGGACACCTTGGAGTGAGCTCCTACAAAATAGGAGCACATGGGTGCCCACATGGGAGGTGGGATCCACCTTGGTTTAGTTAACTGGTTGGTGAATTGAGTACACTTCAGAAATGCATCTCGAGTTCCTACAAAATAGGGATTTTGATTTATGCATGTTGAGGTCCTATAAAATAGGAAGTTCAGTTCATTTCAGTTATCTTCAGTTGCATGTTAATTAATCTCAGTTAACTTGAGTTGCATGGACAAATAATAGGTTGATACATTAAATTAATAGATGGAGGATCATGTATGTACATTTTTTTGCATGAATCGGTGACATATGTGTTTCAGTTAACAAAGATTAACTTGGGCCCACCTTGGGCGCCCAAGTTGGCATCTTTGAGTTACAACTATTGCATGGAAAATATATTTATGATGCTCAATTAAGTGGGACCTATTTTGGATGCCTTCTTTGAGGATGAGCTTGCATAAGATATTTTTGACATATATGAGGTTAACACTTCAGTGTTGGGTGCCAACTTTGAGGGAGACTGTTGTTTGACTTTGTCATGCATGTTTGAACTCAACTTGGCAACCCTAGGCATGGATTTTCTCAAGAGGCTTTGTGATATTATATATGTTAACTCTTATGAGTTTGTAAGCAAGAACATTGTCTATTATTGCAGCAATTCTATGAGAGAGTTTTGTGAGAAAATATTGTAGGTTGTGAAGAAGATTTCTTGAAGAACAAGGAAGCATATCAAGGAGAATTGAATTAGTGTTATTGTAACTTATTCAAAGGTTAAATAATACAAGCAAGAACAATTATGGTGGAGTTTTTTACCCGAAAGGGTTTTATTCATGTACATGATGTGTCCTTTCTATTCTGTCATATACTTCTTCTATCAATCTTCTATCTACTTTATACAACATTAAAATTGATCTAATTCAAGATTAATCATACACAAGAGATTGTGAAAAATAATACTAAAATTGAATCTACAGTTACACAAGATTTACAAATTTTAAGCTAAATTATGTAATGAAATAACTTGCACAAGAGAAGAATATAATATGGAATATGCTGCAAATACTTGATAATAATATGCCACTTCGAACAAATCTTCATTTTGGGTAACGACTTCGACAGCGGAAACCCCAGGTGCTTGGAGGAGCGTACCAGGCATCAGTGGTGGTGGGGGAGACCGTACCCTCCCCCACTGAGGTTTTTTTTCTTGTGTTGCTCCAAGCTGAGATCAACAAGAGGGAGACTAGGAGAGGACATGCCTATCAGCTAGAAGGTGACGAACATGAGATCTTTTTGGAAGCCATAAGCGAATTCCAAAGAAAATTTAATGCGATGGTGGAAGTACAGGGTAGACACATGACCCCTCAACATGTTAGGCAGCAACAAGGGGATTCTCAATCCATGGTTGGAAGCGCAGGTCCTAGCATAGGAAAGGATGAAGATGAGTCCACCAGCAGACCACATAATAGTAGCTAGCTCTTGTCCATCATTTTGTTAGCATATATAAGTTTTTTAATATATATGTATGTAGAAATACACCAATCATGATGTTAAAATATGTCTTCTGGAGACAATCATTGCAATTTAGTATTACAGCGAAAACAAGCATAGTCTATGTCATCTTTGAAAAATATCGGCTGATATAATCCTACATATAGGCTTTTAACTTGAACAACTATATGGTACTATGTACTAGTTTACAACTTATTATTAATACAAAAAAATATGCCACTTTGAGGGGGCAACCTCCTAATCCACTTCGAGGGGGATACCTCCAATAGTCTTCACTAAGAACATAATACTTAACATGATGATCAAATAAGAATCACAACCTCCTATATATACCTATTTATGCCTAGGATATCACCTAGGCTGACTTAGATAACCCTATATAAGTCTAAGGCTGACCTAAAAAACTAAATAACAATATACTAATGATAATATGACTTAATTAGGAGTTAAGATAGCCACAAGCCGACTATTCATAACCTGATGTACACTAATATTAAGGGGGTAGCATGCCCCCCCCTCTTCAAAGAATCATTTTCCTCAATGCTAATCAAGTGTGGATTCTTTTGAATGAACTCCTCATCCTCCCATGTGGCATCTTCAACTGGTAAATTCTTCCATTGGATGAGATACTCGGTGAGAGTTCTATTCCTCAACTTCTTCGTGCGTGTTTAACGAATGCACTTCGGTTCCAAAATTATTCTTCCTTCTTCATCGAGCTCTGGTAGTGTTGTTTGAGTAAGAATATTATGCCCAATTACCTTCTTCAAACAAGAGACATGAAAAACTGGATGTATCTTTGTTGTTGGTGGCAACTCTAGCTTGTAGGCAACACTACCATTCCTTTCCATGATTTGGTATGGCCCATAATACCTTGGTGACAATTTATTATTGTTTTTTTGTTGCTTCAATGCAATTTTCTTATTTATTATTGTTTTTTTGTTGCTTCAATGTGATTTTCTTATAAGGTTGTAATCTCAAGAAGACCCAATCGCCAACTTCAAAACTTCTTTCACTACGATGTTGGTCTGCTTGTTGTTTCATTCGATTTTGTGCCATGGCTAAATTCTCCTCGAGTCCTGAAAGTACCTATTATTGATGAAGCAAGTGATCCTCTACTACCTGAACTCTCGGTGACACCTTTAATGATGATGTGATGGAAGGAGGAGGATATCCATAAAGCGCCAAAAATGGAGACATTTTTGATGAGCTATGAAAAGAAGTGTTATACCACCATTCTGCAAGTGGTAGCCAATCCACCCCTTGAGACTGTTTCTCTGAAGTGAAATAACATAGATATCCTTCCAAAAACTTATTAACAACCTCAATTTTCCCATCTGATTGAGGGTGGTATGTAGAGCTATTAGCTAATTGAGTACCCAAGCATGAGAATAAATCTTTCCAAAGTGACTAGTGAAGATAGGATCATGATCACTGACAATAACCTTAGGTGTATCATGTAGCTTTTGAATATTCTCCAAAAAAACTTTTTCCACTGTACTTGTTGTAAAAGGATGTGATACTACAATGAAATGAGCATATTTAGTGAGGAAATCAACTACTACCATGATGACATTATGACCTTTGGATTTGGGAAGCCCTATGATGAAGTCCATGGATACCTCTTCCTAATGCCAGCTAGGAATAGATAAGGGTTATAGGAGACCTGGTGTCTTAATCATCTCCCCTTTATTCCTTTGACAAACGAAACATTCAACCACAAATTTTTGAACGTCACCTTTTAGCCCTTCCCAAAAAAAATCTTGCTTGACTCGATGATATGTCTTCAAAAATCCTGAATGACCACCAACTGGAGACTCATGTAGTTCTATGAGAATCTTGTGTTTAAGAGTGGAATTCTTGCAAAGAGACAACTGTTCTTTATACCAAAGAGTATCTCCCTTCCAACAAAACTTGTCTAAACTAATAGGATCACTTTTTAATTGTTGGATGAGATTACTTGTCACAGCATCATTTTTCCACTCTGCTTTGGCTTATTCCACCCAGTTTGCTTGTGATATTGAAAGAGAACACAATAAGGCTTCATCTTCCTCATCCTTCCTAGAAAGTGCATCTGCCACAATATTTCCCTTCCCTTTCTTATATACAATCTCAAAGTCATATCCTAACATCTTAGTGACCCATTTTTGTTGCTCTTTAGAAGATAATATTTGTTCCAAAAAATATTTTAGGCTATCATGATTTGTCTTAGCCTTGAAGTGTCTACCCATTAGATAAGGCCTCCATTGTTTAATTGCATGAAGGATTGCTAGCATTTCCTTCTCATAAATAGTTTTTGGCTGATTCTTACCCTTTAATTGGCCTCTCAAATGCAACTGGTTGACCTTCTTGTATGAGAACTGCTCCTATCCCATTTCCAGAAGCATCACATTCCATAATGAATTCGTTGGTGAAGTCAAGAGTGGCAAGCACTAGATTTGTACACATAGCCTCCTTCAATCTCTCAAATGTTGCATTAGCGGACTCATTCCAATGAAAAGAATCCTTCTTCAATAGAGTGGTGAGGGGTGTTGCTATACGACCATAATTCTTCACAAAACTTCTGTAGTACCCTGTCAATCCCAAGAAACCCCTCATTTTCTTAATGGTTTTTGAGATAGGCAGGCCATTCCATGATAGCCTTAATTTTGTTAGGGTCCACCTTTACTCCTTCATGTGAAACTATGTGTCCCAAATACTCCACCTCCTTAAGACTAAAATCACACTTGGATGGCTTAGCATAGAGTTGATGATCTTCAAGTATTTGTAATGCTTGATCTACATGTTGAAAATGTTCTTCCCAAGTCTTGCTATAAATCAATATATCATCAAAGAACACTAATACAAAATTTCTCAAGAACTTCTTAAAAATGGAATTCATCAAACTTTGAAATGTATATGGTGCATTGATAAGACCAAATGGCATCACCAAAAATTCATAATGACCCTCATGATTCTGAAACTTTGTCTTACAAATATCTTCCTCCTTATTCCGAATTTGGTGATAACCAGATCTAAGATCTAACTTGGTAAAATACATAGCTCCATTCAATTCATCTAGCAAATCATTAATAACTGGAATAGGGAACTTATCTTTAATGGTGTACATATTGAGAACTCTATAATCTAGACACATGCGCCAAGTTTCATCCTTCTTACGTACCATCACCACTAGAGAGGAGTAAGCACTTTGGCTATGTCTAATAATTCCTTCCTCTAGCATCTCCTCAACATTTTTTTCTATCTCACTTTTTTGTATGTGTGAGTACGTGTAAGGTTTGATGTTCAGTGGTTGGCTCCCTCGAACTAGTTGTATGGCATGATCATGATCCCTCTTAGGAGGAAGTCCTTTAGGAATATATCCAAGAACAACAAAGTGACAATAAATTACTACTTGTAAATCTAGATGAGTAGGAGCATTATATTGAGAGACTTCTAATGAACATAGTTGGGCCACAAATCCATCCACTCCTTTCTTAAGAAACTTTTTCATTTGATGAGAGCTAACCGTTTGTGGTAATTTTTCCTTCAACCCCCTTAGCTCTACTACCTTTCCTTTTGATTGAAATCTCATGAATAGTTCTTGGAAGTTCATCTCGATTGTTCCCAATGTAGTAAGCCATTGTACTCCCAAAACAATATATGTTGCACCCATGGATATTGCATACATTGGGGTATCAAGTCAATAATCTCCCATGGATAATTTAATGCTATGGCACTTCCCCAAATAACTAACTGTACCACCATTCACAATCAAAACTTGAAACTTTGGAGTTAGATATATAAAACAATTTAAACGAGTAGCCAAATTTTTGTTAATGAAATTATGAGTACTACCTGAGTCCAACAACACTGTTACTTTCTGCTTCTTTAAGAACCCCACTACCTTGAGAGTTTGTGGAGCATTGAAACCTGAGAGTGCATGACAAGAAATGATTGGTTGAGAATCATTTGATTCCTCATTTGACTCCTTTTCATCCTCTAATATGGTTTCCTCCTCTTCTTCCTCACTTGGCCCTTCAATATAGAACAATTTATTTTCATTACATTTATGTCCCCGACTATATTTTCCATCACAATTGAAACACAACCCTTTTTCTCTTTTCTCCTCAATTTGTTGTGGAGTCAACCTAGTAGGTTGAGGAAGAGAATGTGTTGAATATCCTTTCTCTCTTGTCACATTAGCCCCTTGTTTCTTAGGAATCAAATAATTCTCCTTTACCCTACGTGCTAAGGTAAATGACTCATTTATAGAGCTAGGACTAAACATGTGTACCTCATGTTGAATGTGATCCTTGAGACCACCCAAGAATAAATCATTCAAGTTCTCCTCTGTAATTGTATCCACTCTTAAGGATAGATTTTGGAATTGATTAATGTAATCCTCAACTGATCTTGTTTGTTGAAGTTTAGCAAGTTGGCTGATGAAGTTGTCTGTCACACTATTGCTATATTGTGCTTGGAGTTCCTCCATAAAAATTGACCATGAGACGGTGAGACCCTTTTTTCCTTCGATGAGTAAAAAGCCAACAATACCATATGAATTGATCTGGTTCTAGATATAGGGAAGCCATCGTGACCTTTTATCCATTTGGGATTTGATGTACTTCAAAAAAATTATCCATTTGGTTTATCCATGTTAGAGGATCCTTGCCATCAAACTTGCACATATCCACCTTTGGAAACAAATTCCTAGATCCCATAGGGGTATTAAAATTTGTGTCAATATTAGCTAACCTGGAAGTTTCACCTTGGTTGGTTGAGAAATCCTTTCTTGGTTCATTCATATAGGCGCTTAACATGCTTAGCATATCCGATATATCTCCTCTTAGATCACACACATCCATCTTTATTGAGGAAATTTCTTCCTTGACCTTACTTATTTCCTCATTAGGATTAATATCCTCTATTTTTACCCCATCCTTATCAGGAGTCTTCCCCGGTGTGACAACATTCTTTTTGCCCCTTGTTGTAGGCCCCATCATGATGGGAACCAATAATTTTGAAATAAATCACATAAATGAGATTTAAATTCTTTGAAATTTTTACTGTAATGTACTAGGGCCAAAATACCTCTCACCTAGAAAAATATCCAAGAAAAGAGTAGATTTGCAGCCTTGAGAGTGATATTTTTGGAAACCCTAATTTTTTAATAACTCTCTTATTTTTTATCCAATTTCTCCAAAAAAATTAATGTAGGATCATGTAGTATTCCTCCAAAAATCCACTAAAAATCAGGCTCTAATTCAAGAGGATTTGAGAGATATGCAGATTCTAAATAAATTGTATAGAAACCCTAATTCTGCAATAATTCGCTCAATTATGCTCTAATTCCTTTGAACTCTGGACTCTAGCTTCTTTAATATGTTCTTCAAAAACCCTTTAAAAATTATAAAAAATCACTAAAATCTAAAAGATATGCTCTTCCCAAAATCGCCTTCAATATTAAAAAAAACCTTGCCTCTACGGTGCCAAGATCATGCTCTGATACCACTTGTAATGAAATAACTTGCACAAGAGAAGAATATAATATGGAATATGCTGCAAATACTTGATAATAATATGCCACTTCGAGGGGGCAACCTCCTAATCCACTTCGAGGGGGATACCTCCAATAGTCTTCACCAAGAACACAATACTTAACATGATGATCAAATAAGACTCACAACCTCCTATATATACCTATTTATGCCTAGGATATCACCTAAGCCGACTTAGATAACCCTATATAAGTCTAAGGCCAACCTAAACAACTAAATAACAATATACTAATGATAATATGACTTAATTAGGAGTTAATATAGCCACAAGCCGACTATTCATAACCCGATGTACACCAATATTAAGGGCGTAGCAAATTATTCTACAGTTTTACCTTCATTTTCAACATTTGGTATTAGAGCTAGAGGTTGGGTAGATTTTGGGATGCCTTTCTCTTAAAATTTTGAAGGTTTTTTGGTTGTAGTGGGAGCTTTTAATATTGTGTCAATTGCTGATTTGAAAAATTAGTGTGTTGCAATGGGTTCTACTTCTCGTTTATATATTGAAAGGTTCAATTGATCTGGGTATGAGATGTGGAAATTGAAAATGGAAGATCTCCTTGAAGAGAGAGATCAGTGGTCAGTTGTAGGTAATAAGACAAAGACACCTATATCGATGTCAGATGAGGATTGGGCTAAGTTAGATAAGAAGGCAAGAGAAACCATAAGATTATGTCTTGTTGATGTTGTTCTCTTGAATGTTTCAGATGAAAATACTACATTTGATCTATGGAAGAGAATAGGTGATATTTATCAAACCAAAAGCCTTACTAATAAACTATATCTGAAAATACAATTATATTCTTTAAAGATGAAAGATGGTGATTCTATTGCACATCATTTAAATGCTTTTAATTTGATTCTGAGTTAGTTAGCATCTGTAGATGTAAAGCTAGAATATGAAGATAAATACATTTTTTTACTTTGTTCTTTACCAAAGTCTTGGGAAAATATAATTGTTGCTACAAGTGGTAGTGGTGCAGATTCGAAGATGGACAATATAATTCCCACTCTCCTATCAGAGGAGATGAGGAGGAAGTCTAAAGAGGAATCCCAAGATGCCTTGTTTGTAAGAGCAAGACCTGAGAAAAAGGAACCTAAGGGAGACAAGGAAGGAAAGGGTAAATCCAAAGGACGATCTAGAACCCTTGGTAAGAGTAAGGTAAATTGTTGGAACTATGGGAAACTGGGACATGTGAAGAAGGATTGTAAGAACAAGAAAAAGAGTTTTGATTCTTCTACAAAGGAATCCTCAGATGACAATAATGATGCATTGGTTATTTCAGCTAATATTGTTTGTGATAACTCTTTGCTTGATGTTTCAGAGTGATCTTCATGGAGAGGATGGTAGTCACGATGCCATGTGTGACTCGGTACCACAGTTCAGTGGGAGTTGTTGGTAGTGATTTGGATGCATCATTGGTATGGTTAGCTTCAAGTGATTGGGGATATGTTTTCTTGGTTTAGAGTGGTTATGTCATGATTTACTCTTGTTGCATTTAGATTTTGACATGGTACTTATTCTCTTGAGACTAGGATGTTTATGTATGTTATGATGCATGTGATCTCCTTGGAGGAGATGGTTAGATCATAGATGTCATGTTTATGTTTCTAATTCATGATTAGAGCCTTGACATTGATTGCAATAGTTATCTTTGTATTGGGTACATTAATCATATGCTTGATTACTTCATGATGGTGTTGTGTTGCATGTGGAGTTTGGCATGGATTGATTGGTTACAAGTCCTCATGGATACTTGGAGAAATAGGTGAGGCTTTTTTTCTTTTATGTTAAGAGATATATATTGGAATGGTTACTTGTAAGAAAAGCTTTTCTCAACAGTAAAGATCGAAAAGCCTACACCTTGGTTGGACGTGAGTTCAACACACTTGGCAGTTCTTTATTTGAGAGGTATTTTCCCATTGTATCTTTCAATATATGTTATGTTTCATGCTTTGATTTCTCATGGGATTGAGTTGATTCATGATTGATTATGCAGACTTGTTTAAGGATGGTTTTGCATGAGTTTATATGTTTTATCTTTCACAAATATGGATCTTGAGCTATGGATAGTTAGTTTTGGAGGATTCATTTTGAAGGATGTTATGACATGGTTTTATGGGCTGATTTCTAGTTATGGGGATAGTTACCTTGAGTTTGATCTTCTTGGTTTAAAGATTATGGTTTTACTTGACCTTTTGGGAGCTATATAGTTAACAACAAATTCTTTGATTATGTTGAGGCCATGGATGATCTTCATTCAGGAGATGGTTATCACGATGTATTGAATAGATTGGTTACATGTTTCTGTGGGAGTTTTTGATAGTGATGGTTTTGATGTTTATCTTGTTGCCATGTATAGCTCGGTATTACAATTTTGTGGAAGCTTTGGTAGGATATGGTTATCTTCACGAAATTTGGAGAAGTTGTAGTTTTTTGGGTTTTGAGTATTAATCATTTGCTTGGCGATTCATGATTATGCAAGTTGCATTTGAAGTTGGCATGGATTGATTGGTGGGTGCTCATGGATACTACAAATACTTGGGAAAGGTATTGATTGAGAAAGTTGACACTTTAATCAATGCTACAGAAAATTTCTTGTGGTGCAGAAAGATCATTGGCCTTGAGTCCTGTACTTAATTTATATTAAATGATTCCTTGTTTAGAATAATTACAATGACAATGTCAAGTGGGAGAATTTTGGGAATAGGATGTCATTTAATTGCATTCTCAACATATTTCATGTATCTCTTAAGTCCTTTGAATGTGTTGCACAACACTGTGATTAGGAAGAGATTAATTTGGAATGAAATAAATATTTAATTTGACATTTGTAGTTATTTCTAAGTGTTAGGAGTATGTGGGGATTCCTTGGAGTGAGATCCTACAAAATAGGAGAACATGGGTGCCCACATGGGAGGTGGGATCCACCTTGGTTCAATTAACTAGTTGGTGAATTGAGTACACTTCAAAAATGCATCTCAGGTTCCTACAAAATAGGGATTTTGATTTATGCATGTTGAGGTCCTGTAAAATAGGAAGTTCAGTTCATTTTAGTTATCTTCAGTTGCATGTTAGTTAATCTCATTTAACTTGAGTTGCATGGACAGATAATAGGTTGATAAATTCAGTTAACAGATGGAGGATCATGCATGCACATTATTTTGCATGAATCGGTGACAGATGTGTTTCAGTTAACAAAGATTAACTTGGGCCCACCTTGGGCGCCCAAGTTGTCATCTTTGAGTTACAACTATTGCATGGAAAAGATATTTATGATGCTCAGTTAAGTGGGACCCATTTTGGATGCCTTCTTTGAGGATGAGCTTGTAGAAGATATTTTTAACATCTACGAGGTTAACACTTCAGTGTTGGGCACCAACTTTGAGGGAGATTGTTGTTTGACTTTGTCATGCATGTTTGAACTCAACTTGGAAACCCTAGGCATGAATTTTCTCAAGAGGATTTATGATATTATATATGTTAATTCTTATGAGTTTGTAAGCAAGAATATTGTCTATTATTGCAGCAATTGTATGAGAGAGTTTTTTGAGAAAATATTGTAGGTTGTGAAGAAGATTTCTTGGAGAACAAGGAAGCATATCAAGGAGAATTGAATCAGTGTTATTGTAACTTATTCAAAGGTTAAATAATATAAGAAAGAACAATTTTGGTGGATTTTTTTACCCGAAAGGGTTTTCTCCACGTACATGATGTGTCCTTTCTATTCTGTCATATACTTCTTCTATCAATCTTCTTTCTACTTTCTACAACATTAAAATTGATCTGATTCAAGATTAATCATGCACAAGAGATTGTGACAAAGAATACTATAATTGAATCTACAATTACACAATATTTACAAATTCTAAGCTAAATTATTCTATAGTTTTACCTTCATTTTCAACAATTAGTAGCTCTAAGATTGAAATCTATGTGGGTGTCTTCTTAAGTTGATCTAGGAGATTATACTTGTTGGGATTTGATGTTGACATAGTATGTTGTGCCCTAGATTGAGATGGGACTCCTTGGATGGTGATTTTTCCACGTCATGTGGTGACTCTACACTCTCGTTGTACCAAGATGGTTTCTCTTGTGGTTCTTGGTAGTTTTCAAAGTTGGGAAGTGTTATCAGGTTTGACTCTACAAACTTCTTCATGATGGTTTCAATGGGTTTTGATAACTATGTGTTCTTACATTTAGGATATTTATTCTTGTTAGGGGTTCAGCTTTGTTGTGTGTCAGTATTGTTGATCTAGTCATTCTAAGGAGGTTTCATTTGTTGCACAGCTGGTTGAATGTTAGCAACTTGATTGTTGTTTGGTCTAGGAGCACTTAGGACTACCTTAGCATCTACCATGCCATCATTTGTTACGTTCTTGTTCTTATCCCAAACACAAGGCTTGTCATTTGAATTAGTTGATGGGTGATTGTAAGCTTGAGTATTTCCCTATGAGATTAAAGCTCTCTCGATGTTAAGGGCTTTAGGGACCAGCTTGTCATAGGATGTGATGCACTGCATTTTTTAAGTGGAAGGATAGATCTAGATCTAGATTGGTAATATGGAACTTTCGGCCTCAATATCGGTTTGTTCCTCTTCTTTGTCTAAGGTATTTGTTGTGTTTCTCCACTAAATGGGTGTTTCCTTTGTTTCAAAAGTGAAGCTTCTCAAACTGCTAATTATATCAGATTGTTCTCCTTCAATGAGTTCAAAGTTTGGTTGAATAATAGTAGGTGTAAGATCAAGTTGTTCAACGGGAGAAATCAGTCTCCAAATGGTCATGTGGGGTTCAATTTTGTTAGTTTATCTTGCTTAAATGAGTTTATTTTACCATAAACACTTGTCTTGATTATGTTTTCAAACTAAATGTCTATGTCAAAAAACATCATAAATTTCACAAGGTCCATTTTGTGAAAAGGATGAAGTTCAAGCCATAGTTGCTTATGTTAACTTTGGGAAGTATGGATTGAGATTTTTAAATCAAGATATTTAGAGATCTCTAAGGATATAAATCCTTAGGACAAGCATTAATATCAAGGCTATTTCAAAAGGTATCTGTACTTAAACCAAAAGGTTTGAAATTTTGAAGAAGATTGTGAATGTTTATTTGCAATGTTTTGGAACCAAGTAAAGTATTAAACTAACTCACAATCATTTACCACCTAGGTTGAAATGGCCATACTTGTTGAGTCCCCACTCAGATTTCTCCAAACACTAAGACAATGCGAATAGTTAGAGATTTGGTGACATTGGCTCCCCTCCACAACACACACTTCTTAGGACCACCAAATCTCAAAATCGTGAAGATCCTAAGGATTTTTTTGTTTCAACAATGAATAGTACAAACGTGGTGCAACTTTAGAATGAGTGTTATTGCACCAACAAGCATTAAGGATTTTTGATAACTAAACAATTTGGTTCTTAGTAACAAACCGAGAACACCCAGCCGTATACACACCTATTTTGCCACTTAAGGCTCTTACTACTATTCCCATTCCACTTAAGGAATAGTACTAGGTGTAGTATGTTATACAGTCTAGGATAGAAGGTAATTTCTCATGATTTCCCAACCTTTAATATAGCCCACTAGTAAACGTGCTTGCAATAACTTGCCTATGAGTTTCCTATTGCGGAGTGTGTCTCATAGTAAGTCCTCTCTTTAAGGGTGACACAAAGCACAAAGGTGTGCTTAAGTATTTATCTTCACCCAAGATTGCACAAAGAACAAGGGGGTTGGATACGTACTATAAGTGCACATAAACAATGAAGTACACTTGGAGTGTTTCTCTTCATCCAAGATCACACAAAGCGCAAGGGGATTGGATATGCACTACAAGTGTGTCACAACAAAGAAATCACACATTCATTTTAACCTCTAGAGCTAAGATGAATTCATTTTATGCACCAAACAAAATTTTAAGTTACCTTGTTCAATTTTAAACCCAAAATACAATGATGAAATGAGGGTTCAATTTTAGCCTCGTTTGAGTGTTCTTTTTAAGCCCAATTGAAAATTAGTGTGGTCTTAAAGCATAAAATGAAAAGCATATGAGATTGGGTTATAATTGCCCCAAAAGCATCAAGACTCTTGTTACAATTATAAGATTCAAATATGAGAATGCTTCTTCACTTTAACTTTTATCGTCCAACCTGCAAAACCTAGTTAGCCTAAAAACTAGAACATCATTAGAAGCATGTTAGTGATCATATAAAGTAAAAAAATTAATACACGTGCTAAAAATAAGTCATCATTTTTCTTACTAGAGTAGGGTGTCTCTATTCACAATAGTGTCGCTCTAGTGAACTAGGGCATTGCTCTGGTGAATTTGGGCATCGCTAAAATTGCTTTGGGCATTGTTGTATCCTGTAAAAGTTAGAAAGAACAGAATTTGAGATAAAAAATTGATTAAATTTGATCAAGTTTGCTCTCCTAGCGCCAGAATGTGATTGGACGGATTAGTATGGGTTGATTATGCTTGATCCATGAAGAATCGAAGCATAACAAAGCCACTAATGCCAATCTCAATAGAATCAATCAAGTGTGAATTAAACCAAGCATACTAAACTATGAAAGCTTTAAAAATGCATACTCTAATCCATTGAAACCTATACCATTATGGGAGTGGTGTCATGTTGATGTGGAACGATGACCCTTTCCCAATCCCGTGGATAAATGAGCTTGTTCTAGTCAGTTTTATTGAAGAAAACTAATGGAACAATTGTGAGATGTGTATGAAAATATGATTTTAATCTAAATGAGCATGATGCAAGCTAATTTAACATGATTTTATGCTAAAATGATTAATATATGCAAATTCCAAGCTAATCTAGATGAATTTTAAATTAAAAGATTCAAACCCTAATTAACAAATAAGCTAAATGTATGCATCTAAGTTACCATGGAAGCCATTAATGAAATCTAAGGTATTATGCAAGTAATTTAAACTAAAATAGATGCTAAATATGTGCTAAATATGAGTGCAAGAATGAGTGATTTCAACAACATAAGTTTGATGTTAAAAGATGGATCCATTTGTCTCTAAATAGTGACCTATTTATAGAAGAACAAATGAGAAATGGAAGGTTGAGATCAAAAAAGGTACTCAATGGTCAAGGATGAAAGAAGTTAGAGGAATGGATCATGGATTCCCATCAAGGGTTGAAAATGCAAGATGAGATTTAATCAATGGCTTACATTTAATCCAAACAAACACACTTTCAACCTGCCCAAGAGGTCACAAGTTAACTTACACATGAAGTTAAGTAAGTTTGTTAGAAAAAGAATATTCCTTAGAATATCCCCATGGGTGAGGAAAAAGGATAATTTAGTTAATTAAAACCAAATTAAATTGAGAAAAAGGGGAAGGAATATTCCCTTTTTGAAGGAATGTGCAAAGGAGGAATATTCCCTTGCAAGTGGGGGGATTAGATTTATTAGTAATTGATAATTAAACAATGTTAATTATGCAATTAGGAGATTAGAAGAATTTAGATGATATTCATTAAATAAAATGATTTAATGAATGGGGGAAAGGTGGAATGACATTTAATTAAATAACTTAGGGTTGTTTAATTAAATAGGAATATTTAGGGATTTAAATTAAATAGTTTGATTTATTTAATTTAATGGGATGAAATGTTAGCATGAAAGGCGTTGAATTAACCCGAATAAATAAATTAGGTTAATAGATGCAAATGACATAATTGATTAAATAACTAAGCTAATTTAATCAATTAAGCAAAAAGAGGATGGGTTTCAGGAGGAAATGATGTTAGTATAAATGATTTGAGTGCATGGTATCATTCAAGATATTTTTCAGTGTCTACATTTTCCCCCTCTTTGAAGTGAGGTACTTGTTGCTTCGATTCAAAGATTGACACTCCTTCAAATTAAAAACTGCTGGCCAAATAAAAAAAATAAAAATTGATTTTTTAATATGCTCCACTATTGCCCCAATGGAAGGAATAAGGTGGTTCCCTACCCCATTGAGAAATTGGGTAGAAATTTTGAATTTTGGGTTAATTTCTCGACAAGGATGAAAGGTTACCCCGGGGGTCCAAAAAGGCTCTTAGATGCAAAAATATGCCCAAAATGCAAAAAAATGATGCAAAATAAGGGTCAGTTTGGCAAGATTGGTGAAAAACCGTAGCTTCATGGTTAAATTAGGGAAAAAACCCCAATTTGGAGGCATAAATAGGAGAGGAAGGGTCACTTTCAATTCATTTTTGCATTCACATTTGAGAGAAACCTTGCATTTTTAGCTTTGACCCTTTAACAAGATGGCGCAATGAGTGCTTCCCGACACATTTCTGACCAGGTGCAAGAGTACCAGAGGCTTCCAGGTGCAGGACCACCGGTATGTGATTCAAAACTTGATTTGAAATTTGACTTTTTGGTGCATTTAATGCCTTTTGAAATTTAAACTTTGGCGGCGTCACTCTACAATGATGCTATTTCGAGAATCAACGACACTAATATGATTTTTAGCAAATCATATGTTAATTGTGACGTAGTTCGCAATGTAGAATTAGGGTTTCATATTATAAGTAGAGACACATATGTAAATAGAGATGCACATTTTGATTTGAAAATTAGGGTTGGGGTTTGCCAAAGATCAAATTGTGATGCACATGTGTTTAGTGACGCATATCATGATTTTCAATTTAAATGCTTTGGGTGTTGTAGTTTGGAATTTGAACTATAGTGACGCTATCATAAATAGTGATGCTATTGTCATTTTGGGGGGTAACAAATCCAAACGTAGCAAAAAAAATTCATATTTTTATGTCATGCACCTCATGGGTGTAGGAGGTGATCCCACCTTTGATGTCCCGTGAGCACTAGTTGACTGTTTGTCCAAACTTGGTGATTTATCTAAGTTGCAACAAGAGCACTTGGGAGAGATTGGTTTGTGTTACATAGCTTACATGCCCATCATCCAAAGACATTTGGTGATGATGACAGTGTTGTGAGAGCGATGGCATAGTGAGACCTCATCATTCCACTTATCTACCAGTGAGGTGACAATGATGTTGGAGAATGTAAGGTAGATATTGTGTTTGTCAATACATGGTGAGCTTGTGATCTATGATGTTGACGTCGACTACGATGCGTGCTATGAGGTGTTGGACGATGCATTAAACTATTGTAGAAACGCATCGTTTCTACAATCAAAACGATGCATAAATTATAAGTAGTTTCCAACACCTCATAGTCCCAACACTTGAAGTTTCCATCGTTAAACTTCTCCATTTCGATTCTATTGGATGTGCTTGACATTTTTGCTTGCAAATAAGGTCACAAAATATTATTCTTCAAAACTCCCCTTGAAAAAAGATCATCTCCAAAAACCCTTCAAACCCAACAACATAATAGAAGTTGGCCAAACTTTGATACAAATTGAAAGGAATCCAAATAAACAGAAGAAGATTCCTACACTAATCTAAGAAAGAGAGAGTTGCAAAATTTTTGTAAACACCTTTAGCTATTATAAATTTAGATGCACATACATATCATAAACAAATAATCAATGAAATCCTAACACAAAATTTTACGTGGGGTAAACCCTTTAGGGAGAAAAACCCCACACTCCAAAACATAACTCAATTATATTATTTAGGAACGATAAATAAGTTACAATAAAATTGTAGAGCTATGCTCTTGCAGGAGTCTTCACACTTCTCAATTTTTGAGTAATTCTGACAACATAACGATACTTCAATAAAGCAACAACAACTCCAAAATACAAGTGCTCAATATATAGGAGCTTACAATGCATAAATTAGACATTTCTAAATCAAATGCCAAAGGTTGAAGATGTAATATGGAAAGCACCAAAACCACTACACACACATAATAGAAAGTTTCCAATTGTCACCACATGCAACATTGCAACTGCCAATTGTCACCAAACCTACACATGCAAAAGATGCACCTGCTAAAATATAAATGCAACTCCAAAGCTCACATTCCATGCAAACTCAACACGAAATAAAAATGACTTCATGCACGACTCCACCTTTAATTGCAACTTTCCAACTTGACTCCTCCTCAAAAATAGAAACTGCAAGTTGTAACTCACAAGACAACATGGGATAATTATCAACTAGG
Source organism: Sequoiadendron giganteum (assembly GCA_007115665.2). Classification (NCBI taxonomy): domain Eukaryota; kingdom Viridiplantae; phylum Streptophyta; class Pinopsida; order Cupressales; family Cupressaceae; genus Sequoiadendron; species Sequoiadendron giganteum. Next base: position 617,145,218 of record CM021102.1, on the reverse strand, counting down.
ACTTGCACCCAAAGGAGGTTCAAGGATTACGCCAATAGAAAACTATATACATATGTTAATATGTTAGAGATTATGTTTTTGTGCATGTGTTTTTATGGATTCCATTTGTTGCAAGTTCTAATTTAATGTGGTTGGACTAGGAAATTAGTAATAAGTGTTAAATAATGGAATGAAATAAACTCAACAATATATAAGTAAGCATGGTATTGTAGTCCAATTTGAAATATTTTCTTATTAGTGATATGAGATTTCCACAATCTATTTGGAATATATTTGTATTTTGTGCTTTTGGAATCGATTGTGTGTATAAAATTTACACATAATCGAATCCAGAAGCACAAAATACAAATATATTTGCTTATATCAAATTGAATGATACTTTCATAACAATTATAATTGTGGAAATTTGGTTGTCCATGAATCTACTTTATGTGGTACAATTTTTTTTGTTGGTACCAAATAGGATCCCCACTCTTTTCTTCACATTAAGTGTTGCAGATACTAAATGTTCAGATTTATATCAACTATTTTTCAATGGCATACCATCAAGACTGTAGACTAACAAAGACCACAAAGATAACATTATTAATAACCCACATACCACAACCTTATACTTGCATCAATGATTCACATTTTTTTATGAGGAAGTAGTACAAAAGCTTTTGTGTGCAAAATATTATTGGTATAAATATGAATGACAACATCAAGGGTCTGCACAAAAAATGTGCACCATCAGATTTCATAAGCCTAAGCATAGCTACTCTAATACAAACAACCATGCATCTTCCTCAAGAGTATGCCATTTATGTAATATACAAGCATTTTTTTGTTGCAACTCTAATATCTCTTGCATGCATCTTTCTTTAATTAATTCTTATGTTTAATTTATTATGTAATAAGGTAGAAGAGTGGAATTTTTTAGAAAATTAACAAAATATTCAACCCTTGTTTCAGTGCTAGTGGCATAGTTACAACAACTGGACACATTGGAGACAAAACCCTACAAATGGGAAACCATGATTAATGGGTGTGCTCAAAATAGTTATGCCAATGAGGCTTTCAAAATATTTCGTCAAATGAATTGGAATGTTGCAAAGCCAAATCGCTTTACTATGATAAATGTGCTCCCCGTATGTGGTGATTTAGGAGCTTTGCTTAAGGGTGAGGAACTCCATTCATACATAATCAGAAGTGGATTTGATTTCAATCTATCTATCAATTATGCTCGTATAAACACATACAATAATTATGGAAGAATTGAGAGTGCACAAATTTTTCTAGATAAAATGTCTCAAAATGATGTTACTTCCTGGACAACGCTTATTAGAGGGTATGAAAAATAAGCCCTTGACCTTTTCAACCAAATGCAATAGGAAAAAGTGGATCCCAATTGCATTACTTTGATTTCTATTTTGTTTGTGTGCAATAATGAAGGCCTAGTGGATGAATGTTGGGAATTCTTTGAGGGTATGAGTCAAAACTATAGCATTACATCTACCATGGAGCATTACACGTTCCACATTAACCTTCTTGGCCACGCAAGGAATTTGAATGAAGCATACAACTTAATTCAAAAAATACTACTAGGGCTTGATGGTGGTGTATGGGAAGCCTTGATGGGTGGCTGCGAGATTCATTACAATATCAAGATAGGAGAAGGTGCACAACACCTCCTTGATAATTTAACACAACTTTCCTATTATAATTGATGATTTTGAAGGATCCCATGGTAAAATTTTATCAAGTATAGGGAAAAATCTTAGCATTATGTGACTTGGATATTAGAATGGAAACTTATTTAAATTGTAACTAAGAAATTAGGAAACATCTAAAGACCCAGATAAATAATTCTTTGCTTATGGTAACAATCTAGTAGTCTTATGTTCTAGGAAGGATTTCTAACTGAACCTATCTTTTATCTTCCATATAATTTGTACTTAAGTAGGACCAACATTGAAATATGTAGAGAATTTTAATCTTATTGCTTGCATGAGACCTTCAAGACAAATACTAACAACAATATCTCAACCATACAAAAGGTCCACACTTCAGGAGATCTTTTCTTATGAAGGATTATACAATTTTTGATTAAATTTTTTCCTAGACTCTTAATATTGCTTGTTTGAAGAATTATAACATATGGTTTGATAATCCACAACTTCGAGAAAGAACCTAAAAATTGCATAAAGAAAAGACTCGATAGATCAATGGTAAATTCGTTAATAGGATAAGGCTCTATCTTAAATTTTTCATCCCCCATTTACAATTACAAATAGTAAATTTGTTTCACAAATTAAAAAAATCCCATAATTCATCGCTATAGGTTGGTCATAGCATAATAACCCGCTTGTGCAAAACCTCAATTTCTGAATAAAGTGGAATTTATTTTATTAAAAATTATCCCTATTAATTCACATAAGAAAAGACTTGCTACTTGTTCTCAAAACTTGAAATCCATTGATAAACTAATTGCGGTGCAAATAGAATTCAAAATTTCAAAACATATGGGAAAAGAATACAAAGTATTTTATGTACAAATCATGTGCTAGGAAACATAAGAATGATATAAAGAAATCAAAGAGTTGTAGAAATATTTGAGTTATTGAAATCTTTTCTCTCAAACAATATTGTCCAAAAATCAATGGACCAGTAAGTTTTATTATATACTTATTGAATAAATTTAAACATAGAAATACATTTAAATGTTTTTGATTAGATAAGAAGGGAAGGGCCCTGATCCCATGGTTACAATAGCAGACAAAAAGAAACAGAGAGGAGGTGGGAAACAACACCACCAACAACCCAAAAAACAACAACATTATAATTATGCAGACCAATAATAATTTTAGTAACCATAGACTAACCAATTCTAATAAAAAACAGTAAAATACTAGAAGCATACTTAGTTCTACATAAACCATTAATAAGTTCCACAGTGTCCCAGGTGGTATTCCACCATAACATATCCATAAAAACAGAGCAGTCAAACAAATTATAACTATACGACAAAAGACTCATAAAAAAAAACAACATAGTAGCACAAGAGGCATTATTTGCCTTTCTTCAATAGGTCCCCATACTCTCCCATGAGAGAAATATAATATTTCTAGTTAGGTCCCTCTATCTCATCCAGAGCCTTCAAGGTATCCGGTTTCCCCTGTTTCCTTAGCTTCTTGGCAATTTTGAGTTCTCCAGAAGTCGCACCCATCATTGCCCACCTCATAAGTTTATTCGCAACCCTCATGAGAGTACCTAGAGCCTTCTCCATGTCTTCGAACTAAACCTGTATAAAGGTAAGTCTTCTCTTTAAAATTTCAATAGTAGAGTCTTTTCCCGTATTCAAATCCTCAACTTCTTGCACATTATCTTCCTTTTTCTTATCATCCTCAGACTAATCAGCTTGTTCTTCCTCTTCCTCATCCTTATCCTCCTTCGAGCCTTCTTCACCCATATCATAGGCTGTATCCTCAAAATCCTGATCCTTAGAGTCGTCATCCTCCTGGGCTTTGAATTCTTCATACTCCTGTTCATCCTCTTCATTCACAAACATTTTTTGTTTCTCTTTTTTCTCCTTCAACGCTGCTTTTGCAAGCCGGGTTGACTGTCTACCGCCACTCCCACCACTTCCCTAGCCTTGTGTAGAATCTTTCACCTCCTCATTAAGAGTCCCTTCCTCCGTTATGTTTATGAAATCCCTAATGTTAACATCATATCTGGGTTTCTTCGCCTTAGGAAGTTAAGCTCCAGAGGCGAATGCTTCCTTTTTTCAGGCATGGCTCTTATAAGCTTTATTTTAAAAGTTATTTTTCTCCTCACATTTCTATGACACAGGGGTAGAAGGGTTGGAAACATTGGCAACTGAGAATTGGCTTTTAGCAGTTACAAGCACTCTTCGAGCAACAACAATAGGAAGCGGGTGGGGAATAGGATCCTCAGCCAAGATATCAACTGCACCAAGGTTTTCATCCTAAGCCTGTTCTTCATTAGCCACTTCAACACGACCGAGATTATCATTTCTTCCTACGAGAGGATTGCCATGGGGATTCAATGCTAAAGCATATTTATAGAGGGTTAGCATAAGGCCTTGATGGAGAGGAGGTTTGGCACCTTTCTCAATGTGGATTTGCAAGGAGGACAACAAGTAAAAAGGCAAATTAACTCTTTCACCATGCCGGATGTGATTTAGCAGGGGAAAGTGGTGTGCATGAACTAACATATACCTTCCCTCTAGAGTAAAATATCTCATTATAAACAGACTAACTAAGGCAAAAGGAGGAGGAAATTCCAGTCTAGCATACCCATTTTAGAACTGTTTGAGCCTCTCACCTTCATGAAGGAATTTGTCAATGAACATTTGATAATCCGTGCCTTTTTTTAGAAACTTTGATTCCCTAATTCTGCAGCCCCGTAGCTTCGGCTATGAGTCTGGTCATCACTTCGAACTTCACAGTGCCAATTGTGACCTTTCCATTCCACCAGGAGTTCATGAATTTAGTCGTTAGGTTCTCATTGTATCCCTTCAAGGATTGGAAGAACGAAACCTACCAGCTTCATCAAACATTTTCCATAAATCCACATTCTGTTGCAGGGCTTGACAGTCCGACGACTTCGTTCTCTTCCTAAGACCTCCCATTTTTTCTCTTCTACAAATTATTTAGCTACTTCACGCTCTTCTTCATAATCTCCCACACCTTCTTCTTAATCTTCAGAATGCAGAAAACATTCTTACACTAGAAGACATAAAGAGCAAATGAAATATTGTGAATCGAGAAGTTTCTTTTAGAAACCTCCCACAACACATTTCCCGGGGCAAAATGACCATCATTATTCTTACAAAAATTTATCTTCTCATTAATTTCCTTTCCCTTCGCCGTATTAGAGATGTGGGAATAGCCGACACCAGGCCAATCTGCACGCATAGACATGACAACCCTTAACCATATGAAAATCATCATTTGATAATTCGTAACCTTCATGATGAGAAAATTATTAATATTTTTGTCTACCAATATCCTCCTATACATCCCCATACAACTAATATCATCATTACACATAAAGCCCAAAAGCACCACTTGGTACTCTTTTATTCGACCCAACAGAGAGTTTTTATTTTTGCATATCATACTCATGTTCAAATTTTTCCTTTAGAATTAAGCCTCTTAAAGACTCCAACATATTCCCATAGGTCCGTCTGGTCAAATCCCTACAACTCAATGCCACATTGGCAACACAATCCATTTAAATGTTACTACAATGTAATTTAATTATTTAATAATAATTAATTTTTTTATAATAATCAGAATTAAAATAGTAAATATACTGTTGATGTTCATTTTCTTCAATATGTTGTTCACTGCAAACTCTTCGTAGTGTGCTACTTGGTCCTACAATTTGTACCATATTTCATTATCATTTATTCTAATGAAGATATAACATTAATATAAAACCACAATGATTCCTACAACACAAAATATAAAACAATAGAACAAGTTGAAAAAATGATATTACTATGCAGAAAAGAATATTTAATATTTTTTTTGATATTACTAATTTTTTTATTTTGAAAGAATTGCAGTAAAGAACTTTAATACCAAAGAATATTAGCAATTAAATGTACTATGTGAAAAGAAATACATATTGCACATGATGAATTTTGTGGTGTTCAAGAGTACTTTTTGTAAAGTAATTACTGAATGCAAGTATATTTACGTTGAGAGACATCTTACAATGCCATTCTCTTTGTTAAAAAAAACTCTACCTTAAATCAAGGAGAGTTCTTGAAATCATCACCCTTCATTTATTTAAAAATTATTGATAATGCACAATATTAATTATGTATTAAATCTCGAACTAAATAAATTATTGATAATGAATACTATTAATTATGTATTAAATCTCGAACTAAATAAGAAAGTAGTCGTGAATGAAAAGCAGTTTCAAAATTCGTAAAACTTAATAATTGTCGTTTGTACTTTCTTCAACTGCACATTATGATTTTTTAACTGTTTCTCCTTGCATCCATGCTAGTTGGGTGACAATATTTTAGCTATTTGTTGAAGGTGCAACAATTCATACAACATTTGAGCTACCCAGTGCACCTATGCAACTCTTTTCAACATAAAAATGGGTTTAGATGCAACATTTGCAGAGAGGATGGGCACAATGGTTAATATGGTTGAAGAAGAGGTACCCAATCAAAAAAAAATTGTTATACAACTATTGTCTTCTCTATTTTATTTGACAAGTCATGTATTTTTTAGGGTTTACATGGTAAATATGTTGTAGATGAAGGAAACAATCTGGAATGGAATGAATTATTTTCTTTCAAGTTGTAGAAGGGGCTTCTGATCTGTTTTTCAGAATAATGGACAAGGGTAGAAGATAATGTTGTTATGGACCCATGACAAAGCTTCCCAAAGGTAATGAGTGCTTTTATTTTTTATAGCTATTACAGTCTATAGTGAAGAAAATGATCTGTTTCAAGAAAATATTTTGAGTTATGTCTTGGAGTTTCTAAAATTCACAGGCCTCTTCCTTTCAAAATCCATAGGCATAAAGAATCACCATGTTTTTACTTCCATAGTCTTTTCCACCCAAAAATTCCTTTTCCTTTCCAAAAATATTATACTTTGATGGACGCCTGTGCCCTATTAAGTTCCATTTATGGCGTAGATACTAGAAAAGATTGAGGAGTTTGGCTTTAGACCTGCCAAATGTATTTGCTTTAGGGTTTCAAAAGTCTTTTCAACAAACTTCATTATGTGTGCAATCTGCAATTATGGCGTGCCCTGAAAGACCACATCTCTTTGAGGCTTTCTGTCAAACAGTGCGCTTGCCTTGTTTATGCTTCCAAATTTCGTAGACATGCCTACAAGGGTAGTACCAATTACAACATCCAAAAAAATTCCTTCATGCGCTATATGCTTTGATGGATGTCCATTCTCTATTGCAAAGCTCTTGTATTAGCGCAGAGCAGAGAGGACGTTGGTGTAGATTGTGAATTAGGCGCTGCATCTGCCACTTGCATTTGCTTGGAAGTTTTGAATTTTTTTTCAACAAATCCATTTTATGTATTCCCTACAATCATTATAGTCCATCAAACCAGATTGCGCCTGTGAGACCACATTTCTTCAAAGTATTATGTCAAACAGTCCACGCACTGCATTTTTTGGACGCGTCAGAGCTTGGGGAATGCTTGGGAACAATTTGGGGTGAATAAAATGGATCCATCAATCAGGATGCATATGCATCTATGGTCATAATGCGTCAGATTTGTCAGAAACTTCACGTGTACAGATTGATGTGATATGTTTTGACAATTTCAGCTTCTGCATTCCCAGATTCTTATTTATAATGGCAGAAATTTTGACAATTTCCTTCTCAAAATTGGAGTAGTGCATTTATATGGTGGTATTAAGCAGGGTTGTTTCTGGATTTTTTGTATTAGAAAGATTGGAGTAGTGCATTTACCAGGCCCTAAAAAGCTCTAGACTTGACGTCATCAAGAGTGTCTTAGTGTTCGTGTGTGTTCTTACATAACTCAATTTGCTTAGTTTATTACTTCATTCAAAGACTCCACATACTAACTTTGAAGTTCCTTAATAATTTCAATTCTAAAGAATTTAAGTTTCAATTGTAAAGAATTTAAATATCAGATGTGAATAATTTACTTGAATGGATCAAGTGTCTTTACTGCAAATAACCAAAGCAGGTAGTAAATAAAATGGGTTAAACCTTAAACAATAAGATGTAAATATACATATAAATATTCATGTGAGAAAGTTTAATCAATAAATACCGTTCTTTTGAAAATTACTTAATTAAGCTTGAAAATAAAGTTATTGTTAGATGACGAGTATGGGGTAGGAATTTTTCTTATCATTGAAGCAATTGAATTGAATCAACATGTGACAGATGCTTAATTGGTAATTTTTTTTTCATACAATATTGAATGCAAAACATGGTGCAGATTTCTCCACACGCTCCTTAAGATATAGGCCAAATGTGGTACAAATTTCTTGATACACTTCCTAAATTTTAGGCTAAATATTATATAATTTTGTTAATTTGCTATTGATGTGCAGGTAAATAGTAGGAGTAACCAACTTCTCAACAGGGAATATTCTAATATAATTCTTGATACATCTTTAGAACCTACTCCAAGTTTAGGGTTTGAGCTCACCTAATTGCTCGTTGTAGCTGATGAAATCAGGTAGAATGTCCCTGTTGTGACCTATATAGCACATGTAAATAATACCCATGTGGGTGAATGTGTTGTTTGTTTGTGTGAGTTTGAGGAAGGGGATCAAATAAGGGAACTTTCATGCTCCCATTTCTTCCACAAAATTTTCCTTGACAAGTGGTTGGATCACCAACAAACAATTTGCCATTTATGTAGATTTTCCTCATACCAGAGGAGACTGCCATCTTATTGAGGAGAATAGAGCAGGAACTAACATAAGAGCTTATGTTCTAGTTCTCTTCCTTCCATGGCTATGGATTTCACAATATGTGGTTGTTAAGGTAATCATCTTAATTTCTTATTGTGTAGGTGGGTAATTTTATTTTTGATTAAATATTTATGCTTTTTAAAAATTCCGCAGTCATATCTTTTTCATTCAGAAGATCAATATTTTTTTTCTTTTGATTTTGGTAATTAAATTATTTGGGTATTTCTATTATTTCTTTTTAGTAAACAAAATTGTCTCTCATTGTGTTGGGTTCTTTTAGGGCCTTGGGGGCATACCTTCTATTAACTATTGTTGGATTTTTGTAGATCAGACATTACATTCAACTCGGCATCTTATTTGGACAATTGCGCATCAAGATTTGTATATATATAGTGTTGTTATTTCTTCTCATTCTCAGACCCAAATGGTCTAATGGATTGAATGTTTCAACAACAGAACTATTGAAAGCAACATCACTCTTATATATATATAAACCATTAGAAAAGACCCCCTTCTCATATATTGTAAATAAATAATTATATACTCTAAATGCATGTAGAATTTTAAATGGATGTATAGTTTCTAAATTGGGACACTGTTAATCCCCCTTCCTTATTGTTTCCTTTTGGTATCAAATGATTCATGAAAGAGTTGCATGTTATTTACAAGTATCTTGTGCTAACATAGTGTATACTTTTAATGCAGTGATATAGTTCGAATGTTTTGTTCTTTGTGCATCTATATATGTTCTTGTGCTCACTTAAATAAAACTGTTATTCATAACCGTATCAGGTTGTGTTCTTATTTTGTGTTCTTTGCCTACAAGTTGTGAAGGTAGAGAGGAATATAGAGCTAGAGATGAATATAGATCTAGAGAGGAAGAGTGAGACAAATAGATAGAGGTAGAGATGAATATAGAATGAGAGAGGAAGAGGGAGACAAATAGATAGACAGGGAGAGATAGAGAGGGATATATAGCGAGGAAGAGATAAATATGAAGAGGGAGAGAGAGATATGGCAAGATAGAGTGATATAAAGATAGAGATATAAGGAGATATAGAGAGAGGGGGAGAGGGAGAGAGAGAAAAAAAGACAGAAAAATAGAGATAAGTATAGAAAAACAAATAGAGATGGAGAGGGAGATAAAAATAGGGGGAGATAGAGAGAGAGAAAGAGAGGGGGAAAGATAGATAAATGGGAAGAGAAAGATATAGATATAGAACTAAGATTTTATGTTGAAATGTTTTATGATTACTCAGTACACATACTCAAGGAATTCTAACACATGTTAAATATAATTATAAGCATAATTAGATTATATTTATATTTAATATTTTTAATATCAAATTTAATATATAATACTAAATATGATATATAATAATAAATATAATATTACTATTATTTTTAAATTAAATTTATATTATGATGGTATAATTAGATCTAGATGCGAAGTGAAATGTGCGATGGCACGAGCGAGTTGGAGTTTGTTCGTCGCGCGCGGGCAAACACTGGTATGATCGTCGGCGAAGGTGGTCACTCTGCACAGATTCACCCCCATGGGAAGGGCAAGATGCTAGCCAAGCCTGACAGGGGTGCGCTGGGCAGGCAGGTTGCTGCCCTGTCCAGAGCTTCAAATGATTGGGAGAGTGTTGATTCGCGCAGGGCTTTGCGCAATACTTCTCCCACCCTTGATCCATCACCTTCGGCTCCTCTCTACATCACTGGGTGCAGGAACCGGAATAATCCATTTCACACTTGCGAAGAGTTCTGCAAAACTCAAATTTGTTTGGGGGACTCCCTACCACCACTGGTGGTGCCCCCGTCTGTTGCTCCTGTTGCAGATTCCACTCTTCGCTGCTTCTTGGGGGACTCAGAGGTCTGTTTGTCGGATACCCCTACTGAGCTCCATATAACGGATGATTGCATTGCGGAGCTGGCAGATGTGATCGGGTGCAGGTCCCTCCTTGTTTGCTGTGTGAGCAAGCGACCCCCAATTGATAAATTTATTAAGTGGATGCGGGCTTTGTGGAGTATGATTCCGCTCCTCGACATTTACATTCTTGATTTCGGTTTCTTTCTGCTTCGCTTCGCCTTTGTTGAAGACTACACCTTTGTTAAACAAGCATGCCCTTGGTTTTATGGACAATCTGGCCTCTTCCTGTTAGACTAGTCTCCCTTCTTCAATCCTGCGACTACGAAGATTACTTCAATTCCCATTTGGATCAGGTTATACAACCTCCCGCCAATCCTGCGTGAGCCAGAAATCATAAAAAACTTGATCGAGCGGTTTGGAACTTTTGTCAGGCTGGATCCTAGTGTATCCCACAACAAGTTTGCAAGGGTTTGTGCTATCATTGACATCTCCAAACCTTTACAACATTCAATTTTGGTCCATTCAACTCACGACACTTGGACTCAATTTATCAACTATGAAGGCCTCCCTTTTCGATGTTTTCGTTGCAACTTGCTGGGGCACAAAATCGCTAGCTGCTCCTCCTCGATGTCGACCACTACCAGGCATTTTCAACTCAGGCAATGGGTTAAGAAGGCTGGCAGTCCAGGTGCGGATTTCATTTGGCATAATCACGGGATTTTCCTGGCTACTCTTGAGAACTCTAGACTTTCCTCTGAGAGCCCGCCGGGGGCTTCCACTGGGGTGGAACTTCACTCCTCATCTCTCGTTGATGCACCTTGTGAGGCTCTGCCTCCTCTACCTACAACCAACCCTCCCATTCCTACAGAGGTGGTCAATGACGATTCCGACTCAAGGGGTTCGTATCCCTTCATGAATGACCTGGATTTGGATTACCACAATTTTTTGGATTTTGATGAGATGGATATTCCTAAAAATTGCTCCCTCCATCACACATCGAGTTCCATCACCAAACCAAACTATTCATCCTAAGGGAGAAAGGGGCGTAAATATGAGGCTGAAAAGCTTTGGATTGAAGGCAGAGATGTTGTTGATGAAGGAAAACAATGGACTATGGAAGCCCTCCTCACTAGGAGTATGCAGAAAGCAAAGGCTAAGAAGGCCCCCTAAGATATATCTTTGGGGGTAGAATCTTCATGTGTTGTGGCTGCTAGCTGATTGGTCTCTGGTTTCCTTTTTTTGAATTTTCTTAGGGTGTTGTAGGTTCTTCTCCATTCTTGGTTCTCCCCACTCGTGGGTTTGTTTCTGGCCTATCTTTTTGTGCTCCCCCTTCTTGGGTTTGAAGCTGTCTCTATTTCATTCATTTGTTCATTTGTTCATTTTATGGGTGTTGCCCCACACGCAACGATTAATCTAGCAAAAAATTAAATTAAATTTATATTATATTAAATATAACATATAATAACTACATTGTATTCTACAACTAGCATATCTATCCTATCACATAGTCTATATAGAAGATGTGGAGAGATATCAATTGTAGGAATACAAAATGACAACAATATTATTATTGTGTGTTTGTAATAATATTTTCATTAGAGGTAGATGTAATGAGGTAAAGATAGAGAGGGGGAGGGAGAGATAGTGTGATAGAGATAAAGGGGGAAAGAGTGAGAGAGAAAGAAGGTGATAGAGATAAGTAATAAAGAGGTATAAATAGGTGAAAAGATAAAGAGAGAGAGATAGAGGTAGGGAAGGAGAAAGAGGAAGTGTGTGTATATGAGTAAGAGAGGGATATATATTTACAAATAGATAGAGAGGGAGGGAGAGGGGGGAGAGAAATAGAAAGAGAGAGTGATAAGAAGTTAAATTATTTTTATATTTAATAATGTATAGTGTATATAAATATTAAATATATAATCTAAATATTATAATATTATGCTAAAAATAGTGACATTAATAAATCAATATAATAATTATTGGGATAATGAGGGTGAAAAATATTGAATATATATAATAATAAGTATTATACAAATTTTATTAAATTTCTATTATTTGATGTTTAGATAATGTTATAAGACTATTTAATTCAATGTAAATTATAATTATAATTGATTGCAAATTCAATGTTATCAAGATGATATATCTCCACGTATCCTATATATATTATTTTATGGGAAGATAAAATAATATAATCATGATGATAAATATATAGTCAATGTTATTATTTATGATAATATAATTCAATGATATTAAATTATGATACAACTAATTAAAATATTATTACAAACACACAATATTAATATTGTTGTCATTTTGGATTCCTGCAATTGATATCTCTCAACGTTTTCTATATAGACTATGTGATAAGATAGATATGCTAGTTATTATTCAATTCATTGTAGAGTAATTAATGAATGTAAGTATATTTATTCTTCAATTCATTGTAGAGTAATTACTGAATGCAAGTAAGCTCGATTGGATGGTGCTCGTTCTAATATCCATGCGTGAGCCCACAACTATCTCAGCCTAGGTTGAATGTTGAATCCAAAGTGTGCATGCAGTTTTTTACTGCAGGATCAGATTCATTGGATGTTGTTTTGCTTGGGGGGGGCTCTTGTTTGGCGTTTGGGGGAGGTATTTGTTTTGTATGTGTGATCTTTTTGATCGACCTTGCCAACTGCTTAGCGTAGTCTAGTCTTTTATGAATGACCATTTGGAAGGAGTTTTGGGCTTGGAACGGTATGCAGTCTAGTGTGCTATTATTTTTTCTTGGTTTGGGTCTCTGCTAGGCCATGTGGGGAGGCTTTAGTTTCATCTTGCTTGAGCCATCCTTTGCCGTGTGGCTTGCTGGGTGGTGGGTTGGTGTGTGAGGTGAGTGCTCGATGGCTGGTTTGGCTTGCTTGGTGAGTTGGAGGTTGAAGCAGATTGATATTGGGTAGTGGTGCTCTCATGGCTTCGAATGTTGAGGTGGATGAGGGGTTGGGGGATGACGTGATGACGGAGGCATGTGACGGGGCTCCCACTCCGTCTTCTCTTGGAGTGGGCTTGTCCCAGAGTGAGGCATTTAAAGTACAAAGGATCAATGGATGCTTGGAATGGGCTCAAGTGCGCCCAATGGTGGTTATTCAACAGGAAGCGGTGGCCGAGGATTTAGAATACTTCAAAAAGCATGTTCTATTTTGCAAGTTTTTAGGGATGAGGGTCTCTATCCCTTTCCTAGAACCTTGGATCCGAAGAACATCGAACCTGGAAGGGGACTTCGAGATTCTATTGGCTACGAATAATTTCTTCTTGGTGGACTTTTCTTGCATTTCAAATCGAAATAAGGCTTTTGAGGGAGGCCCATACTTTTATAATCAGGATGGATTGTTCATTAGACCATGGCATGCAGGCTTTAATTCAGTGGAAGAGTTATCGTCCAAGGTCCCGATTTGGGTTCGTCTCCCTCGATTGCCGCCGGAGTGTTGGAGGAGAGATATTTTGCAGTATATTGCCATGTCGTTGGGAAAGCCGATTGGCCCCTCTCAGGAAACCCTAGAGAAGAGGATCTTTTCCTATGCACGGGTTTGTGTGGAGATGGATTTGAGCCTGTTGTTGCCTGACTCTATTGATCTGACAGTTGGGTCTAGCTCACGGACTCAGTTGTTAGACTATGAAACTTTGTTGTTTAGATGTCGTTTATGCCGTGAGTATGGTCATATTTAGTGGAAGTGTTTGTGGGCCTCTAGTGTGGGAATTCAAGCAACATGATGACTCCATCAAATCTAGAATTGGACAAAGGCAAAGGGCCCATATAGGGGGTGATACTAGATAAAGATGGGTTTGTGCTAGTTAGGTCATGAAACAAAGTTCGAGGTCGGAAGCAGACTTTTTGGGATCGTCATGAGGAGGGGATGTTTAACAGGTTTGAGGCACGGGATTACTTAGTTCATGAGGAGGGGATATATCTGGACATGCAAGTGAATTCCCCCTTCTTCTGCTCTTAATATTGAGTCTAAGGTTGTTACATGTTTGACTCTTAGTCCGACAGAGGCATCTAGCGAAGTGAAGGACTCTCGGGTTCCCCCCATTGATGTTGGACTTGTGGACCCTTGTATGTTGGCTAGTACTTCTTTGTTCTTCGTTGTTGATGGCGCATGCATGACTAGAGGTTTGGGTTCTAGAGATCTTGGCAAGAGTAAAGCTCCAACTTCTACCATTAATTTGGAGGTGCACCAAAAGCCTCTGAAAAAGAATGCTCCTGATAAGTCCCAGAAGGTGGGTAGGAAGAAGGATCAGGAGAAAGTTAAGTTGGTCGGTGAGACGTTGGTTGAATTTGGGTTGGTGAAGACATTGGACACTCATTTCTCCCACCCTTCGCGATGATTGTGTTATCATGGAATGTGAGGGGTATGAATAGCATCCCTAGATAAAAGGCTATTCGAGACTTGGCTCGTGTTCATTCTCTGGATTTGGTTTTTATCTAGGAGATGAAGTTATCTGTGGACAATATGTTGCAGAGTGCATTTAAGGTTTGGAATAGAGGTTTATGTCATTGTGTAGGTGCGTAGGAGAGCTTCAGAGGTCTTGCTTGCTTCTGGGATCCACGATGAATCTCTCCTGTTTGGTGGTTTTCTAGTAGATTCTCCATCTCTCTTGTTGTAACTGTTCTGGAGATGGGGGAGAGAGTCCTTTCTAATATTTATGCTCCGGCTGATGTTCCTAGTAAGATCCTCTTGTGGTCTCATATTCACTTCCTAAGATCTTTGAATCCCTTCCTTCCCTGGATTATGGCAGGTGATTTCAATGCAATTGCCTCTCTTGAGGAGAAGAGGGGGGTGCCTTGTTTGGACTCCTCCTTCGATCTTCTTAGGGCAAATTTGGCTTGGTCTTCGACTGGTGGATATTAAACCTTTGAATGGCATGTTTACTTGGAATAACAAGAGGATTGGGGATGGAGCCATTTCTAAAATATTAGATAGGTTTCTTGTTTCTAGTTTTTGGGTTGGTGACATGTGGATGTCAAGCTCCAAAATTTTGGACTAGCGGGGATCTGACCATTGACCGATTAAATTCTTTGCCTGTCTAGCTGGAAATTATAGGAAGCAGACTTTTAGATTTCAGATTATGTGGCTCAGGGAGGAGATTCTTCATGACCTAGTTTTTAGATGGTGGACTGAAGGATGACCAACTTTTGGTATGGCTATGTATTCCTTTGTGAAGAAGCTCCAATATGTGAAGTACAAATTAAAACATTGGAACAAGTTCCAATTTGGCAATGTGTTCTAGAAGAAAAGGGCTGGCCTAGAGCGCTTGGATTCTATTACCAGACAGACTCGGGATCAGGGTCTTGATACAGACTTGAACAGGTTAGAGGATAGTGCGGTTAAAGAATTTGAGGAATGGGAGCTTCGTGAGGAAATCTTTTGGAAACAAAAGGCTCGTGTTGATTGGCTCCAAGAAGGGGATAGGAATACATCCTTCTTTCATAATTCGATGAAGGCTCAAAGACAACGAAACATTATTTCTTCTCTTCGCTCTCCCGAGGGTTTTGTTCTTTCTTCCTCTTTGGAGATCTCTAGAGAGGTGGTTCGCTTTTTCTTGGGTCTCTTCTTTGAAGACACCCCGCTTGCTTGTGAGGAAGAAGCTTCCATCTTGGCTTGTATTCCTCCTTTGGTGACTATGGATATGAATGCCTCTCTTCTTAAGCCTATTTCTTTGAAGGAGTTGGAGGAGGTGGTTTTTCAGTTGAAAAAGGGGAAGGCTCCTAGTCCAGACGGGTTCCTGACAGAGTTCTATTAGGAAATTTGGGAAGTGATCAAGCTTGATCTTTTGGAGGTTGTGCAGGAGTCTTCAAGGCATAAGCAAATGTTGCGGGCCATGAATGCCACGTTTCTCGCTCTTATCCCAAAGCGGGAGGGTGCAGACTCCCTAGATCTTTTTTAACCAATTTCTCTGTGTAATGTGGTGTATAAAATCATTACAAAGCTAATTGTTGATCATCTTAAGCCATGGCTGGATAAGTTGATCTTGGAAGAACAAGGGGGCTTCGTTGCGGGTAGACAAATTTTAGATGGAATAGTTATTGCAGCTAAAACTATTCATTCCATGGCCTTGTCAAAGGAAAAGGCCATGTTTATAAAGCTAGACATGGCAAAGGCGTATGATAGAGTTAAATTGGGTTTTTTGACCAAAATCCTAAGAGCTTTTGGTTTCAGTAAGGAGTGGATTGATTGGATCATGAGTTGTGTGACGACGTCCTCCTTTTCTGTTCTCATAAATGGGGAGTCATCTGATCTATTTGGTGCCTCTAGAGGTCTTCAGCAGGGGGATCCCTTATCCCCATATTTATTTATTTTGATGGTTAAGGGCTTGGGAAGGTTTATTAAGTCTCGAGTCTCAAATGGGTTCATTCAGGGATGGAAATAGATTAATTCTCTCCCTCCTCAAACTCATCTTCAATTTGTGGACGAATCAACTTTGATGGGTCTCGCTAAGGTGGCTGAAGCGGTTGTTATCCGACAGACGTTGAATTATTACTTGGCTACCTCAAGTCAAAGTATAAATGAGAGTAAGGCATGCATTTATTTCTTTAATACCCCCATGCTTATCTAACAATGTATTGCAAAGATCTTAAGGTTTCAGGTGGGGAAGCTGCCCTTTATCTATCTTGGTATCCCTCTGGATGTGTGCCCAATTCCTTGGCATTTTTGGCAGGATGTGATTAATAAATTTCATGGGTTGGTTTGTCATTGGACAAATATATGGCTATCTACGGCTGGTAGAGTTACCCTCTTGAAGTCGGTGGCACATGCCCTTCCTATATACAGGTGTTTTATGATGATTGCTCCCTCAAGCTTCATCAAATCTTTCGAGGGGCTTTGCAAATAGTTTCTTTGGTTAGGTAATCTCCTTGTGAGGAAATGGGGTTTAATTAAGTGGGAAGCTGTTTGTCAACCAAAGCAGGATGGTGGTTTGGGATTGCGTAGGATGGAATGGAATGGGAAAGCTTTGGTTGCTAAGTTGTATTGGAGATGGGTTTCACACTAGCATCAACCTTGGGCCAGGGTCCTTACTTTCAAGTACCTTGGGGAGGTTGATGGTGCTGAAGTTCCTCGATTTAGTCTTTTGGGGAAGGGATCTATGATCTGGAATACTCTCAAGCGGGGTGCCACACTGGTTAAACAAGGCCTATTCTAGATCTGCAATAGAGGTTTGGATGCTCTTTTTTGGCATGACTCATGTGATGGTTATCCACCTATCCTCTCTTCGCATCCTCACTTGGGGGATTTATGTAGGATATTTGAGTAGGTTGCTTGGAGCAGAGTGATGGATTTCAAAGCCCCTCAGGCTTTGGGGCAATCTATTGTCTTCTAGTGGAAGGATATGCAGGAGTGGCCCCGGGGGGGACCTTCAGAAGATAGAAGGGAGTTGTTCTCTATTTTGGCTGATAGAACTTGTTGTTCTCTTCTAGAGAGGGATGTGCTGGTTGGGGGTCTGGGTCCCAAAGGGAAGTACACTATTGCTTCAGGATACCAAGTGCTAGATAGACAGGTCCTAGGAAATGTTGAAGTTCCTTGGTGGAAAAATATTTGGAATCAATTCTCGTGGCCAAAATGCAACTTCTTTTCTTGGCTAGTGTTGTATGGCAGGTGTTTGACTTGGGATGACTTTTGTAAATGGGGCTTCCAAGGTCCCTCATTATGTTTCCTTTGTCTAAAATATGTTGAGACAGTTTCTCATCTTTTCTTTCAGTGCCCTTTTGCTAAGACTATTTGGCATTTTTGGTGGGGGCTTGGAATTTGAAGTGCAAACATCCACCTTCTCTTGATGAGTTATGGTGGATCATTGGGCCCATCTTGATGAAGACTTCAATTTTGCACACAACATGGTCTATTGGGCCCAGTTTGATTATTTGGAATATTTGGTTGGAGTGCAACTGCAAGATCTTTCTGGATAAGAAGTTGTTGGTAGGTCAAGTGTGGGCTTGTATTCTAGGGGCATTACAAGAGACTTTGTCTGCTAAATGTGACCTGTTTGTCTTGGTGGATCCTAGAGATACTAGAGTGATTCATACTTTGGGGATTTCTGTTGGTGGGGCTGGAAGGCCCGAGATTGGGCATGGTAGGTGCTCTAGAGGGAAGGTCTTCAGGGGAGGGCATTGGATGCTTCCTCCCTTTGGAGTCTTGAAAATCAATATAGATGGGTCTGCAAGAGGTAATCCTGGGCACACAGGCGTTGGTGGAATGGGAAGAGATAGTTCTGAGGTGGTTGTGTTCTTCTTTTTGGAGTATAGGGGCAACACTCGAATAACCTTATGGAGGCCTTAGCCATTCCTTTGGCTTTGCAGAGGCCTTATTCCCTTGGCTGGAAACAAATTATTTGTGAGTCAGATTCTTAGGTGATCATGGACTTGATAAATAGATTCCAGTTTGATGATGTTAGTTGGCAGCTTGCGGTGGTGGCCAAGCAAATCATCAGGCTGGATATTTTTTGGAGTCTATCACCTTTACTCATATCCCTCGAGAATGGAATAAGGTAGTTGATCGGTTGTCCAAATGGGTTTCGAAGAAGAATGAGACTTGGTTGGTGGATGATTGGGATGGTTTACTAGAGGATCTTGCTCGGGATTTGGAGGGTTGGGTCACAAAGGATATGAGATGTTATATGAACATTTCTTGATCTTTTGCTTGTTGTTTTTGGGCCCCTTTAGGCTTCTTCCTGCTTTTGCTCTGTATTGTTCTAGTTGATTAATAAAGTTTTTACCCTCCTTTTTATTAAAAAATAAATTACTGAATGCAAGTATATTTATTCTTCAATTCAACCATATTTATAAGAAATTATTTAATTTTGATATAGTTCTATGAAGATTTAAAACATAAAGCAATGCAAGTGAAAAAAGAAAGTTGCATCAAATTGAGATTTAAAACATATTATTTAATTTTAAAATATTTGAATTAAAATTAAAACATATTATCTAATTTTAAAATATTTGAATTAAGATTTAAAATTTAGAGTAGTGCAAGTGGAAAAAGAAAGTTGCCATCAAGTTAAGATTTAAAACATATTATCTTATTTTAAAATATTTGAATGAAGATTTAAACATATTATCTGATTTTAAAATATTTGAATAAAAATATAAAATTTAAAGCAATGCAAGTGGGAAAAGAATGCTACCCTTCAAATTGACAAGAACACTCCAATCCATAAAGATTTTAAACATAAAGCAATGCAAGTGGAAAAAGAAAGTTGCCATCAAGTTAAGATTTAAAACATATTATTTGATTTTAAAATATTTGCATCAAAATTAAAACTTATTCTTTGATTTTAAATTATTTGAATTAAAACTAAAACATATTATCTAATTTTAATATATTTGAATTGAGATTTGAAATATTTGCATCAAAATTAAAACTTATTCTTTGATTTTAAAATATTTGAATTAAAACTAAAATATATTATTTGATTTTAATATATTTGAATTAAGATTTAAAATTTAAAGCAATGCAAGTGGAAAAAGAAAGTTGCCATGGAGTTAAGATTTAAAACATATTATCTAATTTTAAAATATTTTAATTAAGATTTAAACAAGTTATCTGATTTTAAAATATTTGAATAAAGATTTAAAACTTAAAACAATGCAAGTGGGAAAAGAAAGTTGCCCTTCAAATTGACAAAAGACACACTCCAAATGGAAATATAATTTTCCATCCAATTGGCAAATGAATATTTATTTCTCTTTAACCATTTAATGACAAATGAAGCCAGCTGATTTACCATTTAACGACAGTTGAAAGTTGTTTTCCAACGACTATATGTAGCCTATCCGAAAAATGTAATTTCCATATTAAATAGTAAAACATGCTAAAAAAATCAAAGGTTGAGACACCTTTTTTTTCCAACATTAAAATCTATCATTACTATAAATCCATATTTAACACCTAAAGTTTTTTAAAGTTATAACTCTTCCATCTATGCTTTACAGAAGATAAATATTTCTCCATAATTAAAAAAAACTTCTAATTTATTGTATAACACATTTATTAATAACTAATTAAACTTCATTATATAATTGTTTAATTATAATTATAATTTTCATACTAAATAATAATTTTTAATACAATAAATATATCTTAACATATGTCAGACAAATAATTTTCTATTTAATTAAACATAATATTTACGGATTCCTTACATAAATTGCACAAACTAATTTTTTAGATTCATCCTCCCATTCATTTACTATTTTATATGTTTTTTAAAAATAATTTTTACTTGATACAATTTTGTTTTTTTAATTTATTTTTTCCCTTTTTATTATTTAACATATTTAAAAAAAAACTTTTACTTGGTACAACTTTTTTTAAAAAAAATTTATTATATGCTATATTTTATATATAATGTAAATTAATATTTAAAATGTTATTATGATAAATATAATAAAATATATGATAAAAATATTAAACACAAATATAATATAATATAATATATAATTAATAATTAATATAATATAATATAATATAAATTAAATTATACATAATATAGTGATACTTATTATTGTATATATATATATATACATATATATATATGTATATATATATATATATGTATATATATATATATATATATATATGTATATATATATTTATTGTATATAATAGTATTTATTTGTAATATGATTATAATTAATATTATAAATATAAAATAATAAAATTAAGGATAAAATATAGTAGTAAAACATATTCATAATTTGGGGATGACTCCCATTTAATAGAGTAGAAGAGACAAGTACAATTGTTTCCAAAAGAAACCCCTGCCCAAACAGTCCCAAACAAGAAATAGCCTAAAGGACCACAATCCTACACTTTAAAATAGAGAACCCAAACCCCCCCACCCTAATTCACGAGACAAGGAAGTCCTTGTTGATCACTCGAGCAAACTCTTTGAACATTTTATAATCCAACTTTTGAAGCACCAAGCCTCGACCATTCGCCCCCAAGTTGGCCAACTAGTCAGCCGGTCCATTGGCTTCACAATAAACATGTTTTATGGAGAAGTCCAACCTCCCTAAATACAACCACACCTGAGACATTAGCCTTTTCAACTTCCAATTCATGCACCTTTTATTCTGAATCCCATTAATGCATATCAATGAGTCACCTTCGATATTAATGTTGAGATGACTTCTTTTGACACATTCCACCAACCCCTTAATTAGAGTAGAGAACTCAACCTCTTTATTAGTTTCCACACCGAGAGCTTCAACGATAGCCCATACCACCTTGCCTTTGTCATCTCTCAATAGGCAACCAATTCTCGCTTGACCAAGGTTACCCCTGGCAACACCATCAAAATTTAATTTCAGTCTCTCGCTTGGAGGTGCCAACCATCTAGCATTCAATTTGGCCACTTTTTGATCCATTGTCACTTGTTGTCCAAACCCCATAGGGACCTTAAGCCCCATCCACCGTTTTCTCATCACTTCATCCCAACCATTGAACACCATGTTCTGCTTGCCTCTCGCTTTATTGTTGATCGTTTCTATCAGTCCTGACTTGATATTGACCACAAAATGCATTGTTTCCAACTATGAGCCTTTGAAAATTCATCTGTTGCACTCTTTTTAGAGGTGCCACACCATCATGGAAGGCACACACTCCCAAAATCCTCCCCATAAGCTCTTCTTATGCATAATCAACCAGCTCACAATGAAGTCCTTCAACCTTTCGTTCCTAGCCCTCAACCAGCTGAGCTTATCACATAACCAGCTCCAACATTTAGTTGCAACAAGGCAGTTGTAAAGGAGGTGGTCCACTGTCTCTTTTGCACTTTTACACATGACACACCAAGAGGGACCCAAAACATCAATCTTTTTGAGTCTGTCTCCTGTAAGAGCTCTTTCATGGAGCGCGGTCTAGAGGAAGGACCCGACTCTGGGCAACATGTTTTTCCCCAACAGAGGTCCTTGCGCTAACCCAACTCTTTTCGTGTAGCCCAATTTAACTAAGTACCTTCCATCTTTCACACTGCACCATACAATCTTATCGTCCTTTTCATTGATGGTTAACTTGCGGCCAACCAAGAGAATATTGAATAGAATTTTTTGCTTAGCATCAATCTCCAAATCTTTCACATCGAACCAACCCCAACGCACAATGCCATTAACCATTGTTCTAGTGCAATAATAGATCAGTTTTTTGCCCAATTGCTCTATAAGAAGCCTCCTTATGTCACTTAACTCAACAACCTTGCCAAGCGGAGGGTAGCCCTCCCACGAGTCTGCTCAAAAGTCCGTGAGCTTGCCGTTGTTTATGCACCAACTGACATGGTTAGTGATGATACCACAACTGTCACACATAAAATTCCACGCAGCTGAGCCTCTCGATGGATTTGTGATGGTAATTACCCACGAAGGATCAAGAGTGTCCAAGTACTTTAGCTACATAAGCCTACACCACGACTGATCCAGGGAGGAGAAGAGCTTCCAAACCAACTTGGTTCTGAGAGCCGAATTCATTAGCCTAATATCTCTTATACCTGCCCCACCATCTTCAGTGCTCTGGCAAACTGACTCCTAGTTGATTAGAGGCACCCTGCGCACCTCATTCAAACCTTCCTAAATAAATTTTTTGAAGATACTCTCCAACGTTGAACAAACCTTGTTTGTAAGCTTCATACATGACAGGTCGTATACTAGCAAATCACATATAAAGTACACATATAATCAAATAGTAAATATATAAAAATGTTAAAATAAAATTGATTTTAAAAATATTAAAACATAATTGATTTTAAAAATATTTATTATTTGATTATATATGTACTTTATAGAAAATTTATATTATTATTATATTTACTATTTAGATTTTTTATGGACAAGTTGACACTTTATCATTTACCTCACTACAATATGTTTCTTTTTTTTATTTAGTTTTTTTTATTTCTAAGTGTTTTGTTTTAATAAGTTTTATTAGATGTAAAAAAATGGTTATTATTAGTTAATTACTATTATATTTTATTTGTTGTTGTTCATTTCAAAAATTACATTGGATCGGCTCGGGATCATAACAACCCAAAAAATGTACCAATAACCCTAGTGAGTTGTGGCTGCTGCCATCACATTCCACTAAAAATGGCATGGGCCTTGACAATTCACAATTCACAAGGACTTACACTACAAAGGGCAACAATCGATATTGGCAACATTGATTGACAAGGGTTGACATTCACAACTATTTCTAGAATTCATGAACTGTCATGCATTCACATACAACCTTCCTTCACATTCCGAAGATATGCACACATGCAACATAGCCCATTTGTGGCTCAACGAAAAAGGGAAGAGGAACGTTTGAATGCAACATCACAAAACAACAATTCACAAACCTAAAGGAGTTACACTAACAACATGTATGCCCCTTTATTTATCTCATATCTACATTATCAACTAAGCTTGATAAGAAACAAATCAACACAAAGTTAAAATTATTTAAAAAATACATCTCATATTTGCTTTATTATAGGTTCCACTCATGACTCACTTACACTATGTTTCCCATTGTTGAACATCTACAAATCAACTATACTAAAGGTGAGAATGAGTTTAATGTAATTTACAAGTTCAACATATTGATTTTAACTTGTTGTTTTTCAAATAATAAACAAGTCTATTGTTTGATACATATACAATAGAGTTTGAAGTGATTATATGACAATGCTGCAAAAAAAAAATTTATATCTATAACATTGAGTTTAAACAATAAACTATATTTACAACATTGTATATATATTCAAAATGTATGTCTACAAATATTTACATTTTTGTATCAAATAAATTGAAGTACACTATCATTTATTTAATCATATGCTGTTCATTAATAGCATGAGTTTTTTCCAAAATCAAGCATCTAATTATAATCTAACCTATGACACATTACTCAATTTGAACCAATTTGCCTACACAATAATTGACATCTTTTACAAATTTAACCTTCCACACATAAACTAACTTATGGAAAAGCCTTATTTATAACAATGAGATTTTTTTTTCTACTTATGACACATTTTCAAATTTCTACAAAATAATATACTCAACTTTTAAATTCTCATAAAATTATTCAGCGTACCCATTGCACACAAAATGTGCGATTGCTAGTTCAACTTAATATTTAACAATTATAAATTAGTGGTAATTAACATATTTATTAGGTGATAGAATACATATAATGTGAGATTTGAGTCTCAAACAAGTCTCACGCTTGCAAACAACTTGCAAATAACTGTCGAGTCTGAGTCTAAGAGGCTATCACACTGTAAAAATAATAAAAATCATTTTAACGATAGTACATTTTTAATAATGTTTTAATAACAATAATATAATATAATATAATATAACATAATAATAAGAATAATAATAATATAATTAAATTATAGTAATAACAATATTAATAAATAATTAATAATATAATATATATCTATGTATTTTATATATTATATTTAAGATATATATGTTCCAAAATCTCATTTATCACATAAGCCAAATAAATGTTGATTTGTCAATTAGATGGAAAATTCTATTTCAATTTTTAGTTTTTTTTTTCCAATTTGATGGCAACTTTCATTTTTTGTTTCCATTGCTTTATGTTTTAAATCTATATGTAAATATTTCAAAATCAAATAATATTTGATTTTTTAAGAAAAAAAAAAAAGATTTGTCTAAGTTTATTTCTTCCCATTATTTAGAATTTGTATCACATGACATCCATATAAGCACAAGCCCAAAATCATACTTTCTAACATATAGAAAAAACTTATGTAAAATGACATAAAAATGATATTTCTTGACGTCTCTAACATTGATTTAAAAAATAAATAGATATACTAGTATTTAATTTATTTTTATTTTGAATTTACTTCGAAATTTTATTGATATTAATTATTAACGCACTCCCACCATTACATTCCATCACTTTATTGAAAAAATAGTAAAAAAATTAATATAAAATAGTCACATTTTAATAAAAACCACCTGTAATTCAAAATCCGTCAATTAACATTTGGGAAAAAAACGTGAGGTGAAATACTTTTCGCGTTTGAATTTTGTCACAAACTTATATTTTTCTTTAACGAAGTTTCACTGACCATTGTCGCCGTCCATTTCGCCTTTCATTTGCCCTGGCCTCATTTATTTACACCTAATTTGGATTTCAAACTAAAAGTAAGGGCTGCCGTAGGAATTGCAATATCTTCCCTTGAGAAGAGGCACCCTGCCTCCATTACTAGTCACTACATACATTTTTGCGGCCGAGGCGGCTCTACAGTTCCCAGGGATGGTTAGTTAGGGGATCGATCGCCGAAGAATAAGAGCCTGCTATTATTCTGTTTGCTAAGAGGAACGCAGATAAACAGGGAACAAACAAAACAAAACAGGGCAAAGGCGCAGTACGTGCGCCGTCGCATCGCATGGCGGAGATTTGGGGGGGAGGAGGAGGAGGAGGAGGAGGAGATGGAGATGCGTCAGGGTCGTATGGAGGGGGTGGAGCAGGCGGTAAGCTTCGCACGTCGCGGTCAGCGCGCCGAGCAGCCGCCACACCATATAGCCGCCCGCAGACGGGGCGCCACGCCCCAGCGGCTGTTAGGGCAGCAGCGAGAGGGAACAGTGATAGCGGCAGCTGGGTGTGGAGAAGAGTGGTGGATCCGGCTAGCCGTCTAATAAATAATGGCGCGGTGAAATGGTTCAACTCCGTCTTCAGGAAGCAAGCCCTCCCGCCGCCTGCCCATACGCAAGGTGCGCCCCTTTTCATTTTTCTACCTTAGTTTTGCGCCAGGGTTTTCTTTTTTTCATTTTGTCTAGCTAGGGTTTGCTTCATTTCATCTTGTCTGTTTTTTATGTTAGAGTAGACATCAAGCGTTCAAGCTGTATCGTGCATTGGAAATCATTGCAAGTTTATGTTGTTTTTGTGAAGCTCCTTTTCGTTCAAGTTTGTTTTAGGAGTAGTAACGCGCCAAAAAATGCTGATTTATGATATTTTAAACCTCAGCTCATTATCCTCATTTTTAGTGATCGATCGAAGTTCTTACACTGGAAAGTTGTATACATATACATAGGGTTTGAGATGCTCCTACATGCATATGATAATTCAAGGATAATCACAGCTAAATGTGTAATTGCTTTAGCTGCGAGCCAAACTTTATATACTCTATCGTGTTAGTATGGAGCACTCATTGTTATGAGATTTAACTTCCATAAGGGTGAACAATGAAGAATTTATCCAGATAGGGTATCTTCTGCTAATTTATCATTGGCAATAACTTTTAGGAGGGGTATATTAATTTTTCCTTTCAATACTAAGATGGTTTGAAGAAGCTATTTACGGTATTGATTTATCATGCCAGTGGAATTGTTCTTAGCGATGAACAATAGCGAACTGATCCAGATAGTTTCTCTTCTGCTAATTTATCATTGCCAATAACTTTTAGGAGGGACTTATTTATTTTTCCTCTCAATACTAAGATAGTCTGAGGAAGCTATTTACTGTCATAATTCATCATGCCAGTGTAATTGTTCTCATGGGGAGCATCTTTTGAAGCTTATAATAGGGTTATAGCCTTGTATGCTATTTTCACATCACCAAAAATGCAGTCCATTAGTAATTGTTAGGATACCAATAGAATTTCAGAATGGTGACTATTAGTTATTGAAAGAAGCCTTCGGAATTTATTGCTAAAGATGTATATTGGAAGATATCTTTTTGCACATTGTCGTTAGGTATATTCAGGCATGTTTGGCTGCTACAATGTGTAAGTTAAATTGTTTTCGTATTAGAAATTGATCTGAATAATGATGTTAAAGTTTAGCTGAGAACTACAGGTGTAAACTTTTAATGGAGATGATAATGAAAAGGACTTCTGTCATATTGAAAAATTGTTTATGGTGAGACCATGTCTTTTAAAGATTCTTTGTTAATGATATCACAACTAGGAGATCTAGTACTTTCATCCTTGGTTGAATCTGCAGATCAATTAAGGTCGCAAAAAAATTAGTTCCGAATCATTGAGCTATAGCCTATAGCCCTTTTCCTTTTCCTAGGTTTATGTATCAAATTCAGATAATTTTCTTGTCCAAACATTATTCAATTTGCAATTATTCAACATACAGCTACTATATATTGAACTTTAGAACTTTCTGGGGAAAAATAGTGTTGCTATTACAACTTCATTAAGTGCATCAACTCTTTTTTCTGCTTCAACAGGTTTTGAGTTTTTATGTATCTTTCTGGCTGCAATTGGAGATTTAGAAAATTAGGGAAGTTCTAAATCCAATTAGGGAATATTTAGAATTTTTTTAAATTACAGAAGTTCTAATTCCACTTAGGGAAATTAAAAGACAGTTCTTTAATATGATAGAATTTCGTTTGATATTTAGTACTCTCTCGCTCTCTCTGTGACATATCTAGAGTAATTACAAAAAGCAATGCTGATGATACCTATGAAAGTAGTTTATGTCACGGCGATTCCGTTATTCCATGTAGGAAGCATCTTACATGTTTGTGGGTGCTTTTACAACCAGTAATCAAAAGGATTGTCTCCTTGCAGATGAAAATTGTTAACTAACCACATTTATGCTTTTTATTAGTTTCTAGACTGTATCACACTCAGAGAAAGATTGAGCAAAGACAAGCATTGCAATGTTATTCAAGCCTTTGATTTGAAAAGGAATGGGGCAAACTATTGTAGAAACAAAGTATAAAAAATCAATGTGCAGCTATGAAGAAAAGTGGATAAGACAGTTGATTTCAGATATGTGGTTCAGAAATGAGGACCCATGAAAATAATATCAAGAACCTAATGGTGCTATGTATCCGGTAATAGTAGATCTATAGGATTGGGTGGTCCTTAGAAAATTCATTTACCTGCTTTTGGCAGTCAGAAATACAATGACAGCCTAGTATTGTTGCAATAAAAAGGTTTTAGATTGACAATGTTAAAATAGCTCTATAGGTCTTAATCTATGCATGAAATCTAACTTTGCAAATTTTTCTATACTCCCTTTCAGATTTCTAATTTTGTAGGTATGGATTGTTTAAATGCTAAATTTGCACTTTATCTTACCGTAATGGATTGATTTTAGGGAAAATCTGTCTGGGACACTTGGTTCAAGAGGGAAGGCCAAGTTTGCTTGGAGTTCTTAACATTGCATGCTGTTTTTCAGTGAATATATTGTGCTTTTCATTTTGTATAATATTATTACAACCATCCATAAGTCTTTTGTGATTGCTTTTTTCCATTATCTACCGCTGAAATATTGATATCTATTTTAACAGAAGTTCAAGAAGAAAGCCTTCAAGAAGTTGAAGAAGAAGCTGTGGAAGTAAGTTTATATGCATCTTCCTTATTTTGAAGTACATTCTACTTTGTCTTACTTATGTTTGTTAAATTAGGTTGATAACATATAAAAATGCACATCATGTTGTTCTGAGGCATACAAATATTGTGTACTTTTGTTTTATGAAACTGGGTATTTGCTGTCTTTTGAAAAAAAATGCGCTCCTTTGATGTTGAACAACATCCTTCACTTGTTGTACCGGACATTCTCTATTTATTTTCATTTTGTTCTTTCAATTTTCCGAAGGTTTTGCATTCTTTTGTATACTTTCATATTTTCTCTGCATCTATGATAATATTTTCTGAACTTGTAAATACCCTTTTTTTGGCCTTGCATAGTGGGTAACACTTGTAGAAGCGACCAGATTCTTGTAGAATAAGAGATCCAGTAGCTTTCTGTTAAGCTTTTGTATTATTTCGTTTGCTTTGATGTTTTTTGTTCCCATTCAAGATCATCTCTTCTGAATTTTGAAGAATCTTGTTTTGCCATATATATGGGATAACACTTGTAGATGAGACTAAATTCTTGTAGAATAAGAGATCCAGTAGCTTTCTGTTAAGCTTTTGTATTATTTAGTTTGCTTTGATGTATTTTGTTCCCAATCAAGATCAAATCCTTTGAATTTTGAAGAATCTTGTTCTGCCATGTATATGTGATAACACTTGAAGAAGAGACTAGATTCTTGTAGAATAAGAGATCCAGTAGCTTTCTGTCAAGCTTTTGTATTATTTAGTTTGCTTTGATGTATTTTGTTCCCAATCAAGATCACGTCTTTTGAATTTTGAAGAATCTTGTTTTGCCATGTATATGGGATAACACTTATAGAAGAGACTAGATTCTTGTAGAAAAAGAGATCCAGTATTTTGTTACCAATCAAGATCACGTCTTTTGAATTTTGAAGAATCTTGTTTTGCCATATATATGGGATAAATAATGTGGCAGAATATAGCTTTGTCTAAAATAGGACTTGCTTCAGTCCAATAGGTTTAATAACTGTTAGTATGGCTTGTTTCTGGAAGTATTAGCAAGTGTGTAAAAAAATAGGTGTTTTTTGTGCACAAGGAAGGTTGATAGCATTTATTTAGCATTAACTGACAAATTTCAAAAGAAATCAGTAAACATTCTCACTAAATTAGTTGTAATTAAATTACAATTGCCATTTTATTTTTGTTTAAGAATTTGAAAAAAAATTAAAAAAATTAACTAAATCCCCTTTTCACATTGTATGAAAATTATTTATGGCCTGTAATGGTGGTTGTGCACATGGTACTGCGATGGTGGTTGTGCACATGGTATTAAGATTAACATCCGTTAGTTGGTGAGAATGATGACATCTGAGAACAGATGCATTTGCATATATGGCTTACATTCATATCTTATCTCTAGGTTTGAATAGTAACATGAGCATTATATTGGCAACCTATGACATTCAGACCTCTGTGTAAAACAAACAAAGGATCTACTAAGGCATGCTCATATGTTGACAATGACGGTGAGGACTTTTAATGTCATTTAGTCTGCTTACTACAGTTTGTGCCTGGCCTACCGGCAAGCAATGTATCAGATTAATGGCTTGCCTAATCCTTTTCTGGACTATCATGCAGATCTGTCCGGGCTTCCCTCCCAGCTGCCATTTCTTACTAGTGGCAGATCAGGTTTTGGTTCACTGATCAGATCATTTTCCTATACAGAACTACATGTAGGTCCTATAGGCGTGTGCTGTTTCTTTGTGGTTGCATTTTCAACAGAGTTTGGCTGGTTCATTTAGTCTCTTCAGGAGATCAGTAAAATTCCTTTATAACCCTGCATTATCAATTAGAATTTTCTTTATAGTATTCTTTATTTTCTGTTTTATCTCTCCTTGTGTGTGTATCTTGTGATTGGGTGGTTATATGACATGGTAGCGGGGTTAAATAGTGATGATTTGTATCTTGGGGGTTTATATATTGAGTTTGAAATACTTATAATAATCCCTCAGAGCCTTACATCTTATTCTAGGTAGATTACAAGTGTAAGGTGCAAATTGCTTATATTCTCTCACTTCATTGTCATTATTAGACTGCAAGTGTAAGTTGCAAGTTACTTATATTCTCTCACTTCATTGTCATTTTTCGGGGTGGATTTTTCACGTTTCTTTGGGTGTTGCTATTTATTTAAGAGGATATCTATTTTTTACCAATGTAATTTGGTTTTCTGATTATGTAGTTAAAAACATAAGGCACCAAAATGAGTGCATTTTTTATTTGTATGGTGTATCTCATTGGTGTTTTTCTTGCACTTTTTTATCATATCACTACTATAAAGAAGTTGCATGGATATTTTTGGCAGTTCTGAAAGTCCCTCAATTGTGACGTAGAGCCCCAGCTTGGTAGTATTTCTCCCGCAAGAATTGCCTAACTGATGACAACAGCAAAATGAGTTCCAACTCAAAATTATGCAACAGAGGACAAACACATTCCCTAAACTCATGGGTCATCAACAAAGCTTCTATCTCTATCCCCATTGGATCCTGATTCCTGACCTACCATCAAGGTGGAACCCAAGATGCCCATTCCCAATTTTGTTGTCACAATTGATGGAGAGGAGTTGGATGTTTGGCCTCCACAATATGCAGTTAGAACTTCCAAACCATAAGAATCTTGATAGTGTAGGTCCAGGGAAATGTCAAGCCCTTCACTGTTGGCAGTGTTGCACTAACACTTAGTCCTCAAGGGGACTATCTAGAGTGCTTTTATCCTTGAATCAAAACAACTAGCAATTAACACCTAGACAGTTTTCAAAGAGACTATAAATAATACTTTTACTCTGTAATAGAAATGGGTAGTTATTGGCATGTTAGCTACATCTTTGGCAGGTATCCTGCCAATGGTCCAACAATGCATTGAATAATTTTTGCTTCTTTATTAAGGTGGAGGCTGATGAACTCCATTTCTCTCAAGGTTATTTGAGTCTTGTTTCCTTTCCTACAGCGTGTTAGAGTACCATTGCTTGCTCTAAAGGTGGAAACCAAGATATAGAGGGGTCTTTAGGGTCATTTGAAGTTGAGGGAGCCTTTGCATCTCAAAGGCAGAGCACCTCATTTGCTCTTGTTAACCCCTCCATTTCCTTTGAGGGGTTGGATCCTTTATCTAACAAAGGGAAGAAGTTTCACACTTGTAACAAGTGCACTAGATGTTCCACCAAAGAGTGTATTGTTTTACAGCCAAAGACGGCAAATATCCTTAAAGTTAAGCAGAAGTCGCAGCCTGAAAATTCGTGGATTTCTAGGTGTGTTTTTCATTGCTGGTCACGAGTTTTTTGTTTTATCTTGCAGTGTGTCCTGCAACTTGTGGGTTTGCATCTAGCAGAATTTTTCTTGTTTTTTTTGGCCGAATTTCTACGAGCTAGAGTTTCAGATTTTTTCTGAAACTCGTAGGCTTTTTTGGGTGTTTGAAGAGTTTTTTGGATTTTTTTAATTGTGCCAGAATATTTTTGAAGATTTGAAGAGTTTTTCAAAATATTTCTATTGCTGAATTTTAGAAGTTTTTGAAGGTTTTTTTTTGAAAAAATCTTTGCTTTTTTGAGCCTCTATTTTAGATGATTTTTTAAAAATTGTGGGAGTTGTGCCAATTGATTGTCTAGGGTTTTGTGCCAGTTGATAACAAACTTTACCTCATTTTACGTGCTTTTGGAAAATGGGAGGGATGGCATCTATGCAGTCTGATTAGGCGTCTACCTCTTATGCATTGATGGCCAAACGACCAATAGATCGTGTCAAGTCATTTGCATGGTACATCAATTCTGGAGCCTCTCGACATTTTACAAACATGAGAGATTGGTTCATAGAGTATATGGCTTGCTTTGATTCCATCATCTTTGGTGGCGGCGAAGAGTATACAGTTGTCCGCAAGGGCAACGTCTAGATCACATCTGGCAGAAGAAATTTAATATTTCTCAATGTATACTATGTGCGCAACATGGAGCTTAATCTTCTCTTGGTGAGTCAAATTATGTGATGTAGTTTGAAGTTGGACATCATGTTCAGTTCACACAAGTGGCGAATTGTTGATAAGGAGTCCAAGGAAAATGTGGCAGTTGGGGTCGAGGATCATGTTTTTGTATCGGCTGCTTGATACTGGAGATCCTTTGGATTTGGAGCATGTGCAGGTTGCGAGGCTCTTCAATTAGGTTGGAAGAAGAAGCATCTCCTCCTTGCCCTAAGTGGTGGGCGAAGCTCATTGGTGATGTTCATGATGATGAGCTTGTTGAGGGAAGATCCTCTAGAGGCAAGAGCAAAAAGAACATAGTAATCTTTACTCTTATGGCCAACATTTAAAGTGTTTATGAGCCCCAATAGTATTCGGAGGCCAAGGGTAAACCTGAATGGGAAAAGGCTATGGATTCCGAGCATCATAGTCTTTTGAAGAAAACCACGTGGAAACTGTCAGATCTTCCACTAGGGAAGAAACCCATTGGCTGTAAATGGGTATAAAAGGTGAAATACAAGGCTGATGGAACATTGGATAAATACAAGGCTTGGTTGGTGGCTAAGGGGTTCTCACAAAGAGAAGGTATTGACTATGAGGAAACCTTTACTCCTACAACAAAGATGAGCACCATCCGACTTGTCCTAGCCATGGCAGCACAGTTTGGCTAGAAAGTCCAATAGATGGATGTGAAGAGTGCCTTCCTCAATGGAGATTTGGAGGAAGAGATATACATGACGCAACCTCCTGGTTTTAAGGTTGCAGGAAAAGAGCCTAAGGTATGTCGATTGCTGAAGGGTCTTTATGGCCTAAAGTAGGCACCCGTGGCATGGTACCTGAAGTTTGACAAGTATTTTGATTGCATAGGGGTTTCAGAGGAGTCCCTCAAATGCAAATTTGTATGTCAAGAACATTGGCAATGATATCATCCTTCTTGTCATCTATGTGGATGATATCATCATTACTGGTAGTAGGTTACATTTGATTGAACAAATCAAGTCGAATTTGTGTTAGGCATTTGAGATGACGGACTTGGGTCTCCTACACTATTGTCTGGGTGTAGAGGTTTGGCAGACAGGTGGCAGTATCTTCATTTCTTAGTTGAAATATGCTAGGAGTTTGTTGGAGAAATATAGGATGGAAGATTGCAAAATCTCATTCTCCTATGGAGTAGGGGCTGAAACTTTCAGCCAAATTAGACACACTAGTGGTGAATGAGTCTACATTCAGGCAACTAGTGTGCAATCTCATCTATCTTACTACCACTAGCCTTGATCTCAATTTTATTGTGAGCTACATTTCTTTTTTCATGATTGCCCCTATGGTGGAATACTGGGGTGCAGTGAAGTGAATGTTGAGATTATGGTGGAATACTGGGGTGTAGCGAAGTGAATGTTGAGATTATGGTGGAATACTGGGGTGCAATGAAGTGAATGTTGAGATTTGTGAAAGAGGCACCTGACTTTGGCTTTTTGTACAACAAATGCAAAGATCCTAGGCTGGTTGGTTTTATAGATTCAGATTGGGTAGGTTTAGTTGATGACAGGAAGTCCACTTTTGGGTTTGTTTTCAATCTTGGTACGAGTGCAATGGACAAGCAAGAAGCAGCAGGCAGTCACTCTTTCCTGGATAGAAGCAGAGCATCAGAGAATAGTTAAGGTCGCATGTGAGGCAGTATAGCTTTGAAGGATGCTTGTTGACATGCAAATGTCTCAAGGCAGGGCCTTCACCCTTGTTTTGTGACAATAAAGGGGTGCTAAAGCTTTCCAATAATCCAATCTTCCATAAGTGAACCAAACATGTTGAGCTTCATTGTCATTTCATCCGCTAGCTTGTTGAAGATGGATCTATGATGTTGCAGTATGTTCCAACTGAGGATCAGATTGCAAACATTCTCCTTCCTCTCTTCAAAGGATGGTTTGTGTTGTGGGCAGCTCTTGCATCTACTTCCTCTTGCTCATTAATATATATTGCTATTTGATGAGGTGGCACACCTTTACCATTCTTGCTTGGACATGCTTTGATTCCCATATTGGAAATGGCACAAAAATGGGCTTTCACCTAATTGTACAAGCTAGAGTACTTCACATTATAGACATTGCATATCCAAATAAATAGTCCACCACCTCAAATTTTTTCTATCATTTGTACATGCCTCCATAAAGGTAAATTTAGGTTGGTTTTGAAGGAGGGTCGACCTATGGTGCTAGTAATGGCTGCCATTATACCCTCTTCAACAAGTTTGAGAAATGATTATTGAACAATAAATGTCAAATGTTAGATTTATATACTTTTTTTCAAAAATTAATAAATTTAAAACTAATATTAATTATTTAATTTATTATTGAAAATTAAAATTTAATGTTATTATATTATTAGTTATTAGTTATTAATTATTAAACTATTAGCAACATGTAGAATAACTATTATATATACAATTAAATTATTTATAATTAATTATTACATTTAAAATTATTGACAACATATATAATATATTATATATAACTATTATTAATTATTAGTTATTAAACTATTGAGTCATTAACAACATATATTAATATAATATTTATTTAACATTTACATTTATTGTATATATTATAAAATAATAAATATAAATAAAATTATTCTATATTTATTATTTACTATTAAATGTATACATTTTAAATTATATATAACTATAGTTTTATATTAATAAAATATATTATAAATTATAGTCTATAAATGATATAATATTAAAATTTTAAACTATAAAGAATAAATTATAAATTTATATTTTATATTTTATGGATTAAGCTTTGAACTTTGAATAAAAATAATTGGGATTTTGGAAACCCACTTGCAAATTGGGATTGCAAAAGCACTAAAGGAGTGGCGATGGAATGGCATTGAGACACTCCTTTCTAGCTACATGCTTGTTTGATCGTTAATCGTGCCTTGGGATGCTTGTAAATCGCGAAGATATTCACCTTAATGCAGTGACTTAGTTTGTTTGGAGTTGTGGCGCTTTGTTGTTTAGATGGTTAAAAAATAAAAGCTAAAAAAATGTGTTTCTTCTTCAATGACTCAAAATTGTAGTGGAATTGCCATGTCATTGATGGGTTCGTTGTGATTTGGCAAAAGAGTTTGCCAAACATTTTGATCTCCAAAATCTCAAATTGTGTTCAATTCCATAA
The DNA here is from genome assembly GCA_007115665.2 of Sequoiadendron giganteum. Classification (NCBI taxonomy): domain Eukaryota; kingdom Viridiplantae; phylum Streptophyta; class Pinopsida; order Cupressales; family Cupressaceae; genus Sequoiadendron; species Sequoiadendron giganteum. Next base: position 617,109,390 of record CM021102.1, on the reverse strand, counting down.
TGATTCAAGGTAGTACTTGATTTTGGGATGTAACATACCTAAAATCAACAAGTAAAATGGGTGATTTGGTAACTTAGGCTTAAATGTGTGTGTGCAGATGTGGGATTGACTTTAGGAGCTATTACAATTTTGTTTGATAGTTAGAGTGTCATATGTTTGGAAAAGAATCCAATGTTTTATGCAAGGACGAAGCATATTGATACCCAGTACCATTTTGTTTGTGATATGGTAGAGGATGGGAAGGTGATGTTGGAGAAAGTTGACAATTTGTAGAATGTTGTAGATGCATTGGCAAAGACATTGAGCACATATTCTTTTAGATGGTGCTATGAGTTTGTGGACTGCTTGGCCCCTAGCAATTAGTTGATACCGTTGGTACTCCCTTGGTTCTTTCAAGGTGTTCGACAAGTGGGAAAATGTTAGGAAAGGTATCTCAACCTTTTTGCTAATGTTAAGAATATTTAAAATGCAGTTTTCAGATTATGAAAGAGAAAAAAGGTTTTTGGGCTATAGAGTTTGTTTTTGGCCAAAATAAATATTCCTTATTGTTTGGCATGGCTTTGATGCTCAAAGTGTAGATCTCTTTGAGCTCATTAATTTAAAGAAAGGGGACCCCATGTTGTCGTTGATTAAAAGGCATCTTTTAATGGAGATAATGGAGCCAAAATGGAACCCTTAAGTCGGTGAATGGATTATGACAAGATTATGGTAGGTGGAAGGAATATGTTATATTTGTGGAATCATTGTAGGTTTTGGGTGTTGGATTTTTAACTAGGGATGTGGGTGCCACATTTTAGGTGGTTCTAGTTCATGGTTTTGTAATTACTATTTAAAGGTTTTGTATAATGTTTGTCCTATTTATTGGGTGCTTTAGATGGAGGTTTTGATAGTGAATTTTGTAGGTATTTTTTATGTTGTCAAAATTACTCTAGATTTCTACTTGGTGATACTCCTATAAAGGCTTAGACTTTGCAAGTGTATTGTAACCTTTGATTATTGAATAATACATTGAGTTGCTTTGGAGGGTGGGGTTTTCCTCTTATCAGTTTTGCATCAGCATTTAGATTTCTGATTTGAAGGGCGAGTTGTGCAAGTTGGAGGTTCTAATTCAGATTTCTAGGGTTGCAAAGCCCTAACATCAGGCCAGCAGGCCAGCACACCCTTGGTAGGGTTATTTTAGTTGTTTCTTCATTATTTAGTTGCTTTTTTGTAGCTGGAGCAGCTTCGCCTAGCTAGGGTTAGTTGCATCTACATTATTGGGGGTTCTTCATGTTGTGGCGCATGTTTGAAGCCCACTTTACTTCGTAATTTGCATTCATATTTTGTAGCAACAGACTGAGGGTTTATATCAGACATTTGTTCCATCTTTTGGTTGCATTATGTACTACTGTTCATGCATTATAAATCTCAGAAAATTACATCAGCACACTAGGGCTTAAGCAGAAATTGAAAATCAGAAATTAGGGCATCGGTTTGGTATTACAAAAATCAGAAATTTTGCAAAAATATTGTTTGGGATATTTCATATTCTTCCAATCCTCATAAGTTTTTTCACTGCAAGTTCTTTGCTGTTTGACATGATGCCTCTGCAAACAATTCTGGCTCCTCCTTTGCTGATGACATTGGTTTACTCTATATTTTTGAGCATGTCATCTTTGCCAAAATCAAGCTTCTAGCAGGTGGTCATTTCTAGAAGTGTGCATCCCTGTCTCTACACAGGCTCTGGCCTTCACAACTGCTGTAACTAAAAATGCTAGAGAGCAGAGCAATAGTGATAGGCCTCTGGGATGTTCTTTTTATCAGCAAAATCTGAAACAGGGGTTGGGGGATAAGTTCTGATCCCGTCCCTGGAGTGTCTCCTTTTGAGGAAACGACTATAATTCAAGGGGGATGCTTCCCTGGCAAATACCGGGTGTTGGTTACTTATTTTGTGTTTTATCTTTCCAAATGGTCTGCAGCTGTTGGTTGAATGCTTTGCTCAATGTTTCAAATCAAAGCAGTGAAAATAAGTAAAGTACTATTTACCTTGTTGGCTGCAGAGGTACTTTGCTGACACATGCTAAGTGGTTCTGCAAGTCATCGTTTTGCAGAGAAGTTTCCTCGTTGCTTGTTGATAACATAGTCAATATTATCACTCTCATAATGATCTCCTTTCTTGTAAATAACTTGGTCATTATAGTTATATGCATGGCTATGTTTGCTATAGCCTGTCCTAACTGCATGCAAGATATGGCGTTGAGAGCCCAGTTCAGGTACTTTGGATGTCCTTGGCCTTATGGACATCAGCATTGGTGGCTATCTTCTGTCTTTCTCAATTTCTGTGCTTTTTATCCCTGCTGAGTGTTCTGTAAGATACTTATTAACAAAACCTATATTCTTTTTTGATGCATGTTTCTATGAATTACAGTTTGTTGTAAGGCTATTATAAATTTGTAAGTGTGTCCAATGACTTTGTGTATTGTTTGGACTAGAGACTTTAGGAAGATCTTGATGATATATACAGTTAATCAATAACATAAAACATGGTTAGCAACTTGAAAGGCCTAGTTTTCTACAAGTATTGTTGGATAAATAATTCTACTAGCTTTTATTAGAAACCCGGACTTGATGCTTGTTAAAGGTGCGAATCTATATTTGTATGTCAACCTATGTAAAGTGAAACAGATAACCATATTGGAACCTATGTAAAGTGAAACAGATAACCATATTGGACTTTGTCTTCTAATAATAATTTCCAATATGTTTCAATGGGGTTTGCATGGTTCTAGTTCTAGATAACTGGTGACACTGGAAATCTATTTAACAATTAATGGATTCGCCAACTCAGTAATGCAATGAGCTCCGATATTGAAGCTTGCGCAAAGGAATGGGAACACTCTTTTAGAGTAACATCCCTTACAGGTGCAGCACTTTCACTGTTAAATGAGTGGTCGATTACGATACTACCGGCTGGAGTACTGCAATGGCTTGACATGAAATTATATATTCTGAGTTTGTTTTTCCTTGTATTACATTCTCACTTGGTTTAATTACTTGTTATGTCTGCAGAATGCTGTACTAACAGAAGTGATTGATCAAGAGGGAGAAGTGAGCCCAGTGGAAAATCAAAGAAATGAGTCTGAAATTGCTGGACTCGAGCAGCTCTTGAAAAATAAAACACTCTCAAGGTCAGCAAATTTTTTTTTTTGTACAATGGTTACTGTTTTAAGTTTATTTTATTCCAGTACATCTTCGTAAGATTCATTCTTTGATATCTTTCATTATCATCCTTATTTGTTATATCATCTCTTTTAACTCTTTGTTTTTTTCTTCTTGCAACATTTATCAATGTGGTTATAATGAGGTGAATCACTTTAATACAACCTCAATGTCAATTAAATGTCTAAATAAATTTTAATCTAAAATGTAAAGTAAACATTCTATCTATGATACACTTTTCTTGTCTATGCTAATTTCATAGTGTTGCATTTCCTCGGAAACTAACATTACATAGTGGGATGGATTTTTGGATCCAACTGCATAATAATTTTTTTGCAACGTTTTGAGATTCTCTAATACACTCGTCATTAGGTAAGAAATTATTGTCATTCATGTTACATTGAATTAGTTCTAACCATTTTGCAAATGTTGTATTGTTTGACTTATGAATGGTGTTTGAATGACGGGGAGAGAAACCTTGAAGATATCCAAAGATAAGGGATCCTAAATCCAAAACGAGACAGGATGAACCTATTACCAATCATGCTTTCAATCACTTAGGTATTCTTATGTGTTGTATCTGCAAAAGATACCCAAAGTTAAGGGACCCTAGATCCAAAGAGCTGGTAGGGTTCCAACACGCTTCCAAAATTTTCTAATCAATATGAGTTGATAAATTCCAGTGTTCCATGGGGACACTCCCCCCCCCCAACAACGGCCAAAAAAAACCTCGTGTTTCCAAGATAGGGATGTCTTAGAGACTTTGTCCATTCATATCTCTTATTGATCCATTCAGAGACTCAAAGACTTGTCTATTTGAGCTCTTATTGATCCATTCAGAGACTCAGACTTTTCTATTCGAGCTCTTACTGATCCATTCATATCTCTTGATAAATCATATACTTTGGCTAATTTAGTAATCTTTGATAGTTTTGGTGGAGCTTGGCCATTTTAGGAAAAATCGATACAGAGCAGTCACTTCATTTATGCATTCTTTAAACATCTTCAAGTTTTCTTGTAGTTCATTATGTGCACTAGCACACTGATCGGATGCTTCTGCCATTCTTTTATCACTCAATTTTCTTATATCTTCTTGTTTTGCCTTTTTCTTTAGGTGAGAGGATTGATCCTTAAAGGAATTCATCAAAAGCTTTAGTTTTTTGTTCTGGAGGCAAGGAAACATCAATGTTTACTTCTGATAAACCTTCTTGAATGATCCTTACAACATCATCAATCAATTCACTTTTCTTTATATGTTCTTGTAAGATTTCCTTCCTTGCGGAGGTATTCAGAATATCACCAAGATGTAATTTGTGAAGGGGAGACATATTAGATAGATCTACTTGGCCTTCATGAGTGGGGGATATGCAGAAGCTGAGGAGTTATTACTGGTTGGAACTGCATCTGCAAAGACAATAGGTCTTTGAGCGAGATTGAAGATGAGGAACTTTGATCTTTACCTGCGGAAGCATCTCGCTTCTTCAAAACCTTCTCCTTTGTATCCTGAATAATCTTAGGATTATCTTCATTCATTTGTTCATTACTTGCAGAGTTCTTCGGAGGAGCAGCATTATGTTCTGGAGGAGGGACAGCAATCTTACTTTGATTAGTGCCTTGTGTGCTAGTTTTCACTGGAGGAGCAGTCTCCTTGTTTTGCTTTTCATCACCAATAGCCATATTACCTTCAAAAATTGATAGATCAATGTCCTGAGTGGACACATCAGGAATATCTTGCAGGATAGTGTCATTCGGAGAAGCATGATCCACTATCAACTTCATTTCCTCAAGGATCTTGGTTGTCTTCTCTTCAGATCCTTTTTTTCTTCCTTTTCTATCTCCATTCCGAAGATAATTTGCACTTTTTGTACACTTGAGATGCCTTCTTCTTTATGTTGTCCAGAGGGTCCTTGCATATCTTTCTGACCAGATGTATCTTCTATATTTGTATTTTTCGGAGGATCTTGTGATGCACCATCAACATTACCTTGCATCTCATCAATGATTTTCTTTGTAATGACTTCAGTTTCATTTCAGTTTCATTTTGAATTTTCTTTTGTATATCTTCATCCAGGCTCATTAAAAGATCTATTCTTCTCTTGGTCAGGAGCTCTTTTGCTTGTCTTTTGACAATCTTTTGACAATCTTTTGTTTCTCTTCTTGGGAGACAAAGATCCCAGACATATCAATTGCCCGTTGTTTCATTTTTTCATCATCCTTGATGGCTTCATCTCTTCTTTGTCTTAGTGCCTCAACAAGGCTCTCTGGAGCCTTATTGACAATGTCATTGAAATAAATGTTTTGCATCAACGTATACTCAATGACAACATTTGCAATTGTCCTTTTATCTCCTAGAGGAACATCCCGATGTAGCATCATTGTTTCATTTAGTAAACCAGTCTCCACAATTCCATTTAGAATTGCACCAAAGTCTAGGGGTCACATGTGATCGGAGGAGCCTTCTCATTCTTTTCTTTAGCAATTCCTTTTCTTTTTTGTTGGGGGATCTCTTCTTTTCTTTGACTTGCACTTTTCTCTCTTGTCTTTGAAGTAGAAGATTTTACTTCTCCAATTTCCTCAATATCATCTTAATCTTCCTCATTTGATTTTTCTTTTTTTGCCTTTCTTTTAGGCCTGGCCTTTTTCTCCGGAGTGATTTGAGATGTGGCTTTTCTTTTATTGCCGGTTGTTTAAGTGGATTCATAAGGTAGTGGAGCAAATGTGACAACAGGAGAGGTTCTACTTGATCTTCTTGAACCAGAACTAACTCTTGGAAGAGCAGATTTGACATTGGAAGCCACTGCAGGAGCATCAAATGTACCCAATGTCTTGTAAAGCTCCTCTTTGCTTTTAATTTTTAAGTAATGTGGAGTCCCAATTGCCTTAAACACTTTGTCAATTTTCATTTCACCAGTTTCTTTTGTCCTTTCTGTAGATTTCATCCATGATCTCTCTATACGTACCAAATCTTTTGATTTTAGGATCTCTATGTTTTGACAACAAAATATCTATGTAACTTTGCACAAAACCATCCTCAAGCTCATAAGGTAGTTCAAATATCCATACTGTTCTAGGTTCAATTGTCTCCATAAAACAATGATCCTTGTTTACCATAAAGGTTACCTCATTTGTATATTTCTAGACCAAACTAGGTGGTATCCTGTATCTCCCTTGTAACTCTTGTTGGAGATTTTTAAAGAAACCTCAGTGCATGGTAGTATATGATTGTTCATCTGGAAACCCATCCATATGCTTCTTGATTTGTGTAGCTAACGAAGTGAATTTATCCCACATTTTGCCTTTGAAGCCAGGTAATTCATTTAGGAAGAAAGAAGTAAGACATATGATCAAGGAACCAAACTTGAATTGTACTTGGTCTCCTTTATTCTTTTCAGGTTTTCCAACAACTGTTCTCTCAACAGCTCACATAGCTCAACATTGGCATTTTCTTTCACCATTTGATGAGTGGTATGAATTGCTATGGTAGTAGCAGACCCTTCTCTCTTTGTGAAATAGATTTTGTACACAATACCCATTGCAGTGTATCCGACATCAGGACCTATTATATCTTTTACCGTTAGGGCTCTCTTATCAAACTTTGCACAAGTGAGTTTCATAACAGTTTCATTCTTTACAGATTTCCATACAGGGGTTGGTCCGGAGGTGCAAAGACCAGTAAAAACCCTAATAGCATCCTTGGTGATCAAGTAGGGTTTGTCTAACCAAATGAAATTGTCATGGATACGACTCGAGATGATTCTTACCCATTCCTCGTTTTGCAAAAGTCTGGAAAGTCTTTCCAGATGTTCCCATACTTCGGCTTGTAATCTCTATTCTCATTTAGTAGCTCGTGTCAGACCCTTCCAAACGAAGAGGTATGATTAATTTCATTTAGCTGAGTATGGATATAAATTCTTATGTCCTCGTAGTACACAACATCTGCTGGAATCTTTGAAAATGCTCCATCTTTGTCTACCTCCATTGCTTTTAATGGAAATTTCTTGTATTTGGGCCTTGGCCTCTCAGTAACATCAATCACAGTTGGTGTAGCAATGCTACCGTTTTCTGATACTAGGGTTCGAACAAAGCCAGAAAGATACCTGAAAACTATTGTTAGGGTTTGCATGCAACACAAATAGAGAGTCTTCTTCTCTTCTTCCTTAGTATTTGCATACACTTGACACTTTCAAATGAGTCGAATCAATTACAAGGAAGCCGTCTCATAAAATAATCGAGCCAAGAGCTGTAGCAGCGATATAACTTTTCAAACGCAAACTCAGACTCCTTCAATCTGAAAACCCTCTTCTTAAAATATGCCGTCAACTATACAAAAATGTCTTCCAACATGAAATACCGAGAGTTGATATGAAAATTCAAAAGACCATCACTCTGCTGAAAAATAACTTCACAACATAGTTGCTAAAGACAAAGAACTACTTGACGCTAAAACAAAAGAGGATTCGATAAAGATTTAGCCGCCCAGTCATCATGAAGCCGTCGCCAGCAAGAAAGCATATCGTAGGAAAATAAATAACGCCCAGACCATGAACCGACGCATAAAGGAGTTAAAGTCTGAAACCTTCGACGCCAAAAAAAAAAATATATCGGGCCCCACACAAAGAAGACTTGGCAACTCCAACTGACTTGGCATTAGCATGAGAAAAGACAAAAAAGCTGCTGACATAACAAGCAAACAGGCTAACAGGTGAAATCTGATGAATAATCAGCAGCAACAGAACTCAATATTACTTTTGAGTAATCCTCCATCAATCTGAACCAATTTGACATCAATGACTAAAACTCTTCAACAAGGGACGCCTCGAAGTCCCAACAGCATCTTGGAGATATTGGCATTGGTGGTGGGGCTGCAGGGGACCCCCCTGCCCCCCAGTCTCCGAGACGGGGATGTCTCGGAAACATGAGGTTTTGGGGGGGAGGGATGCATCCCTGTGGAACACTGCTTATAATTGAAGATGAATGTTCTTTCTCTAGAACAGCTCTAACCTTTGGAGTCACATTCTTACATGCAGCAACACCACTCCTGCACCCCTTGTAATACCGATGAAGTGGCCCATCGCCCTTGTTAATGATCATCTGGTAAAAGGATGTTGACACATTTTACATTTGAGATTAGCACTGTCATGAGACACATATTTCCAAGACTTGGCTTTTGATTTTCGGGAAGCCATTGAATTACAATCTGCATGGTTTAGAAGACAAATAATAACGCTTAATATTTAAAATTTGAACAATTAATATTAATTTTAATAATCTGACATTTAAAATATTAACAAATTACAATAGCAAATTTCTAATCAAATAAAGAATACAAACTTGATTGGTATATTTTAAATAAATTTTTAACATCATATTAAAATAAAAATACATTTTAAAATTAAATTTATCAAAAGTTATTAATAATTTTGAATATGGTATTATTTTATTTTCACTAATTGTAAAAAGTTTTAGTTTTTAATAATTGCAAATGACAAATTACAAATTTATAAATTATATTTGTAATTCTAAAATCTAATCTAAATGTTTAAATATATTAAATTAAAATTATTTAAAATAAAATAATAGTATATTAAATAAAAATAAACTATAATAAATTAAAGAATATCAATAAGTTTAATTTTTTATATAAATAATTATATTTGTTGAGCTTTGTATACATAGAAAATCAAAATAATTAAAAATAAATTATACTATATTTAATTTGATTAAATTATAATAAATTTGAATAAATTACACTAAATTTAAATATATTATAATATATTATAATAGCTGTAGTCGACCAAACTGGGAACTAATCAGACCTTTTGGTGGGTTTTCTGAATGGAACAATAACATAGGACTAATTTCTCAAAAGATAACACATCTCATCATAAAAGTCATCCTGCAGTTTAGGAGCTTTGAGGGGTATGTTTGGACCTGCATTTTATTCACCTAACTAGGATTCATAGAACACCTACAAGATTAAGTTTCTTGTGTTGGAGATCTATCTTGTCCAGAGGACCTCCTTCTAAAAGATTGAGTTGACCACTTTCATTTTTTGTACCCTTGCCATCTTAGAAGCCAATAGCTAACATCTATAAGCTGCATGAAAAGAACAATGAAAGCAAAATCTGCATGATTGCCAAACAAAAAAAATTGCCTTATCTCAACTTAATCATTTCAGCAAATGAATAGGTCAACTTTTCCAAGAACACAATTTAAATTTCTCACTCCATTCAACTCTTGTGAAAATGACTCTGAGCTTATAGAAAATCCCTTCCAAAAGGCAAATACCAAAGGAGCTTACTCTCGTGAATGAACATCAAGACCTAAATTTAGAGTAGACATGGGCAGGCAAAAGAAGATAGCTCAAGATTACACCTTGACATGCATAGACACCATATAGATACCTCATGCTTTCATTTCATAAGCATCAAAAGAAAATATATCTCCTACACTCGTACAATGCCTTGCTCAACCCTTTTTAGGATTAGATCCATGGAAAAATTTCTAACCTATTCCCATTTCCTATAAACTAAAGGATAGGCCAAATGAAATAAAAATAATGATATTCTAATTGGGCCCAATCATTTTATTTTCAAATGGGTAACTAAATAATTATTATTAATACTTGGAGGGGAAAGTAAATAAAAATAAAAAGTAAAATAAAATAGAGGGCCCAAAGTAGGCAACTATAAAAGAGAGGTCAAGGCTTACAACAAATTGTTTGATTTTGTCGTTACATTATTCCTTCCATTTTAAAGATTGAAGCATTCAAGGATGAAAACCATTGGTGTTGTGGATTCAGAGGACAAAACCTATCTTGGCTTTCCATAGTTGGATTTGGGAACAGAAACCCTCATCTTTGGCAATTCTATTCAAAGATAATATTTGGGCTTATAGATTGAAGTCATTTGCAGCTTGGTATAGTGTTGCTACAGTGCCACTATTGTGATGTATGAAGATTTCAGCTTGTGGAGGTTTGGATCTTTTGTTGTTATGCTACTATTGGATTGCCACTTTGGTTGATGACCATGCTAGAAAGTGGTTGTCGTACCTTCACAAGACATCTAAAGACAATTGTGTTGGATGTAATTCAAGTCTCAAAAGTTAATTTATAAAAAAAGTAGAAAACATACATAAATTTTAAAAAATACTTTAGCAATTACCATAAAGTGAAATGTAAAATTTAGAAATTGTAGTGTTTTCATTACCTTCAACAAATCCAATTCTGAGAATGATCTAAAAAGTGGCTTGTGACATGTGGTGGTTTGTGATGAACATTTGGATCTCTTCAACCTTGCATGAGGTTAATGAGTGGACAACACAAGGTGTCCAAAATATATGTGAAATTAAGTTTTTGGCAGTCTGCTGGAAGGGAAATTTTAGATATTTTATATATATATACTAGAGTGAGTTTTATATACTAAGAATGCAATTTTAAATTTTTTAAAATTTAATAAATTGTTGCTTTCCTGGTGAGGACGTGTGAGTAGGGATATGAGGCTGTGTGACCAGCACACAAATGATGAACAGCTGAGGGCCAAATGAGTGAAACAACAGAGCTTTTTTCCTGACTTTCGCAGCATACAAATGACAAAAAATGATGTGCTTTTTGTTTTAGGGTTTTGACACTTTTTTTTTGAAGTTGGCTAGGGGTTTTAATTAAAAAAGTAGAAAGAAAAGGCACAAAAATTGTGTTGAGTTTTGGAATGCATTGTATTCTGTGAAAAGTCTCCATGTTAGCATAAGAATTGTGTCATGAATTGGCAAATATTTTGGTCTGCAAAGCTACAAACCTTGGTCAATTCCATAGGATTTTTTAGTGGTAACCCGATTCCAGGATGCATTGTACTTGAAATCAGTGGAGTAAATGGCTGATTCGCTAACTTAGATTTGAGATGTATACTGGCATTACGAGGGTTTGAATTTGCTGTTTGGAAGTGCAAGTTTGATTTACAAGGGTTTGCCATATTGTATTATTGCTATTTAGCTAGGATTTGACATCTACACTGGTCATTTGATTTTGTTTCAGCTTGTACATGTTTGATAAATCATCCATTTCCTAGAGTTGTGCGATCAGGGATATTACACCTTGATACCACATGCTTTCATTTCACAATCACAAAAAGGAAATATAATTTCTGCATTCGTACAGTGACTTGTTCAACCCCTTTCCAAGGAGAGAGTGAAATGGCTGGCAGATGCAGATGCAGATGCAGATGCAGGACTTGTGGAAGTCAAGCAGGTCAACAAAAATGGCTGGCAGATGCAGGACCTTTTACTCATCTGAATTCCCCTGCTTGCATGTGGTATTGTCTAAAAAGATTGATAATCGTATCCCAATTATACATATCTGATAACCATCCCACACCAAGGATGGAGAAAGTCAGATATAAAATAGGAAGGAGACGTGTACAATCTACCAGGCTCTTCAGAGCTCTCAAGTGACCTACCAATTCTCAAATGGGAGGACTTAGAAATCTCTAGGAAAGGATGGAAACCAAAATTTATCAGGCATCCCTTACCCTTGATATCAACCTTTTTGTTTGCTGCTAAATCTTCTACCTTTACTGATTCTTACTAATGTGAGAGAATAAAATTGAGTAAAATTTGGATGAAATCCAGTCTCTTCAACATCCACCTTCAACTTCCAAGATTTAATTCAACCTGTTTTGATGGTATTGATAATGGTTTGGGAGTCACCTTCACAAGCATGTTTTTCCAATCCTCAATCACAATTTGGGGAACCTTGAGCAAAACCAAGCCCTCAACCAGATAATTGGTATATGTTCCAGGTGTGCAAAGATTAAGTTTGGTTGCGCATTTGAATCTTGAAACTTCCCTCTTTTTCCAACAAATCAAGGATTAGTCTTAGGTAGTCCTTCATAATTAAATTTTTTAATGCCTTAGGAAGGAGGTTGCCAAACTACTTTAGGCTTATTGAGTGTAACAAATCCTGACTCATCATTGGAGGAGGTATACTGCATATATTAACAACTAGGCATTTTGTTATGTTCCATAGATGTTTTTGAAAATAAAAAGATTATTGACAAGACTTGATTTTGTAATATTCAGGGAGGAGTTCAATCGCTTGATAGGTGTATTACAGTCGCGAGTTGTGGATAGTTCTCCTGGCATGGAAAACAATGAAGTAGAAATGAGAGAAGAACTTAATGGTAGAACTGAACCAAACAATATGCAAATTGCAGAGACTCAGAGATGGCGAGATGAGAGGAAGAAGGCGAGGGAAGTAAAAGATAACCTTTCTTGGGGCAATGGCTTGTGTCCTGATGCCTTGTCTCCCTCTGTTACTGGAAATGTAAGTCAACACATTTTACTTTTGTGTTCTCTATTGTTTAGTTTAATGTGTATTTCATATTCTTCCAAGCCACATTTAAGAATGATAAATCATCCTATTGACAGTACATATTTATCTTTTTTCATGTATTGGATATAATGGCACATGTTGCAGCTTTGTGATGATGCGGGTTCGACTCCAGCAGATATAGCAAAAGCTTTTATGGGTGTGCGGTCTCACAGGTCACCAACATCCGCTTTACGTTTGCAGCGTAGACCTTTTGGAGATGAGAGTACGCCATATCGGCTATTTCGAGATGCACAAACCCCAAATAGACCCAATGCTTATCAACTTATACCAAGAACAACGGAAGGTGAGTTGTTTGGGAATGGGCAAGTTGCAGACAGGTTGAAGACCCCATCTAATAGGCTTAATAGCCTCCAATATCCAAGGTCTCAAAACAGAGTTCAGGGCCTGAATTATAGCCCGTATGCCAGAAATTTTCGTCAGCAGGCTCCGTCTGAGGTATCATATGGTGTTACTGTAGCACATCCAATTCATGCTCTTAAAATTGATAGGCATTGTATCTGCTCTATTCTGTTCCATTAATGTTTCAGTGCCATGACTATTTTTTGTTGTATTCGCAGCATATAGGTGATGTGACTCCAAATAGAACCCCAGCATCACATTGGACACCAATACAATCTCCACTTACAGGTGGACGACAGGTGATATTTGAAGTTTGAATGAGAACAATTGAATGAATTATTTGATATATCTTTCAACTAATTGGTTTTTCATAATACAATTGAATTAACAACATTTCTTCCAAGTGTCAATAATTTGCTTTGATTTTGGTTTCTGTGATAAACTGCTGGCTATTTACATGGCATGATTTGCCCCCCAGATGTTAAAAAAGAGGACTGGCTCTGTGCTAGATGATGGTATGACATCAGGAGGTCCAATAAGGAGAATCCGGCAAAAGACTAGTTTTTACACCCCATTGAGGAATTCTGATCCATCATGTTCAACCAGTAATCAGTTAAATCCTTTCTCATTACATGCAAATGATTTTGAACAAAAAACACTGGCTGCAGTTGCTATGAAGCCTATGGAAACAGAGAAACAGAAACTTCTGTCAGCATTTCCGTTCCAAGAGGAGGCCCCAAAAGCTTTGACTTCAAATCTTGGGTATGTGCCGCAACAATCTAGTGAGACAGCTCGTAAAATCTTGGAGCATCTGGAGCGGATGGTGCCCTCACCTAAAGAAAAGTCTGTGGAAGCACAGTTGGCAATTGCAAGGTCCAAGTCTCCTACACGATTGAATGTTAGCATGCTTAATGGACATGCGAGAAGAAGCACTGAAACTGTAGACAAGATACCCTTTCTGAATATTATGCATGGACAAAGCACCTTTATTCTTCAGGAAAATAATCAATCACGTGCTCAAGAAGTCTCTGCTTCTGAGAAAACGTTTGAAGGTAATGGCAAATCTCCCTTGACAAATTCTTTGGAAATTTCTGAGGAAGCACCTACATTCCATGGTAGTGGAGATGTAGCTCTCCAGCGTGTTGATGCGAGTTCATCAAAGGTGGACATGAAATTGCAAGTTCTTTATAGTCCTCCTGTTCCAGAAAAGAAAAAAGGTTTTCGAATGAGTGCATCTGAGGTATATTGTCTTGGGATTGGTTATATTAATGCTGTAACTGATGCATTGTATATGCTTTGTATGTTTCATATATGTAATGTTTGATTGTTTATATGCTTTCTAGGTGAGTTGAAACTTTCTGAAGCGCAACTAATATTTTTGAACATTTGCTGACTTTCTTTGAACTTACATGCTACAGGATTCTGATGATGAGGGCCATGTAAGCAAAAGTGCTACTATTTTAGTTAAATCTCAGAATGGAAATGGCATATTTACATCTCATGGAAATAATACTGATATTAAAACTTTGAAAGGTGATAAAGCAATACCATCTATAAGTTCATCGGAAGCTATTACTCCCACGTATGCAACGTCTGTCATGGTTGAGCCATCTACAAATAATTCAGGGTTTACCTTTCCTGTTGTTTCAGCAACTGGTAATTTCCCAGAACCTCCGACCCCGACAGCAATACCATCACCTTTGTGTAAAGGTAATTCTCAGCCTGTGACAGACAATGTTGCTCCAACTTACAATTTTGGTTCAACGAGTGCTAGCAAAGGGCCTGTTTTCTCATTCTCCACGAGTGTATGTACTGATGTGGATACTTCTAAGCCAGAGTTTGATTTCAAATTTGAAAGCAAGCCTGAAGAAGCTTTCAGGTTTGTCTCTACTTAGATTGCATTCTTTAATCTGCTTATTATTCTTAAAGTATCAATACTTTGCCTATTGGGACAATTGATGCCTGGTTCTCAATGATCTAACTGTGCGGTTGTTTTTCATATGGTAAAAATATAATTCTTTTTGTCCAGCATGATAGAACATTCCTCACAATTTCAGTCTTGTTGCAGCAGTACTGCTGTAGCTGCGGCTGTGTCAACATTGTCACCTCAAACTTCATTGGGATCATCAGAACCTTTGACTTTGGTCTTTAAAGGTGCATCTGACCCAGGATTCTCAGGCATGTAAACTCTATCTTCATCTGTCTCTAAATCTAGATCTATGAGATACACAAAATGAAGGCATTGGGTCCTTGCCCATTCTATTAATTGAAAAATAGATTACATTTCATGTGTGTTGATCACTCTAAACCAGCAACCTGTGTATAAGTTAAATTTTGGGTATACAATTATCAACATGCTGGGTAAAACCTACAGCTGCTGTAGCCTACTTAACAAACAAAACTTCTGTTCTAATAGTTGTTTTATGTATTTGAAGAGTTATAATTTATTTACTTTCCAGTAATTGCTTCTTGTTTGTTTGCCAGGAAACTTGTCATCTGTATCAAGTTCAAGTAGCATCTTCTCTACATCAACTGTTGCAATACCTACATCGGGCATTACAGTATTTAGTGGACCTTTTTCCAAGACTGACGGGAACAGTTCAGTGTCATTTTTGTCTCCTGGAACAAGCGCCTTGAAAGGTACTCCGACACACAATAATAGCTGTTTGATGGATTCAAATTCTGGCACCCAGGGTGGAGCATCATCTGTTGTAGGTACAGAGAACTTAGTAAGAAGTTTTACCAGCGGGGAGCAAAGCACAATAAAATCTGAAAATGTATTTAAAGCCAGCAGTTTTTCTCCTTGTCCACCTCTTCTTGGTATAACCAATGCTGCCGAAAGTACAGTAATCACAAGTGGGACATCAAATTCAAAAGGTAACTTTATGCCTAATACTCAGTCAGCCTTTGCAGGATCTCTTTTTGGGCAGGCCTCAAGTTCTGTTGCAGCTACAGCTTCAGCCCCGTTTATGTTTGGGAGTTCTGCTTCCTCGGGTCCACTTTCTAGTTCCTTGCCTTCAGGATCTTTATTTTCAAATAGCTCATCTGTAACATTTGGTAGTACAAGCCCTTCATCATTTGGATCAGCTGTGGTTGCTTCAGTATCTAGTGGTTCAGCTAGCCCATTTGGCTTGGCTCCATCTAGTTCTTCTAGCTCTTACAGTTTGCCTTCTGTTGGCCTCAGTACCAATCCATTTGTTGTAAACACATCTGCTCCATTGTTTTCTTCTAGCACTGCAGCAAATGGAATTGCCACTACAACCACATTTGGTGCTCCAAGTAACCCTTCATCAGGGTCGAGTGGTACTTCTTTTGGTGGGAGCAGTGCTCCTTCATTTGGTTTAAGTAGTACCCCTCAGTTTGGTTCCAGTATGTCTGTTTCATTTGGATTGAGCACCACTCCGCAGTCAAACACCTCTCCATCATTTGGATTGAGTGCCACTCCACAGTTTGGCTCCACTGCATCTTCTTTATTTGGATCAAGCAGCACTTCTCAGTTTGTTTCAAACACCTCAACTTCATCGGTCTCAAGTATGATGTTTGGTGAAAATACTACATCTTCTTTTGCCACAGGTTCCCGTCCTTCATTTGGTTCTGGCAGCACCCCTATATTTAGTTCTGGAAGTACATTTGGATCCGGCAACTCATCATTTGGTGGAAATGCTACCTCCTTTGCTTCTTCCAGTACTACAGCATTGGGTGGAAGCAGTGCCTCCTTTAGCTCTGCCAGCACTTCACCTTTTGGTGGAAGCATTACTTCATTTGGTTCTAGTAGCCTTCCAGCATCTGGTGGAAGCAGTTCTTTATTTGGCTCTGCTAACACTCCAATGTTTGGTTCAAATAGCAATCCACCATTTGGTGCGACACAGTTCTTTGGGGCTTCCAGTGCTGCTTCTTCCTCGCAATCAACAGCAACCTCATTTGGATCTGGGTTTGGTAGTACTCCAGCTCTGGGCTCCACAGGATTTTCTTTTGGAGGATCTGTTGCTGCAAGCAGTGGCTCATTTTCCGTTGGAGCCTCGAGTGCTACTTCACCTGGTACATATACGTTTGGTTCCAAGGACACCACTACATTGGCTCCGCAATCAATGTTTGGGTTGACAAGTTCAAATCCTACTTTTGGTGCAACCACAGCAACATCACCTACTGATCAGATGGAAGACAGCATGGCAGAGGATCTTACACAAGTATCTGCTCCACCTGTCTTTGGTGGACAGTCAGCTTCGTCGGCCCCAGGATTTATGTTTTCTTCTCAACAAAGTGTGCCGCCTAGTTTTATGTTTAATTCCCAACCAAGTCCACAAGTAGCGAATCCATTTACTCCTCCAGCTGGTGGTCAAGGTACATTTACTCCTCCAGCTGGGGCACTTGAGTTTTCCGGTGGAAGTTTCTCTCTTGGAACTGCAGGCGAAAAACCTGGCCGTAAGTTTGTAAAGATAAAACGAGACAGGGGAAGAAAAAAATAGATTCAAGCGTCTTTTGGAGCTAAACAGCTGCTAGATATAATTTATCACTCATGCTTTCTTGGCATGTTCAGGTCTCAAGGGTTCAAAAATGGGCATAATGGTCCAACATTTCGGCGTGCTATAAAAATATGAATGGATCACCTCTTGGAACATCAGTGTTTCAATATTTCTTCAGAATGCTTGTAACTTGCTTGGACGGTTGTATATCTGACCGTACTATTGGTCTAGCTTTAGTAGCTCTAAATTTATTGCATGTAACATACCATACAAGCAAATGAACTTTTTGTAAAGGTCATAATAATGCTCATATTTGACAGTTGAGTTGGTCAACCAATATTGTGTATGTTCTGTGAATTTAGTTTCAGAGTGATAAAAGCAGGAGCAAGGACTGTGATTATCTGAAACAAGAGTTGGGCGTACAAGCTAACAATATGTATGTCAAACTGACGGCTTCTAGTTGTGTGCCAAATGAGTATGACTTCTTTCAGAAAACTCTAATAGGCAATCATGATATTTTGTCCTCAAGTATATGTCAACCTGAATCGTATTTTTGATTTGTTTTGGTCTGTTTTGTCCCTCACCTAGTGGTAGTTTTAAAAATTTGTTTGGATTGTCTCTCTTTAGAAGCCAATGAAAATGAAAATATCAGACCGGCTGTAGTACATGGATATTTATTGAGGATAATCTCATTTGCTGAAGATGAATTTACCACAGGGCTGCTATGCCTTTTATGAGTCACTTGTCTCTGCGAAGAGCCAAATTTTTTACAACTCTGGATATTTTTTGAATATATATGAAATTTTAAAGTAGAATCTGTTCTAGTTGCATATATTGTTTTAAATTATTCAGGACTAGTGCAATGCTTGCTCATCTGAGTCTCATTTGTCATGCCTTCTATGATGGCGAAGCATTTCCTAGGGTTCATGGAAAGGTGTGCAAGGTTGTATATGTTGGAGAGGACAGTTAAGCATTTTGTCATCCATGTTGAAGATTTCTCAATCATCTGGGGCACACAATTTCACCGAGTGCAACAATATTATTGTGTGTTGAAAATAGCAGAAGCTCTGGTGCACTGGGCTGCCTTGCTTGGTTACTGGCATGCAATTTACATCGTACTACAGGTGATTCTACAAAAATGCACCTAATTATCTCAGGAAATTAAGGCACCTGTTTTAAATTTTGTATCTTTTACACCACATAAGGTTAGAACCCTATCTCATCTACCAGTAAGTTTAATTCTGTGTTGTGAATATAGCCTCCCATTTCAAACAATTTAGAATGCATTAGCCCTACTTCTGAAGTCAGGCTTGGAAAATATCAACAACAAAGATGACACATGTTATTTTTCTGTGATTTATGTCTGTTCCTTCAGGTTTCATTGTCCATAAAAATATCAATGAATATAAGAATCTTTGCTGGCTGTAATAAACTGTGGATTGCAATCACATGATGCTTAATGGCTGGGATTCCAGCTTCTTGACGTTAGGGAATCTGCATGCACACACACACAAACATATATATAGGAATCTGCATGCACACACACTCCATTATAGGAGCATGGACAGCTTACTTGTCCCTCTACCCACAATTCCTGATGTGTACATTTATATGTAATATAGCTGTCTCATTATTCATTTACTTGTGTGCCCTAATTTGATTGGCATCCCTGTACCATAATTGCATCTCCTGGTAATATATATATATATAAAGGTTCGATCAACTTGGGCAATGTGCAGACATAGGTATCAAGCTATAATAACTATGAAGACATGTTTTTCAATTTGTACCATCACAGTAACATTTAGAGATAAAACATAAATATGTTTTGGTCTCAAACTTTGAGAATTTGGTAATGTGTTAGATATCCAGCCTACTTATTTGTAAATTTAGGGCTTAAAGTGTGATGCCTAGAGGGAAAACATCACCAGGTCTTAAATGCATCTTTCTATGCCAAATGTGCCATCTCAAGGAAAAGTAGATACAAATGTTGAGAACAGAGATTGCAAACATCTTTCAATCACAATGAAGGGATCGGTATTAGAGATTCTTCGGCCTGCTGTTAACATGTGCCGATGTGCGTGAGGAAGATCCTGGCCATTTAGCTTGTTGCAATTAAAACTAGAGTTGAGTACAGCCAGGAAATATTGTGGTATTTGTTGCTATAGATGAAAGAGGAAACTCAATGTGATTGACATAAAGAAAAGGAAAATAAATTATAATGTATGTCGTCTTTTATAGGCACAATATCTGTGGGTTACGACCATCTCTCCTGACAAGTCTTTTCTGCTGCAGCTCTCCAAAAGAACAAGGAACAGTTTAGTTTAGATCTGATCAGATCAGATTTTTGCTATGGGTGAGGGAAAATTCTTGTTAGTGAAATTTGGTATGGCACTTCAAATTTTTAGAATATGTAAGTATCCTTTCACCAGCCTAACTAGGAATATTCAAGGTAAACAAACCGACATAGAATGTTCACATGCAAATTTAGAAAGGCAGAAGAAAATATATCAGAATGCCTTTCTAAAAAATTATTCAGCTTATTAAAACAATGAACTGCTGCACTTTTAGATTTGATTATAGCATACGGCTCATAAAAAATGTCAGCAAGCAGTGCAAGGTTATCAATATTGGGTCACTATTAGTTGAATTTCTTTCGAGTCAATATAATTAGCATTTGCATTTAAATTAGAATGAATGCATCTGCATTTGGTCTGCACTTACATTTTGATTTTACTTCATTACCTGAGTGTTTAAATCTCCATCTAGAACACTAACTACATTTTTTTCTTATTTTTAAGAATATGCTATTGTGGCAGTAAACATGAAAGGTAGGATCTGACCATTATTAGGAAGTTTTTTCTGTTAATAGTAAGAGTATACAATTCAGAGTTCATTTGCAGGTCTGGGAGTAACCATGGTTGTCAACGTCTAGCAAGCATCTGTGCTAAACAGACTATCAAATGCGTTGAATTTAAATATTCTGCCCATTGACGTTCATGGTCATTTTAGGGAAATGTTCTACCAAAATGTATCGGTTGGATTTACTCGTGAGCCTTACTGGGAACAGGATGTGATGCGAAAATGTGTATTTTTTGTAGGATCCCATTTATTTCTGCGACCATTAGATTTTAATGTCAATACTTGGCGATACATGTAGTATAGGTTTGATACATTAATGGCTATTTACATTTGATAACTGGATTTGAATCCTGTGATACTAAAAACGTTGTTTGTTTTGGGCAGCACCTTGGAGGCACAAAAAGCCATTGCATACCATGTACATGGATAAATACTCAACATTTTTCTAGTATATCATTCAAATTTAAAGCCTTGTTTTAAGAGAGCATAAGATTAATCCGGAACTCAGCATTATCTACAATTTGATATTTATATTCAGAACAGTCTCTTACAATAAATTCCAGATGGAATGCTGTTTTGTATTTACCTTACATGTAGGAAAAATTAAGGTGAATGGTACACTTCAACACTCCATGAGAGCTGTTTAGTGTTAATGGGATTCGAAATCTACATCGTAATGCTTCTATTTTGTTGTGATTATATCCAAAGGAAACACTCAATCTTAGAGGGCAGGCCTCACAAAAACATACATACGTATATGTTGAATATCCTTTGTTAGACCAGAGCTTATAAAAAATGCATTTCCATTGCTGTTTGAATTTACAAATGGTCACACTCCCAATAAAGTTTAATTTGAAATTTCCGTTGCACCCAAATTGGAACTTCTCATGGAGAGCGGAGAACTCCTAAAAGAAAGAATAAAACAAAGCTGGGAGTTTGGTGTGCAATCAAACCGCAATAAATGATCTTGGATGTATAATATCTAGAATATCAAGTGAGAAGAATTCCAAAAAAAAAAAAATACATTTACTATTTATAAATTTGTACAGACAATACTCATGGCGAAAATAATTAGGATTATGAAATCTGATCCGTAAACATATCAAATTTGCTTTACTGCTAGTTAAACATCTAAATTTTTCCACTGTTTCTATATAGGCACTAAATCTAGTCTTGTTGGGGACTATCATGACATTTATTTATATTCCTTGAAACCATATTACAGCACCAAACAAACAAAAAAAGTTGTGTTTAGAAATATTGATTAAATAATAAAGATGTACATTTTAAAGGCAGAGTTTAAAGCAGATGTCTTATCATTTCATTATTATCTTTATCATTGTTTCTAGCTATATTAATTAAATAATATTTTCCTCTTTTCATTTATAATAATTAATTATTATCTTAATTTTTTTATCATATCTATATTAATTAAATAATTTTAAGTATTTAATTAATTATCATTTATTATTTTCATAAAAATTAAAATTAAAATGATTTTTGGTCCTTTATAATTAAATAACTTTAAATAATTAAATAATTTAAAAAAATATTTCATAATTTAAATTAAATCTTTTTCCTTATAATAATTGAATAACTTTAAATAATTAAATAATTTAAAAAATATTTAATTATTTAAATTAGATCTTTTTATATTAATTAAATAATATTTTCCTCTTTTCATTCATAATAATTAATTATTAATTATTTTAATTTTTTTTTTTATCATATCTATATTAATTAAATAATTTTAAGTATTTAATTAATTATCATTTATTTTCATAAAAATTAAAATTAAAATGATTTTTGGTCTTGTATAATTAAATAACTTCAAATAATTATATAATTTTAATAAATATTTAATTATTTAAATTAAATCTTTTTCCTTATAATAATTAAATAATCATAAAAAAATATTTAATTATTTAAATTTGATCTTTTTCCTTATAATTAAACAATATTTTGCTAACACTCATATTTTAAATAAATTATAATAATTTATTTAAATTAGATATTTTCTTTTAAAATAAATTAAAATAATTAAAAAATATTTATTTTCTATTAAAACAAATAAATTAATATTGCTACAACTAGCATTTTGAATTAAATCTTTTAATCTTTCCTTCCATTAAATTCAAATTTTAGACCATGCTATATCTTAATTTTTTTTTATACATTGATCTTGCAAATCAATCTCCACCATTGATCAAATGCCAAGTGAAACATATAAATAAGAAACTTTCATTTCATTCATATCCTCTAGCATTTTTATTATCATAAATCTCTCTAGCACTCTTATCATTATCAAGCATTTTCATTGTCATTTATCAAGCATAGGTATCAATTATCTTTGAGCACTTATCATTATCATTGCATCATATCACTATTGTTCTTTCATAGTTTTTACTTGTTATCTTTGAACATTTTATATTTTGATCATGAATTTCATTGTGTGATTGTGAAAGTGAGTTTTGCATTGTTGATATTTGTGATTCACATTTTCATCATCCACATTTTGGCAAGCTCAATGAGACACATCCTTATTAGATATTTGTTTTTGAAGGTTTTGCTAACCCCATTTTGCTTGTTTTTAGCTCTTTTATGCATTTTTTTGGAGCTAACTTTTGTAGGTTGAAGGCAAAACCCTAGGATTGCAAAGACTTCATCATATCTTTCAAACGACTGCAAATTTTCCTACACTATTTTTACTGAAGGTTGTGCATGATCTTAAGATGCTCAATAAAAAATCAGGTTTAAATCATCAATATTTGGAGGCTACAATAAAAAACCAGAATCAAATGATTGAAAATTCAAGGGTTGCAAAAGCTAGTTTGGAGCTCTTCACACTGGATCAAATTATCATCTCAAGTTTAGTGTTGGACTCCAAGTTCATTTATTTGAATCATTTATCTATCTCAATTTGCAAAGTTCTTAAAAGTTACATTATTTGCTTTGCTTCAATAAATCTTGCTTGGTGTGTCTTCTTCACATCAGAAATTGGGCTAAAATTAGTAACATTTGGATTTGGGTTCTAAAATAAACAAGTGTCTTTTTAATACCCAAGATCTATTTACGTATGCTCTCCTCTCGCACCCATCGATGATTTTGAGGATTAAAAATAAGTGATCTTTTTTTTAGAGGGCTTGTCTAGAGAAGTGATCACTCTAGGGGACGACCTTAACTCTTGTGTTTTGGAGTATAAAGAGTAGGGGGAGGGGGCCGATGAATCGAAAGACCTGCCTCTTGGAAGTGAAATCTTGTCAAGCTAGGATAAGCCTCAAAGAACTTTACACCTTAGATAAGTGAAGGTGGAGAGTGGGTTACCCTCTCTTCCTAGCTGTTTGACATTATTCCCTTTCATCTAAGGATTAGGCCTCACATACTCTATGTTATATCTAGAGGATACCCCTAGTTGAGCTTGTAAAGCCTAATCAAAACTTATTGGCCATACCCATTTGAGCAGGCTTGTTAATGTGTCTTGCATGTTTGATTGTTTAGATATCTATTGAAAATTGAGCCTAGGACATTGTCTTTGTCAGTATATCTTTTTGTGTTTCTAATCTTTGAACAAATTGTAAAAAATTAAAAATAATTAAAAATAAAAAACATTCCAAAACCAACAAAAATCAAAGGTGAAATATCAAACAATAAGATAAGTAGAGACTAAACATGTCTTTTATTGACAGTGTCTTATTATTCTTGATACTATTTGAAGAGTGGACAATTTTTTTGGTATCTTGTCATATCATTGTTAAAATTTATCAAAGTTGAAATTGGATCTCCTATCTTTTATCTTTACCATATCATATTGAGACAGAAAAAGGTGATCCTAAAGTTTAAATGCTTAAAACAATATGATTCAAGGCCTTTCTCTAAGGTTTCATTAAGATGAAGATCAACAAGGTGTATAGATTGACTTTCAACCATGAAGGTGAGCCAATCAGACCTAGATTTGCCTTTAAGTCATGGGAAATGGATTGAAATGATTTTTTCCTTGATTTGCCTAATTAGACTATATGCACTAATATGAAAATTGCAAGAATCTGACAACTGATAAACAAAAATAGTAGTTTGCAGACAAATCTGAGAAGTGCAGAGCACTGTGTACTTGCCCAAAAAAGTTGGTATTGGTTTGAATATAGGGACAAAGTCGCCCAAGGGTGTATGAGTTCTTGTAGGGGTGTTTAGAAATTATTTTTGCAGTCCTCTAATGTCAGATCTGAGCTTCTGATTCTCGGTTGCAAAGTTGTTAGAACATAGTGGATGATTCTGTAGGTGAGTTTTTGTGAGTTGACAAGATGTAGGGTTTCAATTGCAACAATGAACAATTTATCTTCAAGCTTCTTTCAATCCTCTCCAAACATGAAACTTGCACATTCAAAGAGAAGGAAAGGGTTGTGCCATTTAGGTGCTTGCCTTAGTCAAACCCCTTGTTAGTGTTTCCACTTCCACAATGACAATGTCAATGATAAATGGATAAATGATAGGAAAAAATGGTGAAATCACAAAGTGCTGCAACTCACCACACTTCAATTACTTCCTTGAAGGACTGAAGTCATGCACATCACTTCAAGGTCTTGGATCTTGTTTGCTTGATTGCTAGAATTGGTTTGGAGACCTACAAAACAATGATAATATGACACATACACTTTGACATGATGCTTGAATCTTGAATTACTGCAATAAATCACTGAAACATTGCTCTTGAATTTCTCTTGAATGCTCTTAATGTTCACCTCTTGCTAGATCATTTCATGTTTCTTTCAAATGATGTAATAACTAGGTATTTATAGGCATATCTATATTTTTTCAAAAATAAAATCCTAAAAGCTGACATTTACAACTTGAATTTGGAATGTTAAAATGTCGACATCTACATGTCCAAAATTGGTAACTGGAAAATAGGGGAACCCATATTCCCTAGGGAAAATGGGTCCTGACCCTATTTTTCAGGGCATTAAGTGCTAGGGGAAAAATATCAATTGGATGTATTTGTTCAATGCTTGCAATTTCTTAAAAAATGGTACAAATGGGCCTCAAAATGCATAATTTAGGGACTTATGTGCTTAATTAGGTTCAGTGTTTTGAGGGGACAAAGTGTAGAGTGAAATCGTGAAGGGTGACAATTACGATGGTACATTTATCCCCCACTTTAGTGAGACTATGAACTTACGCTCAGACTCGCATTGAAGTAGAAAATCTATGTCAAGAGGGGTTCTATTATCCAAATGTTGAAGAGATAGGATGCCAATGAATCTAGGGGGTGATCAAGGCCCCAAGATTCAAGTTCCTATGGCAAGACAACATAAGCACAAAGGAACACACATGTATGAAAGCACCAAGACAACATATACAAACATACATGTCGAAAAACACGAAGCATAAACGATGAAAACACATGGTATGATGGAACATAAAGATGCCGACAAAATGAAACAAACACGATGCAAACACAATGCAAAAATGAAGAAGACACTAAAAAAGACACAATAAAACATAAGGTTCGTACTAAAGGGGATTCGAGTCGATAAGATAAAGAGACCTCGGTCTTAAATTGTCTCAAATACCAAATGTCATCCATCGAATAAAAGAATTCCCCCATGAGGATGAGCAAGTTGCATTATTCCACATCACTCATGAGCCACATGGATCTATTGGCTAGAAAACTATGTTATGCTAGGTGTCCATGCAATATGATGGGTTCCACAAGGCTAATAAGTTGTGTTATGCAAAACACTTATGAAACACATAAATCTACTAGCAAGCAAGTTATGCTATGCTTGGTGGCCATGTTAAAGTGGTCATGACTCACACAATAGCAAAGTCCAATATTTTCTAGGTGAATCACAAACAAAAGGCACCACAGGTTAGTGAAGTCCAATATTCACTAGGTGAGCCCCCAAGACAAGGTAGCAAAATGAGAAACACACTAGGTCTACTGAAGTCCGCTATTCACTAGGTGTGCACCCATTTCAACCATACCAAGAATTATACTCCATGATAACTCTGATAAGGTGCTACAAAAATGATCAAGAAGCTATGCCAACATAACACTAAGTTCAATGTGCATGAACAAAGTGAAGCAAAAAATGCCAAAATCACCTAAGGAGGTGCACAAACTTGCATGAGGTGTATAAACAATGAAAAGACAAGTCCAAAACATCAAGGGGTGTTATAACAACACCACCACAAAAGCAGATTTACAAAAATAACAAAGGGGCTTTTGTTCAATACAAGAAAGGTCACACCTTAAGGAATATCACACATGACATCACCACCAAGAGAGGACTAGTCGTGGAATAGAAGACTCACACCTTAGGGAATATTAACCATAGTATTACCACCAAGGGGAAAATCATATGCCAAGAAAGGTCACACACTTAGAGGATATCAATCCCAATATCACTACAAAGGAGACACTTCACATGAAGAAAAAAGGCTACACTTTGATTGACAAAGTCACACTTCCTAAGATATGTATGCTATCATCACTAAGAAGGGACCATTTCTTATGCAAACAATGAATGGGGGACCATATGCCCCCCCTTAAAATGTTAGTGTACTTGCTACACTAACGTTTTAAGGAGACACAAAGGGATCCTCCACAAATAAAATAGATCAATAACCAAGCACACTCACAACTTAAAATTTAAATAATTCAAATGGGTGAAGGATTCCACTTTGAACTATATGGAGCTGAAAGTAAATTACTATAACTAGTATGAAACATGTTGAGAATTTAGGAGGGGAATAATGACAACAAAAAATATTCGGGATTAGGGGCCATCTATGCTATTAGACACATACTATGGGTCAAGGCATCAGGGGTCAAGTAATAAGCATGTGAGTAAGGGAAAGACAAAAAGTATAACAAATACAATGGTAGGGTGGGGAACAAATAGAAGGCATGAAAGGATATAAAATACCAAAAAAATAACAATATGAAGAGAATATTAGAGCTGGAAAAAATTCATACTTAGGAAGGGACGAAAAACAAAAACTAGAAATAGAGAAGAGACAAGTGCATGCCTAATATGTATATACTTAGATTGACTAAAATGTGACATGAAAATTCCACCTCGCTCAAAATTTCTTATCCTCAACCAATTATACGTTCAAATGCTCTAATATTTGTGGGCCTTTCCATGTTGCATCATCCACCATAGTATATTTCTATTGAATTAGGTATCCTCAGTGCTTTTTTTCTTAGATTCCTCTTCCTTACATCCATGATTTACTTCAAGAATCAAAACTAGTTTTTCATCCTCATCAATAAGAGGTAACTCATCTAAGGGTTCTATATGCTTGCCTAGTACCCTTTTTAGGCATGCCTAGTACCCTTTTTAGGCAAGAAACATGAAAAAAATAAAATTCTTCCCTTTGATAGCCCTAAGTCATAGATCACTTTGTTAATCCTTCTTAGAATTCTACAGGGCCCATAAATTTTGAGTTTGATATTTTTTACCCACTTTCCTTCATGGAAGTTTGATTGTGTGGATACAATATCACAAAAAATATTTCTTTGATCTCAAATGTTCTCTCAATCCTATGATGACCTTTGTTCATATTTTTTTTAATCCTATTGGAGATTATACTCGAGTGAATTTAGAATTTCTTGGCTCTATTTGATCACATCACTTGCTCTTAAAACCCTACTATTTGCTAGAATGAGATTAGTGAAGCTTTGGGATTGATACTTGTACAAGGCCATGAATGATTTTATCTTGATTGACATGTGGTATGTGGTTTTGTAACAATTATTCTCAAAGGATAGCCATTTGATTTAAGTATTTTTTTGATCAACAATATAATTTCTCAAATAAACATCCACCCATTTTTAGGTAGTGGTTGGTGTTGGGGGTGAGCTTGATTCTTGTCAAAAGGGATAGCTGCCAAAGAAAACTCATGAAGTTACTACATATATCACTCACAATGTTCTTGGGTAGTCCATGGAGTTTCATCATTTCCTTCAAAAATAAATTATCTATTTAATGTGCCTTAAAATATAAAGAAATGACAAAGCATTATATGTATACTTTGTTAGCTTTTCCACAAAAAACATATATATGATCCTTACCTTAGACTTTAAGAAGTTCTATGATGAAGGGTGATCCCACAATACTGGTTTACAATTTTTGGGCAAATTGGACATTGAACTGATTTTTTTTAACTAAATCTTCACTTTCGGGCTCCTATAGCGGCTAAACCGTGAGGAATTTGAAGATTATGCAAACTAGTGATTTGTGAAGTTTTGTCTATAGATTTTAAATATATTTTTTTTCAAAATTTTTGGAATTAGATTGGACTTTTTTTTTTCATCTCCTTCGAAAACTAGTTTTTATCAGTAAACAACATTTTAAAGGAGTGATGCTCACCGTATACAACATAAATTTTTTTGTATGAAGGATAAAATTCTATTTTTTTTCGAATTTAGTCGTGTAACTATGATATCTAACCAGTTCATTTGGTTTCATAGTGTTTTATTAAATATTTTTTCCTTAATCAAGTTTCAAAGTCAAACCAATTACAATTCAAACATAGGCAGACTGTATACAACATAACCTTTTCTATATGTATCAAAATTCATTTTTTTTTAATGGATCAAGGACATCAATACTTAGCCTGAACATATTTTTCAAAATTTTATTTTGATAATCTACTATTTTTCCACATGTGCAGAGCAAAGAGCTTGATTTTTGGTGAAAAACCTACATTCACAAGAAAAAATAAAAAAATATAATAATCAAATTAAATTAAATTATAATTATAATTTTTTGGAAGTTTATAATAAGGACTACATATTTACAAAAAATAAATTTTAAATGAACTCATTTGATCCCCCAAAAGGTAAATCAAAAGTGGTTTTTTATCAACATTTTGATAGGTGTAAAGGAGACTCCGTTATAGGTATGGTTTAAAACTAGCGGGGTTCTATCCAAGGGGGCTTGGTCTAAGGTGGTTTGATGAAACCCTCTTCAATTGGAATCCTTTAAATGGAACTTTTCAAGGCTTAAATCATTATATTTTCTAAAAATATGTGATTCCAGCAAAAATCAGGATCTCCCAGAAAGTGTAAACCACTATTGTGGCAACACCCTGAAATCCATAAAAAATATTTCCCATTTTTGTAGTTGGGATGGGTAAGGAATTTAAAATATAAGTGTGGAATATCTATTTTACTTTTTTTATTTTTAAAAATGATGCATAATTTGATATGGCTAAGGAAAGCATCCTTGAGTCCCTTCCATGTGAACCATTCCTCGATCTATTTGTAGTTCTTGAAGTACCCATGGTGGCCCACTAAGGGAGTATCATGAACTGCCCACAAAATATTTCTCTTCATCCTTGATTTTGGCACCAAGTAGATTTTCCCCTTTTAAAGAATGAGTTGATTGCAAATTGTGTACTATTCATCCAACATATTCCCTTCCAACACATTAGTTGTAAAAAAATTCTTGGCATACTTTACTATGATTTCATTTCAAACTACAAAGATATGAGACATTAAATACAAATTTGTCTTTTTGGACAGTGCAATTTTTCAACATTATTCTTCTATTTAACATATTCAATATAAAAGTCATAGGATTGGAATTTTATCACCCTTTTTTCTACCACTCATTTAGATTCTTCTAATTAAAGAAATACCTCAACCTTTTGTGATTAGTTTCAACCAAAAATCAACCATCCACCAAGTACTACTTGAATTTGACCAATGTGTGCATGATAACCAACATTTCCTTATGATAGATGGAAAATCAACTTTCCACCTTTACAATTTTTTGACTTGTGAAAGAAATTAGGTGCTTATTCTACATGAGCATATTTCTAATACCTTCTCTCAATGCATTACATTCTTGTGTGAAAGGAAGGGTGAAATAAGAAATTGCTAAAATAGAACATGAGCTCATCACCTCTTTTAGTGTATCAAATACAGATTATGTACCCTTAGTCCATAAAACAATGCCCTTCTTTGTTAGATCAATTAAGGACACAACTAGCTAGGACAAACCATTAATATAAAACCTATAGTAGCTATAAAGTTTGAAAAATTCTTGTAACTATGTCAAAGGTTCTTGAGGAGGCCAATTTTGAATTACATTGATCTTATCCATGTCCACCTACACTCCCTTTATGCAGATGATGTGACCTAGATAAAAGATCTCTATCATAGAAAACTCATAGTTTGAATCCTTGGTAAATAATGTTTGTGCTTCCAAAATTCCCAACACTTCATCAATGTGTCACAAGTTCTCCTCCTACATCTTGTTATAGATCAACATGTTACCAAAGAAGATAAAGAGATATCATTTCTTATTTTCTTGTAGAAAATTTGGTTCATGCATGATTGTAAGGTTATTAGAGAAGGTTAAATGCAAGAAGATGAGTCCACAAGATGTGGAAGTTTTTGCCTTAGAAAAAAAACCAAAATTTGCTTCAACAAAACGGGATCCGGTTTTTAATAAACGAGATCATGTTTAGGTTTAGGTCTTGAGCCAAAAATGAGATCTTGTTTCATAATTTGTTTTTATGAAACGGGATCTTGTTTTTTAAAATTTTAATTTTTGGTCGGGTTTTTGCTTTGTTTTTCGGTTCAGGAAAAGGCTTGGGGACTCGAACCTAAGCTTTGGACCTAGTTTGACCTACAACTTGAAGGTCATGCCAATGTCACAAGAAAATGGTAACTTTGGACATATGTCTCAAAACCTTTTTTGCAGATTTTTTTGACGAAATTAAAACCCATTATAGATGAGACAATGTAGATTCCAAATATGTAATTATTTTACAATTGGATTATTATTTTTTTTTTCAAATAATTTTTGATGAAACTGGTCCATAAACTTGATTAGGGTTTTTTGGTATTTTAATCTTTTTATTAAAATATTTTGTTTGTAAAACAAATTGTATGAAAACGTACTTCAGACAATTCTTTTCAATTTGATTTTTTTTTTCTTTCAAAAAATGATAAGTTTAGGCCATCTTATGTGTGACATACATGACGATTTTTCAAAACAACAAATATGGCCAGTAAAAAGTTAACAAAAAATATTCAGTAAAAAATTACAAAAAAATATCAAAAATGTGGTTCAGTGAGTTACAAATATTTTCCCAAAAGGATTTAGAAAAATACGATTATTTAGGTCATTATGAATGACGTACACGTGCATGGTATGGTAAAAAAAGTGGCTTTTAAATAGTGGTTTTTAGAAATGCCTATTAAAATCAATTCGTATCATCTGGGTATTAAAATAAATTACATATTTGGAAACTAGGCTCTGAGTACTATATTTTATGATTAATTATTTTTTTAAAGATTCCATCTCTAAGTGCTTCAAATTTTAAGGTCAAATGTAACAAATTTTGAAAATCAGGGAAAACACTTCCACTTATTGGCCAAAAAGTGGACTCAACTTCTTGCACACACCCAAAAATTTCTAAACCAAATGACATGACCAAAAACTCATAGTACTTGTCATGACACCATAAAATATGTATTGTGAATATCCTCCTCTTTGACTCTAATTTGATGGTATCCTAGTTTGAGATCTATTCTTAAGAAATAAACTGATCCATTAAGCTCATCTATTAATTCATTGACCTTGGGAATGGGATATTGATTCTTGAAAGTTTTATTTTTTAGTGCCATGTAGTCGATGCATATCCACATTGTGTCATCTTTATTCTTTACCAGAAATATAAAGGAAACAAAGGGAATTGATCATCATTTGATGTGACCCATCTCTAGCGACTCCTTAATTTCCTTTTTAGTTTCCTACTTATGTCTCCTAGGGTAGTGGTAGGGGGTAGTGATGATGGTATTAACATCCTCCTCTAACTCAATGATGTACTGGAATCCTTTGTCTAGTGGTCTCCCAAGAGGAATGTTGTTGAATACTTTACCATGCATGTCTAAGACACTCTACACATCCAAATGACATGCCTTCTTTCCTTTGATGGGTTTGATATTCGCTAAACACTAAGCTACCCATGCGACTTGCCCATAGAAAAATCCTCTCAATTGTCATAGAAAATATAAGCTTTGGTGCTTTATTTGTCATTCCCCACAATATCACTTCTTTTCCATAGAATAAAATTTAGTTCCATGGTCTAATTTTTTTGTGTGATCTCTCCTAATGAATGTAGCTATTAGATGCCTAGGACTATATTTGTGTCTCATATTTTGACAACACAAAATTTATCCTTCATAGGGTGATCCCACAATACTGGTTTATAATTTTTGGCCAAATTGGACATTGAACTGATTTTTTTTTAACTAAATCTTCACTTTTGGACACCTATAGCTGCTAAACCATGAGGAATTTGAAGATGATGCAAACTAGTGATTTGTGAAATTTTGTCTGTAGATTCTAAATATATATTTCTTAAATTTTTTTGAATCAGATTGCATTTATTTTTCCATCTGCTTTGAAAACTAGTTTTTATCAGTAAACACCATTTTTAAGGAGTGATGCTCACCGTATACACATAACTTTTTTCCTATGAAGGATAAAATTCTATTTTTTTCGAATTTAGATTTGTAACTACGATATCTAACAAGTTTATTTGCTTTCATTGTGTTTTATTGAATATTTTTTCCTTAATCAAGCTTCGAAGTCAAACCAATTACAATTCAGATATAGGCGAACGGTATGCAACATTTTTTTTGTATGTATCGAAATTCAATTTTTTTTTACTGGACCAAGGACATCAATACCTAATCCAAACATATTTTTCAAAATTTTATTTTGATAATCTACTATTTTTCCACATGTGCAGAACAAAGAGCTTGATTTTCGATGAAAAACCTATGTTCAATTAAACTAAAAAAAGTACATGATAAAACCAAAATATATTAAAATTATATTCGATGGATAGCTTGTTCCGAGGACTACCATCATCCAGTTGGGTATGTGAAGTTTCCTCCATTTTCATCCTCAACCCAAGCTTTGGAAGGAATTTTTTTGCAGAAATATAGTGGAAGAGGGGGAGAAGGGTAAAAAAGGGGGGTTCGAGTGAACCCCCCTTGACCTTTCGAGCGAAAGGGGGTTTGCTCGAACCCCTCTATTTTTGAATTTTCCCTTTTTTTTTTTTTCTAAAAAACTATGTCATAATATGGTTCGAGCAAACCCAACATGGAAAAGGGGGTTCGCTTGAACTAGGGGTTCGAGCGAACCCATTTATGGGTTTGTGTGAACCCCCTAGTTCATGCAAACCCCTTAAAACTCAAATTTTTGATTGTGGGAGCGTTTTTACAATTTTCCTTCCTCAACAAAATTGTAAACCAGTATTATGGGTTTACCCCATACCATATACTAGATTAGTAAAACCATCAACCACCATTAAATTGAACTTTCAAAGTCTTTTGTCTTAAGGCCTTGCTTGATCACCAATCCTTCATTGATGAATTTGCAAGTGGCATTAGTTTCGATTCTTATAGTCACTCTTTGACCTTGCAAAACCCCATGGATGCTAAAGAGGCTTTACCTTAGAGTACTAGAGAGTATGGCCAAAATTCCTCCCACCATGGATCCTTTCTCTTTTGGTTGGTTTTCTTCTTCTCCCATCTCTTATTCAAGTTCTTTTTCACTTTTTGGTTTGGGTTCTTCAAATCTTGATTCATCATTAGAATTTAATTTAATGTAATGCACCTACCTTTCCCAAGAAATATATGTCCAAGTAACCATGGATCATTTCAAATAAAACATATCTTCTTCCTGTTGGAAAAACAAGAATAGACAACTGAGAGGGGGGGATCTGATGATTAACAGTGAAAGCATGAATCAACAACACATCAAAAACACAAGAACACTGAGATTTTATACGTGGAAACCCTGTTAGGGGAAAAACCATGGTGGATGTTAGTCCACAAGATTATACCCTATTAATAGTATAAAGATGAATAATGGGAATGCGCATGCATTCAGGCACACTGCCTAGAGCTCACTGCGCAAATTGGAAGGCTCACTACCTTACAAAAACATTCAGATTAAAACCATCTGAAGAATATGAACTAAGAAATTAGCTTCTTCAAAAGCCTGATGACAGTTCCGGTTAGGTATAGAAACACTTCTTCACACTTCGCTTAATCTTCTTCACACTCTGCTCTGCAATCGAATGATATGATCTTTATTTACACATTTTGCATACACACTTCATACTTTCATACTTCAAAATGAAGAAACAATTGCTCTTATATATCTGCTACATGGAATTACATCAACAACTCTGTCGGCCAAAAATCAAAGAATAAATGAATTACAAACTGTTGGCCCAATTCATGAACAAATCTCAATGCACACCAACCGAATTCCATCACAACATAATGAAGACCTAAAAAAACTTCCTCAAACATTCCAAACATTAAAATATTAATCCACGAGGATCCACAACACACTACAACCATCATGTCGGCCAAGAACATGAAAACCCAAACACACAACGGAAAAATCTCTGAGCACAATCACACCGATCAATGTGGACGTACAACAAGGATAGAACATGATATAGAAACATCAACGAACATCGCAGGAGAATACACAACAAATAGAATTACTAGAATCACGTTCTCTTCTTCCAGAAACACTAGCTATAGTAACAAAATAATTGTAGGAACACAAAAAATCATAACTTACAAAAATCTTGATGCGCACCTCTGAAACTTTCAGAGTATAAACTAGATAGGCTCAACAATAAACCCTTTAAAGCGCAACTTCTGAATACCAATATAGTGAACTTTACACCACACTGAACTTCACAGCTTCACAGGCATCCTTCAACATATTTATTATAATTTTCTCAATATCCTCGACATATACAACCTTCAAGACATCAATGCTAATAGTGTTGACATTAATGAGAACCACATATCAACAAAACAACCAGAACATCCAACAACCCCCCCCGTTGGGATTGATGGCAACACATGATGTGAAAAAATACCATCAACACAACTAACTCTTCTTCTCATCCTGTTCTTCTCCCCTTACATTATTCTTCTCCCCCTTTGTTTTGCTCTTCTTCCCCAAGGTTTTTACAAATTTTTTCACATTACTCTTCTCCCCCTTTGATATCAATGGAAAAGGTACACATTCTTTGAACCACATATCTAAATCATCTGACTACTCCCCCTGAGTAGCAGCCACTGCAACATCAATTTGGAACAAGATATGACTATGAATGCACAAACTGATGCAAAGACTTGCATCTTAGTTCAGATTAGGAGGGGAAATCACCCCTAACTTCCCTCTGAGATACTCAAAAGTATCTTTAGGCAGTGGCTTAGTAAAGATATCTGCAATCTGTTCCTTAGTAGGCACATACTCCAATCTGACTTCTTTATCACTCACTTTGTCTCTCAAAAAGTGATATTTGATAGATATATGTTTTGTCTTTGAATGCAACACCAGATTCTTAGAAATGTTTATGGCACTTGAGTTGTCACAAAATATAGCAATAGGCTCATCATACTCAATTTTGATATCTCTTAGCATCTATTTCATCCATATTACTTGAGTACAATTGTTTGCAACAACAATATATTCTGCCTCAACAGTAGATAAGGAAATGAAATTCTGCTTTTTACTTAACCAAGACACCAACTTCTTCCCTAAGAAGAAGGCACCACCACTAGTACTTTTTATGTCATCCACATCTCCTACCAAATTTGCATCAGTAAAGGCGCTCAAGGTAATATCATCATCTTTAGGATACCAAAGACCAAAATCAACTGTCCCTTTAAAGTATTTGAAGATTCTTTTCACAATAGTCACTTGGGATTCCTTGGATCAACTTGATATCTAGCAACCATGCATACAAAATTCATGATGTTTGGTCTGGTCTGAGTTAAATAAAGTAATCCATCGATCATTGACCTGTATCTTGTTTGATTTGCTTTAGGAGAATCATCATTCTGTATTAATTTGCATCCGGTTACCATGGGTGTACCAACTGGCTTTAAGTCTTCCATTCCAATTTTTTTTAGTAACTCTCTTACATATTTGGACTGAGATATAAAAATTCCATTATCTAATTGAGTAATTTGCAATCCTAAAAAGAATTTTAGCTCTCCAATCATTGACATCTCAGACTCACTTTTCATTTCATCAACAAACTTCATGCATAAGTCATCATCACCTTCAAAAATGATGTCATCAACAAAGACTTCAATAATCAACTCTTTATCCCGATCCATCTTAAAATACAAACTACTATCAGCAGTACCTTTATTGAATCCAAGATTCAACAAGTATTTATCCAGTCTAGCATACCATGCTCTAGGAGCTTGTTTGATTCCATACAGTGCTTTCTTCAATTGGAAAACCATATCTTCCTTATCAGTCAATTGAAATCCATCCGGTTGCTCAACATATACTTCTTCTAGCTCACCATTTAGAAATGCTGACTTTACATCCATTTGATAGAATTTATAGTTCTTAAAAAGAAGCATAAGCAAGAAATAATCTTACAGCTTCAATTCTAGCAACAGGTGCAAAGGTTTCTTCAAAATCAATACCTTCCATCTGTGAGTACCCTTTACATACCAGTCTTGCTTTATTCCTGACCACTTCACCTTGTTCATTCAGCTTATTCCGAAAGGCCCATTTGGTTCCAATCACATTTTTATCTTGAGGTCTGGGAACAAGAATCCATGTATCATTTTTCTCTATCTACATCAGTTCTTCCTTCATCGCTTCCATCCAATATTCATCTTTACATGCTTCATTGACATTGTTGGGCTTAGTCTTGGAAATCAGACAATACTCTTTTGCAATTCTTCTTCTAGTCTGCACACCTTTGTTCTTATCTCCTATAACATGATTTTAAGAATGATTTAGCTTTACATACCTCAAAACTCTAGGATTTTGCCGAACTTCTGGTTCTTCTGTTCTTTCTTATGCACTTCCACTAGCTTCTCCTTGATTCTCTTGATTCACCAGAAAAATTTGAACTTGATTCTATGTCTGAGCATTTTTTCCATTATTAGTACTATCAATGTTGGTCATCTGAATCATATCCACAATATCTGGATGATCTAGCAGTGTCTTCATCAACTCTAACATTTGCACTTTCAACCATTTTCTTCAGTCTTCTATTATAGCACCGATAGGCCTTGCTCTTAGCAGAGTAACCCAGAAAGATTCCTTCATCACTCCTAGCATCAAACTTGCCAATATCTTCATCTCTCTTGATATAACATCTACTTCCAAAGATTTTGAAATATTTAATAGTAGGCTTATAACCAAACCATAGCTCAAAAGGAGTCTTACCAGAATCACCATTGACATTTACCTGGTTGATAGTATATACATCAGTGCTTACAACTTCTCTCCTATAGATATGAGAAACATTACCTTCCAACATCGTAGTTCTAGCAACATCTAGAATTGTTCTATTCTTTCTCTCAACAACTCCGTTTTGTTGAGGGGTCTGGGGAGAAAATAACTGTCTTTTGATTCCATGCTCTTCATAGAAAGAATTGAACTCTTGGGAAGTGAATTCACCACCTTTGTTCGACCTTAGGCATTTTATCTTTAAACTTGTCTCATTCTTGGCCATAGCTTTGAAGTTTTTGAACTTTTCTAATGCTTCATGTTTTTCTCTCAAGAAAGCAACCCATATCATCCTAGAGTAATCATCAATAAGCAACATAAAGTACCTTTCTCCTTGTAGACTTCTGATTTTGGAGGGACCACATAGATCAGTATGCACCATCTCTAGTACTCCATTAGAATGATGCTGTTTGCTCCGAAAATAAATTCTAATATGTTTTCCCATCTAACATTCCTTGCATATGGTGTTAGTAGGCTTCACTAACTTAGGAAGATCTCTAACTGCTTGAGTGGAGCTTACTTTGACAATGCTATCAAAATTCACATGACACAACCTCCTATGCCATAACCAACTTACATCAACTTGAGCAATTAAACAACTTTCACTAGCAGCATTCAGGTGAAAAATATTACCTCTTGTCTTTGTACCTGAAGCAATTACATTTCTGGAACTTCCTAGTATCCTGCATTTTCCATCTTTGAACTGAAGATTGTATCCCTTGTCTACCATTTGTTCAACACTCAACAGGTTATGCTTCAATCCTTCAACATAAAGGACATCATCCGTATTATATTTACCACCAAGAGAAATAGTGCCTCTGCCACAAGTCACACCAGCATTGTTATCTCCAAATCTTACAACACCACCGTCATATTTCTCCAAGCTTAGAAACTTGCTTTTGTCACCAGTCATATGATGTGAACATTCGCTATCAATCACCCATTCATCTTTTTCTTCAATTTTGGTAGCAAGAGCTTTCTTAATATTCTTATCACTAGTAGATTCGGTGGACACCGTACCATTTTCCTTGATAGTAATAAATACCCATCCATCTTCATTTCCATTTTCTTTGTCAGATTCTTCATCAGTAACACCTTCTTCAGCATAATAACATTTCTTTTGAAATCTAGGCTTATCAGGTTTGAACCTAGGAACTCTTTCAGGACACCTTGATGCAAAATGACCTATCTTATTGCAAGAGAAACATTTAATAGGCAACTTTCCTTTATACTTACCTTGTCCTCTGGCTTCTCCTTTTACAATCAATGCTTCCAACTCTTCTAACTCTCTTTCTTCATCTTCAATCTGTTTCATCTCATCTTCATACTTGAATGTCTTTCTAGAATTTTCTCCCGAATCATATCTCTATTGGTTTCTTCTGGATACAATAGCTTTAAATGCAGATTCTGTCTTAGGAGTAGAATCACCAAATTCACTCAATTCAAAGGCATCAAGCTTACCAATTAGCATATCTCTTGTCACATTTGTTACTGTCCCGAGTTCTTCAATAACATGATCTTTCGTTTTGTAAGAAGTAGGCAATGATCTAAGCACTTTAGCCACAATCTCTTCTTCATCCAAGATTCCACCACACATCTAATACCCATTACTAGTTCATTTACTTTTTGCATGAAATAAATAATTTTTTCATCTTCACTCATTTTCAAGTTTTCCCACTTGCCTTTCAAACTTTGTAGCTTAGCAACTTTCACTTGTGCATCTCCTTCATACAATGGTTCCAGCTTCTTCCAGATCTCATATGCTATTTTCAGACCCATTACATTTGTCATCTTTGAATCTCTCAGAGCACTCAACAATGCTTCTATAGCCCTGATATTTGTTTCAGCTTCTTTGATCTCATCAGGAGTAGAGGGACCATTATGAGGAATAACATAACTGTTCTTTGTAATCTTCCAGAAGGGGTCACTAATGCACTTCCAATGACACTCAATTCTAGCCTTCCACAAAGAGTAGTTTGTTCCATCGAATCTAGAACTATCCTTCTTGTATGATGCCATCTCATATCACCTCAAGCTATTAAAATTCTTCAGAGGAACTTGTTCTGATACCAATTGTTGGAAAAATAAGAATAGACAACTGAGAGGGGGGGTGAATCAATTGTCACAAAATTTAAAACTTATTCAACCTTATTATCCTTTAATCTTAGATCTGATAATTAACAGTGAAAGCATGAATCAAAAACACAAGAACACCGAGATTTTATACGTGGAAACCCTATTAGGGGAAAAACCACGATGGATGTTAGTCCACAAGATTATACCCTGTTAAAAGTATAAAGATGAATAATTGGAATGCACATGCATTCAGGCACACTGCCTAGATCTCACTGCTCAAATAGGAAGGCTCACTACCTTACAAAAATATTCAGATTAAAACCATCTGAAGAATATGAACTGAGAAATTAGCTTCTTCAAAAGCCAAATGACAGTTCCGGTTAGGCACAAAAACACTTCTTCACACTTCACTCAATCTTCTTCACACTTTTCTATGCAATCGAATGATATGATTTTTATTTACACATTTCACACACACTACATACTCGCATACTTCAAAATGAAGAAACAATCGCTCTTATATATCCACTACATGGAATTACATCAATAACTCTGTCGGCCAGAAATAAACGAATAAATGAATTACAAACTGTCGTCCCAATTCATGAACAAATCTCAATGCGCACCAACCGAAGTCAGTCACAACATAATGAAGACCTAAAACAACTTCCTCGAACATTCCAAACATTAAAAGATTAATCCACGAGGATCTGCAACATGCTACAACCATCATGTCGGCCAAGAACATGAAAACTCGAACACACAACGAAAAAATATCCGAGAATGATCACATCGATCAATGCAGACATACAACAAGGATAGAGCACGAGAAAGAAACATCAACGAATATCGCAAGAGTATACACAACAACTAGAATTACTAGAATCACGTTCTCTTCTTCCATAAACACTAGCTATAGTAACAGAATAACTGTAGGAACACAAAAACTCACAACTTGCACAAATCTTGATGCACACCTCTGAAACTTCTGGAGTATAAACTAGATAGGCTCAAAAACAAACCCTTTAAAGCGCAACTTCTGAATACCAATATACTGAACTTTACACCACACTGAACTTCACAGCTTCACAAACAACCTTCAACACATTTATTACAATTTTCTCAGTATCCTCGACATATACAGCTTTAAAGACAACAATGCTAATAGTGTTGACATCAATGACAACCACATATCAACAACACAACCACAACATCCAACACTTCCTCCTCAATTTATTCCTTGCCTTAATGTCTATTCTTAATGGTAAAATCTTGGGATTTTAATGAAAATTCTTCTTTGGAATGAAGGTTTTGGTTTGGAACTTATTCTTCAACATTTAAGTATCTAGTACTGAAGTTCACTTTATTGCCTCTTGTAGGGTAGATGGTTTGAAATCCTTGAACAAACCCTTGAAAAATTTAGTTAACCCTTCAATGAAGAGCATATTCAATCTTCTCTCAGTGATATCTAACACCATTACTAACAAATTTTAAAACTCTGATACATAGTTCTCTATTGAACCACACTATTTAATTTGAGTAAAAAGTCTTTGACATAATCTTTATAATCCTTCCAATCAAACCTCTCAATCAAAATTTTGTAGAATTCATCAAATGAGGTTATGGATTTGTGACTTAGAGTGATTAGATCATGATAGGACCACTCATGTAGTAACCTCCAAATATAGGGTAAAAAAATTGATTGCTTCATCTTCAATAATGAGTTTGAGGTATAAGTATATGTCTATCATTTGTGTTCCTGTGTGAGTTGAGCATTTATTAGATCCATAAAAGGGAGAGAGCTTGAAGTTCTCCAAAGATTGATGCACACCTCTCTAAAAGGATTTTGGCCTGGGATTGGGTATGTAGCCATTATGAGACTTCTACATGTTCATATAATTTTTGAGTGATATTTCACTTCAAATCTAGTTAGGAAAAGCTTTATATTTTGCATGACAAGCCCTAATATCACTAAATTATGAGTTTTATGATTTAGGTTCTAGTGCCTCCAACTCCTTATTTGGAAAGGTAGGTCAGGTTAGGGTCATTAAAATGAATAACAAATAATAGGTTTAAATCCCAATATCTTTCCTATTGAAATAATAAGCATATTGCATTCAATGGTTATGCAACATTATTAACTACAATATAAATTTATACCAACAACAATAGAAAATTAGATTAATGCAATGCAAGTAGAGTCTACATCTGATATAGCTCAAATATGAACTCTATGTGAAATCACCCTTTGAAATCACTAGGTTTTTAATCCTAGAATTCCCATACTTGAACACAAGTGCTCAAAATATATTTTGAAAGTAATTTGGTTAAGCGTAGATGATGATCATGAATGAGAGAAAATTCTCTTTTATATCCTCCACAAATAAAATATTTTGGCAACCAATCTGGCAACCAATCACACCCGCAAATTCAAATTTAAATAGTGATTGTGGGTGTCAAAGATTCCACTTTGAGAGTTATGGTGACAAAAAAAACTACAAGAAATAATATAACATGTGCTCAAAATTTAGGTGGGGAATGAAAACACAAGAATAAACATTAAGGATTGGGGGTCAACAATACCACGAAACACATACTAGAGATTGACACATCATGCATTAAGAAACATACATTCTAATAAGGGAAAATTTGAAAGTTCAACAAATACAATGGTTGGGTGGGGAGTAGATCAAATGATTGACAAGATGGAGAAATAAAAAACTCCAATAAGATGAAGGGAAGAATGGTGTTGGAAGACAAAGCATGATAGGTCAGGTTGGTCTTACAAATAAAAAAAGAATAGTCCTTTTATGTGTGGCTATGAGTGGAATCTAGATTATTACCCTTAGAAGCACTTGATTCACTCATCAATTGTCTTAGTATATTCACATTAGGATGCATCTTGTAAAGAAACTATGTCATTATATCAATCATCAATCAAACTTTCTTTTGGCCTAACCCTCAAGGTTGTCATTTGCATTCATTATCCTCTCTCTTTATCCATATTGTTATTCTCTACAATGGGTTTTATAAGAGGTCATTGAGTCTCTAAACTCTCTACTTATTTTCTTTGTTTCCTAATCTCACTCAAGCAATAATTGGTTGATAAATCATTACATTACATGAAATAAAACATACAAATTTGAACTCTAAAAACACATGTTGGTAAGA
This sequence comes from Sequoiadendron giganteum, assembly GCA_007115665.2. Classification (NCBI taxonomy): domain Eukaryota; kingdom Viridiplantae; phylum Streptophyta; class Pinopsida; order Cupressales; family Cupressaceae; genus Sequoiadendron; species Sequoiadendron giganteum. The sequence continues at coordinate 617,066,566 of CM021102.1, read as the reverse complement.
TCACTAGCTCTAGTACTGTTATAATTTCCTAAGAAAAACAATAATGTAAATATAATTCTTAACCTTCCACAAGCACTTATTCTTTGGATAACAACACTATTGAGCCCTAGTATTCAATCAAATTTTAGAAAAAAATAGATTAAATTGATTTTTTGTGCATTAGTATCATTACATTTTAAATAAAAAATGATAAACATAACTCTTGATCCTCTTATTCAAATAAACAACAAATAATATATGTAGATCCTAATCTCTTTCTTATTATAATAATGATCATATTACCTTCACATCGTTATATAACATTATTAACTACAATAATTCATTCCAACAACAATGGAAAATATGATTAATACAATGCAAGTAGATTCTACATCCAATACAAGTCAAATATGAACTCTGTGTACGATCACCCTCTGAAGTCACTAGGGTTTTCATCTTAGGATTTCGATGCTTGAACACAAGAGCTCAAAATAGATTTTGAAATGAATTTGGTTAAGTGCAAATGATAATATTGAATGATAAATTTTTGTCTTTTATATCCCCCACAAATAAAATAGGTTGGAAACCAAGCACATCCACAACTTCAAATTTAAATGGTGATCATGGGTGGCAAAGATCTAAACTAATAGGAATAATATGAAATGTGGCTATAAATTAGGTGGGGAATGAAAAATAGGTAGAAAGATCATGGATTGAGGGTTAGCCATACCACTAGACGCTACAGAGGTTGGCACATCGAGGATTTAGCAACATGAATTTTAGTAAAGGAAAGTTTGAAAGTATGAAATATACAATGGTTGGGTGGGGAATAAATCAAATGCATGATAAGATGGAAAATTTTGAAACTATAATAAAACAAAGGGAAGAGTACTTTTGGAATAAAAGGAATACTCAGGAAAGAAAACACACACAACAAATAAAAATGTGGAAGACACAAGTACATACCTAATATATATAGACTTAGATTGATTGGAAGTGAGACACAATTGAGACAAACTAGCATGGAACATTTATGCAAAAAAACATTCATTATGGAGTAGATTCATGAGAAAGAAGTACTTGGACTCTATGGAGGAAATACAAATTTTCACCATTTCTAGTCCCCTTGAGATCACATGCATGGAAATTTATCTTTAAATGTAGACACATAATCATATCCATATCTCTTGGGAAGTGAATAATGGAAGGAAGGTTGAATTTTAGATGGATTTATGGAATGGGCACCAAGATCTAAAAAACAAGGAAAATATTTAAAAGAGATTAAGTATTTCCCAACTTGGCACTGGGGATCCAAAGTGGTAGATTATTTGAATACAACTATTGTTGTTGGCATCATTTTACATAAGATTAAATATATGCCTCAAAGAATTGGTCCTTCATACTAGGTTTCTATTATCCAGTACTTTCTCAATTTAGCTCACTTACACATGAATAAAAGGGATGATAAGTTAAAGTGGACCTATTCCAAAAGTGGATTATATTTGATTAAGATTGGCTATAAATTTCTCATGGTTGATTTGAAATATTTGATGTGGCTAATGATTAAATATTAGTATATAAATTATTTGCCTAAGGTTAGGGCCTTTTCTTGGGTTGTGGTTAAAAGGAAGGTCCTAATGGGAGATAGAATTCAAAAATATGGTTTCTTTGGATCTTTTTGGTGTCCTCTCTATATGTAGAATAAATAAAATAATGAACATTTACTCATAAATATTCTTTTTAATAAAATTTTTAGTATCAACTAATTAATAAATTGAAAGGCAATATCATCCTTCCAAAAAAATGTTACAATTATTAAAAAACTTTTGGAATGGTAAACCCAATGTAATATTCTCATGTTTATGGAACTTCAACCTATAAAGTTGTTGATTTAGATAGTTTGTAAGGAATGTAACCACAATTTTTTTTTTAAAGTAGGTGTGAAAAACAATATTGAAACTAGAAAGTGCCATCACAAAGATTACAATGAGAAGAGTCTCATCCAAATCCCTTTAAAAGTGTAAAGTTTCCTCTTGAAATAGAAAATTCTATAATATTGGAACAAGTTATCCCTTCCTCTCATTTATGGGATTTCTAATTGTGTCCATTCATCGATTGCTTACTCACAAGTCAAGCATATCTCACCTTAGCTAGGATATTGAAATTGAAGTTTGAAGGTGCCTCTCAAGAAAATTAAAGCCCTATGGAGTTGGATGTGTTATTTGAGATTCTTTGATTAAGGTAATCAAATTAGAAACAATAAAGTTAAAGTTAGGAACCAATAATGAAACAAAGACCAATGCATTAATGTTAAGGGAGACTCAATGGCAGTCACTCTTTTCTTGAGAAATGAACATTTGAAGGAGGCCTTAGTTATTTTGGATAATATTCCTAAATATTTAATTAAACATTGTTATAGGAAAGGAAATATGGTAGTAGATTATTTATCAAATAGAGTTATTAACTAGTTGCAAGACTTAATGGTTAATGGCTACATTTCAAGGTAGTTGGATCTTCACACTCTACTACACAATGCTTTTGATTCCAATAAAAAATAAAATTAAGCATGGAAATACAATGGATGGATCATGAGTGATTAAGATGAGAGTACAATCCACTTATTCTTGCTCACATGGCTTTCATTATATGCAAATGATGAAACTCTCTCAAGACATACACATCAAAACTCTCATCTCTACAACTTTCAACATGTCATGGAGCCTACTCTACAACTAAATTCCTTGTGAGATAGATGACATACATGGGTGAAATCAGGTTAACAAGAATGTAGAAAGTATTCTTTTATCCTTGGGAAGAAGTTTTGAAAGCTATTATAGAAATCCTAGGGAAATATTTCATTGAAGGGGCTACTATATAAAAGGTAAATTCTTAAATATCCTTTATATTCATGGAGAATTTTCTCATGTTGATTGGAGACAAGGATCTCATTAGAGCTTTAGGGAAGTACTTCCTATGGTACAAATTTAGAGGTAGCTTGGACAAGGCAGTTAACAATGCCATTGTGGAGAGACTCTACTCTCTTTCCTAGTGACGGGGTTTGAGTTTCTTGGGCGTGTATTAGTCAATTTTGTGAGGAGCATTGAAAAAAAGATGGAAGACCACCTACGAGAGGTGGCTGAAATATAGAAGTATCTCATCGTGAATGGGGGGATGTATCTAAACAATCCTAGACTTAATGTCAAGCTTCTATGACTTTGCATTTATTCGATGTCAATAAAAGCCTAGGCCTTTGTACTTAATTATATTTTCTCTAGCTTAAAATAGAGTTGCTTAAAATTAGTAAAACCAAAACAAAATTATTTAATAAATTTATGTAGTTTTTAATAATTTAACTAAAATATCATTTAATTTTTTTTAAAATAATTAAAAATATTTATTTGTAAAAGATTAATTTCTATTATTTTTAATAAAATTACACATTTGTCTTATTATTAGTACTTGCACTTAAAGAAGGTTCAAGTATTACACCAATAGAAAATTTAAATAGATTTCTATTTGAATATTTAATTAAGGGTTTGGTGTTTAGGATGTTGACTATTTTAATGTATTTTTTGAAATTTTTAAATAAGTAAGAAATCATTGGATTCCATAAAGCTATTTAAAGATCATTTTGCATTTATTCAACACTATTAAAAGCCAACCTTTGACTTGATTATATATGCTCCAACTAAAACATAGAGTCAATAAAAATTAATAAAACTATAACAAAATTATTTAATAAATTTATGCAATTTTTAATAATATGATTTAATAACTTTTGTTTTAAGAATTATAAAAAATATGTATATAAGATTAAATTTAAATATATTTTTGTTTGAATATATTTAATTAAGAGTTTTTTTTTTGTTTGAATATATTTTTTGAAATTTTGAGAATAAATAAGAAATAATTAGATTCCATAATATTATGTAAACATCACTTTATATTTATCCATGCATTAACAACCCAAGCCTTTATACCTCATTAAGTTTACCCAAGATAAAAAAAAATAGAACCCTTAAATGTTAATAGAAGTAGATAAAAACTATTTAAAACACTTCCTTTAAAATAGAATAATATTTTTTACAAAGCGATGTGTTTGTTTTGTTGGCTTCTTGTGAGTAGGGTGGATTTGGCACAGAGGGTTTTGCTCCATGCATTACATTTTGCCATTTTTTTCTCTTGCTTTAATTTATGTTTTGCTCATAGAGCTTGATGACAATGCTAGGGAGTTATATTCATTCTTTTAGCATCTATATTTTTGGTTAACAACTTGACAATTTTACACATAGGAGATATAAAACAAACAAATTAATTAAAATACATTGAGCCTAAAAAAGTCATGTGACTTCACCCAAACCATATTTCGTCCATTCAAATAAGATATTTATTGGAAACCTCATGAATATTAGTATACCTTAGCAAGATTAAATAAGAGTCATAAGTTTGGACAACATCAATTTAGTGGGCAAACTATCACACTACAAATGACAAATAATCAATTTCATTAATGCTTTAATATTTATGGAAGATCATTTTAATTTTGTTTTCAAATATATATTCATATATATGTATAGATGACGTACCACTCTACCTTGATTTTGAAAATAGTGTCTCAATCCTACTTCTAGTGAATATGAATCAATCTTATTTATTTAAAAGGTAGGTAAAAACCCATTTGAAAAAATTGTAATTAAATATAATTAAATTAATTTTAGAATATGGTGTTAGTGTAGGATAGTCCATACAACAACACATACGAGAAAAATGCAATTTAAAAGATAAATATCAATTTGTTTTCAAATAGTTGTCGAACATTAAGACCTTCAAAATCTTGTGCACTTTTGACTATATTCTTATATGTTGGTGTTGAAACATAGAAGGATTGTGATAAAACCTTATCAACATTGTTGACAACAAAACACAATTTGTGCAAAATCTTGATGGAATTCACTTGCGATGGTTTCAACAAGGTTCTTACATGTACACAATTGAATCAATTTATGTTGTGTTTTATTTTATTCTAAAACAATTCCATTGTTATTTGTTAGATGAATGCATTGCTTACATGGTTTTATCTATGGTTGTTTTATATATAATTACATGCCTCTATGGAAAGCCTCTACAAGGAACTCGCAAGCATAAACGATTTACTAATTCTCATGGTGTTTCTTGGTTGGTTTTAGTTGTATGATGATGTAGATGAAAGATTCTTTAATCCATTGTGTTGGACTCTTAGGAGTCAATGTAATATGTGTTTTTATTAAGTATGGACCTCTTTATAGTGGAGTTGGCTTGGACTGTGGGTTTGCTTCTCATTGGTTTTGGGTTCGACTCTGTTCCCGGACTGTTGGGTCCCCTCGCAGGAGACTAGTCTCGCCTCAGCTCGCCCCCTTGAACGCTGGCTAGATCACAGAGATACTCTTGTTGTCATATGACATCACATATGACATATGGCGGGTTCTCTATGAAGCCATGTGTGCATTATATGTTTCATAAACACCTCCTTTCTATGAGGGATGTGATCTTGAATCATGCAATATAATCTGCTTGCATTGTTTTGATAACTAACATTGCCGCCCTTCCTGCATTTTCCTTAAAATTTTAAGTACTTTAGTTTATAATGCTTTTGTTGAAGTTTATGCAACGTGCTGGAGTTTCAAATTCTAATTCCCATTTATGCTATTTTTAATATGGTGGAAGTTGAAAGGTCACGATGATCAGCCACTCTCCACCGTCAGATTTTCTTATCATCTACGGTTGAAAATAATCAATAATGGACATGAAAATTTATCTATTTCATTGCAGATTAGAACTCCTGCTCTTTCTTTTGAATTACAGAATTTTACTGAACCAGCTCGCTTCAAAGCATAAAAACTACGAACAGATCAATTTGATAAACCAGTCCTAATTCCAGTTTTTTTTGGTATTCTGGTTTTCAATCCATATACAGGAGAACATATAGGAGGGTGTAAGTAAGGAGACAAAATTGATTTGAGGCATCGGATCTATCATTGCTTGGATTCTGCAGTCAGGTAGAGTCGCTTTTCATTCTTTATTTTACTCAATTGCATTCTCATTATGTCAATTGGGCAGTTTCCCATTTCTTTGCATGAGACTTGAAGCTGAGATCGTAGTGGTGAAACTTGGACACATACTTGAGCTTTCTCAGGTTCCTGTAGAACCGAGTAGCTGGAGGATACTGGTAATAAATGCCGAAGTCGAGGCCGGATTCATAAACGGATTCAAAGGTGGCCTTTTGCGGATATCCTTTAATGAGCTTGATGGAATCGTTGCTGGTTGCACCATGCGAAGTTGCATAGTATACGCAGCCCAACAGACGCTTCGTTCACTCTGCAACTTCTCATGGTGCAACCAGCAACGATTCCAGCAAGCTCATTGAAGGTTAACCGCAAAAGGCCATCTTTGAATCCGTTTATGAATCCGGCCTCGACTTCGGCATTTATTACCAGTATCCCCCAGCTACTCTGTTCTACAGGAACCTTAGAAAGCTCAACTATGTGTCCAAGTTTCACCACTACCATCTCAGCTTCAAGTCTCATGCCAAGAACGGGAAACTGCCCAATATTTTACTCAGTGTGATGCCAGTTTTGTTTTCGCCCTTAGGAACATTCAGTTGTAAGGTTGCAGAAAACACACTAGTAGATAATTTACAGAGTGAATTCATATTGCTGAACTTTTTGATGTAGATATGAATGGCTCTATTCTTCTCAAGGCACATAATGCTGTTGAAGAAATAATAGAAACAAGTGCAGGGGGGTTTTCTTCTGTGTCATACCAATATCATAAGGAAAGTTCAACGCTGAATCTAACAAGGGTATCCTTGAAAGGCCCCACCAGAGGAGTGTTAAAGCTAGGAAAAGTATCTTTGGCTGATAAGTTTGTAGCCTATGGTCTGGACATGCATGGGCGTGGCATAAAAATGGGCCAACCGGATCATATGCTTACATATGCTTCTACACAAGCTGGGCATTTGGGAAATGCTTTAGTGGGTGCACACACTTGCCACCATGAAAATCCTCTGATGTTGTCACCTGATATGAGGTCCAGGATTTTGGATTACCAGCTTGAACAGAACCAGAAGCATGCTTCCCCAATCAATGCTCTTCCAGGTGTTGCATACCAAGAGCTTTCCTACGGTGGAAACTATGGCGGTCAAGATGGGCAGCGAGGTGGGATCAGGCAGAATGCTAAACGGATTGTGAAGCGCTCCAGTAGAGGGCAAAAAAGACATAATGTGATCAAGGGCCAATGGACTGCAGAGGAAGACAGGTATTGGTTTGATTATTTTGTCTTGTTTTCTGCACATACAAAGTTTTGGGCTTTTCAGATTTTTTTTAAGTCAGAGTAAAGTGGGTGCAGGTTGCTTGTGAATTTGGTTAAAGAGTATGGCCTGCGAAAATGGTCTCAGGTAGCACAAATGCTGACAGGTCGTGTGGGAAAGCAGTGCAGAGAAAGATGGCACAACCATTTACGCCCTGATATTAAGGTTATTGCCAATTTCCCACATTTCCCTTTCCTTGCTATCTTATCCCTTAACTTCTCTGTTCATATTATTTATTGCAAACTTTTCTTGTGAACTTAGACAGGGATTTTGGTTTACGAATGGATTTTGATTTTGGTTTATGTTCTGGTTTTGCACAGAGAGATGCATGGACAGAAGAGGAGGAAAAAATGATTGTGAGGGCTCACACAGAATTGGGGAACAAGTGGGCTGAGATTGCAAAAAAGCTTCCTGGAAGAACGGAGAATGCAATAAAAAACCACTGGAATGCCACCAAGAGAAGGCAGTCTGGCCGCCGCCGCTCCAGAAGAGCTCTTGATGCCAACCATGAGAGAAGCTCCATTTTAGAGGAGTATATTAAGAGTTTGAATCCCCAACAGACAGATAAGGACAAGGATGACAATGACTACACCACCAACAGTAATGTGCCCATCATATCTGATTCCATCTCCTCTTCCCACCACCAGCACTTGTTTCGCCATGTTTCTTTTCCCTCTTCTCCTCTTAACAACAGCACCAGCACCATTAACTTGTCTTTTCTGTTGGATGGTGTTCCCACTGGAGACGATGAAAACCTGACATTTGATGAATTCGTATATGTGCACAACAACATGGAGGATTCAGAGCATGTAAAGAGAGAGATTGATCTTATTGAGATGGTGTTTGGATCTCCCTCTCCTCCTACCACTGTTAACTCTCAGTTCCCCTTTCCACTCCCTCATCTCTCTCTGATGTAACAACAATTTATTAAGATTTTAAGGCTTCTTCATCCTTCTTCATCCTTCTGATTTCTGCTATTTGAGAGAAAATTATAGAGGAAGCTTCTCGCTAGTTCAATGATAAAACTTTTCTTCTATTTATATATAATTGATATGAATTATTAGGCTCTAGGAAAATTCATTGCAACAATTCATCCTGGGAAAATTCACAGCCAACAATTTATCGCAGGAAAATTCATGTCATGACAAATTCACCACCAACAATTCATGGCAGTGAATTTTCCACGAGGTGAATTTGTCATGATGGTGAATTTTCCCATGGTGAATTGTTGGCAGTGAATTTTCGACATAGTCTATGAAATATGTTATACGATTACTTTTGATTTTGACTGTAATTGTTTTAATAGAGAAAGCATCTCCCTAATTATACTTCAATGGCAAAACTTCACTTTTATTCAATAAATATTTACTAGCAATCACACCTTGGTGTGCAATGGGTACACCGAAGAAGTGTGGATGGTCAATTAGGGAATTTTTTGGTTTATTGTTTACATACATTTGTGTAGTATACATGAGGTCAATTGGTATGCTATTTAAAAAATGATTTTGTTTGTGCAACAAAGGTCTCAATGGAGAAGTGATAGCTTCAAATCAAATACGCATCTACTTACAGGGATCCGAACACAACTAAAACAAAACCTTTGAATTGGGAAGATAATAACGCTCCATTAGCAATAAGCTAACGATGTGTTTGAAATAGGGAGAGAGAGAGAGAGGGAGATATGTGGAGAGAGAGAGAGAGAGAGAGAGAGAGTGAGGAAGGAGGGAGGATAAAGGGATAGATATAGATCCAAAATAGATAAATATATAGAGTGGGAGAGAGGGAGAGAATGAGAGGAGAGAAAGAAATATAAATATAGAGATAGGAATTGATGTATAGAGAGGGGTAGAGAAAGGAAAAGATATATGGGTAAAGAGAGATAGATAGATAATGAGATAGAGACAGAGAAAGATATGTAAGAATTTAAATATGGAGAGATAGAGATAGAGATAGAGATAGAGATAGGGAGAGAGAAACAAGGAGTGTGTGTATGAGTAAGAGAGATATGAAGAGGGATAGAGATAGAAAGAGGGAGTCAATGAAGGAGGGGGAGATGGAGAGAAAAATATATAGATATAGGAAGTGATATATAGAGGTAGAGAGAGTAGGAGAGCTGGAGGGAGAGATGGAGTAAATAAGAGAGAGAGAGAGAGAGAGAGAGAGAGAGAGAGAGAGAGAGTTATAAATAGACAAGGAGAGGGAGAGATTTCCTCTCTCCATATTTATTCCTTTATATCTATACCTCTATTTTTGTATCTCTATCTATCTTTTTATCTCTTTGTATCCCTCTCCATTTCTCCATTTCTCTCTTTCTCTCTTTCTCTCTCTATCTATTTTCCTCCTAAGTGTGCAATGAGCACATTGAAGAGGTTTTAAAGGTGAATTATCATATCCTTAACCAAATGACATGCAATCCTAAGCATAACTCCTCGGGATGTGCTATCCTTGGATTGTTGGCATGAAATGACTAATCAAAAGTTACCTCTCTCTCACTCTATAAATTTTAATTCATATTTTAAGTTTGAAATTCATTTTATTATATAAATTATAACAAAAACCTAAAATAGAGTTATTCTACAATAATTTAAGTTTTAATAAGATAACTAATTATAGATTAAATTAATTCTAATATTTTTTAATTATTATTTGTAATTTCAGAAAAATAATAAAAACAATAAAAATAAATTTCAAACTTAAATCTAAATTAAAAACTAAATAAAATAAACCAAATGGAAAGTCAAAATATATCAAAATCTAAATATTAATAAACATAATAATTTTAAAAAATTAATAACAAATAATAAACTTATTAAGTTAATTCAAATGATTAAGGGCGGGGGACCTAGCTCGATTGGCTGCAATATCCTTTTGTAGGCAAGAGGTCACGAAGTCTAGTCTCTCCCCGTTTACTAGGTTCATTGCAGTTTATAGGAGGGGCTACTTGATTCCTGCAGTCTAAAAAAAGTTAATAAATGATTAAATAAAAAAGGTAAAACTATGTTTTTTAATTTATTATAATTGAAATATTAATAAAATATGTATCTAAAAAATATAATTAATATATCACAAACAATATTAACATAAACTCAATATGCTGTAGGCTATCATGGCCTGAAGATGGCACAACTGAAAGGTTATAAGAAGGTATGGCTTGAGGGGGACTCTCTCAACATTATTAATAATTTGAAAAAACGTTCCCCCTTGTCATGGAGTGTTGAACCCATGATATTGGATGCTATTGAAATTCTTAATTCCTTTGATGAGTACTATATATCTCATGTTTTCAGAGAAGGTAAACATTAGTAGATGTATTTGCTAACCTTGGTGTTAGTGGTACTAGGGAGTGGGGTGTGAGCGACCTCCCCATGGAGGCTATTGCATGTGCAAATCATGATTTTCAAAATTACCATCTTGGTTGATGATTTGTTATGGTTCAGAGCTTGTATGACTATTGTCATGTGGCTTGTTATTATGTGGAGTGATGGCGAGCTTGATCCTCATCTGGCTAATGGTACCTTGTTTGATTTCTGTATGGGCCGAAGTTTTAAGTTCATTATTTTCCCCTGCCATAATTTCGTTGCCACACAGATTGTGGGCATTTTTGGGCTCTCATTCTCGAAGTTTCTCATCATTGCTTGCAAGGTTCTCAAAATTCTTAGCTCTGCAAAATTTTGAGCCATGGGAGGAGATAGAAATTGTGCGGAGCCTTTCTCTTGCGATTCGGTGAAGAGTAAGGAGGAGGTGTGGTGTATATTAGAGAAGGGCGGGCTCACTCCTTATCTGGAAAGATTGCATGGAAACAACTCGCAGGACACAACTCAGTTTGTTAAAGCCTGGAACAACCGAGTTTTGAAACTTGATGGAACAAAATTTGATGTTAATGAAGACTTTATTGCAAATATAACGGGGCTTTCTACTGATGGCAAGAAGGTGTACAGAGACAAAAAAGAGTCGAAGGATGCTATGCAGATCTTTTTCAAAGGGTTTGAAGAACAAGACTTGAAGACGACTAAGAGTGGTGGGTACCAATGCAACTCGCTTAAAGCGCTCTAGGGGGATGTTGTGACGAAAATCATTAGGTACATTACCCTCGAGGGTCACTTCTCTGCGGTAAATGCCTATCATTTTATGCTCCTTAATCATTTTCGCTATAAAAAGAGAATTTCTTTCCCTTTTTATCTTTTGGCGTTGCTGGAATGTGGTCTAAAGAACCACAAAAAGAACCCCAAGAACTCGGTGCTACATGTGGGGCTTATTATGTTAATTTCTGAGTATGAATTTTTTTTTGTAGTGTCTAAACCAATTGCTACTCCCAAGGGTAAGCAATTGAGATTGGCAGTGGAGTATGAAACCACCTCTGATGAGGAGCAGGTTAGCAAGAAAGGGAAAAAGAGGAAAATTGTCCTGGAGGAGGAGTCAAATTTTGAGGAGGATGCAAATTATGCCCCAGATTCTCAAGCCTCAATGGAGGTGGTCTCACAGCTCTCTGATGTGGGTAAGTTTGGGAAAGGGGTTTCGGGTCTTAAGAAGAAGGGATATGAGACATGTAGTGAGGAAAAAGTTGCTGAAAAGTCGACTCGATGCCTGAAGGAAAAGATTGAATTTGCTAGGGATATTTCCTTGCCATCCCCTGGCTTGGACTCCCAGCCAAAGAAGGATTTGGTGGTGGGTAGTAACAAGAAAATTGCTATTAGTTTTGCTAGCCAACTACAGAAGATGCAAGATGCTTCTCCTGTGAAGGTGGATGGTGGGCAAGGTGTTGTGGATTCCCCAGGTGTTGAACTCAAAATGCAGAAGAGAAGGAGGTTTGTTGGTGAGGAAATTGTGGACTCTATTCACAAAATCAAAATGTCGATTGCTGTTGGTAAGGGTAAGGAGGTCTACGTCAGCCAAGATAAGGTAAGCTCCTCTCAGGAGGATGATGCTAAGGGTAAGGGTGATTTTAATTTTGACCATGAGGATATTCCTGATGTTCTGGGGTTGGCCAGGGAGGGCTCAATTTCTTTGTTTAAATTGTTTAAATGGGTGGTTCATGAGCTTAACATGACCAATATTAGAGTTTAGGGTGTGATGAGTAAAACTAGTGAGTCCTCGGTCCAAAATTAGATTGATGAATTGTTTGACTCTTTGAAGATTGTGGCTGATGAAATGTTGAAGATGAAGCAAAACCTTGAGGAAAGAATTCTCACCCTTGAGGACCAAATGGAGAAAATGTATGCGAAATTGGAGAAGGGTAGGGAGGGAACTAAATCTATTGCGAAGCTTGAGTTTGTTGGCATTTCAACTCCTTTTGAAATGGCCAAGAAACACAAGTGAATTGCTCCTGGTGAGGATACTGGTGCTGGTGGTAGGCTTCTGCAGGAAGAGGTTTCCATGGAGAAGACTGGTGGGGTGCATAATGTTTTGATTAGCAAGGTGAATATGGGTGGGTCTGGGGCCAGAACGAGGAATAAGACAAAGGTGCAAGCTGGGGCTTCTGCTATGGATTCATCTGAAGTCATGGATGATGGTTAGAAGGTTGTGGCATGCGACATGGAGGGTGCTAATATCTTGAAGAACATGCAGTGTTGCTGCTTTTGTCCTCCTTTTTGGTTGATGTTGCACTGATGATGTGCTATTTTTTGGCCGTTGTGTACTTTTTGTAGTTATCTTTTGCTTCAACTGTCCTTTTTTGTAAAGGGTTTCGGGCCCCTTCAAAACCCGTATTTACCTCTAATAAAAAACATAAACTCAATATTAAAAATAATATATCACAAACAATATTAACATAAACTCAATATTAAAAAAATATTATTAAATAAATTATTTTTTTAAAAACTAACAGTGTATTTCAAATAAAATATTAAAATAAATAAAAATAATTATTTACAACCTGAGGAAAAATGTCTGCTCTGAAAACTCCCGAATCCGTTCTAACTTTTGGCGTGCCCTGCTCTGCGAAAAACCATGGTGATGGTGCCCTTAGGGGGGCAAAGTTGGCAAATGTGTTCGCCGTTTCTGGCTCTCCCTCGGTTTTGTCTATTTCTCAAACTATGCGCAACCAGGTATGTGGTGGGGATGGCATTCCCATGTGAAGTGCTAGGTCTCCATTGGCTGATAATGCGGGTCGGGAAGATGGCTGTGCTGGTTGTGATAATGCTATGTTGGAGGGCTCTTTGGGTCCGTGCCTTGATGGCATTGGTTGCAGAAAGATAAGCTTCGTCGACGCCCTTGCTGCTCGACCTTCCTCTCCGCGTAAGGGTTTTCATGGGTCGGGGTCTGTTGGTCTATCCCCCATCAAGGAAAAATCCAAGCCCCTTTTGCGTCATGGCAGTGCCTCTTTGCGTCCTCCATTTTCTGTTCGTCAATCCTCTGCCCCTGAGATCAGTCTTGATGGCCTTGTCTGTGATAGAGAAGACTATTTGCAAGATCATGCCCTAGTTTGTAGATTTACTAAGGTATGGCCTAAATTATGTGACCTCCACTCTTGGATTGATGCAAACTGGAAGGATTACCTAGAAGATGAAATCTATATTTACCCATGTGCAAAAGGGTTCTTCATCCTAGAATTTGAATCTATTGAAGACAAAGAAATGGTGTTGAAAACTAGACCTTGGTTCTTCCATGGGGATTTTCTGTGCATGAAACCTTTTGTAACATCTCGTTACGTAACCTCGAAGGTTAAGAGCCAAAAGAGGGCAAGATAATTTAAAAAAAAAAAGGAAGAACAACACACACATAAAGTAATTACCAATTCGATAAAATGACAACAAACATGGTCAAATATGACCTAAAGGACATCCCAAGGGAGAGGGCTAATCCACTCTCCAGAGAAAATCCAAACAGGAGAAAACCGAACAACTCCAATAATTTGCTCTGGAACTTGCTGCTCTACTCTGGAACCTGCGGCTCCGGAACTTGTAGTTCCAGAGCTCACTGCTCCAAAACTTGTAGTTCCGGAGCTCACTACTCCGGAACCTGTTGCTGTTCATTGGTCAGTAGACAGAGAGTGCCGGTGCTCCGGAACTTGCAGTTCTGGAGCCCACTGCTCCGAAACCTTTGCTGCAACATATAAGACAATAGCAAAAGGCGTCGATGCTCCGGAACCTTAGCAGATTGCCAAAAAGAAGGAACACACAACCATGGACCCAACTTAAACATGAAAATTAATGAAAGAAAAAGACTTAAGGATGATTGTATAACAATCGAGTTTGATACCAACATCAGAACCCGTGAACCAAAATAGAACATCACATATCTTCTCATTAAACTTATGATTACTTTCTCTCTCAAGAGAGTACAATGTGCATAAGGGAAAATGTATGAATACAATAGAATTTCCATGAACAAGATACAACATCTGATAAGATATACACACAAAGTCATGTAGATGAGTACAATATGATAAACAAATATACAAGAGTACAATGAGATAGCCATGAATCAGATACATCAACCAAAAAGGTAAGTACAAAGAGGGAATAGCTCCAATTGATGCTCCAACAACCTATACACCGGTCCCCAATGGCGGTGGCAACGCCTCCCTACCACGTGGACTCCAGAGAGACCACCCCACCGTGCTCAGAGGTAATCACAAGGCCCAAGCAAAAGAAACAAGACATGAGTTACATAAGGCCAACACTCACATCAGACATGAAGCAAACCAAAATACCAAGCACGAGGCCAATGACACAACATAGAGATGCTCATACAATACATGTCGGGTACTACTCATGACTACAAAATACAAGAGTGCAAGAGTGCAAATCAGATGGAGTGTCACCATGTGTGCTCGAAGGGATGGCACTACACAGAGTCAAATACACCCCTTATATAGACAAGGAGCTCAATCATGCCCAGATCAACGCCCTGCAGGCAGATAAATCAACGCCCTATAGACGGATAGGCCATCTCGAGTGCATCCTTAGCTTTTACAAGCGCTCAAGGCCATGCATGAGGACTCATTTTCTTATGTTGTTTTACTCCATCTCGTTTAACCAAACGAGGGACCAAAAGAAAATATGAAATAATGAAAAATCCATTAAAACCATCATTGAAACCATTTAAATAACCAAGCTAATGTTGCTGTAAAAGAAGCCACATAATAGCTGAAAACCATAAGAAAATGGAGGCATAGAATTTTCATGAAAAATCAAAGTGCTTGAAATAAAATTCCAAGCTTGACCCAGTTCAGATTTCAACGTTTCAAGTTGGGATACACCTTCTATTTTGATTTTAGAATAAAAAACGAGGTGCTGATTTGAAAAATGTCGTTTTGACAAATTGGGCAAGAAGATACATGCAAAAACAAAAGTATCCAGAATTTGAATCGGACAAAGACCTAGTTGAGATATGGGCATTTAAAAACATAATGCACTATTATTTTATAAATTTATGGCCAAGAATAGGGTGCTGTTCAAAAACATCATTCAACCAAGTAGGGAAAAAAATACATTACAATGAAAGTGCACGAATTAAAAATTGGACAACAACCCATCTGAGATATGGGAATTTCTACATAGAATCCGCATATAATTCTCATTTATAATGGGTGGATAAAGAACATCAATTAAAAATGCGTTTCCACAAGTTGGGCAAAACAAAAAGAAAATAAATAATCCCAGAAGTCTGATTTTTCCTTCAATTTAATTTAGATTTGGCAAATTTAAAATGAATTTCATCTTTGTTTTCAAAATTAAAAACAAGAGAATGGATCTATTTTAACAAAGCAATAATTGGCAATGAATTGAGTTGGAAATGCACAAAATTTAGCCATATGGAAAAAAAAACTACAAGCAACAAGTTGAATCCAACCCTTGAACAACTAAAACTCCCAAATTATTTCAAAACCAAAAATTCAAGGAAAGAAACAGAAGGATACCTCATTTTTGCCCAAATGAAAATGAAAGATAGCTCTATGTACAAAGCATGGCAAGATCCCAAATTCGAACAACAAAGCAACAAAATTATCCCGAACCTCTGGGGCCATTGCCCACAAATTTCTCCTCCAAGATTCTTCTCATTTTTGTTGCCCAATTTGTAGGGTTTTCCCCTCTTTCCTCCAAGCAGCAAATTGCATCCTCCTCCCAAAAGAATAATCCCCAAACAAAGTTTAAAACAAAGAATAAATATCCAAAAACCCAACTACCCCATTTCCTTTTTTTCATATTTTATATTTTCTCCCAAAACAATAAAATGAAATAAGATATTTTAATAAGCAAGCTATTAACTCTCTCCAATTTAATTAATTTAAAATCTCTTCATATCCAACATTCACAATAACACACAAAATAATAATTTAAATCCAATCATTAAAATACACGAGCTCCCCAAAAATGATCAAATAAGATTATAAGAGCTCATAAAAGGATTAATAAAATCATTAAAAATTTCTAAATGAAATATATCATTCCCTTGAATGATCAATAATTTTTTTTTTAAAATAGCATATTTAAAACCCTATGGATATAACCATTCAAATATCCAATCAATTAAACACCGTAAAATGTCATATATGAAATCACGAAGAGATTTCAAAGAAACCACATCAAGACATCGACAACCAATTAAATATAAATATAACCACATAAATTATTAACGAAAAACCATGACAAAATACCTCAACAAGACATACTAGTAAACCACATATGACTCAAAGGTGCACCAAACATATGGCTAAAAGGTGCTCCAGACATTACCGTTAGGTAACCGGATGGTATGACATCAACTTAGAAACACTGCACTAATAAGATACAGTGGGCTAGGGTAGGGGACATTTGGCCTGTATGACTACCTCCAGTTACCGCCATCGGGGAATAAGAGTACGCTCAGGCCTATGAATCCAAGCAGAGTCGATACTCAGTACCTGCATCACTCCAATTACATGTCAAAGTACATGTACATATAACATATATCATATAGCTGAAACACATCAATCATTAGGAAGAGGGTCATGATATCATAAGCCTCTCGAATACGAGTGTTATGACATCATCCCTTCCTATCCATAATCATACAAAAGCAATGATAAATAAGCATGTAATCCATAATAACTAATCATGGTAACCTATCACATAATCATCAATGTCTAATCTCATTATGATAACATTTAGAGTGCTAAATCAAAATTAAAATACCATCTTACCCAGACTAGAGTTGGAGAGGTGTTACACCTTGGTCCCCCACATTTGATCCGCACACTGAGTCATTTTCATTTGTATTTTTATGGGTTCGCCTACCTTACCTCCCATTACACTTTTGGGAAATTGATTGTTTGAAAGCGATTGGCAATGGCTTGGGGAAATACTTCTGCATCTCCAATGATACAATCAGCTATGAAAATTCAACTTTTGCTCGCCTATGTGTAGAAATGGATGTTTCAAAAGGTCTCCCTGCAGAAATCTTTCTCAATGTTGGAAAAAGACGGTGGCGCCAACCAATAGGTTATGAAAAGATAACATTCAGATGTAGGATTTGCTTTGCTACAGAACACGTTACTGCAAAGTGTGGTAAACTTCGGTTTGGGGAGAATTCTAGTGTTTCCCCAAACAACAATCCCTCTTGGTGGGTTGGGGTTGAGTCCAATCATTACACTGTTTCTCCTTCTATAAAGAATGTTAGTACCTTCACTCCCTCTCTTCAGAAAACTGCTCCTACTCCGACCCCCTCCCTCTCGGCAGTGGAAGACGGCCAAGATCTTGTGGCTACGCCAGTTCCTTTTATAGATGATGCTTGATTTTGATCTCCTTCATCCCTGGAGGTCTCCAATTCTGCTCCCTCTCCCCTGTCGGCAGCTACTATTGCTAATTGTAATCCTGGTTCATCCTTGCTGGCGGATTCGTGCTCGTGTCAACTTTCTTCCTTGGATGTCAAGGCGGCCTGGATTGAGGTGAAGAAAAAGAAAACTCCATCGTCAAAACAAAGACATCCAATGGCCCTAAGATCCACTAAGAAAGAAGACACTTTGGAGGTATAATTTGTGGGCACACCCATTTGTGGGTTGATGCATGTTCTGTTAGGTTAGGAGGGTTGGTTTTGGAGAGTACAACTTTGTTTGTGGTGTTGCACCCCTGGTGGCAAGGGCATGCATTTATTCTTTTTTTTGGAACTTTATTCTATGGGAGCTGTCCCCTTGACAACACTTACCTATAAAAAAAAATAAAAAATATTAAAATAAATATAACTATATTAAAATTGTTAAAAATAAAACTCTGACAATATTAACATAAACTCAATATTAAAAAAATGTGTTATTAAATATTATTAAATAAATTATATTTAAAAAACTAAGTGTATTTCAAATAAAATATTAAAATAAATATAAACTATATTAAAATTGTTAAAAGTAAAATTCTTTTTATATCCAAAATTATAAGTAACACCAAACTTAAAAAGTGAAAATAAAATGTAAAAGATAAAAATTCAATTTGTAATTTATTGATTTATTATTATTAATATTATTATTTAAAAAATATATCTATTTATTAAAAATATTATTATTTATCTAAAAATCTAAGTTTAAAAAGTTTGAAAGAAAAAAAATGATTCTTATCCTATCTTTTCTTAATTTAAAGCTAAGAAAGAATGTGGTTGTTTTTCTCTTAATTATATATTATATTTTTTAATAATTTAAAAAATTTGATGGTTGAGATCATTTCAATCATCTTACATCCTTTTCCACAATTTTCAACCATTGAATTTCAGAAGTAGGTCATTCACTTCATATAAGAAACACCTTCAGTGTAATAATTATTTATATATAATTGATATGAGTTTTTCAGTCTATGAAGTATCTTATATAATTACTTTTGATTTTGATATAATTTTTTTAATAGAGGAAGCATCCCCCTCATTATACTTCCTAATATACTTCAATGATAAAACTTCTCTTCTATTTCAAGTCCACACTAATGGATATGATCTAAAGTGAAGGCTAATAGGTTTAGGGATCAAGAATTCAAAATCTAGAGATTAGTGATGAGGGGATCTAGAGATAGAATGTCATGAGCTGATTTCATGGAAGATTATGCCACTTGCTAGGTAATTATTACATTTATAACACCCTAATAAAAGTGTGCCCAAAACATAAGAGAAAAGTGCATGGTATGCAATTTTCACCATAACATTTTTCTTCACTTTGATGTGAAAGTTAACTACTAGACATATGCATGTGAAAGTAAATAAGTAGTCAACATATAAACTAAATTATATTTTTCAAATAGTCAAAGTGATACAATCCATATAAATTAAAGTCCATTGATCTTGAATTCATATTGTCTTTAATGTTCCATTGAAACCTAATAAAGAAAAGAAAAATAATGCAATGGGTATCATCTCTGATACATTTTAAAATGAATACTACTTTAACCCTCTTTATAAAAAAATAACTATCCTAAAATATAGTCAAAGAAGGGAGAATGGTAAAAAAATATTCTTGTTATAGAAATGTGATACAAACTCCCTACAATATGGATAATGATCTAACTTTGTTGATAGATCAATGAAAAATGGCTTCAACCAAGTGGATGAATGTAAAAAAATTTCAAAATTATACAGATCAATTGGTAAATCTCCCTTGGACATGGGAATCAATGTGAGTCAACTATGGAAGTGACCTAGGTCAAGTCCACACCTATGAATTTGATCTAAGGTGATGACTAGTAGTTCTAGGGATTAAGAATACAAAATATAGAGATTAGTGATGAAATGATCTAGATATGGAATGCCACAGGCCAATTCCATGCAAGATTATGTCACTTGTTATCAAATTAAATTTTATTTACAACACCCTAATCAAAGTAGGCCTGAAACATAAGAAAAAATAGCATGGTATACAATTTTTACCAATACATTTTTTTCCTTAATTTGATATGAATGCTAATTATTAAGTTGATGTATGTGAAAAAAAAGAAGTTTTCAACATGTATATTATATTATATTTTTTAAATTAGTCAAAATCATACATCCATATAAAGTAATAGATCATTCTTGAATTCCTCTTATCTTGAGTGCTATATTGAAATATATGGAAATTAAAAAAGGGCATGTAATGAGTATCATATGTCACACATTTTAAAATGAATACTAATTTCTGTAGAAGTTGATAAACCAACCTCACAGACCCCAGTGAACACCTGCCATCAATAACCTGTCACAAAGAATGAAAGATATCTAGAACAACAAAGATTCTCTACAAGCCTCAAGCTGAAAAGTGCATTAAGAGAATGAATAATTACAATGAGATCAATCCTTAAGAAAGGAGATCAAACCCTAAAAGGAAACCCTAGTGTGCACACTTAATAATTAATTATTAATGTGCTTAAGTTTAGCTTAAGTAAAACTAAAGTGATAAGTGACTTAATTAATTAACCAATATGATTAAATTAATTAAGTGATATAAATTATTACTCTAACAATTTCAACCTTGTTTAGATAAACTATCCTAAAAAATAGTCAAAGAAGAGAGAATGGTAATAAATTATACTTGTTAAATAAAAGTGATATAAACCTCCTACTACGTGGATAATGTTCTAATTTTTTTCATAGCTCAATGAAAAAGGGATTCAACCAAGTGGGTGAATGGAAAAGGATTTTAACTATGGGTAAGTACAAAAAGATGGGGTGCCAAAAAGGGGTCTTAAGTGGCCACTTTTTTCTTTTCTTTTGAAATCGAGATATACTGACCTTGGATGAGAAATTGAGGATAGTTACACTCAAAATTGAAGATGCAACAAAAATAATATTCGTAGTGCCCCAAGTCTACTTTATAAACTACTATTTTTTCATTGTTCCATGGAAACGCGTTTCCCCCCTTTTTGGCCACGTTTCAGAAATGGGGACGTTTCTCACCGTCCCACCACCGCCACCGGTGCTTCGCCGGAGACGGGAAAACGTCTCCGCGTCGCCCAAGGAGACGTGGAGATGTCTCCAAGTCTCCTTGGGAGATGTCTCCACGTTTCCACGCCTCTTGGGGAGACGCCTAGGCATTTCTCAAGAGGCGAGGAGACACCTAATCGTCTCCTGTTGAGCCCCACATCAATGGTGACCTGAACTTAAAATTTTAAAATAAATTTCTATTTTTTAATGTTTTGGGGTTACCCTAATTTGGCATGGGCCCCACCCCTTCCTCCAAAACAATACAAAACCATCTAATTTTATCATTTCACTCACATTTTGAATGGCTGATTTTTTTTGCAGCCAGCTGAAGAGGAGGAAAAACTTGAAGAAATATGAATGAAGGAGTGAAAAGACTGATTGAAAGTGTGGTAGGAGTGAGAAGGATAAAGAAGAAGAGGAAGAAGAGGATTCTACTGCATTTTGGAGAGATTTTTCAAGCACAAGGTAGGGTTTTTGATTTTTTTTTTATAGATTTCTTATCGTTTTTATTTTATTTTTTGAGTTTAAACTTGTTTTTTTTTTTCTTATTCATCTCAAAGACTCAAAATCAGATTTGATGTTGAATATTGAGGGAAAAATGATGAAGATGAATGAATCATTCATCATTTTTCCCTCAAGATTCAACATCAAATTTTTTAGTTTAAAAATTTAATATTAAACTTATTTTTTTTCTTATTCATCTCAAAATCAGATTTGATGTTGAATCTTGATGGAAAAATGACGAATAATTCATTCATTTTCATCATTTTTCCCTCAAGATTCAACATCAAATTTATTATTTAATATTTTAATTTTAATTGTAAAATAATATAAAGAATTTAAATTATAAATTGTAATTTTTTTTTTCAAAATTAAAATTTCAAATTTGTATTTCAATTTGTTAAACTAGGCTGATTTTATTTTAATTTTGTGAAATGCAACATCACTTTCACAATGAGCAGTAGCACCAAAGACATGAGTGGGGATGACATGGAAATCTATTCCCATAGTGAACATGATTCAAATTTTGAACCTAAGAATGAGGGGATGACCATGGGGCTGATCTTGCAGCCCTATCTAGTTCCATGGCGAGTGCACCAACTAGTACAGGTTGCCCTTCAAAGTTGTTGGCAGAGTATTCTAGGGGTCTTTTCGATCCTAAGTCTCCTCTCAAACAATTTGTTTCAAGAATACAAGGCACATCACGTACAGGTGGGGGAACAAGGAAGTGAAAGTGCAACATTTTTGGGGTTGAATGGTTTGGTAGCATCACTAGAGTGAATGTACACTTTCTTTTTTGGACAGGAAAAGGTGTGGAGCCTTGTAAGTTTTTGAAGGAAACTAAAAATATACATTATAGAATTGAGTTTAATAGGCTTTGGGGCATTCCAGATGACACAAATATTTCAGTCCCTACTACTTTGTTTGCTAGGGCAACCCTTCAACGTATCCATGATGTGCCACACAATTCTCCTCATGCTTCGCAAATGGGAGGAATGATGTTTGGATCTCCATCCACTTCCACTACTAGTACTGCTAGGGGGACAACTGCAGGGAAACACAAGTTGCAAACATCACAAAGTAACCCCATAGCTGATATGTTTAATGTGTAGCTGAGAGATGAATCCATTGGCAAGTTCTTCTTTTCCAATGGCATTCCATTTCATGTTACACGGTCTCCTTATTATAGGGAGATGATGGCTATGGTGGCGAAGGGAGGAACATCATATGTGCCACCAGGT
Organism: Sequoiadendron giganteum; assembly: GCA_007115665.2. Classification (NCBI taxonomy): domain Eukaryota; kingdom Viridiplantae; phylum Streptophyta; class Pinopsida; order Cupressales; family Cupressaceae; genus Sequoiadendron; species Sequoiadendron giganteum. The sequence goes on along the minus strand of CM021102.1, from coordinate 617,043,646 downwards.
GAGACGAAAATGAGGACCTCGATCTTGGATAAGTGATATTCCAAGATCAATATTTTGATGGAGAAGATGAAGGCATGTTGGGTGGAATCTGGGTGCAACATAGTTATGGATGGGTGGATGGACATTAGCCATCATCCACTCATCAACATCATGGTCACATGTATAGAGGGCCCATACTTCCTTAGAGCAGTTGATTGTACAAGGCATCGCAAAGATGTTGATTTTCAGTTTCAGGTCCTCAGGGAGGCTATTGAGGAGGTTGGGCCACAAAATGTGGTCCAAGTAGTCACACATGCAACCCATGTGTGTAGAGCAACAGGGAGACTCATTGAGGCAGCGTATAGACATATTTGGTTGACCCCATGTTGTGTGCATGCCATGAACAATGTACTCAAGGACATGGGGAAGATTGATTGGATTAGAGGAGTGGTCACCAATGTGAGAGATGTGTAGATGTTTATCTGCAACCACCACACTTCACATGCACTCTTTAGAACCTTCACGAAGAAGGAGTTCTTGAAATTGGTGGAGACCCGATATGCATCATATTTCATTCTCTTGGAGAGAATGATTGAGTTGCAAGAGGCATTGCAACTCATGGCTATGACTAATGGTTGGAATAGGTGGGCCGAGGCCAAGACAGTGCAGGGGAGAAGGGTGAAGGAGATAGTGAAGAGTGATGTGTTTTGGACTGATGCGAAATACATTGTCTCCATCATTTCTCCAATATTCCAAGTTATCAGATATGGGGATGGGGATGCACCTAACCTTGGAGAGGTGTATGAGTGCATTGACTCTATGCTTGACCAAATGAGGGTTGCTGTGCGAGTGAAGGACCCCTCTTTAGCATTCTACAATAAGTACATCCGGCCAATCATTTAGTGTAGATGGGACAAGTTGAACACTCCTTTGCATATGGATGCCTTTGCCTTGAATCCTAAGTGGTACAAGGCTAGACCGGGTAGAGTGACATCGATTCAGGACGATGAGGTGAAGGCAGGTTTCTTTAGGTGCATAGAGAAGATGTATGATTCTAGAGATGCCGACACAATTCACACTGAGTAGACCAAATTTTCCACTCTTAAAGACTATTCAGATGCGGCAAAGATGGATATAAAATCTATGGCACAGGTGGACCCACTTTTGTGGTGGAATTGTCATGGTACGATATCTTTGACCACCACTCTAGCTATCCGTTTGCTATCCCAGGTTTCCAATTCTTCAGTTGCTGAGAGGAACTGGTCTACACATAGCTTCATCCACTCTCTTAAGAGGAACAGACTTACCTCTAAGAGAGCAGAGAAGCTTGTGGCTGTACACAGTGCTTTGCGTCTCATGGACCACAAGACACTTGGGTACAAGGAGAGTCCAACAACACGATTGGATGTGGAGCTAGAGGAGCCTTCACAGATTGATGAGGATGATCCTACCACTTTAGATGCAGGGCTGGTTGGTGTGAGCTTGAGGGATCTTGACCTTGTGGAGTCCAGCAGTTCTAGTGATGAGGAGTTTTCACTTGCAGATGATTAGAGGCCTCCCTTAACTATATTTTGAGTTTTGACATTTTGGCATTTTGTCTTTTGTAATGCTATTGCTATTAGTATCTGTATTTACTATTTGGAATTTGCTACTCATTGTAATGATGAATCATGTAATCATCTTTATAGACTTTGTGATATCTCATATGACATCAGATATTCATATTTTTGATATAATAGAAATCTCCAATTTGACAATTTTATTTGTCAAATTTCATTTAGCAATTAGCATTCAAGAAATATTTGTATGTAGATTTAGTATTTCAAAATTTTCTATGTTATAATTTTACTAATTTCCTATAATTTTATTTGAAATCTAATTCTTATACTGTTATACATCTTTTCAAAACTAGTTTTTCAAGTACTATAAGTATATGTATAACTATATCAGGACCACCACCCCACCACCCCCCTACCGCCATCCCCTCGCCGTCCCCAAACATAGGCCCTTTGTCCCCTCATCCCAAAAACCCATCCCACACATCCCGCTGTCCCCAATGCTTGTGGAACACTGATTTTTTTTTTAAATGGTAGAGATTAAGGGGTTCAAAAAAGGGAGCCATAAAAATTGGTGTTGTTTTTGTCAAAAAATATAACATATTATCTTTTGTGGCTCCCTTAAAAGGTTAACTTTTTTGGGTATTTTTAAAATTGCTTCGATGAGAAATTATAATATTTAGTTTATGCCCAATTTTTTTGATAAATTTTTAATGAATATTTGATATTTTTACTAATTTTCAAAATGGACACATCCTGAAAATTAAAATTTGGCTGTGCTACCCCTATAATTTTTGAAAACTAATCGATTTTTATTTTTTGAATATGTGTAGAATCAAATCTAGTTTATAAAAATATTTATTTGAAATTTCAATAAACGGTTAAAAAATAAAGTAAAAAATACCAAACATTGGTTTTTGAAAAAAAATGAACACATAAACAAAAGAAATTAAAGATGAAAGCTTTAACATTGTAAAAATGTGAAAAAATTTACACTGTTTAATAGCTAAGAGAGAGCCTAACATTACCCAAGTGTTTGATTTACTTGACCCTGAAACACGTGAAAACCTGACAACATGAACTAGATTATATGTAATCCTAAAGAATATGCAAAAACATGTCTTTGGATGTTGGGAAGGCACTCCAAGCCATTGGGTTGGAATTCCAAAGAAAATCCAAGCCTAAGGCTTGGGGATTCCCAAAGAAAAATATAACGTGAGCGTGTTATATTGTGCTCACATTATGCCACAGTTTTGACATAACACAAGCATGTTACAACACACTCATGTTATGTCTTGTTTTGTATTTTGCTCCATTTGCAAAATTTTACCTTATGTTTCCCAAGCTTGACATAACACGAGCGCATTATAACGCGCTTGCATTATGTCTTGCTTGAAATTGTTTATGTGCAAGTTTGTTAAATGTATAGGGTTTGTATTGATGTTTGTATATATATGTGTATGTATGTATGTATGTATGCCTATATATATATGTATGTATGTGTAGACACTTAAAAATGTCTTGAATGATATCATGCACTCGAATATGATATATACTAACATCATTTTGTCCTAAAATCCATCTTGTTTTTGCTTAATTAATTAAATTAGCCTAGCTATTTAATTAATCACATCATTTTTCATCTATTAATCTAATTGACCTAATTAGGTTAATTCATCCCCTTTCATGCTAACATTTCGTTCTATTAAATTGAATAAATCAAAGTATTTAATTTAATCCCCTAAAGTCCTCTTATTTAATTAAACAACCCTAAGTTATTTAATTAAATATCATAACACTTTCCCCTACTTCATTAAATCATTTTTTAATGAATATCATATAATTCCCCTTTTTCATTAAATAAATAAATTATTTAATGAATATCCTAATTCCCCTAATTTGCATAATTGAAGCTTTATTTAATTATGAAATTACAAATTAATCTAATCTTCCCACTTGCAAGGGAATATTCCTTGAGAATATTTCTCGTTTTTACATTCCTCCAGAAAGGGAATATTCCCATGGAATATTCGTTCCCCTTTTGCACATTAAAACTTTGTTTTAATTTGTTAAATATCTATTTTTTCTCACCCATGAGAATATTCCAAAGAATATTCTCTCTCTTCACTCATTTGAAAAAAGGAATATTCTCCCTCATAACAAACATACAAGACTTCTTTTGCAAGTTAACTTACAAGACTTATTGTGCAAGTTTTGAAAGTTTGTTTGTTTGAATGATTCTTAACCCTTGATCTTTCCTTGATCCATGTGATCTTTGATTTTCATCCATTGATGAGAATCCTTGATCCGTGTTTCACCCTCCTTTTTCATCTTGACCATTAATAGATCAAATCAATCTCATCCATTGATTTTTCATTTGCTTTCCTATAAATAAAGCACTATTTGAAGACAAATGGATTGATCTTTTCAGAGAAAAGTCATGCTATTGAGACTCACACACATTTGCATACTCCAATTGTTATCACTATCTTTGAGGGTAATTGGATTTTACCACATCCATTTGAGAGCATTTGCTTCAACATCATTTGAGCTTATTTCAACAAAATGGGATTGGGAAAGGGCTGAATTCCACATCCGATGCAGCACCAATCCCCTAATGGGATGAGGTTTGTTGAGTTTAATCAGGATTCTTTGTGCAATTTGAGCTTTATTTCAAGTTTTAATGGCTTCCTACTTTAACTTTGCAAGAATTTCATTAGGAATGTAACTTGATTTAGCTAATTACATTGTTTTAAAATTTCTTATTACAATAATTTTTAGCTTAGTTAAGATTTACATCCACATTTTGGCGCTAAAAGGAGGGAAAACTTTAATGTTTTGAGTATTTTTTGGAGGAATTTTGCAAGTTACACCCAAAATTTTGCTTGAAACCCGTCACTTTTTTTAATCATAGAAAATTCGGTGAATTAAAGCTTGAAAAATGACTTTCTGGGTTTTTAAAATCTTAGTCTTACCTTTCCATAGTTTTTTACGACACTTAATTTCATTAAGAATTGAAAAAGATATCGAATTTTTAGTTCTGCTATGTTTTTTTAAAATCCTGGGTTTAATATCTTAAATGCATGTTTTTCTTTATTTTTTAATAAATTCTATATGTTTAATCTTGTAGAAAGGTTGCTGGGTTTTGAAGATCTCATGTTTAACTTTCTAAAACATCTTACGATTTAAAAATTGATCAAGATTTGAGAAAGCTGTCATTATCTCAAGTTGCTGTTGTAATCTAATTTTCTAAAAATGTTTCTCAACACTTATTGAAAGGATAAAATGAATTAGCTTTCAAAGTTGGATAAAATTGAACCAAACAACCTCACATGTGCTTTAAATTTTGACATGTGTTTTTATTTTTTGATTTCATCTAATCGCTAACATATCACTGACTTCTCGTTTTGGTTTTTTAGGCTAACTTGTTTTGCAGGTTTGGACGTTAACATTCGAAGTGAAGGAGCATATCATTATTTAAATCTTATAATTGTAACAAGTGTTTCGACACTTATAGGGAAATTATAACCCATTTATGATGCTTTATTTCACGTTTTAGGACCAAACTAGATTTCTTTTGAGTTTTAAAATGAACATTCAAATTGGTTAAAGTTGAACCCTCACATCATTTTACTTGTTGGTTTAAAATTGAACAATACAACTTCCAAATTTTAAATTGGTGCTTAAAACAAAATCATTTTGCTATGATGGATTAAAATGAACATGCGTTTGACTTGCTTAAGTAGCTTGTTGTGTGTATCCAATCCCCTTTCGCTTTGTGTGATACCTTGGGTGAAGAGAAACACACAAGTATACATTTTATTCTTGGAAGCACTTATCCTCTCTCCTTGCGCCTTTTGGAAATCTTGGGTGACGAAAAGTATTTACGTTTCAAACATGTGTTACCTTTAGAAGGGCCTACCTCCCAACTTGTGAGAGGGAACAACCCAAAGTAGTGCTTTGATTTCAGTCCACTATATAAATAATTTGGTTGTGGCTAAAGTCACGTACCAAGCTGGTTATGGTTGTCCCATACTGACGAATGTCTCCCTTAGTATCCTTGTGATGTGTTAAAACTATTAGATATTTCTAAGGGCTAGGAGGTCTCTTAATTGAGTGGATCATTGTGTGTATGACACCAATTATCCTAAATATGGTCATGAAAATCCTTGTTTGTAGTGGCTAACCAAGTCCAATTGCCAAAATGCATTTTAAGGTAGTACGTTGGAGTAGCGCCGCTCCAAGAAGTTACTTACCATGTTCAGTTTTTGATTGAGGTAATAAAGCGAATAGGGAAGGGACTCCTTTGTTTGGCGTGTCAAGATGTTACATTTCCTTGACATAGCCTATTTTTCCATTTCATCTTCACGGATTGATCATCTCTTCCGATGGTTGGTAATCCTACTAAGAAATACATACCCGCTCTATCTAGGATTGTAAATGCTTGAGAGTTAGTTTAACACTTGCTTGGTTCCAAAACAATTGCAAACAAACATCAACAATTCTTTTCACAATTTCAAACCCTTTGGTCTAAGTATGGATACCCTTTGAAAAAACCTTTATATTAATGCTTGTCCTAAGGATTTATTCTTAGAGACTTCTAAATATTTTAGTTTACATCTCAATCCATACTTCTCAAAGTATACCCAGGTAACTATGCCCTTAACTTTATCCTTTTCACAAAATGGACTTTGTGAGATGAATGATGTTTTTGACATGGAAATTTAGTTTGAACTTAAGCAAGACAAGTGTTTTTGGTAAAAAGAAACTCATTTAAGCAAGATAAATTGACAAATTGAACCCCAAATGACCATTTGGCATCTGATTGCTCTAGTTGAACAACCAAACCTTATGCCCGCTATCATACAACCAAAATTTGAACTAATAGAAGGAGAAAAAACAAATAAAATTAGTAGTTTGAGAAGCTTCACTTTTGAAATGAAGGAAACACCAAACTAGCGGAGAAACGTAGCAAACATCTTAGACGAACAAGAGGAAAACACTAATATTGTGGCTAGAAGGCCCATATTACCACTTCTTGCATGAAAATAAATATCCTCTTTTTCATGGTCTTGTGCTTCTCTAAATTATCTCACAAAAAATCAAGATCCCCAAAATAAGGTCCACATTCCTAAATTTAAAACTTAGACATCATAATCTAAAGTATATTTGGAGATGTATCTTAAGGAATCACCGCAACCGAGATAGATCAATAAGGAGACATTTTCTACGCTTTCATGGACGAACCAGATCTACACATTTCACAAGAACTTCTCCTTAATCATTGAGTCCTTAGAGTTTGAACACTTTAGATGTATAGCATGTTTCTCTTTACCTTGATCTTGAAAAATAAAGGTTCACTTTAGGTCAGCATTAGGTCAAACATTTCATCCATCCCTCATTATATTTCATCGTTCACTTCACCAAAATTTATAAAACTTTGAAAACACCAACACTTTGTACTTAGACATCTATCAATACAAACCCTAACTTAGCTACTTTGTATGTGAAATGAATCCTTTTCCATGCAACTAGTTAAGTTAGTCATCATATTTTTGAACTAGTCTATCTTGAAGGTCACAAGTCTACCTTAAGGATTTAGAAGTTAATTAACATCACTTATCCAAGACATCAAAGCATCAAACCTTTAAGTCAAAAGTGTTGTCCAAAATTTTATAAATTTCATCCCCCACATCATTCACCCTTTTTCATCACCCACTCACACCATTGGTCCTAAACACCTTAGAGTTTCACTTTTACAACGAGATAAAAACACAAGAAAAACATGGAATGTAAACTTGATTCATACATCATGAGTGATCTAAGTCAACCAAACTATCAAAACCTTACTATACCAATTGATTATCAAAACTCACATTTATACAATTCACATATGGGATCATTATATCTTACAAACCTCAATGCTACAAAAAATGTGAGTATTCCCAATCTAAATTTTGGAACACCTTTCCCTATGGTAGATTTAAATCAAATTCAAAACCTACAAATCTATCAACCAAACGATCAATGCATGAGTCTTCAACAAAACAAAATTATCCCATCAAATCAATACATGTGCCAAATGTGAATATACCAAATGCAGACTTACCAAACATGAACATAACAAATACACACTTTGTGAGTTATGGGATAAAGATATTTGAAAATCACACCAATGTTGTTCAAAATACAAACAATATGTTGACAACTCAATATATTGATCTAAATCAAGGTAACACCATGCAAAATCAAGGTTACCTAAATCAAAGCAATATGTTTCCCAACCACAACAATGTTCAAAGCCAACCTATAATACAAAATATAAACATCATCCTAAATCAAAACATTGTCCAAAATCAATTTGTGCATGATCCCATACAAAGACCACAAGTATATATTCCAAATATGCTTGGCCAACAACCAAATCAACTATATCAAGGGTATCGAAATCAAAAACAAGATCAAATTTTATGAAATCAAATTTCTACACTTACCCAATTCTTTGATTCATATCACCAAGAGACATCTCCACCCCAAAATTGACACACTCCCCCATTGGTTAAACCATGTCATCAAAACATGGAGTTGTGTCTGCAACCATATCAAGAATAACATCCTCAATATCAAGAAATTGGATATAAAAATCAACAACCTCAACAAGACCAATCACCACATCTCCAAGATGAATCATAACTAGATCAATCTCAACAAGCACAAATATCACAAGATGACATGTGAATACACTCCTTTAGGGGAGCCAATCGAATCAACATTAAACACATTAGTCCATGCTAAACTTATCAATCTTCCAAAATCATTAAATGGGGGTGAACCTAGCATCAAGTTCCCATGGGATGATGATAATGATTATTGCGAATACCATAGCACAAAAGGTGATGACACATTAGATTGTATCAAACTCAAATATCTCATCCAAGACCTTCTTGATCAAGGAAAAATAACTGAACATGATGACAATGATCAAGATTCAACCACTAATGATAGCAATGAAAATCTTTCCACCATAATTGTTGAAAAGAATGATCAAGATCTATCCATCAATGAGCACCCTGAAGATGTTTCTACCACATCCAATGATCAAATCAAAATACATCAAGAGTTAATTTCTAATCATAATAAAAACCCATCAACAATATCCAAATGAACCACCAAAAAGATATGGACAAAAGGGAAAGTGGATTCCCCTTACTAGGCCCCTAGGGTTTTTCACCTAGGAGCTTGGATGGAAGAATGACTCTCTTTCACCTAATGATATAATTTGTGGGTGAGTTAATTCAAAGGTGTAGGGGTTGTGAATGTGTGTGATTGTGATTTCTAAGTGCTGAGAAAGAGGAAAAGAGGCTAACTATTGAATACAAACTATTAAAATGCAAGTGTTGGAAAACACATTGTGATGTACAAATGACCTAAGAACATAAACAAATAGCTACAAAAATGAAGAGAAGTGAAGGGATGCACCTGGAATCTTGTAGAGGATTGGAATGGGAACTAGAAATGCTGTTGAATCTAGAATTTAAGCCTCTTGGGACACTTATGCCATTCTGGGCGACCTAGTCCTTTTTAGGGCAAATTCTGGAAAACTGCTCCAGAGCCCGTTTCAGACAAAAGGGTATCCAGATGTACCAAGATCTTTGAAAAAATAGGTTCAGAGGGACTAGGTCGCCATTGTTGGTGACTTAGTCCTCTTTTGAATTTCTAAAGATCAAAAACTGGAAGTGGAAGCCCTTGGTCTGTGCTTTCTATTGCTCCAGGTGTCTAGTCTCGAAAGCGAAGATTCTGGTCTATGAGTGTCCTCCAAGATTCAACTAGGGCTTATCCAACCTTGAAGAGCTTGGAAAATTTGTTGAATGTTCTTCCACCTTGGTTCTTTGCCAAATCTACCTACAAGATCTGCAAATCACACTAAGAGGGAAAAACTTGTTGATTGTTAGGGATTAGGGGTTTGCCTTAGTCAAACCCCTTTTGAGTAATCAAACAAAAATAGAGAAATGATGTGATGAAGCATGAAAAAAAGGAGTGATGGAGTTTACCTTGTCTTGATGATAGATCTTGTGTTGTTGCAACAATCAGCCCTTGAATGCCTTCGAGAGATGTCTTGATGAATTAGACTAATCAAACCCTAGCTTGCTTGGGAAGAGTGGTGGATGAGTGCTTGAGAATATTGAGTGAGTGAATGGGATGGAGAAAAATGAGACTTGTTAGGTACAAAATAAGGGGAAAAACCCTTATTTATACAAGTTATGCCCTAATTTCCCGAAATAACACCATACAGGCCGACCTTAGGGTTTTAGAGACAAAATCCTGAAAGAAATTTATTTTTATTTCAATTTTTATGCCACATGGGACTAGGTCTCCCAAGGTGGCAACCTAGTCCACCTGGGCATTTTTCATTGGTTTTCGGGGATTAAAAGGTGATTATTTATGTTTTTCAGGATTGTCTTACAAAACACACCGAAGTAAGGCATGTATGTTTATTAAGGGGTCATTATAGCATAAGAAAGGGTTGATTTAGTGATGAAAAGCCTAGGAAAGTGTGAAAATTTTTTACAACACCTTACAACACTTTGGCACAAGGCTTGAAAAGGGGTGAAAAGAGGTTGAAAAAGGTCCAAGATCCATAAGAAAGGGTCCAAATGAGTGAAAAGTGTCAAAGACTACAATTTTTGGCAACACATTTAGCCCCCACTTTAGTGAGAGTATGAACTTGCTTCAAACTCACACTAAAGTAGCCAAGTGGAGATGGTGAAGAATGAAAAAGATAAAGAAGGCGATCAAGCCCCCAGGATTTGAGATTCAAGTCAAAAAGACATCAGTGCAAGAAGACACATTCAAGGGTGAACGATTTGCAACAAAATGAGATACATGATCATGCAATGACGAGGACTAGAATGCAGAGAAAGGGAAAGGTGAAAAGTTGGATCAAGCTTCAACTGCTTTTCCATCTAGTTGTGGATCAGATCTAGGTTTTTTGTCCAAAAAGAAGATGTGTACTCACTCTGGGGTGACGAGACATTTGGTTGTCCGTCGGGTGAGAAGTCCCAAAAGGTGGCTATGGGGAAAGTCGTGCCGCTTGGGCTTCCCGCTCAAACCATACCAAAGTTATACCTCGTGATAACTTTAATAAGGCGCCACAAAAGAAAGTTATTTTGAAATGATGGTGTAGGGATTGTTCAAAGGGATTTTAATTTGTTCGTGCAATGTCTCATCTTAAGGAACATCATGTGTAATGTCTCCAAGAGAGGAAAAGTGAAAATGGACTCATCTTGCATCCAAGAGAGGAAGGACTCATCTTGTATGCAAGAGAGGAAAGATGCAAATGTTTCATCCTAAGAAACATTGTACCTAATGTTTCCAAGAGAGGGAATCACAAGAAAAAGAAAATCATACAATGAAAATATGAGTGTTGATGTATGCCCCCACTTTAAAGGAATTGCTAAACACTATACTGTGAGAAATTTCTTTAAAGTAGAAGAGGAAGAAGACATGAGAGATTGTTCGGAAATCCCTATGCTGAGTCATATGTTTTTGATAAGATACATCATGAAGAGGGGAGTATGTCACATGTGAGTCAACTTTAAGACATGTCGTCCACATCCCAAGCTTGCTTTTATATGTTCATGAAAGGTTAACGAATAGTCAAAAGAGACAACGAAAAGTGACATACGAGAGAAAAGGATAACCAACCCCTTGCCCCCACTTAGTGAAGGACAAGAGTGAGCCAAAAGTATTAATGAAATGCAAGGTAGAGTTAAAATTGGTATCAATTAGAGGAATTAGGTGCCCCCACATAAGGGAGAGCACCAAAATCCTTAAGATGTTGAATTTTTCAATGCAAGGCCTTACACTCATGAGTGTGATGACCATGAACTCGGTGGTAGGCACAAAAGGAATGCTTGTTGAAACATTTCTTTTGAGTTTTGGGAGGAAGAGGGATCAAGCGATCTTGGAGGAGTCTCAACAAGATACCCTCTTGATCAAGGGGAGAAGATGTTACTTTGGTTTGTAACAAAGAAGGGTCTTGCTTCGTGTAGGATATCATACCTACACAAGGTGCTATAGATTGTGAGATTTTGTATACTCCTTTGGAGGAGTGTGTAAAATCTGAATCAATAGTATTTTGCGAGATGATATTGGCGTTAAGCAAAGAGTCCTTTGTTGGTTTCAAATGATCACTTTTGAAGGTTGGGATAGAAGGGTGATTTGGTATGGTGTTGGTGTTGGAGGAATGCTTGTGATTTTGATTAAAGGACAATAACCAAGACCATGATGCATTGTTTGCATGATAGGCTCGATAGGGTTTCGGATACCTTGTTTGTTAGCACCACAAACTTTTCCATTGTATCCAAGTTGTTTCATGAGCTCACAACCTTTTCCGTAAAGATTTTTCATCTTTTTTGGATCGGGTGTTTGTTCGTTGTTTGCATTGGTGGCTAAAGTAGTTGAGGTGGATGCATGCAAAGGATCAACCGAGTCTTGTGTGGACAAGGCTACATTCCCCTTGTTAGACTCTTGGGTTGTGATCTTGGAGTCTCCTAGTAAAGGAGGTGTGAATTTTAAGGAACCCCAATCATCGTCTAAGGACTTTGGTTGTACGAGTTTCACTTATTTGGTTGGTGTAGTGGTGAAAGGTGTGGATTTGTTTTGCTCATGTTGTAAGACACTATAAGTCTTATGATCAACATCAAGTGTGTACACTTTGTTGTTATAGATGTACTTCATCTTACGATGAAGAGTGGAAGGCACACCATTCATTTCATGAATACATGGCTTGCCTAAGATGAGGTTAGATGAAACATCATTAGGCATAACATGGATTAATGTGTCTAATGTGGCCATTCCAACTGTAAGAGGAAAAGTGATCACACCAAGTGGCTTTTGTCCTTTGCTATCAAATCCACTGATAGATAAGGAGGTAGGTTGAATGGTTGATTTATCAATATGGAGCCTATCCAAGAGGTTGACACTACACACATTAACAACAGAGCCATTATCAATAAGGGTTCACTTGATCCCTATGTGTTTGTATTGAGATATGATCATGAAGTCTTCCGCTTGTTTTTGTACTTACAAAGGAGGGAGCTCACTTTGGTGGAAAACAATGTTAGCATTTAAGCCTTGAATCATAGTTGTTATGCCATTGGGTTGTGCATTAGAAGGGACAATAATTTTTTGTAAGGAATTTTGCATCATATTGTGATAGTGAGGGGAGGCTTGAAGAAGGTCCCATAAATATATTTTAGTGGGAGTATTCCTTAGTTGGTCAACAAAGTCATACTCCCTAAGGAATGAATTTAGGTGAGGGGAAACAGGTAAGATAGGAGGGGATAAAGGTAATGAAGTGGAGGTTGATGGTTGGGATTGTGGATCGTTGCGAGTGTAATGTGTATGAGCAATGGTATCTTGACTCGGTTGCTGCAACACATTATGTTGGGGTGGGTAGAGGGTAAATTTAGGTTTAGGTTTGGTTGAAGGAGGGTAAAGGATGAGTTGAGTTTGAATAATATTAAAATCCCCTTGGGAAGGAGAGTCAATGTTATCCTTGGATTGCATCATGATATCCACCCTAGGAGGAGATATTTTAGGAGAGCTACAAGCCATATGTTCTTGACATTCAAGGATTTTTTCTTCTAAAATAACTTTGTCACATGTAGGGGAATGATCAATGATGGGAGAGGGAAGAGTGGGATGATGAGGAGAGGGTTTTATTTTATTATCAGAGGTCTCATTCTCTTGTTCCATTCTATCTACCCTAGTATGAGACCTTGGAAGAGGTTCATCACATGCTTCATTACAAGGGGGGAGGCATCAAGAGAAGGACCACCGTGGTTGTCAAATAGATTATCCCAAAGGGGAGGAGCATTAGGAAAGGGAGGGTCAAGAGTGTCATGAATCTTGGGAAAGGTATCTTCTAACACCAACCGATCCTCTTTGCATCAAGGAGGGACATTAGAAGAAGGACAAGTTGGAGTGTTATGGTTAGGGTGACTAGGTTAGGTGATGTTAAGAAATTTTTATTGTTTAATGTTTGGAAAAGGGGGATGATGAGAGGGAAAATCAAGACCCTCAATGCTTGTAGCTTCTCGTGCCAACATACCTTCATCACTAACAAGAGAGGTATAGGGAGAAGAACAAGAATGATTGTGATAATTGTCAACACTAACATCCTCATCAAGGGGTAATGCAATGTTAAGAATACTATCAATGGTTTGGTTATTAACATGTTCTTTAATGAATTCATTATTGTAATCTACATTGAACTCATAAGAAGGAATGCTATATTTATGCAATCCATTTGAAACCAAATCAAAGCCACATATTGTAAAAGAAAACATGGTATGAAGAGAAGGGAAAGAGAATACAATTATTTAAACTAAAATGTTGAAATGCAATTTTCAGATGGAAAACAAGGTAATTTTATGATTACACTATGCAACAATCTAAAAAAGAAATGTAGTATATGAAAAATTAAAACTAAGAAATGCATGAAATGAGCTAATTTAGGCTAGTTTGAATGAAATGCACGTACCATAAACACAACCAGTTGATACAGATAGGTAATGGCACAAAACATAAGCTAGAAAATAGGGTTTTCAGCTCTGTAGAGGGCAATTTTAGAAGTTTGAAGGGACTAGGTCGCCCAAGGTGGCGACTTAGTCCTCCTAGTGATTTTTTTGAGATCTTATAGAAAATTTTGATGTATTTAGGTGGTTTCTGTATTGTATGAGGTAGCCCTAAAAATAAAATGCAAAATTTCAAAAAATGATTAATGTTTTGAGAAGCAAAAATGCAACCTATATGCACTTTCACTAATGCACAATTAAAAAACCCTAGAATGCAACTTAACTAATGCAAAATGCAATGCAAGATAATTATAGGACAATAATGGACTCTATATCAGAAAAGAGGGTGTAAGGATGTCGGGTTCACCAAAATGAACCCTAGGCCCCTAGGGTTTTTCACCTAGGAGCTTGGATGAAAAAATGACTCTCTTTCACCTAATGATATAATTTTTTGTTGAGTTCATTCAAAGGAGTTGGGGTTGTGAATGTGTGTGATTGTGATGTCTAAGTGCTGACACTAACTCATTCGATTGCAAAATCTGATGAAAGCTATATAATCAGATGTATCGTTAGGCACTTGTGCGAATTTTCATTTTTTTAAAATTTTATCCCTGACATTCGTCGGAATTTCGATGAACCATTTTTTCATCTACATTTTGACAAAGATCTTTTGTCAAAATTTTGACGGACCTGCAAAGTTAAATTGTGGCGGAAATAAATAAAAATGAGCTTGACTATTTATTGCGACAGTGTTTTGCTCGATGATTTTCTTGGGGAAAATTAGAAGAAACTCAAGAAGATATCACCAGGTTGAGGGTAGTCATTGTCTTTTTCCAAAATTCATTTGTGAAGTCAGATTTGTACTTCCAGGTTTGAAAATCATATTTTAAAGCAACATCTCATCAGATTTCATTTTTAGTCTTGTGCATTTTTAGAATTTCATTTCCAGATTTTAGACCTGACTTCACAAATTATTTATAAGGGAATTGTTTATAACTGATGGAAAATTCTTGATGGATTTGGACAAAGATTATATTTGCAAGGTTTCAATTTTAACCCTAATGATCAATTTTCAATAGATTTGGGAGCCATAGCTAGATAATATCAAAGGTGTTGGTTGTTTTTTACTGTAACCAAGTTTATCTTCTAGACACATAGCATATAAAATCTCAGATAATACTGCCTTACAATACCATCAATCTATATTCTAACCCAATACTACTTATCAAATCCTTATATGAACATAGTCACCTATGACCTCACTCAAGCATTTTAATTAATTCCTTGAATTAAAGCCAAAATGAGAATTACACACACCATAATAGTGAGATGAACTAAATAACCCTTGATCATTTTGTTCAAGATAATAATATAGTCATACAATGGAGATACATGACCTTGAAATGAGTAATTTTCATTTAGATGCTAGTACTGTCTTGAAAATTAAGTACCTATGAAACTAAAACCTACAACAGAATGACACCAAACCTAAGAATAGTATCTTCACTATAATATCAGGCTCTTTACAAATTCACTCTGCAACTTCACTTAGACTCGACCTAAAGATATATAACTTGCTAACCCATATTTCTGGTCCTGAAATCCTTCTTATAGGGAAAATGAAGGAGCAACGAGCATCGAACCAGAAATACACCCATCACTGGTCACTTGGACCGCTTTATGACATTTCAAAAATTGGTTACAACAGCTGAGTCTCTGGAGAATCTTCTTGTTCATCCCGTCCATTGGAGAATAACTGTTGCATTTGCCAAACTTCAAAAACTTGCACCAAAATTGCCACCAAGACATAGCCAAAATTTGTTATAACCATAACCGCTGAGCTGTTAACTGCCAGTTGTAGACTTTGTCCTATTCTTGTTCAGTTAACTACTTTTCTACCCATCCTTGATATTCCTCATCCGTTGGCCAATTAAAATTTACCACCTTATTTACCTTGGCACTGTAAGGTGTATACTTTACTGCTGCTTGATTCACCTCCCTTTCAAAAGATTCCAAAAATGTGCTAGTGTTAATGATTTTATCCATACTATTCATCAGCATGTCATAATCCGAGTCATCACAAATCAATTTGATTTGTGCATTGATGATTTCATCTACCCTGTCCTGCCATTGCTATAGTGATCTAACATTTCCTTGGGCATTCTACAATATCTGGTAAAGATGTGTCACTCTAGTCATCAAAACTCTTTACCAACTCTTTAATCCTCCTGCTGAAATCATCAGGTAAGGCCTGGAAACCTTGTAGTGACTTCACAAAGTCTTGAGTAGGCCTTAATTGTTGAGGTCTATTAGCTGCATTTTGAGAATTTCATTTCCAGATTTTGTTGTGCAAGTTCAATATTCTGATTTTAGGAGTCTAACAGTTGGAAATCATAGTAAAATCAGAATTTAATAATTTTTGGAATTAACATTTGAAAGTGTTTTTTGGGGTCATTAACTTCAGACTATCTTCTCTTTTGCAAGGGTGATTGCATGCCGAATTTTTTTGGTGTAAAATATCATAATTATTATATTTTGTTACCTGTGTATGATTAAAAATTATTGGAGTGTGAGTTTGATATTTTTTGAAGATCTAAATATTCAAGCTTGGTAAAGAAAAATCATGTCAGATAATATTAGTCCAAAACAAAATGAAGAGTCACTTGGTAGATTGTGGGCTAGATTGAAAAGAAAGGGTGATGGGAAATGTTATTGTCCTTGCAATAATTGCAAGGGCTTAAAGATGACAAGACTTTTAATCACAACAGCTGAGAAACATTCTAGGCAACATGGTCACGTTGAAGGGGGGCATGGTTATCTTCCATTGGCAAGTTGTTTATTATATGTGTTTAAATTGATTGAATTTGTAAATGTTTATATTGTTTTAACATTTGATATATATATATATATATATATATATATATAAAATCACTTGATCATGATCATGGTTTATTTGTGTGTGTCATTATTATAAGGTGGGGCACCCTAGGGCACATGATATGGATTATCACGGCCCAGAGAATGTGGTTTTGCAAGCGAAGGAACATGGAGCTGTGAATATCGAAGATGAAGTTAATGATCCTATGGAAGAAGATGATCATGTGCCAGAAAACACAATTGAAGATGATGGTACAAATACATTGATCCATGACACATGTAGTGGCACATCTGATCATGTTGATCGAGATGAATTTGATGATGTTCATGATTTACCTGTACTTGAGAAGGCATACGGGCCCCTTTATGAAGGCTCCCAAACAACTCTTCTCTCTATTGTATTGTTGCTGGTGAACTTGAAGGTTATGAATAGTTTATCCAACATAGCAATCTCACGGATGTTAAGGTATGTCATATATGTCATATTTTTTCATCTATTTTAATTGTTGTTAGTTCATCGCTAGTAAATAAAGGATGAAGTATGTACCATTAATATTCTTTATATTAAGAAATTATTTTTTGTTGTAGATTGATTGGTGAATTTTTGTTACCACCATCAAATATTTTACCTTGCTCATACCAAGATTTAATTATGAAAGATATTGGAATGGAGTATCAAGCAATAGATGCATGTCCCAATGATCATATTATATATCATAAACAACATGAATTTGTAACAGAATGCCCAGAATGTCATATCAGTAGATATCAAATAGATCAACTAACAAAAAAGGTGCATCACAAGGTTCTTCATTATATTCCCATTATTCCACGTATGCAACAATTATTTAGGTGAGAAAGCTTAGCGCAATTTATGGATTACCATGCACGAAATAGAAGTGGAGATGAGATTCTTCGAATGCCTGTAGATGGTTATGCATTTAGGGACATGGAGGAAAAATGGCCACACTTTAAAGAAGAACCTTGTAATCTTAGGCTTTCATTGGCAACGAACGGTGTCAATCCATTTGAAGAGCTGAGATCTATTTACTCGGTGTGGCTTGTTTTTGTTATCAACAATAACATTCCTCCATGGATGTCAATAAAGAGGGAGCACATAATGTTGGCAATGATTGTTCCAGGTATTTTTTTACATCAATTTTCTTTAATGTAGTAGCTTCTCATTTGTCTTATTTGTTGCATAATGACTTATATGTTTTTTCATTTAATAGTCATGTACATGAATTTATATATATTGCAGTAAAATGGTTATAATAATTATGTAATGTTTATGTTCATTCAACTAGGTAAGTACCAAGTTAAAGATATGAATGTATATATTGAGCCTCTTATCGACGAGTTACTAAAGTTATGGAATGGCATGACTATGTATGACGTATCTAGACCAATAGGACAAAGGCAATTTGAATTCCATGCAATGCTTGTATGGACAATTCATGATGCCCCAGGGCTTACACATTTTTCTGGTATGTTATAATGTTTGATTGCATGACTTTAACAATATTTAATTTTATGAAGTAGATATCATGCATGTTTTTAAAATAATCTATTCATTATATATAATTATAAAAATTGACATATTTAATCCAATTATATATGATTTGCAGGTCTTCAAACAAAGGAAAAATTTGCATGTCCAATTTGTGGTCCAAAGATGAAATTTCGTCGTTCAACAAGTTTAGGAAAGCAGGTGTTTGATGAGTATAGGCACTTCCTTCACATAAATCATAAGTATCAAACTACTGAAAAACATCTTTTCAATGGGAAAGAAGAGACTACATCAAAACAATGAAGAATGACACCTCGCCTATGGAAGTTGGAATATAATAGAATTAATCGTCAAGGTTATACATCATATCAAATTGTTTATCTATCATATATGATATGTTTTGAATTTATATTTTTATATTGTGTTGTGTTTACTCATGCTGTAATTGACAATGATTGTCGTTGTTAATTTGTTTAACTTATATGCTTCATGAAGGTCGTCAAGGCATTAATGGTCGGCTTCCACATGGACTGAAAATTTATCCTAAACAATTTAGTAGGTTGCCCTACTATGAGCAGCTACAAATTGTGCATTTGTTTGATACAATGCATATCAGACAGAATATGACAAAAACGTTATGGAAAATATTGGATGGAAGGCATGACAAAGAAAAAATTGTCAAAATTTGTAGTTCCATTTAGGATGCCAATCATGCAATGAAAAATGTCATTCAATTAAATAGCGATGGAGACCAAATTAATATAAGTGCCCTTCCTTGGTTATTAATGGAGCAGCAAAGCAATGCTATAAAATAAGTCATACGGAAAATTCGATTTCCCACATGATTTGCTGCGAACATAAACAATATCATAACAAAGAAAGGTGAATTTGGGTCAGGGATGAAAACACATGATTGGCATATCTTCATTAAGGTAATTATTTTGGTATATTATATATATATTTGTATATTGCATCTACTTTTCAGTGTATTATGTTTACTACTTTTGGGAAAAAAATGAAAAGATCATTTTATAATTGTTGCAGTACATTCTACCTTTATCTCTCCCAGACAACTTCGACAACAATGTCAAGCAAGTTATATATGATCTTGGAAAATACATGACGTAAGTAGCAATATTTTTTCAATTCGTTGTATATTTTTGTTAAATCTCGTTAATATATTTGTGCCTTGAATCACTTGTAGATGGCTGTCATCTAAAGCAATCCATAAAGAAGATATAAATTATTGGAAGAGAAAAATTCCTCGAGTAATGTGTGAAATGCAAAAGTGTCTACCTTCGACATTTTTCAATGCACAAGAACACTACTTCATACACCAAGTTGAGGAGATTGAATTGTGTGGACCTACACACGCAAGGTCAATGTGGATGGTTGAGAGACACTTGAAATTTTTGAAGGCTTTGGTTAGACAAAGAGCACATCCCGAGGGTTCTATGGTGGAGGGATACATGGTATACCAGACCATGGTGTATATTATTGAATATCTTCCTAAGTTTGCAACAAAGATCCATGTAGATTGCATTTGGGATCCCAACTCCATTAACAGATTCAAAGGGGACTATCTGATGGGGAAAGGTAGATTGAAGAAAGTGACAGGTAATTATAAGATGGTCATGGAGATTAATTAAAATACATTTTACATTTGGTTTTTATGTATATTGTACTTATTTAATTATTAATCTTCAATATTCATCAATTATAAATTAAGGTCATATACCATGGTAATTAACTAATTATACGTCGTTTGTGAATTTTAATTTTTTTTGATATAGTTGGTCGAGAGTGGGATGAACTACATTTGTACGTCGCAAACAATCTTGATTGGATGACGGTATGGATTGAACGATGTCAACAATCTGGTCGCGCATTAACATGGGAAGGTGTGGCTTCATTGGTTAAAGAAGCTCATCGTAATGGAGATTCCAATGTTACACCAAGGGAAATTGATTTAGCATATGGTTTAAGAGATAAACAGGTAGGTATAAATATATTAATCACCCATATTATTTAATTATTTTCAATTATATTGATGTATATATGTTGAGATTTTTTTCTTTGCATACATTCGGCCAAGAATAAATATGTTTATCAACTGATGATATTGCAATAAATTTTACATGTTTGACATATTGTAGGTGAAACACCACAAGGCTATGTGGTGCAATGGTCATAAATTTCAAATCAAAAATTTGGATGACACGAAAAAAACTTGTGATTCTGGGATAACTGCAGTCTTCCAGGTGACTAATGTTTCATCTAGAAGCAACATACATCCAAAAGTCTCAGAAAATCAATACTATGGGATTTTGGATGATATACTTGAGTGTGACTTTAAGTCCTTCAAATTAGTTCTTTTTGTCGTCCTATGGTACAGGTTACGATTGAATGAAAATGATCCTAAGAGAACTGTTATTGAACATGATAATGAATTTACCATGGTTAATACAAGGTATATTGAGCGAGCTGGAAATGAGTCCTATGTTCTTCCAAGCCAATGTGAGCAGGTATTTTAATCAGAGGTTCCAGGTAAAGTGGGTTGGTCATATGTTGTTAGACATGATCCAAGAGGAAGGCTGATAAAGTATAATGTGGTGGAAGAAGAAGATACTGAAGAAATAGAAGATAATGTAGATGATGATCAAGATCAACAGTTAGCTGATGATGTGCCTGGCGAAGATGTCGAAGAGGAGGAACTAGATCATGATGATGTAGGAGTTAATGTTCATGAAGATGATATCCATGTGGATGATGACATTATCGAAAGAGTACTAGAAGAAATGAAAGAGTAGGAGAGAATCGAGACCTGATAGGTTTGAACAGGAGAATGATGATGAGGTCAAGGCCAAATTAATGGAAGAATTCAAAGGCATCACTCCTGAGGAGGGTAGAAGACTTGTGACTCAGGCTGGTGTCTTACTTTTTCCTGAATGGGACATAGCTGATGTAGTTGCATTCAATGCTATCTTACAGTCCAAGCACCCTATACAAAATAGTGAAGAAGAGGTTAAGGCAGCTCTGGAGGACTCTGCCTTCAGTGAGGAGTATGAAACTCTGGCACTCTTGTACTCTTTCAAGATAGTGCTTATAGGGTACAAGATGATATCACCCCAATTGTGACACACTTTTAAATTAGGCTTCCTCACCTTCGATCGGAGGAAGTCATGCAAATCTTCAGGGAATCTTGGCACATTTACCACCAACCAAGTCCTGAGTCTGGAGGCAAAGCAGTTATCAAACTGCATAAAGCTGCCACCTCCCCTGTTGTAAGACAAATCTGCACTCCACACCTGTAATGGTAACCTTTCTCCATTCACCTCCTACCTCAACTCCATTTTTTTTGAGAAGAAAACATAATTCTTGTACAGGAACATATGCATCAACAGGGAGTACCAGAAAAAAGGAGTGCCAGTATCCCCTACATGCAACTTCATCAAACCCTCATGCATCTTCTTTGATAGGAATGAGTCAAAGTCATATACCACAGAGAAGCTGGGATGCTGAATCTGGGCTCCCATAAATATGTACGCAACTGGCATCACAGTATTAGGGCCGAACCCTAAAATCTGGCACAATGAATAAAATGTTGCCAGGAAGTGACTGGAAAAATAGCTCAGCCTGAAAGGCTTCTGGTCATTTGGGCTGATAAAAATTGTTGAACTGCCCACCCTGGCTAGGTGAGGAGGAAGCAAACTCAATATGAAAAGAGGCTTTAACCTTTTGCACTCCTCCTTCATCTCCTAAAAATCTATTTGGACTAAGAAAGGGATATACTCAGTCAAATAAAAAAATCTGCTAAATCTCATCTGCATTTATGCTTAGCAGAATTCCACCATCATTATCCCTTATGACCCTTGTCATAGGATCATACCGTGCTGCCACTGCTTTGAGCAAGTCAACATCAGGGAACATATTTGGCACTGTTAGTTGCCCCATGTCGTATCTCCAACCATTAAAGAAGGGGTGAGGTAAGTTTCGCTGTCCATACCACAATGTTTTAATTTCTGAACAGTAGACCTTCGCCTAGGGTCTTTCCATTCATTAAAACCAAACCACTCTTCCTGTCATTTGTTGACAACGGGAGTTGATCTAGGAAGTCATCATACAAATTCCTCTTCAAATAATCAACATGGCCAGAGTGGTGCTTCAGTGGTGCCATCTTAAACAACTAGGGCTTCTTTTGAAAAATCAAATCCTTGAAGAAACTAGGGGTACCAGAACACAAAAATACAACACAATTGTGAAATTCCAATAATTCAAATGAACCAGTAACCATACGACAATAATTAACAAAACCCCTTGAACAAGACAATAGAACCCTTCACAAAGACACAATCAAATTAACCCAGTAGTTTAGAAAATAACTCACGGGATTTTGCGCCTTGCAGAGAACCAAACTTCATGGTGATCGCTCGAAAAACTTTCTCTGGCTCTGAACTGCTTGGAAAATACTTGAATGCTTTTGTGATGAAGATAGAAAAAGAGCAGATACTTTATGTCGATTGACTTGAGCCAGTAGACATCTTGTCTGCCATTAAAGCTCATTTGCATGCCACGCCAACGACTCCAATCACATTTGATGCAAATTTAAACTTTAGCCGTCCATCTTTTATTTTTGTTAGATCATCGAACGACCATCTTCAAAAGGGATGACAAAATCTCCATGTCAACATCAAGGGCCCACCACAGAAGGCAGCGCCAAAGGAATACACGTGGTGCTCGCCCATGATATCGCGATCACTAAACATTCTGCATATTTGGATCACACGATGGCGGGCAACCGTTGATTCCTACCATCGGCGATCGTGTTCACTCATAGCAGTCAGCAACACCAAACATAACCGTCGAGCAACTTTTTACCAAGATTATAACATCACCGTCGATCTCGAGCACGTGCATCTCGCAGCTATTTTAGTAACCCACTTTATAATGTATTTAAGTTCGACACAAATATTAAACGTTTTATTAATCCCTTTTCGGCATCGACAGCTTGGGACACATGGCACTCACTCGTGATATCGCAATCACTAAACAACCAGCAGTGATGTCATCGCGAGATCACGGGGAGCGGTCATGATCAATCGTAGGAAGATCGATGGTCATTAAAAACACCCCCTGCAAAATAAAACAACTATTAAAAGGGAGAAGGGGAAATCACCTAGGACAACGACAAACGATGGCATCATGATGGTGGCCGGTCACTTAAGTGGTCTTTTATCCCTTTTTGGTCGTGACTTTACTGGCCCCGTCTACCCATCCTTTTGGTCTTTTGGCATCATGACTACATTATATTTTAATAGTGTCGGGCTATTGAATTATTTTAGAATAAACTTCTAAATAATATTTTTGACCTTGAGGGTCATTTCCCTGTCCACCTAGTTGGTCCCTTTCTTTATGAATAACCTTTTTGCATGTGCAGATTGCGCGACCGTCGGATGAAGTGATTTCAATCTTGACCATTGCTCGCAGACCTCGCAAGGTTTCTGCTAATGTCACAAATATGGTGCGAGGCATGCGAGATGTTGCCATCTGTCACATTTGATGGTCGAGACCAATTTTTCTCACTGATTGATGATGAAGGCTGATGCTGACAGCTGTTTCCGTACCGACGCATCGTGGCCGTTCCTCGTTGACCTCACACAATTAAAACTGTAGTTTCAATAATGCTGCGAGGTGTGTGATTTGGTGATGCGTGGACTTCGATGTTGTGCGCTGATAACAAAGGTGGGGCCCATTTTTGTGTTGATGTGGTGCCCGGTAGGTGAATATCCTATCCGTTTGGTGACTGGAGGGAGAATGTGGCATTTTCAAACTATATTGACCAAATTTGAACCATTCTCCTGGCCAACGTTGCGATTGATCAATGACTCATATTTAAAAATAAACTGGTATTATACTATAGCCATTTGATTAAATGCTAAAATTTACGAATTACTATTTCCGTGCTATATCTCTACATTGAAGAAGAATTGCTTGGTATCGAGTGAAGCAAGCTGTGGTTACGATTTCTCAATTTCGTTGCCCTGGATGTTCTTCGATTGAAATCGTAAGTAGCACGTATGCCATTTCTTGTAAATTCAGTAGATTTTATGGTTGCTTGCTGGGCAATTCGTGATTGTTTCCTGTTTCTGTTCTTGAAGAATTTATTGAATAGATTCGCTTTTAGAGCTTGTCTAGATAATTGCTAGGGATTTTTGAATATTGAAGAATTTTCTATTAAGGCTAAAGGAGAAAATTGTAATTATTTGCTATCTGAAAATAAACAAACCCTAGTTCGAATTATCATTAGTCTAGTATAAATGGCACCCAAGGCCTGAAGTTCTGGTTCTGAAACCACTACCAAGTCTTTATCCCAAGATATTATTGATTTTTTACAACCCTCTACTAGCAAGAAGCAGGAGGGAAAGGTTTTGTTCTATGGGCCTTGAATCTTGGAAGGATTGACAGACAAGCAATGTGCAATTCAAGATGCTGAGTTACCATACACCGGGTGGCAGTTGTTCTCCAATTGTTTTGGGAACATGAATTTTTTGATTCCTTTTTGTAACCCCTGGAGGTTAGACTTGGGTAAATTGGTGGTTTCTAATGTTTATATGGATGTAGATCTTTTAAAGGACATTGCTGCTAGATATGACCCTGTGGCCCGAATTGTCAGAACACATGCTGGTGTGCAGATGATTAAGATAACCAAAGAAGAAATTGCAGAGATTTTCAAATTGCATGAATGGAGTCAGGATATGGTTCTTGTCGACTTGGAGGTTTTCAGAAAAGAATATAGAAATACTAGGGGTTTGTTCAGAACATCCTTCTTAATACCTCATTTGGCAGTCTCAGGAAGAGGAAAAAATCAGAAGAAGGTAGTAATTGGCAGGAATGAGCCCAAACCTTTTCCTGTGGACTATTTCTCCAGTTATTTCAAGAAGACTATTTGTGCTTTATGCCAAGTTCTGGGAGTTAGCTTAAAGAAAACCTTGCCTACCGATATTATGTATATGGCAGTAAATCTCCAGCACCTAGGTTTTAATGTAATATATGATTTTGCCACTTATTTGGCAGAGAAGATGCACATGGGTCTGGTAGCCTTAAAGGAGGGGAAGAATTGGGTTGGATTCAGATGGTATTCCTTGTTAATCCACATGTTTCTATATAGGGGTCAGGTTGTGTTCGAAAAAGATATGGAATTAAAGAAGAAGGAAGGAAACATTGAAATGCCTGTCCAATATTGGACTAGGATTCTTGACATGCATGATCATAAGTTTGATTATGTAACTTTCCATAATGTCTTTGGATCTAAATTAAGGGAGGCTCTGGTTTGTGACCCCCCAAGGATCCTAAAAGAAATTCATGACTTCTTGAGGCCAATGGAGAGAAGGCCTGAATTGAACATAATGCACAATTGGGGAGACATTATCCCCTATCATAATACCACAGTTTTCAGGGTTTTTGGCACTAATGTCAATCCAAAGGTTCTGCCAAGGGAGGTACCCCTTAGAATTGGATTTTTGGAAATCATGAGGCAGTTGGGGGGTGCTCAGGAACTACACTTGCCAACTGAACAGAAAAAAGGTTCTTTTTTCCCCTGAATATACAAAATTTTTCGATTTTGTTATGGCAAAGGGAGGATAAAAGGAGTTGCATAAATTACTTAGGCCTTATAGGCTAAGGACTACGTGCCCCAGGAATCATGATCCTGAGGGTTTTATCTCTCAAATGAAGGCAAAACATCGGAAAAGAGCTTTTGTCCACAACTTCTACTTTCCCAAGGAAATCATCAGGAATATTTTTGATTTGGAATTACAAGATGAGAGAAAGGCACTATACATTGCCTACTCTAAAATGGTAAAAAGTAAGCAGGAGAAAATACCTAGTTTCAATCCCATACCTAATGCTAAAGATAAGTTTAGCAGGGCAGTGTATGCTATTGATAATTTTGAGAGCTTGGTTGGGGTTTTGAAAGATGAAAGGGTTGTGGAAGAAAGGGGAAAATCACAAACCATCGAGGAGTACCCTAAGGTAAAGGAAGAGGAGAGGCCTACTTATCAACCCCAAAAGAAGATAAGGGTTTTTTCTAGAAGAAAGGGAAGTAGGGCTGAAGATGTTGCTAAAAATATTGCACCATCTTCTTCAAGGCAGTCAGTACCAAATGTTGCTGATTTGGATTCTCCTCCAAGTTTTTCAGAATAGGCTTGCCCACCATCACCAAAGAGGCAGAGGGCTGAAAGAGTAAAGATTGTTGATTGTGATGGTGATGCGGATGATGACATTATTGTCATTCCGGATGAAATGCATCCAGAGATATGCCATTGGACCCAGTTGACATTGCAATAGGTTTAGGTACAGTTTCTTTGAGGTTAGGAAAAGATGAAATCAAAGGAATAACAAACAATGATGACTTGAGAATAGAAGCCTACAGAGAGTTCATGATGGATGACTCTTTTATTCAAACCGGTGCTTTTAAAGATTTTGTGTGGAGAGCACATATTGCATTATATGTTGAGAAGGTGGCACATGAGAGAAGTTTGCATCCAGAGCTCCCAGAGAAGGTAATTCAAGCTAAGGTCAGGGAACAAATGAGAGACAAATTGAAAGCAATAACACTAGAGCAGGGTCAGGAATTGGTACAAAACAGTGGAGTATTGCTACTCCTTGAATGGGATATCGTTGATGCTGTGGTGTTTGACACAATAAGAAGGGCTAATAAGCCACTTCTTGCTACTGAAGAGGAGGCTACATTGGCACTTAGGGGATCGACCTTTAGTGAGGAATGTGATGCATTGGCAATTTGGTCCCTATCCACTGGCTCTAAAAAGCCAATTATTGCAGAACCTTCTGAATTCAGTGGTCACTTGGTTGTGAGAAGAGTTGCTGACAATGCACCATTGGAAGCTGTTGATATGGTCATGAATGTTGCCAAATTCACCAGAGCAACTATTGAAGATTTGACCAAGGACTGGGATACTCTGAGAGGCCAATATAATGACATTATTATTGAATATAATAAGAGTCAACAAAAGATATAGAGTTAGAAATTGAATTGGCTTTATTGAGGCAACAAATGGATACCATGAGATCTCAAAAGCAATCTAGTTCTAGCCACATTGTTCCCGACCCACTAGTAGAGCAGTCTCAACCTCCTGCACAAGCACAGTCTTTGGCTATTGTTCCATATAATATGGGACAAGTGCCTATCGCTATTGAGAGGGCTACTAGCCCTAGAGGGGGACTTTCTAGGGAGAAACTAATTCATCAAGTTGAAGAATATAAGGAGATGGTAGAGCAAATCCGGCATGCAACAGGGAGAAGCAATGCAGTGATAGTGGACACTGTTTTGAAACATTTAAACAGAAGGGTCCAGAGTAAGCTAAACAATGTTCATGCAAATTATGTCCTAATGTTGCAAGCACTAAAAATATTTCCAAGGGATAAAGAATTGGCCATCCCATTGCTAAACAAATGGAGCCCTAGAATGGAGAATTTGAAATTCATGGCAGTAGGGGCAAAACAACATGGTGATAAATATCCTACTATTATTGCAACATATCAATTGGTCAAGGGAATTGTTGAGCAGAAGTTTCAGGGATTTTCCGCCCCAATGGAATCCAAGATTAAATTGCTGAAAGATGTGTATGATGGAAAGGACCTGACCCCATTGCATCAAATTTTACATAGTCAGGATGAAGTCAAACCCCTATAGGTTTGGAAGGAGCAAATGAACAATATAATGATGTCTCAAACACATGAGATATGCAAAAATGCTAACATCCGCATGCTAGAGAATACATTGGAAAAGTTGTCTTTTGTTATAAGTTTCTTAGAGAACTTTGATAAAAAGGCCACATCGATAATGGTAAAGTATGCTCCCTATCGAAACAAGTTTGATCAGGTTGTGGCTTTCAAGTGGTCTTCCGAGGAGGAGTTTGAATTATGGAAAAAGGTGTTCACTGATGAACTGGAATTATGAGTGTTATAGTCGAGAATTGCAACTTGGTCATGTATAATACAGGTCTGGCCTTAGATATTATATTCTAAAATTGCATTCTCCTTTTGACTCCAAGTACAGGGTGTTGAGGTGGAGTTAATACTATAACGACTAAGCATGCCTTTGATGTATGGGGAGTGGCCTTTGAGCGATGTTTTCTTTCCTCCTTATCAACTAATGATGATCTTTGTCTTATGCTCTCCACTCGCATAATAGAATTGTAACTGAATCAAGAGTTAGCAGTCCAATTAAAAATGGACATGTGTACTCTCTGAACTGAAGCTTGCTGGCTCCCTTGTTTTATAAAAGGGAATTCTGGGCCGAGAGAGTGGTCGGTTGAAATATCCAAAATATGAAAAATAAGCGTCTAGTAATATAGAGAGTATGAATTGTAAGTCTAGGTTTTAAATAGTTTTGAGTCAAGTTGGAGAACTTTGTTAATCATAGGGTTTTTGAGCATGTTTGTATCAAACTCATGAATATTTGGAGTTTATTTCTCTCCTATTGTGTTATGTTACATGGATTATTATTGAAATATTGATCAAAGATGATTTTCATTTGTTCTTTATTGTGAATTATGTTTAACTACAACTCTGGTTCAAAGGATTGGTTAAATGCTTCAGTTAACCAGTAAAGTCATGCAATATAACAAATAGGATTCATAAAGGAGTAATAAACTCAGGTATAGATATATGGGTTGTAATGAAATTCATAATAGATCATAAGTGTTCAAAATGAAATTTACCCTGTAGTTCAGTTTTCTCTTTTGACTTCGTGCGCTGGGATATGGCACTGGAATTCTGATTACGTTTTATTCTCGTATGTTTTGTGTTGTGGCATTAGGATATTTTACTCAAACATTTCCTATCAATTTACTTTATGTGAAGATTGCAATTCTCTGTTAAATGGACATGAGTCTTTTTTAAGGAATAGCCAATTTCTTGAAGGATTTCATCCTTTAACATTAATTGAGGATCTATCTGTTGCTTACCTGTGTGCAAATGAATTGTTTAAATGATGTATGTTAAGATCACATGTTAGGGAATACCCTCCTAGATTTTATAGAGTCCGAAGTGTAGGAGAATTAGCCTTATTGTTATTCTGATTAAGTTGGCCATACTGTTCCTAGTCTTTTATTATTGAATGTGGCAAGTCCATAGGAGCTTCTAGGAAACACGTGTGGGTTGCAGTAAAAAAATGCCAACAAGTTCAATTGACAACATGATCTATTGAGTAATTACAAAGAATTCATAATTTGAAATTCTAGATCTTGACAACATGATCTATTGACAAGTAGGAAGTATTTTTCACATTGTGTCAAATTTTGATATTGTTATCAGGATTAAATTATGTAGTTTTACAAGTCAAACTCATTGACCCATGTTTCATGAGTAGTGTTTCACAATAACCCATCTCTCATGATAATGAATGGTCCACTTAGCACTCATTGCATCTAAATTATTCTCAAAGCGATGAGGGTAGGTGCAAGAAGTTGGGTCCACGAAGAGGGGAAGTTTCGGCCAAAAAAAAAAATCTCGCAGAAAACGCGTATGCGTTATTAAAAAACGCGTACGCGTTATTAAAAAAAGCGTATGCGTTATGCATTGGGTACCCGAGCCTAAAAAAATGCGTACGCGTTATAAAACGCATACGCGTTTTTGAGTGCATACAAATAATTTATTTTTTAAAAAATACTTTTTAGAAACGCGTACGTGTTTTGCATTTTAGAAACACATACGCGTTTCTAAAAAGCATTTTAAAAAAAAAAAATTAAACAAATAAAGAGCGCATATGCGTTTTGTAACGCGTATGCGTTTTTAAAAACACATATGCGTTATTAAAAACTTGAATCTCCAACCCACTTGCAGCCTTGGTTTTAGGCTCGGGAAAGGCTTGGCAATCCGAGCCTTAGCCTTTGACTTGCAACTAAAAAACTAAGGCAGATTGAAGAAGAATGTCCATCTTTGACAATATGGTTGATGGACTTTTTTTCTGAATCAATCTATAAAATTAAAACCCATTACAGAACACAATTTCTAGTTTCCAAATATATAATTTTTATTAATATTGGATTATATTTGATATTTTTAAATTAATTTCAAAGCAAACTAGTCCTTAAACATGAAATATCAGACTTTTTTTGTTTTTTAATAACTTTTTTTTGGTGAAGTTTCTTGTAAAAAAAATTATATGACATCAATCTTTAGACAATTCTTTACAGAATGAAAAAAAAAAGTTTCAAAAAATATTTAGTTTAGGTCAAATTATGTTGTCCGTACACGTTGATTTTTAAAAACAACAATTAAGGCCAATAAAAATTTAATAAAAAAAAATTATTCAACAAAAAATTACAAAAAAAATTCCTCATCAATCTTCATGTTGTTAGCTCTCTTTCTTCAAAAGGAATTAGCAAAATACTTTTATTTGGGTCAAAAAGTGGTGTCCGTACATGTGCATGGTATGGTAAAAAAACAAGGACTTTTAAAAAGTGGTTTTTATAGATCCCTATCAAAATTTAATTTCTACAATTTGGGTATTTGAATAATTTACATATTTAGAAACTAGATTCAAAATTCAAACTTTCATATTACTGATTTTTTAAAAATTCATTGTGTAAGTGCCTCAAATTTTCAGTCCAAGTGTGACAAATTATGAAAAACAACAAAAACACTTCCACTTTTTGAGCTTTTTGTGGACCCAACTTCTTGCTTTAGCCCATGAAGCACTAGGCCTTTCTAGGAGGTCACCCATCCCAATATTACATGATCCATGATTTTATTAATAATCGATCATTTTAGATTTTGAAAAACATGACACACAAATGACAATTTGACAATGAACTTAATGTATCACAATTAAGTTTCAAATTGAGTAACACAATAGAAACTAAAACAAATTGAGAGATTGTTATGAGGGTAGTGATGCAACTTTTCTAATTAGAGTGTATTCCATGAGATTACAATTCTTTTAGATATTTTGTCAAATAGTTCACAAGATTTGTCTATCCTCCCACATTTTACATAGATTTGAAAATGGAGTCTACAACCACAACATTTGAGAAAATTCATCTTCATATTATGCTTTGATGGATGTCCATACCTTGTTCCAAATCTCCCATATCAAGAAAATCGACAAGGATTTTGGTGAAGGTTGTGAAATTCATCTATGCATCTACCAATTGCATTTGATTGAAAGTTTCTAAAACCTTTTAAAAAAATCCATTATGTATATTCTACAATCATTAAAGTCCACAATTTCACATTTATTTGGTTTTGCATCTACCAATTGTATTTGTTTGAATTTTCCTACTGAATTTTTAATGTAGATCCATTTTGTGTATATCTTACAATTTGTTGGTGTTTTTTTCCACATAGGATTTGAAATTCTCTAAGAGGTAGCCAACCTCCATTATAAAGAACTGCAAAGGCTAGTGGCCAACTAACAAGAGTTAGTCAAAGACTGACATCTCCTACACTTTTGGCTTTGTGAAACCAAGGTGGGTAAACCCAAGTGTGTTCATAAGAATGTTTCATGATTGGTAAGAACACTTCTTCTTACAGATGCAGTCCCCACTAACACTAACAGACAGTCATTACCTTGGTTGTGGCAAAACCAAAGAATAATAACAGATATCCCAAAGCAAGGAGACTAAAAATTATCATAAGATCTATATCCCAAAAAGAGATAGCAGTTGATATTTGTTAAAATGTTCGGGTATTGAATCACCGTGCTTAGAGTCACAATCCTATACCTGAAAGGAATTTATCAATACTATCTAGTGCCTCATCCATTGGGTGGGAGTCATATAAAACATAATTCAGATGAAAATTAACTTATCACCATAGTTCTTTGCTACCATGAGATTTGTTAATATATTAAAACAATACTCCTTAGTGAATACTAAGCATATAACCATAAACATGCAATTTGTGTTCAAGCATTTGATTAAATCATTAAATTAAAGCAAGAGAAAAAATTACACTTTGAACTACACCATTGAAATTGAATGAACAAACCCTTGATAAATCCATTCATAATCCATGGCCCATACACAGGAGAGCAAAATGTCTTAATTTTTTTAGATTTCTTTCGATATCAGTAATTACAAAAGCATAGTATAATTATTTCATACTATTCCCAACCTAGCATGATTTCCTACATAATACCTTCAAAATCCTGCATTACCACTAACTGTACCTATTATAAGCCTTCAGACCCAAAAAAACAACAACCCTTAACAATGAGCTGTCAAATCTCCTTTATAGGACATGAGAGAAAAAAAGCAGTAGGCTACATTGTTCATTCCAAAATTGAATTTCATTTAGAATGAAATTAAAATTCACATTCCTCATCATTAGAAAAAACCATAATCAGTTCGAGGAATCAAAATAGTTATACCATTGTAACCAACCAGAGCTAAAGATAAAAGAGTGTGGCAGACATGCATACATCCACATCAACACACCACCCAAAAGTAACACACCCAACAACTGCAACTACTTGCAAGACACATGGCCCCGGTAGAGGAAACCACTCTTGGTCCTCGCTTTAGTAAAAAGCGAGACCAACTTCCTTTTATCTGCTTTAACACATGATTTGGTAGCATGGCATGGCGCCATCACAGTTATTGGGGCAACTGCGAGGGCCTCTTCATTCACCCCCAACAACTCGGTCATGGATGCCAAGTAATGTCGATAGTTCGAGTTAGTTTCAGACCCATCACCATTAGAACCAGAAGACATCACGAGTGGGGACTTGGAGCTCCCCGACCCTTTATAAGCATCATGGACAACCTTGGGCTTGCTAAGGATAGGTTGTACCCCATTAGGCTGAAAATTTCTCACCCCGAGTCTGGTACTTCTGCACACAACTGAATGGTCCATTGCAAAGAACACCTTGCAAAATACAGGAGAGACTCGACCACCTGCAAACAAGACAACTCAAAATGTGATGATAATACCAGATAACACAATGAACATTTAAAGAGTTAATTGGTGCAAGAATATTAATTGCTCGAATGCAGCACGAGCATTCAAGCATTTTAGTGGCTGATGTAGCCACCACAAATTATTCCTGGCTTGCGAAGGCATGGCATACAATCCATCATTGCATTTATCAGGAGAACATTGTGTGCACATAGGAAAATCAGGCTAGGATCCACTGAAAAAACCCACACCATTAATGAGAACAACTTGCAGAGAGCAAGAACTCCCAACGCTGATGAACAGGAACCCAACAAAAATCGAACCGTTAATGCAGATTGAACATGGCAAGTTAGATGACTCAGATTGAGTCAACAATGTTTTGAAAATCCACATTAGCGCCCTGTGAGAACCGTGCCCAACCACAACCCAAGAAAACAAGAGGTTGCAACTGGATAGCAGGTCCCACCTAGCCCTGTCACTTCAAGAACTAGGTCACGTGTCACCTCTTCACAAACCTCACAATACCCTTAGGGGCCTTTAATCTGATCGTGTGAGATCCACGAGGAAGGATTATCATTGATCTCCCTCGTTAATACCCCACGGGTAGAAAACACCCACCTTAAACCCCAAAACCCTAGCCTCCATCCATGTAAATTTTAAGTCCCACCACAATCCTTGTACGGTCCACATGATTTTTTTATCCTTTGTTGAAGAAACTATTAGAATATATTTCCTATTTATGTACTTATTTTCCATACATGTTTATAAAAGTTTGAAATTATTAATAATATTAATTTTGGCAAGACATTAAAAGAGTGTTGATTGTAAAAAATATGCATCCTAATGTGAAAATGCAAACAATGGAAGCAATGACTATAACACATAAATTTTTATGTAGTATCCAATTCAAAGAATCATGTTACCCTCTACCTTGAATTTTTTAGTATAAAAAGCTAAGGAAATGCTATAAATAAGATAATAAGTTGACTATTAGCATATACCAATTTTCATAGAGATGTAGATTGTTGGATGTTGTGGTTGTGTTGCTCATGATATGTGGTTGTCATTAATGTCAACACTATTAGCATTAATATCTTAAAGGTTTTATATGTCGAGGATATTGAGAAAATTAGAATAAATATGTTGTAGATAGTCTATGAAGTTGTGGAGATCAGAGTGGTGGAAATTTTTGTACGTTGGTATTCTGAAGTCGCGTATTAAAGGGTTTGTTGCTGAGCCTATCTAGTATATCCTCTAGAAGTTTCAGAGGTGTGCATCAAGATTGGAGCGAGTCATGAGTTTTTGTGTTCCTACAGTTATTTTGTTGCTATAGTTGGTGTTTTTGAAAGAAGAGAATGTAATTCTGGTGAATTGAATTGTTGTGTATGCTCTTGAGATGTTCATTGGTGTTTCTTGATCTCATACTCTATCATTGTGGTACGTCCTTGTTGATCAGTGTGCTTATGATCAAAGATTTTTCCTTTGCATGTTCGAGTTTTCATGTTCTTGGTTGAAATGATGGTGGTAGCGTGTTGTAGATCCTTGTGGATTAATTTTTGAATGCTTGGCATGTTTGAGGATGTTGATTTAGGTCTTCATTATGTTGCGACCGATTTAGGTTGGTGCACATTGAGATTTGTTCATGAATTGGGCCGACAGTTTGTATTCATCTATTATTTATTTTTGGCCGACAAAGTTGTTAATGTAAATTCATGAAGTGGATATTTAAGAGCGATTGTTTATTCATTTAGAGAGAATGTATGTGAAGTGTATGCGAGATATGTGTGAATAAAGATTAGATCATTCGAATGTAGAGCAAAGTGTGAAGAAGTTTAAGAAAAGTATGAAGAAGTATTTATGTACCTAACTAAAATTGTCATCAGGCTTTTGAAGAAGCTAATTTCTCAGTTCAACCTCATCAGATGGATTTAATTTGATTATCTTATGTAAGGCAGTGAGCCTTCCCTTTGAGCAGTGAGCTCTAGGCAGTGTTCCTGAATGCATGTGCATTCCTTTCTCATTTATTTTATACTTTTAACATGGTATAAATTGTGGATTAACCTCCACCGTGGTTTTTCCCCTAATAGGGCTTGTACACAAAAATCTTGGTTTTATGTGTGTTTTTGATGTGTTGTTGATTCATGCTTTCACTGTTAATTATCATATATGAGATTAAAGGTTAATAAGGTTAAATAAGTTTCAATTTTGTAACAACTGATTCACCCCCCCTCTCAATTGTCTATCCTTGTTTTCCAACATAGATATCTTCCATTTCAAAACACACAAAACAATATTCAGTAGATAATCAACCATCTTTCATTTGTATAGTGATTAATTTATCCCTATAGGAAACAAGTAGAGTATATAAAGAAAACTAACAAATCCACAACTACCCCTATTTTGTAGTTTGGTGTGCATTCCTTCCTCTCCCTAATCTTCTCTGATTATTTTGAAGAGACCAAGTGTTGTAACTAAACTATGGTTCATTCTATGTGCATGTAATTTTGATCTTGATAGAGAAAATTAAAAAAATATTAATCTACTCTTGTCAAAACACAAACAACACTCAGATTTAGTATAAGAGTCAACCAATCATAAGGAAAACATAATATGAAGATGAATTTTCTCAAATCTTGTGGTTGTAGATGCCCTTTTGAAATCTATGCAAAATGTGGGAGGATAGACAAAGCTCATGAACTATTTGACACAATGCCTCGAATAATTGTAATCTCATGGAATACACTCTAATTAGAAAAGTCTCATCACTGCCCTCATAGCAATCTATCAATTTTTTTAAGTGTCTATTGTGTTATACCCAATTTGGGACATGGGGTATAACAAAATAGACACTAAAATAAATTGAGAGATTACAATTCTTTGAGAAATTTTGTCAAATAGTTCACAAGACTTTTCTATCCTTCCACATTCTATATAAATTTTAAAAGGGCATCTACAACCACAACATTTGAAAAAATTAATCTTCATATTATGCTTTGATGGATGTCTATACCTTGTTCCAAATCTCCCATATTAAGGAAACCAATAAGGATTTTGGTGAAGGTTGTGGAATTTTTCTTTGCATCTACCAATTGCATTTGTTTGAAAGTTTCTAAAACCTTTTCAACAAATCCATTATGTGTATATTCTAAAATCATTATAGTACACAATTTCACATTTATTTGGCTTTGCATCTACCAATTGTATTTTCTTGAATTTCCCTACAATATTTTCAATGTAGATCTCTTTTGTGGATATCTTATAGTCCTTGTAGTCCACATCACTTTGTTTTTTGAAGAAACTATTACCATATATTTCTTATTTATGTTCTTATTTTGCATACATGTTTATAAGTTTGATATTACAATTAATAATATTAATTTTGGCAAGACATTAAAAGATTTTGTTGATTTTAAAAATATATGCATCCCAATGTAAAAATGCCAACAATGGAAGCAATGATTGTAACACATAAATTTTTATGTAGTATACAATTCAAAGGATCATGTTACAATTTAGGGTTATGATTGGGTTTTTAATTAGGGTTAGGATTTAGTGTTCGGGTTAGTGTTAGGTTTAGAGTTAGGGTTAGGGTTAGGAAAAATAATGTTAGGATTAGGGTTAAATTAGGGTTTATGTTTTATGGTTAGGGTTAGATTTAGAGTTTTGGTTATGGTTGGGATTAGATATGAAATTAGGGTTAGGGTTTAGGATTACAATTAGGGATTATAGTATTAGGGTTATATTTAGAATTAAGTTTTAGGGTTATTGTTATGATTAAGGGTTGTTTTTATATTTGGCTTAGAGTTGGGGTTAGGATTAGGGCCATGGATAGGGCTAGGGTTAGGTTTAGGGTTATTAGAGTGAATGCAACTAATTAATAAAAGAAAAAATATTTAGGGTTAGGTAATTAGGGTTAGGGTTGGGGTTAGAGTTTTGGTTGTGGTTAGGGTTATAAAGATAGGATAAAGGTGAGGGTTAGGGTCAAGGTTAAGGTTTCGAGAAAAAGGGTTAGGTTATGATTAGGGTTAGGGCTAGGTTTAAGATTTGGATTATAGTTTAGGGTGTAGCATTTGTCTTTAGTTTAGGGTTACAATTAGGGTTAAGGTTAGGGTGTAAGTTAAGGTTAGTGTTAGGGTTAGATTAAAATTAGGATCATGGTTTAGGGTTTAGGGTTAGGGTTGTGTTTATGTTTAGAGTTACAATTAAGATCATGGTTTAGGGTTTAGGGTTAGAGTTATGTTTATGTTTAGGGTTGTGATAAAAAGGATTTGGGTTATGGTTTTGAGAAATAGTGTTAGGGTTAAAGTTATGGCCAGAATTACATTAATGAGAAAATGATGGTTTACTTTCCAGGTAAGGGTTAGGATTAGGTTTATTTTCAGGGCTAGGGTTAAGGTCAGGGTATGAGTCAATCTTATGATTAGGGTTAGGGTTATGGTTAGATTAGGGATATGATGTTAGGTTTCAAGAAAAGGTCTAAATTTAAGATTAAGCCATAGTTGGCTATAATGAGCATGAGAAAAAATGGATCTAATTTCCTTTTGTGGGAAAATAATCAACTACGACTTAAACTTAAATTTAGAGATTACCCTAAACTCTAACCATAACCATAAACCTAATCCCAAACCTAAACCTAAAGAAAGCACATAACCTAACCCTAATTATAGTGTTTGAGGCTAGGCTCAAACACTATATAACCTAACCCTATATAACCTAACACATAACCTAGCACTAGAAAAAATTTCTTCTCCCAAACAATCTCCTCTACTTCTATTCACGCCCACTGGAGTTGCAACATTCAACATTGGTGCTTCAACCATTCATTCAAAGCTAAGAATTCCAATAAGAGATTTCAATGAACTAGAAGGGACAAGACTTAAAACTTTCCAAGAAGAAATATCACATGTCAGATACATATTGATAGATGAAATGAGTTTCTTTGGAGAGAGGTTGCTTGAAAACATAGATTTGAGGCTTCGACAAGCATTCCCAAAAATTAGTAACCAAAGTTTTGGAGGTGAGTTCTGGATTAAAATTGCTAACTTTGATAACTTTACATTACAATATTTTTTATCCAATTCTATTATAGTTCCTTCTATACAAATTCATACTTATCAATTTAATTAAATATTTTATATTTAGGCATATCTACATGATTTTAGTTGGAGACTTGGCACAATTACCTCCAGTAAATGACATGGCTCCATATGAAAGAAAAAGGTGAGAAAAGATACTATGGGAAGAATTCAAAATGGTCATTACATTAAGTTGTGTTTTTCAACAAGATGGACAAAATGAAGAACAACAAATATTTCGTCAAATTCTAACAAACATTAAGGATGTGAATCCCACAATCGACGATTGGATGTTGCTTATGTCAAGAACAAATGCAAGAACCAATGCTTCAGAGAACGAAGAATTTGAAAGCAATGTTCATTTGTACTATAATTATTATTAATCTAATACAATATTAATATTATTAATAATATATCAATAATATTAATAATCTAATATAATTACTATTAATCTATAGATTATATATAATCTTAATATATCAAATATATCATTATAATTCATATAATGTAATAAAATATTGTTATATAATATATTAATATTATAACATTACTATTAATCTAATAATAATATAATCTTAATATATTAAATATTATATTATGATATAATATAAAATTAATAAATAATAATATAACATAAATAAATAATATAATCATAATACATAATATATCTCAATTAATATTGACATGTGTTTGTTGCCTGCAACGCTGCCGCTGAAACTAGCTTATATACCTTATATATAATCTATATAATATACGCTGAGATTTATCATTTTCGAGGCGTATTTTTCTTTGCTTTTTGCTTTTTTGAATCTTAAAAAATACGCCTCGAAAATGATAAATCTCGGCGTATATTATATAGATTATATATAAGGTATATAAGCTAGTTGTAAAAGTTGCATCAATACCCTTGTAATAGTCTCAATTTGTTTTAGTGTCTATTGTGTTACTCAATTTGAAACTCAGTTGTCATTTGTGTGTCAAGTTTGTTGAAATCCAAAATGATCAACTTTTAATAAAATCATAGATCATGTTGTCAAAATCTAGAATGTCAAATTATTAATTGTTTGTAATTTATTCATCAATTTTATTTTTAAATAATTAATAATAAATAATTTATTATTGATTATTTTTAATAATTTTAATTAGATGGTTATTTAAAAATATTTTTTAACTAATAATTTATTATTATGTGTAGTTTTGTAATTTTAAACAATTAATAATCTAAAAATTATTTTTAATAATTTTAATTAGAATTGTTATTTAAAATTCATTATTATTTGTAATTAATTTTTATTTTTAATTATTGTTTCTTGTTTCTTGTTGATTGTTTATTATTATCATCATCTAAAAATCTTAACTAAATATCAATTATGAATAATTTATTATTAATAGATTTAAAAAAAAAATAAAAAATATTTAATTGTTTTTAATAATATTAATTATTAATAATTTATTTTGTTAATAATTAATAAAATCTAAAAAGTTAGAATAAACTAAAACTATTACTCTTATAGGATATAGATATAGTCACGAGAGATTAAAATCATGGCAATACAAAAGTTAAAATATTCTATGAATGAACGAACATACACACTAAGTTCTCACTTTATAATCTAGTCCTCCCTTGCGTTGTTTCTTGCATTGTTTCCCCAACACACGTGGGATTAAAAATGAAAATATATTTCTTACGGGGAGAGAGAAGGTACCCGGAAATGGAATCGGCATCGACAATTGTGAAAACGAAAACGGCAACGGAAAAAGTGACGGGTTTAGAGGGGCTGCGGGCCCGACCACCTAAGGAGTGTGCCTCGAAACTTGTTTGATTTATTTGCATCTTGCCCTCTACTGTTGAGCCCTGTCACATCCGATTAGACCCCAAGTTCATCTTTTCTTGTTAATATAGTAAATTTATTTTTTACCTTTTTATTTAATTATTTATTAAAAAATAATTATTTTTAATAATATTTTGATTTTGATATATTTTGACTTTACATTTAGTTTATTATATTTTAATTTTTAATTTAGATTTAAGTTTTAAAAAAATTTAAGTTTTAATAATTATCAAAATAAATTTAATTTACAATTATTTGTCTTATTAAACTTTTAATTATTGTTTTATTTTTTGTAGGGAATGATTTTTTAATGGTCGTCGATCATCCATCAGTTGATCCCGACCGTTCCCCGCAATCTTGCGATGACCTCACCACTAAGTTTCAACTGATTGCAATATCACGAGCGAGTGCCACGTGTCTCAGTCAGCAGTGCCGAAGGAATAATCAAAGTGCTTTAATATTTATGTCGAGTTTTAATACATTATATGACAGGTTACTAAAGCGGCTACGAGATGCACGTGCTCAAAATCGACGGTGATGTTATAATCTTGATGAAAAGTTGCTTGACGGTTATGTTCAGTGTTGGTGACTGTATGAATGAACACGCTTATCGATGGTGGAGATCAATGGTTGCCCGCCATCACGTGATACAAAGATGCAAGGTATTTATTGATTGTGATATCAAGGGCGAGTGCCACGTGTCTCAGTCGACGATGCCGAAGGAATAATCAAAGTTCTTTAATATTTATGTCGATTTTTAATACATTATATGATAGGTTACGAAAGCGGTTGCAAGATGCACATGCTCAAAATCGTCGGTGATGTTATAATCTTGATGAAAAGTTGCTTGACGTTTATGTTCAGTGCTAGTGACTGCTATGAATGAACACGATTATCGATGGTGGAGATCAACAGTTGCCTGCCATCACGTGATACAAAGATGTAAGGTGTTTATTGATTGCGATATCATGGGCGAGTGCCACATGTCTCAGTCAGCGATGCCGAAGGAATAATCAAAGTGCTTTAATATTTATGTCAAGTTTTAATACATTATATGACAGGTTACTAAAGCGGTTGTGAGATGCACGTGCTCAAAATCGATGGTGATGTTATAATCTTGATGAAACTTTGCTTGACAGTTATGTTCAGTGTTGGTGACTGCTATGAATGAACATGATTGTTGATCGTGGAGATCAACGGTTGCCCACCCTCGCGTGATACAAAGATGCAAGGTGTTTTTTTATTGTGATATCACGGGTGAGCGCCACGTGTCTTTCCTTGGCGATGCATAATGTGGTGGGACCTTGGCGCTGAGATGGAGATTACATCAACCTTTTGAAGGCAGTCGTTTGATAACTTCTCAAACACAAGAAGATGTGATTTTGGCCCTATTAGGAGAAGAAAAAAAAACAATGGAAAAGATTTAAAAGTTGATTCTCAACATGAGAATGTATTATACTCATGAGGTAATAATAATTAAAAAATAAAAATGAATGTTATTATTGTAAGAAAAAGGATCACATAGTGTGGACTTGTATAACTCGAGCCAATGATGTTCTTGAGGGAGAACTTAAAGAAAAATCAAATGATGTTAGCTTAGACTATATATATTTGTTTGTTTCAATCAACATGTTTTGTTGTGAGGAATGTAAAACTTAATGGAGGGTGTTGGAATATTAAGATTAACATTAATAAATTCACCTTACTAACTTGTTTATTTTTGTTATTAAATAATTAGTTATATTCTTATAAGATATTAGTTCAAATGGGAAGGTATATTTGAAAGGCTTTGTAAAAGCCATATTGTAATATATTCCCAAATGAACTGTATGCTATAATTATTATTTTGAGTGTGTTTGTGTGCAGATATAAGTTCTCTTGACTTTTCCAATATATTTTGTATGCTCTATTAGCCATGACTTCATGATTAATTTTCCACTTTTGACACTACTTCTTACTAACTTTGCAAATGGCAGTTTACTTCTACTTAAAACTTGTGGTAATTTCATTAATCTCTTGCTACCTCTGGTGTTGAATTGGACTAGTTATGTCATCTAGGATTTGTTCCTCAAATTTTTTTACTTTTTTCAATTTTCTTTTATGATGGTTATACTTGTATTACCATGAATGGACATAAATTTGAGGATTTTGGGTGTTTTCATTCAATTTTTCATGTTTTCCCCTTAGCTCCTACTTTATGTGTGTTTTTTATGGAAGCCTTTGGATATCTTTTGGTTAATAGTATTTCATGGAACCTTATTAAAGGTGCTACTTTTCGTAACTCTATAGCCCAACTATTCAATGGTCATTTTTCTAATGACTCCTTTCTCACTCTCTTGGAGGACAAATGTGACATTATTTAGGATATTCAATGCCTAGATATTTTTTGGAAAGCTTTAAGGTCAAATATAGTGGCATAAAACTCAATGTTATAGGAAATCATTCTTAGCCAAGCCCAATTGGTTCAATTCCTATGGATAGAAGGGGGTTGATCATAAGGAAGTGTTGAGATTCCTAAGCATCTCTTTTACCTTTTAGGTTTCTCCTTCTTGTTTAAGGAAACATATCATTTTTAGAGCTGAGAAAAATTATCATATTAAATTATGAAGCCCGTTTCTTTGGCAAGGACATTCCATGTGTGTTCAAAAATTCTTGTTGCACACATTTCCATTACTCATGTTGCTAAGAACCTTGCAAATCCTCATATTTGAAGATTGAAAAAATCCTAAGGTATATTTTATGGCCTCCTTTTAACCAAGGAAAATGGTTTCACAAAGTATCCTAGGAGTTTTATTATTTCCCTCATGACTATAATAGGCTTGGCTAACTTTATATTCACTACTCTAAATGGCACCATAATAGGCTTTGCTTGCTTTATATTCACTACTCTAAATGGCACCATAATTTTAAATTTAATTAACATACTCTAAAACCTAACTAAACCAGGTTGTAGCTTGTCAAATTGGACAAGTGAAAGGTCAATACCAGCGCCGACGAAGAGTTTGGAGCTAAAACAAGGTCAATACCAGCGCCGAGGATGAGGTTGAGGGAACTTAGGGAAAATCGATGACCAAGGGACAATGAGTAC
Organism: Sequoiadendron giganteum; assembly: GCA_007115665.2. Classification (NCBI taxonomy): domain Eukaryota; kingdom Viridiplantae; phylum Streptophyta; class Pinopsida; order Cupressales; family Cupressaceae; genus Sequoiadendron; species Sequoiadendron giganteum. The sequence goes on along the minus strand of CM021102.1, from coordinate 617,000,226 downwards.
TGTAAGTTTGGCACCCCCATTCTCTTTAACCTACAATTTCATTCCTAGTTTCCAAAGATCTTCTTGTACATTGGCCCCCGATTCTCGTAAAATGGTATAAGATAAGACAAAAAAAATAAAATAGCTTAGTCTTTCACATTTTTATAGTGATTACTAGAGGCACATTGACCAATTCTTCATAATAGAAGAATTTGATCATACTTTTCCAATGATGGCATTATGAGAAAACCTTAGGTTAAATGAATAATTCCTAGCTAAGTTCTTGAAATCATGTCCAACCATATAAGAGAAGACCACTGCTATGTGTACTTGGATAACATGGAGAAAGGCTCTTTGGGCTCTTTCATCAATCTACGTATTGTTAAATTTTAACACCTAAAAGTGAGAATGAAGAATCTTTCCTAGGATGGTGGCCAATTATGCTTCTCAACACCTAGATTACAAAATCCTTGTCAATATCATTGCCATCACAATTAAACCTATTGCTTGAGATATAGTCATAGAGACAAACAAATTGGCTTTCTTGATAGTAGATACATTCTAGACAATTCAATCCTTGCATCGAAGATTGTTGAATGGGCCCAACAAACTACTCATGATGCCCTTACTATTAAGTTAAAAGTTTGACAAGGCATATGATTGCATGAAATGTCCTTTCATTTATAAAAGGCTCAAATGGATTTATTTTCAACCCTAAATTATTATAACACATTCAAAATTACAAAATACCAGTTAATGAAGAACCTTCATTTGAAGGTGATGTCGTCATGACCTTTGAATGAAGGACCTTCATTAAAAAATGATGCCATGTCAAGAATTTCAAATGAAGGTATTTTTTATTTTAAATATTTCATGTCCAAAATGCTTTATAAAAGGAACCTTGGCATGAAGGACCTTCAAATGAAGACCTTAATTCAATGGTCCTTCATTAGAAGATCCTTCATATGAAGGTTCCTTTAATGCCATCCCATTATAGCTCTTGGAGTTGTTAGAGATATTTTTGTTTCGAAGTAGAGATTGGACCATCAAACAATGTCACCATGACTCTACCAAGATATCTATCAAATTGATAAACCCTGACTTAACAACCACAAATTCACAAGAAAATTGCCCCTATTAGCCCTAGGGCATCAATTCAATGCCAATTTTCTTGCTTTAAAAGACCCCTAAATGCAATGAACCTCTATCATACCATGATGCACACCAATCCACCAAGTTACAATTCCAAGACAGTGGGTGGATTGGTGAATGTCATTTCTATTTAGCCCTCAAACCCTTACATAGGCAAAATAGGGCAGTCCCTGTAAATCTGGTAAAGACGTGCCACTCCAGTCATCAAAATTCTTTACCAGTTCCTTAATCTTCCTACTCAAATCATCAGGTAAGGATTGAAAACCTTGCAATGATTTTACAAAAAACTTGAGTAGGCCTTAATGATTGGGTCCTGTTGTCTGAATTGAATCTAGAGGCCTTATACATAACATCTAGGTCATTGGCCCTAGGGATCCACTCCTCAACTAAAGGTAAAACTAATTCCTGATCCCTAGTAATGTTTCTTATTGAATCTAAGAATAAAGAATATAAAGAATAAATTGATAGTAATCTACCATCAACTCCCTAATTCAAATGCCTAAAAACTGTGTCTACAACTTCATTTTGCTTGACAACTGCTCCCTTCTCACTTGATTTTAGAGCTGCCTGTAGCTCTCTAATCTTATTAAGCATCTGCTTTTTGGTGGGATCTATAGAGTACTCAACCTCCTCTTCAACTGGATCTAATGAAGGACTAGGAGCAAGAGTCTGGATGGGGGACCCAGGAGTAGAAACAATTGGAGAAGTTGGAGGTACTGATCTTGATGTAGAAGGTATGGCCAAGGTACCAGGAGCACTAGAAGATTCCCCCACATGTCTGTACTTTAACTCGTTTACCTCAGTTTGCAACTCAACATTCCTTTGCTGCATTCTACTATACTCTCCAATAATGGTGTTATACTTCTCCATCAAACTTTTCTTCTCAGCTGTCTTTTGGGCCAATTTGGCCACATTTAGAGTCAAGTTTGTAGCTTTTATAGTTGAATTTTCAGAAACTCTTTTGATTATTAACCCTCCCCTTAGGTTTGGGCTAATATCAGTAACATAGGGCACGAGCCAACCTAAACTTAGGAAGTAATAAAGTTAGGAAAAATATTTAACTCAATTTATAAAAAGGGGCCCGACCTAGATGAAATAATGAGACATAAGTCATTTTAATACCCAATCCAAAAAGGTAACGGCCAAATATATCTCACCCAAGGTTTTACATGGAACATTAGGATTTTTATGAAAGCCAAGGTAAAACCCAACCTTAGGTTCCTCCCAAACAATGTAACAAGCCAAGACAAGGGAAAAACATAAATGGAATTCAAAAAATAAGATTTGAAACTCCATCAAATCCACCATGATGCACACCAATTGACCGAGTTACAGTTCCAAGACAATGGGTGGATTGGTGGATGTCATTTCTATTTATCCCTCAAACCCTTACATTGGCACAATAGGGCAGTCCATGTATTTGATTGTTTAATCCCACAAAATAGTGATTGAGAACTTCAAAACAAATGAAAATGAAAGGGAACACATATATTTATCTACACCAATGATCTCAGAGCATTTCAAGCTTGTATGGATCCATACAACACAAAAGAACTTTAGAAAAATTGTAAAAACACAGAAAATTGCTTCAAGAACGTGGTATCTAATATGAAATTTTGGTATCAACTCCTCCAACAATTGCAATGGGATGGGAATAAAATATGATAGAATTGGGATAAAAAATGCATTGTTTGAAGCATCAAACCAATATGCAAAGATGAAAGAAAGTGCTAACCCCTTAAACTGAAAAAGTTTCTTTTAACTTTAAGTTTGTTGGGTAGCCAATTATTTTAAGTTATCAAATCCTACCATCATACATAATCAAAATGTTGTTGTTTCAAATGACTATGAGCACTAACTTTCACTATTTGAAGATGTTGAAACCTTGACATAGAGAATTAGAACATTGATGCAACTACTCATCCTACCTTAAAACATACCAAAAGTCTCCTAGCAATTAGACATAGGAAGATTTAAGATGATTTAAACATTTTTTATTGCCAAAGCATAAACTTATGATGACTTTACTAGGCCTAGTACACACTCCCTCCCCGTTAACCACTTAGACATATGGAAATTAAATGTAAATTTGCTGCTATTTTTAGTCATGTAGGTGTCCAATAAACCACTTGGTGGTGTTCCCCTTCAAGTTTATTTACTTGAATGAAGAGCAAAAGTCCTTTGATTACAATTAGAGAATACATTTGACGCCTTGGTTGTGTAACTGGTGGACCATAGTTATATTTAACACTTGCTACAAAGTTTGGGAGTTAAAACGTTAAGTAGATTTGATTTGTGATGGACACATTTGGACGGTAGTAACAATAACTTGCAATCTATCAAGACTTGATTACTTTATAACCTGTCAAATTCTAGCGATGAAATGATAGATTAATCATAATGTCACCTTCAGATCACATCACCATGAAAGAACTTCATCCAACATCCTTATGAGTGCAGGTACCACGAAATAGGTATTTGTCAGATTTGTCTTCCTTGAGCGAGGGAAATTAAGGAAGAGAAGAGGAAAGCGAGACATGTAGTAGGTCTAAAAGAGGGAGATCAACTAGAGATCAAAATATTACAAGAAAATTTCGTAAACACATGGAATTTTTTCTTGCTGAAGGGGGGTCATGTTCTTATGATAATGAGAGCATAGGTGACATCGAGGTGACCTTGAGGTACAAACATCTACAGAAACAATGGGTACCCAAGGAATTTCCTCCAATAAACACTAATATTTGTGTCAACGAGAGGATATATCGCATAGCACCATCGTCATTACATGGTTTGGGCCTATTTTGCATGGACAACATAAAGGTCTGTTATGACAAAGTTACTGAGTTGATGGAGTATGTTGGACCCTGTTATAGTTACAAAGATTGGATGCAGTTGGTTCGATATACACGAAGTATGCGTAGGTATGCACTATCAGCAAATTATATACAACTAAAAGATAAGGATCAAAATAAAGGAGTGGCTAGGTACATTGATGGGAGGCCAAAAACATCAGGGAATATTGCAGGGTTTATAAATAGTACATGACCTAGGTCAACAAATAAGCAACCCAATTGTATATTCGAGGCGCGAGAGAGAAATCGTGTATTCGTATGTGCGATAAAATCAATAACTGTAAGGGAAGAGTTGCTAATCGATTACAATTTGAATCGCTTAGATACAAACACAATTACTATGGGGGTGGTATGTACTATATACCATTTTACCTAACCTCCAATTAATGACTCCAATATACCATTTTATTATTATGTTTTTTTTGTAAGTCTATTGGTTTCATTTCGGTAATGTTTTTTATATTTAATGTTTGTCACAGCAGGACATTGATCATACAAGGAAGGCTCCGACCTAGAGCACAGATCATGATACATCTTCAAGCGCTTCTATCTGACAGGTTTACCTCATTGTAATTGTACAAATTAGATACGAGCAAAATGTTTTATTATTATGTTTTTTTATGAGTTTATTGGGTTAATTTCGATAATGTTTTTAATATTCTTGTTGTAGTCAGCTAATCGGGGAAAGGCACTAGCAGTACAGGAGAACATCCATATGGAGGTGCAGTCACTATTATGCGATGATGACATCACATTTTCCACAAACCCTGTGGATATGATGAGGAAGGCCCAAAAAAAATGCAATCAAGAAATCCTTCAGTTGGTATTCGTAGTGCCTCAAATAGATGAGATAAGAGAAAGGGTTAAAATATTATCTGAGAGAGCACAAAAATTGCAAGTAAGTTTTCATGAGATCTTTAATTATAACATAAGTTCATTCATGGTTTTATATTTTGTACTCTTTTATGTCATGAAATAAAATATGTGTTGTTTTTACAAGATTATTTGCATCCTCATCATGCTGCTGGCCATGATCAAGGTACTGCAAGTGTTTCTTGGGAAGTAGGGGATGATACAAGTGTCAATCCTGATCTTCTTGTGCATACAACACATCATCCGACCCCATCATCTATGCCTATATTGTCGACTAAAATGTCGGCAACACATACCATGCAAGCATTCGGTAGTCCACCCTCTGGCAGCGAACACATGCCACTACATGTGTCAGTTTCTGTGGATGCAAAGGCCACTAGTACTGGTGATGTTTTAGCAACATTTCCTGGATCTTCCCGTATTACTAGTACGGGAACATTTTCGATCATATTTGTGGTGACCGAGGATTTCCTTCCCATAATGATAGAGAAGGTCCCAGGTACTTTAAAATATTTTAATTATTATAATATATAATCCAATTAAAATTTACTTATTGATCACTCTTTATAGACTAATGATCCCATGATCATTTTGCAGGAAATGATGTTTTTTATAAACATCTAAGTGATATTACATTGGAGCTCTTCGGGCCCACCATACGTAAACAGTGGAATGCCCAAAATCAAGATTTAAAAGATGAGCTCATTAACTGTTTAGTTGTGTTGTTCGGTGATAAAACATTCAACCGAACCAAGGTCCTTAAGAAAGCTGGTACCTATCTAAAGTATGTGAGGGACCAATATAGGTCACATTTAGAGAAGAACATAAAGTACGAGCGTCCCCCCATGATTCTGGAAAGGGAGTGGAAGGACTTGGTGTCAGATGGAAAGGAGAAGGCTGAAAAGAAGAAAGGAAAGACACCACCGGGCCAAGGAAGGTATGTGATACTATCAACAATTTAATTATATACTGATTACTCTTTTTTTTTACATAATCTAGCGTATTTCAAAATTTTCATAGGCTGCCCGACACATCGAAGGAAAGAAAGGCAAGACTAGAAAAACACGGGCAACACAAACTTGGCTCTGGTGGTTATATGAAAATAGCTGCACGATTTGTAAGTATCAATAAATGAAATATTGCATCCAAATAATAAATTGCAAACAATTTTGGTTTTATCACACCATAGAATCAAAATTCATGATCGCTTGCAAAAATGTAGGGCTTTGATTTCAACAGAGTGCCCACAGAAGAGGACCTAAGGATTGCCTTCCACCAAGGCTATGGAGCCTTGACTGAACAGCTAAGAGTCTCGACTGGGCAAACACAATCTTCCACTGCATCCAACACGCAGGTAAATAAACTCAATAAAGTTTATTTCAAATTGAATACTTGTGAAATCTGTTCAATATTAATTTCCACCATAATAATGTGCCTATTTGTTTTACATAGATAAGCAATGATAATACTGCACATGACATTGGAATGCAGCCTGGTGAGGGTGGAACACAACCTGCTGATGAAGGCCATGGTGTGTATCCCGGTACTGGATGTATTCATGTGCTATACAAAACACAGTATGGATTAATACAATTAAACATATTTAATTGCATTTGGTGTATTAATCAGTGTAACCTTTCGTGTTTCAACTTTAGAGCATGTAGAGCATGATCAACATGTTGAGCATGATTAGGCTAGACAAGATCAGGAACATGATGTGGCTCCATTAGGTAAAGAGGACTACTCTAATGTTCTTTTAAACATATTTAATTGCAATTGGTGTATTAATTAATGTAATCTTTCGTGTTTCAACTCCAGATCAGGATTTAGAGGGTGTTCAGCATGTTGAGCATGAGGCTATAAGACAATATTAGGAACATGATGTGGCCCAATCAGGTAAAGAGCAACACTCTGATGTTCTTTTAATTAATGAAATACGTGTAACAATAATAATAAAACATATCAATTTAACATTTCTTTGCTATTGCAGCAGACCCCCCCTTGCAGCCGCGTCCACATTGTGAGTACATGACTAGGCATACATTAAGATATCGAGCATAGCTCATAACAACTCAAGGGGGGACAAATGATTTTAAAAATGATACTCCACTTCAACTTTAGTTGCAAAAAGAAACAAAAAAAAAAGTGATTGTAATCATATTATGATAGCCATATTTTTGATAATATGTAAAAACTGAAAAAATGAAATATGTAAATGAATGAATGTGAACATGTTAATGAATAAATGTTATATGTTATTAATGGATGAATGAATGAATGTTATATGTTATTAATGGATGAATGAATGAATGTGAATATGTTAATGAATGAATGTTATATGTTAATGAATGAATGTTATATGTTATTAATGGATGAATGAATGATTAATGTTATATGATCGAGTATGGGGAATTGAGAGTGATGTGAAGGGGGGGGGGGGCTAGGGGCCAAATGAGCTTCCACCTTCATGTGGTTGGCCCTATTAAGTAGAGAATATTAAACTATTCTCAAAACAAAGAGAAGCTCAATAAGGTAAGTAATGCACTTTTCAATATAAGAAATGCATCGTTTGAAGCATCAAACCAATATGCAAAGATGAAAGAAAGTGCTAACTTTTCACTATGAACACTGTGTTGTGTGTGGATTTGGTTTCAAAGCTCTATTTTTTATTTTTATTTTAGTGGTCTCTAAAATTTGACTTTTGTGCATAACAGGTTAGTGGAAAATTTGACAGCTCTGAAGGGTTTAGAGGCTTGATTGAGATAGATACATGAATATTTGGATCTTGTTGTTGATGGGAGGCTTCCACTTAACTATGGAATTTTGTACCATCTGCAAGTATGCTAAAATATCTCTACTTACATTCATTCAACTTACTGTAGTATAATATCTGACAAAAATCTCCTTTTCATTATACTTGGATGGATTTTCATGCTCTGTTCCAAAGCACATGTTTTAAAACAGGCAAGAAGGATGTTGGCAAGGGTTAAGGAATTTGGCTTTACACCTGCCAATTGCATAGTTTAGTTCATTCATACAACATATTGCCAATGCGTTTCACAATTGTTGGAATCATATCCTATAATTACAGAACTAGTAAAATTAAAATATGTAAGTTTCAAATATGACATTACATATATTTCTATGAATTTTTGAAAGAAAATATCAAAATGGAGAAGAATTAAAAAAATAATCTGCATAATTTCTAAGAGATCAGGGATTTTTTTTACAGAGTTATCTTGAATATATTTAAGACAAAAGGGTATGTGCAGGATCATGATGGGCCAAAAAGTGGCGATATGTAAGCCATATGATGGTCCATGTGGCTGACGACTTTTTTTTTACCCAAAATTGATGAAATGAAAAGGGTTTTTGGAGGAGATTTTCACTTTCCACCAATATAAAATATTCTTTACTTTGAATTTAATAAATAATTATTATTCATTTTTTATTAGAATTACGAATAATGTCCCGATTGATAGGCTGATTGAAAAACATCTATAACTTTCAAATGGTATCACATTTTTTGAATCCGAAACATGCGTCACATTCTATGATTTGCATACTATAGGATTAAAAAAGAAAAAAATGAATTTCATTAATTTTTGACCAAGTTAAGGTGGTTAGACAGATGAGCTTTTATATTTTTTAAAAGTTGTAATAAAAAATTCATAAGTAATTATTTACTTGGAAAAAAATTATAAAAAAATATGCATCACATCAGGACATGAGTCCTCTACTTATATCTAAAATATTATAAAAAAATATTATCATTTTATTGTGGTTAGGGTGGTCAGACAGACACCTACTTCTTATTTTTACCTTGAAATTTAAATACTACTGCATTGACATTTCAAATTTTCACCAAATAGATTTAAAAAAATAAATAAAGGTCTACTAGTTTAGAAACTACATTCAATTTTCTACAAATTCTATTTTTACATTTTTTTGAAATAATATAGATAACTTATTCAAATTTTTACGTCAAGTTGTCTAACTCTGATTTTTTGTCTTTTTATTGCCACTTAAGGGCCTGTTTTTTCCATGATGATCCTGCACATACCCAAAAGTAACTTATACAGATTGAAGCAGAATATCGGTAGTCTAAAATCACCAGTCAACACATCTTAGTAGTATCTCAATTCAAGAGAACTAGGTCCACTATCCATTAGCCAATAAAACAAATAAAATCAATTCATAAGATTATTCTGTTCTAATAGGGTTGACTGGTTGCTTGTTTCTTTTTGATTGTTAGGAAGTCATCAATATACACTTGGTTTTCCCGCCTTCTCTTGCCTCGTGGCCAGAGAGTTTCTGCAGAAGGCATCAAAGTAACCTTCAAGATTGACAATGGAAATGAGTAAAAGGTCAGTATAACTTAATGCTAATTGGGTATGATTTTATTTGTTCAATACCAATTTCGATTCATTTTCTGCTCACACTACTTTTATTTACATTTATGTTTTGCTAATATTCATTTTCCTTTACATTCATATTCTTCTATACATATTGTGTTTACAATAATGTTTTCCTTAATTTAATCTAGGGGAGAGGACCTAGTACCTAAGCAACTTTCAATGTCATGCTGTTAGGATTTACTGTGAAGCTAATCCAAAGTTTTTCATTGCTGCTCAAGGCCGTATTGCAGTGCTTTCTCTAGGAATCCCACATGATCCCCATCAGGTATCTTCTCTTTGTAGTCTCTAAATTTCTTAGAAGAAATCAACAACCATTTTGTCTAAATGTGGCTCCTTGTTTACACATTAATATCTCTTTTGGCAGCAATGGATCATAGTGGATTCATGGGGTCTTAAAGAGAAGGCTCTCAAACATGGAGATCAAGAGTGGGACCAGGTAAAACCATTCATAATCATGCTCATATTTTTTTATTGACTGTCTAAGAGCTAAGTATCCAGGATAACATTCTGTATTTTTCTATTGAATTTCCAGAGAGAATAAATTTGGGTTTGCAATCCTATTTTTTAGTACACTAGCTAAGTATCCAAGACGCACTGCAATACTTTTTCTCACCAAATTGCTCATTTTCCACAAATTAAGATTGTAGTGTGTAGTTTAATATTCACTAGTTTTATTTTTTCTTTTTTAGCAAAATTAGAATCCAATTCGTAGGTTGTGCTTGCTGTCCATGACAGTCCCCTTGATCTCATGACTCATCATAGGTTTTATATTTTTCTCCAATTGTTGATCAACATCAAATGTGGCCATCATAATATCATCCATAGCCTCCATATTCTACAATTATGCATTGCTCATTTCTCATACATAGTAACCAAATAATGCAGGCCTAGAGCTTGGACTGCAAATGTATGCAAAAAATGATAAATCCCTGCCTCTGTAAGCCTAATTAAACACAACAACTGACATGTTGTTTGATATTTTAAACAGTCATATGACTGTCCTTTTTCTACCTTGTAAACACTTACTAATGCATACAATAATTTATTGAAATGCAAAGTTGAATGGCCTCTTAACTCTTGACACTAATGTTATTGCATTTGTCCAGATAGGGTTAATCATATTGTGATCTAAATTTTCATAATGAAGTCTTCCAATCTGTCCTTTAAATCTGAGCATTGATGACAATCCATCTTATCTTTTACTACCCCTATTAAATGCTCATGGTCTTGGCGCATCAACTTTCTCTCTTTGATTAACCTGTCCTTATGTCCTGTCATTATCGCCCCAATAAGTATTTTGATCCATTTGTATCTTCATGGACAAGAGATCATGTATCGCTAGGATATTCTATAGTTTCCCCGACGTGGTGAGTCTCCCCGATGATTATTCTTTCAATCTTTCAATCTCAACTATGTCGCCAAGATTCCTGCCAATGTAATCTTATTGGCGTCACATAGCGGGTCGGGTAGACATTCAGAACTTACTCCGATGGTATATGTCTTGCCGATATGCTTCCCTCGTGCTTCGTCGATGAGACAAGATGTGTATCTCACCGATGAAATGTCATCGTTGAGACCAAAATCTAGTCCTCCCGATATATCTTCTCAGGCAAATTTGATCACTATAATAGTCTTGATCTTTCACCGATATGCCTACATTTCAACAAATAGTTTTTAAAAAAAAAAAATTGCATTGTTCCGTCGAAATTGCGACAAACCGAAAAAAGTGTCTGACGAATCTGCAATGTATCTGACGAATTTTCACCATAATGACTTGCCTATTTTGTTATGAGTTCGAAAAAATTATGTTGTTAATCCAACGGTTTGGCAAAGGTATGCTGCTCGTGCTCCGGGTGTTGTTCGTTGCTAGAGCGACGAAACTGTCGTCTCGGTTCTGACGAATGTATGTCGTTGCTCCGACACTTCAGCGAAGGTATGTCGCCCGTGCTCCAGGTATTGTTCATCGCTAGACTGATGACACTTTCATCTTGGTTCCGATGAATGTATGTCCCTACTCTGACGCTTTAGCGATGGTATGCCACCTGTGGTCCAGCCACTATTCGTCGCGTGATCGATGAAGTGGGCATCGTAGTTCTGAAGAATGTATGTCGCTGCTCTAACGCTTCAGCGAAGGTATGCCGCTCGTGGTCCAACCACTGTTCATCACACGATCGACGAAGTGGGCATCACGGTTTTGACGAGCTTGCGTGGTGAGGTCAACATTTTACAGTCCGTTGGGATATAGACAAAAAGTGAGTGAAGGCGCCGATTTCTTCGATATATCGGTCAGCCGACAATAGATTGTCGAAATTACGATGAACAACCGTCAAAAATTGGGGTCAAATTTAGTAGTGTGAGAAAGAGGAAAATAGGCTAACTATTGAATACAAACTATTAAAATGCAAGTGTTGGAAAACACATTGTGATGTAAAAATGATCGAAGAACATAAACAAATAGCTACAAAAATGAAGAGAAGTGAAGGGGTGCACCTGGAATCTTGTAGAGAATTGGAATGGGGACTGGAAATGTTGTTGAATCTAGAATTTAAGCCTCCTAGGACACTTATGCCATTTTGGGCGACCTAGTCCTTTTTAGGGAAAATTCTGGAAAACTACTCCAAAGCCCGTTTCGGCCAAAAGGGTATCTAGATCTACCAAGATCTTTGAAAAAATAGGTTTAGAGGGACTAGGTCACCATTTTTGGCAACTTAGTCCTCTTCTGAATTTTTGAGGATCAGAAACTAGAAGTGGAAGCCCTCGGTTTGTGCTTTTTGTTGCTCCAAGTGTCCAGTCCCGAAAGTGAAGATTCTAGTCTATGAGTATCCTCCAAGCTTGAACTAGGGCTTATCCAACCTTGAAGAGATTGGAAAAGTTGTTGAATGTTCTTCCACCTTGGTTCTTTGCCAAATCTACCTACAAGACCTGCAAATCACACTAAGAGGGAAAAACTTGTTGATTGTTAGGGATTAGGGGTTTGCCTTAGTCAAACCCCTTTTGAGTAATCAAACCAAAAAAGAGAAATGATGTGATGAAGCATGAAACAAAGGAGTGATGGAGTTTACCTTGTCTTGATGATAGATCTTGTGTTGTTGCAACAATCAGCCCTTGAATGCCTTGGAGAGATGTCTTGATGAATTAGACTACTCAAACCCTAGATTGCTTGGGAAGAGTGGTGGATGAGTGCTTGAGAAGATTGAGTGAGTGAATGGGATGGAGAAAAATGAGACATGTTAGGTACCAAATGAGGGGAAAAACCCTTATTTATACAAGTTATGCCCTAATTTCCCGAAATAATACCATACATGCCGACCTTAAAGTTTTAGAGACAAAATCCTGAAAGAAATTTAGGTTTATTTCAATTTTTATGCCATATGGGACTAGGTCACCCAAGGTGGCAACCTAGTCCACCTGGGCATTTTTCATTGGTTTTCGGGGATTAAAAGGTGATTATTTATGTTTGTCAGGATTGTCTCACAAAACGCACTGAAGTAAGGCATGTATGTGTATTAAGGGGTCATTATAGCATAAGAAAGGGTTGATTTAGTGATGAAAATCCTAGGAAAGTGTGAAAATGTTTTACAACACCTTAGAACACTTTGGCACAAGGCTTGAAAATGGGTAAAAAGAGGTTGAAAAAGGTCCAAGATCTATAGGCAAGGGTCCAAATGAGTGAAAAGTGTCAAATACTCCACTTTTTGGCGACACACCAAGAATGATCCATTTCAAGAAGCGTTAACATGATTTAATCCTATGATAAAAAACATTGACAATATCCCCACCACCATTATGAGGATAAAAATCAAGATCCATTCGCCAATGATCATGTTGAAAAGGTCTTTAGCTCATCCAATGATAAAATCAACATACCTCAAGATACACTTAATAATCATGATCAAAATCCCTCACCAATATCTAACAATGATCCATTTCAAGAAATCTTAACATCATTTGATCTCATGGTTGAAGACATTGGCAAGGTTCCTACCACAATTTTTGAGGATAAAGTTCAATATCCATCCACCAATGATCATGTTAATGATGCCTCTACATTACCCAATGAGTTAGATGACATACCTCAATAATTTATTCCAAAGAATGATCAACATCTTTTACTAAAGTCTAGTAATGGACCTTTCCAAGATATATTGACATCCTTTGACCTCATAGTTGTAGATATTGAAGTAATCCTCAACTCAACACTTGATCCAAATCCACTCAAAGATTAAGATTATATTGTGCCACTACCCATGCATAATGAAGACATTTAAGAACCCTTTGCAAATAAAACATCCTTTGAAATTGATCCATGTGAAGAACATGAACCAAAGCATATTAAAGATAACACCACACTGAGTCAAGATCAAGGATCCATATCTCCAAGATACTACCATGATCTAATGGGTATTCTCCAATCCATACAATATGTCGTAAACAATGATCATATCCATATATCACATACTCCTCCATCTACCCATGAGATGCTAACTCCTAATGGACATGTAGATGATCTTCATCCAAAACAAGAGTCTCATACTCTTGATGTCATTACTAAGGAACAAGAGTCTCCTACTCTTAATATCTTTACACATGATCAAGGAATAGCAGAATCCATAGACATCAAAAATTTATCATGAAGAAGACCTCTTCATGGATGGTGAATCAGAAACATTCTTCGAAGAGCAAGCATAAATGGATCATGAGGAAGATACCTATATGGATTGTAAAGCATCAACACCTTTTGAAGAAGTATCAAAATCAAATACATCCTCCATATAGATTGAAGAAAGTGAGTATAAGGATATAAAGCATTATCAAGAATCAACAAAGCTAAACAATCTTGAACAACAGGGAAATGGTTTATCAGCAGCATAATCAAAGCATTCCAATAATACTCCCATAATACTAGGGGAAACTTTATCTATTGCAAACACCAACATGGGGAGAGCGAAGAGTCCTTACAATGAAATAGCTACCAATACTCCAACCATTCATATCATGAGTCATCGTCCATACATCATTCCACCCCCTGATTGGGACCAACCACAAGAAAGAGGTCTATATCAAAGAAAAGAGAAAATTATTGAAGCAAAAGAATCAACAAAGAAAAATGGACAAGAAAAATTCAAATGGACACCAAAGAAAAATAAAAAAAATCATCTCAATCAAAATCCATTAGTCAAAGAAACTATGGGGCAAAGTAAAAAATGGAAACGTATCCATCAAAGTTGTCCATCGATACAAAAGAAAGATTCAAGAGCGACCTACAAGGCATATCAATAAGATGGTCCCAATCGAATCTCCATATCCACCCATAATTTCTCATCATCCCAAGTTTGGAGAATCAAAGATTCCAAACTGTCGACCAAGGGATCTGCATCTCATATCCCTCAATGCATTCCACCATCCATGGTATCCAACTCTTGTATTGACTGTGTATTGGTAGCAACTCTTTATCTTAAGGAATCTAAGGGAACTCTATCATGATGTACACATCTAGATGAGGTTAACTCCGACATCAAAAAAGTAGATAAGAGAATATAGGGGTTACATTCAAGTGCCCATATCCTAACAAAGAAAATCCTCCAAGTAGGATATCGTTGGCACATCATGAAAAAAAAATCTATATCAACACTAGAAGTGTCTACATCCGCACCATCAGGTGGTTCAACATGAGCATAAACTTTCAAAATATCAAGAGAATAGTCAAGAGAAAAATCGTCCTCTAGTGAAAACTACTTTGGTGGCGCTTTGGACAAGTACCATGATGAAAACCTAGCAAACATGCATCATGAGTAGAATTGAGCATCTATATTTGTATCTAAATTTGAAATCACCTCAATAAAATGCACTTTTCCTTTCCCCAAACATCTATGCCCTAGTGCCCATGGTTCTTTACAAGAAAAACATAGCTTTCTCCTTTGAAGTTCAAATTTAGTCACCTCATTTTCTTTTTTACCTGCTGTGTTTGGCATAGTCTTTGGTGGAGGAATTGAAGGAGTCTTTTTTGAAAATTCCTTTTATTTTTCCATGGGTTTGGTGGTTTGGATTGATGGAAAATTTCTTTCTTAGGCATGGAGACTTCAAGCTATAAAATCCTCTTGATTGCCTCCTACAAGGTAGTAGGTGAGAATGCCTTAACTAGACCCTTAACAGGTTCTTCAAGGGCCTCCAAGACAAGGTATATGATCCTCTTTTCAGAAATTTCTGACACCATAACAACAATATTTTAAAAAATTTCAACATACTCATTAATGGAATATGTTTTCCTTAAGCTAGACAACTCTTTAAAATACTCCTCTTCATCCTTGAGATAAAAAATATCTATTAACATTTGACTGAAATCATCAAAAGAATTCACTTGATTATGGCCTTAACTATTTATACCATGATACCACCACTCATAAGCAACTCCTTCAAGGTGCAAAGTTGCATACTATATGTCATCTTCCTCTTTCATTGGATTGAGTGAGAAATAGGTCTATAAATTCCGTAACCAAGCTCTAGCTGAGATTTTATCGATTCCATCAAAATTAGGAGCTGGGAGTTTATTAATTTTTCTCTTGATTTCCCCTCCACTAAAATCTTGGTGATGTTCGTAAGCCCTTATAGTCACCATTCTTTGTATTTGAGTGACATAATCATTATAAGGGATTGCATTTTTAAATTCTTCATCTTGATTATAATAGGAAACTCTAATGGCTACTAGCTCCCTTACTAATTCTTCCAAGGGATTGGAAGGGAGATTAGATGTTGTAGGATCACCTTCAAGTAAGAAAATTGATTTGATAGTTTTAGAAGTGTTGTGTTGCAACTCTAAAGTGCTCCCTTTCTCCTTTAGTGATATTAGATTTTGGAGCCTTTCTGCCAATAATCTCATCACCTCTCTTGGCTTTGCAAAACTATCATTTTTTTTTTTACCTCTTTGTAGATCGTATATGAATTTCTTATGCATTTCCTCCGCATCAGCTATATATTTACTTTTTGGTTTTTCAACTTCAATCTTTTCTAAATGAGGGTTATTGGAAAGCTCTTTGTATTTCTCCCACTACAATTACCTCTTTTCCCTATCACTAAGTTGCATAAATAATGAAAAACCTCAAGCTGGCAAGATCACAGATCTGATACCATTGTAATATCCCCTACTCAAATTTATCAAATCTAAATTAAAATATTTCCCAATAGAACAAATTGGGTATGAGAGAAAAAACATTAAATCACTCCAAAATGAGATTGAATCAATAGAAACTATTATTGGATGTTTTAATGCATATTTGAACATGGAATTAAATCAATTTACTTCTGATAATAACATCCAATAGCAATGCACAACTTCTATATAAAACTCAAAAGGAAACTACAACTAGCTACTACTAGAACCCGAATCACAACATACAACTCCAAAATGAAAGTTGTTGTTCTGGACAAAGTACATGAGAATTGTTAGTGTAATTAATATTTAATTACACTTGCATAACTTTACTTAGGTTGAGCTAATTTTAGGTCAACATTAGGGTCGCATACTTTGCTTTTATAAAGCAAATCATCTCATTGTAATATTGAATTCCTGAATATATCATTTTGCACATTCGCATGCAAAGCTCTACTTTTTTATGTTTTCTCTTCTATGGAAGGTGTTTAGGTTTGTATTTCTGATCTAGGGTTTCTAACATGGTATCAGAGCCTTGACATGCAGCCCCTTCTCAAATTCTGGAGAAATTCATTGCAGAGTTCGTTCGGGGTTCCTCGAGGATTTCATGCCTTGAGTTCATCTATGAAGTGTTTTGGATCAGATCGGGCTTCACCATTGGATTCAAAGCATTGGAAAAAGTCAGGTTTGACTTTTATTTTGCAGATTTTGGCCATCGTTTGCCAAAACCCGTGAGGGTTTTAGTTTTGGTGATTTTTTGGAAGCTCTGGAGGTCGCCATTTTTTCGGAGCATTTTGAGCAGAAACGGAGGTCACCATTGCTTTGCAGCGGCCAAAAACCCTAAGATCGCCTTTCGTTTCATCCATTTTGGTGAAGTTGATCCGGAAGGCAAATTTTTTTGGCCAGGGAAGCCGTACGGCCTCCCCAACACGCTTTTCGAGGCACAAATTTCGAAAAAAATGCAAAAAAAACAAAAAATTGCGTTTCTTGGGTTTCGAGCCGTCGCTCATAGTCTATGTAGGCTTCGCCTCGGGCAGCCACCGGGTGGCCACCAGCCCACCGCCGCTGCCGGTGGCTCCCCCCTCCATCCGCCGCTCCACTCGCTCAGCCCCCGCGGGCCCTTAACGCCAGCGCGCGGTCGTATGGGAGATAGGGCGCTATGTGCCCAGCTCCTGGCCGCTTCCTCTGCATGCCGCCGGTCGTATGGAGAACCAGGGGCTCCGCCCCAACCCCCTGTCCGCCAGCTCGTGGTCACATGCAAGACCAGGGGCCGAAAGTTTTTAGCCCCCTGGGCTGCCTGTAGGTCTTATTGGCCTTTCTGGAGCACTTTCACGAAATCGGGTATAACTTTTGTGTACGGTGTCTATTTTTTGCAAACGAGATACCGTTGGAAAGCTAATTCTGGCACTAATCTATTCAATGTTTTAGTTTTTCCAGATTTTTCTCCAATTTTATTTTTCAGGTCCTTGAACTCAGATGTTCTGTTTTTCACTTCGGAGGGCATATCTTTTTACTCGGTGATCCTTTTTTCGCCATTCTTGTGGCGTTGGAAAGCCGGTTTAGTCCTCTACACAGATCCGAGGTATATTTTTATTTTATGTTTATGCATGTTAGGAATTCTCTCCTTTTGAAGTCATTGGGGATTGTAATAAACGAACTGATATAAAGTTCCATCGGGGGGGTTTCTTGCATAATAATCTTCATCATGTTTTGATGGAAACTCGCATGGGTTGTAATCTGGTTTCTTAGTTTCTTATTGGCCATATTTTGTCTTAGCTTGAAACATACCAGATTCATTTTGGTTCACACTTTTGAGAGCCTATGGTTAGTGATCCGCATCGGATCCATCTCAGTTTGAGGGCCACTAAATTTGTTGTTATTGTTCCTAAGTCTGTATGGTACTTTTTCCCATGTAAGAGTTTCAGTCTTAGTTTGGCATCGACATCGAGATTCACGGCTTCCAGATTCTGTCATCATCATATCATCTACTGTTGCTCTATGGATTCCAGGGTTGTTCTAGTTTGGAGTGTTCGAGTGTTCCGTGGCATCGGGTCTGTTGTCACATTATTATGATTCTGATATGGTTTCTTGTAGACAGAAGTATCTTTCCTTGCTTGCCAGATTGCGGTTCTAGTGTTACTCCACAGTGTTCTTCCAGTGCTTCTTTGCAGCAGTCATCTCATTGTAGGGGGGGTTGTCCCACTGGGTTTTCCTTCTCTACCTCATTATTGCATTTGTACATGGGTACCTGATCAGGCCTTGTTGCCGGGACCCATTCATGCTTTCTTGCATTCATCTTAGTTTTAGGTGCATGCTTATCTTAGTCTCCCTAAGTTGCACTTATGGGGGGGTGTTAGTGTAATTAATATTTAATTACACTTGCATAACTTTACTTAGGTTGAGCTAATTTTAGGTCAACATTAGGGTTGCATACTTTTCTTTTATAAAGCAAATCATCTCATTGTAATATTGAATTCCTGAATATATCATTTTGCACATTCGCATGCAAAGCTCTACTTTTTTATGTTTTCTCTTCTGTGGAAGGTGTTTAGGTTTGTATGTCTGATCTAGGGTTTCTAACAAGAATAATGTTCCAAATACACATATATTTTCTTCTAACAACAACAATACCAAGCTGATATAATAAATTTCACTCAACAAATCGAACTACACTTCTCTAGATAACTATTTGATAAAATAAATATCAAACCATGAAACCTTCAACACTGTTGCAACTTATGGATGAAATTGATTTGAAGACTCTTAGAGCCACTATCTTTGAGAATTTATATCCTTGGTTTACCAACCTTGGATATTTATTCCCACTTTGGTTTATTAGCCTCTACATGATCCACAACCCGTGAAATAAAAAACATAAGCATAGAATGAATGAAGTTTTCCAAAACAAAATTTTTAAGTAACCACTCCCAACCAATTTGAGCACCCAAATCCCAATGCCCATAATGAATATACTTGCATGCCAGGAAATAAACCCCTATTTCCAAGTGTGCATTAATCAATACACCACTCCAAGCTGATTTTGCCAAAATCAATTGTTGGCATGCAACAAATAAAAGCCAAATTCCAAATCATTTGCTTTTTCCAAAAAAGACATGCCCCATCTTGGACCCCAAAAGTATTTTATAAATATTAATTAATTTGTCACCAAGGTTTATTTAATTTAATCATATTGAGATGTCAACTTTCTCGGTTCATCCACATGACCTGATTTACTATTTTAGGAAACCCGAGCTTTCTAAAAATAGAAATTGCTAAATTTAGAAAGGGTACATGACACCATGTCACTATAATGATAGGGATATGTATGGGATTAACCTTGATATGGGAAGGAACGTTCTCTCATGGCCCTGATACCATTTTGGAGAACACAAATATCAAAGAACATGAAATAAGCTTCCACAAGTGAAAATATGAGCACAATAATATGTCCATCAATATACAAATGAGTGTATAATACAATGAGAAACCTTGCATATATAGGCAAGGTGGATTAGGTGAGAAGGTAGGAGACAATGAATTAATATCCCTCCAAATTTGCAACACTTGTGAGCTCACTTGACAAGTGTGTGAGCAAGAGGCAAGTATGTATATAATATGTGTCTCAAATTGTAAGACACCCAAAGTTTACCCTATTGATTTCACCTAAGTTTTAACTCAAAATGTGAAAAGATCAAGTTCAAAAATACATAGAAATAAATTTTTCCTTTTCAATAACCTATTGCACATTTGAAATAAACCCATATCATATTAAATTGCATGAATTAAATAGCATTACATAATCCCAAGTAATGAATTCATATTTTCATATACATTTGCAAATATAATCAAAATCATAATTACATAACATAGCTTACAAGGGATTAAATGTACAAGAGTACAATAGTCAAGATGTCAACATCTGGAACTCACATATTCATCTTCTTCTGTTTCTCAAGCTTCGACTGCCAACTACATAGGGAGAGCATCACCCAAGTGATTTTTCACCAACCACGGACTTACTGCGGTCCCCCACACATCTTTCTAACCAATAATTTGGCCCTACCCTTCAACAAAGAGTTTGGTATGGAAACCCTCTAGTATAATGCCTTCCTAAGCATGGTGTTATGTCCTACATAACTAGTGTTTCCATACACTGGATTCCTGCCTAACATGCACGACACTCCCTACTAGCTATGCAATCTTGGCTCACACTGAATTGAAAATGTGTATGCAGTGGCATCTACACTTTGAAATTTTTTTTGATATAAATAAATCAAATCCACTTTCTATGAAGCAGTGTCATATGTTCACCCACCCCCTCGCTCTACTTGGAAACTCAATTGACCATAAATAACCCTTGAATAGGTTTGACCTCAAAATAATATAACAAGATTCCCTTTCCAAAAAGTGATGACACACTTAGTTGATCTAACTGACCAAATATGTTAATCCCAACCTTTGGTTTATCCTAACCCAAGGAATAAATTGACTTCCTACTTTCAAGGAAATATGAGCATCCGAGAACTTTGGTTCTCTACTCTAGGATAAAATACTAACATAGGTTTATTCAACATCATATCCTAACAATGATGACATAATACTTCTAACATGATATCAATCCCTTTGCATTACTAACATCATAATTTATGCAAGCATATATGTAACATACTATCAACTAGATATCATCATAATTTATGCAAGCATATATGTAACATACTATCAACTAGATATCATCATAATTCCTTCTAAATAGTTTCACATAATTACGTCATGCAAACATGACAATCATAATATCTATATACATATATCAAGCTAATAAGATTTCTCAAACCAACTTGAATTCAATATAGCAATATGAAAAAAATCTATTCAATAGCTATAATAATCAACAACAATTTACACAAGAACTTGCAAACAATAGTAAAACATAGTTTCAAAAATAGAAAAGAGTAATGGATAAGAATAACTAAGCATGCTTGGAAAATATAGCTTTCCTAAAGAATTTGCAACTCCATGCTCAATGCCAAAGACTTTGTTTGTTTCCTTCTCCAACATAGCCTACTTCCAACTAACCATTCAATCTAAGCTCTCAATAATTTTTTTTTATCTCACAATAAAATTGCTCCTCTAAAATTACACAAATTGCTCTCAATAAACCCATAAATGAACAAAGTAATCAATAGCAAAATGATGATGAACAACGATGGATCCCAAAAACTAAAAGGTTTCTCTCTATTTATAAGAAATAAAGAGAAAACAAATGAGACAAAACAACTACCTATTTTTCCACCTTTCTCCTTCTATTGCCACCTCTATAACTGAAAAATTCATTTAAAACCAAATCTATAACTCTACTAGTCAACTAAGCTTAGCTAGGCACTATGTTTCCCTATTGTTGGCAGTTGAAAAAGTCATTTATTCAACACATATGAAGTCCAAAATGAAAATAAATTGTAATTCTTGGCCGAGTCATTGAAAACCAATTAACACATGCTCATTTACCAAATCAAAACTCTTCAATATGGATGTGCAGTTATGCATTGGTTTACTGCTTTCTCTCTAATTCCTATCATGGATTTTTACCTCTCTTTTTTCTTGTTCATAGTGCCCATTTTGATGCACAACAATTACCTATTTAGTGCTTTCAAACAACAATATATTCACA
Source organism: Sequoiadendron giganteum (assembly GCA_007115665.2). Classification (NCBI taxonomy): domain Eukaryota; kingdom Viridiplantae; phylum Streptophyta; class Pinopsida; order Cupressales; family Cupressaceae; genus Sequoiadendron; species Sequoiadendron giganteum. The sequence continues at coordinate 616,978,140 of CM021102.1, read as the reverse complement.
AGCCTCTTTTTCCAATTACGTGGCTTTTGACTTATTTTATTGCTTGGGTTTCAGCCATATGCGTGGCATATACTATGCATGCTTTTACACATCTTTTACTCACTTAAAAAATATGATATCATTATATCTATATCACATAATATCATGTGTGATACTTCAGCTTTAACACTTTCTTACTCCATCGCATTATTACATGCGAGTGGTATTTCATTATTACATTCAAAAAATATATATATACTATAATATTTGTTATTATAATATATATATTTAAAATCATATATTTTCCAACCTTGAGACACATATATATTAGTATATACGTATATATGTATATATATGCTATTAATTAAATATGCACATATTATTATTTAATATATATATATATATATATATATATATATATATATATATATATATATCGTGTGTATATATTTTTATTTGTATCCATACGAATATGCATATGTATGGCATATCCACGTATGAGTATACAGAGGTTTTTCAACCTACACATGCTCACATGCATAAATGTTCATATATATGAGTTATCATATATATACATATATATATTTAATATATATACATATCCATTTGTATATATTTAAATACACAGTATATATCATGCTTCAATACAAGAATTTAACACTATGACTCAAATCAACTAAACAATCCTAGAGAATCAAAGGTAATCACCCAAGCATTCCTATTAACCCAAAAAGCTATCACCAAGGTTTACTTACTGACTCATAGCCTAATCTGACTTGACAAATCTTGTATAACCTAGGCCATTAGTGTGTGCATTAACTCAAGTAGGTACATTAGTAGTTTTCATACCAACTTCCTCTCTTGGGTGATACTCTCCTTCTCCTCACTAGAGGGATCAATTATTTCTTGCATCCAACTTAGTTTATCATAACGAAGTTAGATGATACCATGATAATCATATTCATCATATATCTTTTGCATCACTAAAGCATTTAAAAAACAATCACTTCATAATTCATATTCATTCATCTCATTCATTAATTGGAATTCACTAAAACATAATCATGTATTAAACATATTTACTCATAAAAAGTAATAGTAATTGGTAAATACATAATGGGGTGTAACATGTCCTCTCTATTATGAATCATCATCCTCGATGATTTAGAGTATCAAAACATTAACATAAAACACAATAGATTATTTTCAATAACTCTCAAAAGTTTGCAGAACATGTGAAAACTTCTACTTAATCTCTAAAAAGTCTTCCCTAGTGGCAAAATCGTCTACACACTGGTCCCATTGGATCTTGCATTGTAGAAACTCTCTATTGCGTAGGTGAAGTCTACACATTTTGATTACTCTAAGAGGCTCAATCGTTACCACTCTTGGGTCTTGTACCTGTAAAGCATTCCAATCAATAACTTGATTATCCCCTACTATGTGCTTTTTGATGTATGACACATGAAAGACAATATGCATCCTGGCAAGAGTTGGTGGTAAAAAAATTCGATAAGCAATAGAGTTAACTTCTTTGAGAACCTCAATGAGACCTACATAATGTGGGGCTAGTTTGGATGAAATTCTAAACTTAATAGAACTCTTGTAAGGCTTAACTCTGAGCAAAACTTTGTCTCCCACTGAGAAAGGGTGGGGCACACATTTAGAATTTGCATCTCTTTTGTTTATCATTTGTCTCTACTAACCTTTTCTTTATCAAACTAACTTTCTCCTCCATCTCTGATAGCATATCTGGTCCAAGGCTAACCCTATCTTATAGGAGTTTGACACTTCCTTCCATACAATGCTCCAAACCGAGCCATCTTGATACCAAAATGATAAGAATTATTGTATGAAAATTCCACCAATGGTAAATAATCTTCCCATTTGTATTGTTTCTCCATGTAATACATTCTCAGCAGATCTTCTAACTCTTGATTCACCCTTTTTGTTTGACCATCTGTTTCCGGGTGGTATGCTAAAATTGTGTTCAACCGCACCCCAAGTGGAGAAAATAAGGTTTGTCAAAACCTTGATGTTATACGAGCATCCCTATCTAAAATAATTTTCTTAGGAACTCCATGTAACCTAAACACCTCTTGCACAAACTTGTGAGCTATAATAGGAGCTCCATCTATTAGGTTCCCTGGAATAAAATGAGCTACCATGGTAAGCTTATCCACCACTACCAAAATAACATTATGCAAGTATTCCTAGACATTGGAAGACCTTGCACAAAATACATGCTAATGACTTGCCGTTTCCTCTCCAAAATTTTGTGAGGATACAATAGTCCTGCTAGGTGATGATGCTCTATATTCACCTTCTAGCACTCTAGACAACTTGCTACAAATCTTGTAGTATCCCTCTTCATTACTTTCCAAAAATATAATGGCTTTACATCAACCAAAAACTTAGTTACTCTAGGATGTCCAAAATAAGGTGTGGTATGAACTTCTTTCCACACTATATTCCTTAACTCCACAGAGTTTGGTACATAGATTCTTCCTCTAAACCTTGGTAGACCATAAGGTTCAAAGTGAAATCCATCATACCTTGAGTCTTACGGATCATCCAAAAGTGCTTGCGTCACTTGCTCGTAGTACTCATCGCCCTTGGATTTTTGCAATACTTGACTTTTGAAATCAATATGAATTGATATCATTGAAGATATATGTCTCCTTTGACTTAAGGCATGCCAAAAACTCTATTTTCCTTGCCCTTGATGTAGTTGATCTCAAAATCATAGTTCGATATCAACTCAAGCCATCTCCTTTGTCGTACATTCAGATTTGACCGGGTAAACAAATACTTCAGACCATGGTGGTTGGTCTTTAGTTCAAATGGTTTCCCTAGAAAATAGTGCCTCCACATCTATAATGCATGGACAACTTTTGCCAATTCTAGATCATGTGAAGCATAATTCTATTCATAAGGCTTCAATTTTATATATTCGTAGGCAATGACCCACCTATCCTAAATCAAAACTCCAACTAGACCTTCTCCTAAAGCATCTGTGATGACGACAAAATCACCTTCTAGATCTGATTTAGTATTGGAGTTGTAGTTAATTTCTCCTTAAGTTGATTGAATGCCGCTTGAAATCTTACCAACTACTCAAGCATTTTCCCCTTCCTCTGCATGATGTTATGGGAAAATCTATCTTGGAAAAGTTAGCTACAAACTTCCTATAATATCCTACCAAACCCATAAAGCTTCGGACTTCAGGAATGTTCTTCGGTACTGGCCATTCAAGTATCGCTTTAATCTTTGTTGGATCAACTATGATCCCATCAGCTGAAATCACATGAGCCAAATACTACACCTCTTTCTAAAAGAAAGTATATTTTTTAAGTTTCTCATAAAGCTTATGCTCCCTCAAACATTGGAGAACAATCCTCAAATATTGAAGGTGTTCTTCCTTATTCTTGGAGTAGATAAGAATTTCATCTAAGACTAACAAAAACTTGTCTAAACAATCCCTGAACACATTGTTCATTAGGTTCATGAATGTTGCAAGTGCATTCGTCAATCCAAAAGGTTTGATTGTGAACTCATAATGACCATACCTTATCCTAAAGGATGTTTTATAAATGTCTTCATCCTTGATCCTTAGTTGATGATATTCTAATCATAGATAATTTTTTGAAATCAGTGTCACTCCTCACATTTGATCAAAAAGATCATCAATACGTGGTAAAGGGTACTTGTTCTTTATCGTTGCTTTATTTAGTAAACAATAATCTATACACAAGAGTAATGTACCATCCTTCTTCATGAAGATCACTAGTGCTCCCCAGGGTGAACCACTGGGTCTGATCAATCCTTTTGAAAAAATCCTCTAGTTGATCTTTTAACTCCATTAGCTCTGTAGTCGTCATCTTATACGGTGCTTTACATATAGGTTCTAACCTTGGAACTACATCAATGGAGAAGTCAAATACTCTTTTGGGAGATAACCTAGGTAGTTCATCTAGGAATACATCCACAAAACCCCTTAGGATATTTCTCCATATCTGATTTCCTTGGTTCCAATAATTCTCCATCTTCGACTTCCTGAAGATCTTGGGGTTCATACATTACGTCATCTTGAAAGATGAACTCCTTACACTCATCTAGTTTTTCCATTTTACTACAAAAAGTTGACACCCCTTTTTCTTAGCTCTATGCATGTGTAGAGCGGAGATTTTCTGCAACTTAACTTCCCTAGGAATTCCTTGAAATAATACCTTGTTCTCGAGGTCATCTAGACACTCTACTGACTTGGCATGACAATCGACTTTGGTTCTATGCCTCCATAACCAATTCATACCTATTATGACATCGTAAGATCCTAGGGAGGCTACATACAAATTTACTTCCGTAGAGAAACTCGAAAGATCAACCCTTGCCTCAAATAAACATTGCTCTACCTTAGTTCTTGTCTGGTTTGCATACTCTACAGATCAAGAATTTTCCATAAAGCCAACTTTTCTAGATAACTTACTAGCTACATTAGGAGAAACAATTTTTTTTTAAGCACCAGTGTCTATTAGAATTGAAATGGGTATGCCAAATAAAGTACTTGGAACCTCTAGTAGAGTAATTTGGTACTCCACCTACCGGTTATCCAACGTCGCATGAATTATTTGTTGGAACATTGCTTGCTGAGAGGGTAAGGGGTTTCCATGAGGTTGCATCCCCCATGTCTTATTGGGGCACTAATTTATGTATTGATCACCACCACACAAGAAACATCCTCTTACTGGTCCTTGCCTTATTGTTGGCTTTCCAGAATTATCTTCATTCCTATTGGGGTTATTGTTGTTTGTTACCCCTATAGTTGTTAGAGTTATCATGCATTAGCTAATAATTAATTAATCTTTAATTGATTGTTAGTCTAATTTATTCTCGTGCACTTAAGCTAAACTTAGGAGTGCTTTTATGCTTTATTAATTGAGTTAATATTATATCATTATGTCTCATCTCATGTGATGTTGACACTTGTCCTGATCTAATCCCTTTCTCATTTAGGGCTTTTCTTTTATAAGCACTAAATGCTCATTGTAAATATCTCTTTGATATTATCTGGAGCTTTCATATCTTCTTGAAAGTCTCTTTTGTAGATTTTTCTTGTTGACGAATATTGCACATATTGTTTTCATATCTCTTGCATGGAAGGTGTATTAGTTTTTTGTTTGATCCTGTGGCTCGTGGTTTTGTGCTTGTTTCACAATTCTAACATGGTATCAAAGCGTGGATTCAACGAACCCCTTCTTGATTTATGATATTTTCTTTCTTCAACGAAGGTTACAAGCTTTAGATTTGGATCCCCTTTGCCCTTTTTTCAAATTTTGGAGGTGGGTGAATTTTTGGTGCATTTTGGCGTGAAAATGACATCACCGTTGGATCCAGAGCTATTGAGAAAGTCAAATTTAGCTTTTGTTTCTCTTGATTTCGATTCCTGACACCAGATCTATGAAGGTTTGAAGTGGTTGCTTTGTTTCTAGATCCGGAGGGTAGCTGCATTTTTGGTGCATTTTGAGCCAAAACGAAGGTTTCCATTACGCTCAAAAGGCCCAAAAACCTTAAGATCGCTTGTCAAATTGCCGAAATCCGTGTCGGGAGTTTTCAAGGCAAATTTTTTTTGCCAAGAAGATCGTACGAGCTCCCCCAGCAAGCGAATCAAGGTTTTAAAAAAAGAAAAAACATTCCTGTGATTTTTTTCTAAAAAATAAATAAAAAAACCCTTTTAAAGGGCCAACAAAGGTTTTTTGTTTAAAAAAATTGTATTACAAAAAAATAAATAAAAAGGAGTTACCCGAGGGTACTTGCCACCCGTACGGTGGCAAGCCCTTGAGCCCCACCTCCCTGTGGTGGTGGTACCACCCCCGCCACCTTGCAGGTGGTGGCCCTTGCGGGCCCCACCAAGGGTGGCCCCTGCAGGCCCCGCCAAGGGTGGCCCCTTTTAAAATTATTTTTTATTACAAAAAGTATAATAGTTTATTTTTTATTGTTTTTTAAACTTTAAACAAAAAAAAAAGTTTTTTATGCAATATTTTTTTTACAATAAAATAATCATGAATTGTACCTGGAGAAATTTTTGTTAGCACCTTTATAATTGGTGGACCTCCACATTTGGAGGTAGTTTTGCTAAATTTGGTGAAGTTTCTAGCACAACTCTACATTTGGCGGACCTGCACTTTTGGAGGTATTTTTTGACAAATTTGGAGGAGAGTTTTTCTCAGGGTTCTAAATTTGGCAGATCTCCAACTTTGGTAGCTTTTTTGCTAAATTTGGTGGAGGTTTTTTTTGCCAAGCTTAGCCGGTCTCTGTTGGGCTTTTCAGTTTTGCACCTCATATTCCAGAGGCCATATCTCAACCGTACGGTGGTCTTTTCCAGTACATTTTTTTTTGAAATGGGGTATAATTTCAAACTCTTCATTGTGGTGTAGGTTTTTTTTTTCCAATTTTGACTTCTAGATTTTTAATTTTTTTCCAAAATTCTCTTTTCTCAGTGTTGTTGCTGTTTAGTTCTCATTTTGGAGACTTTGACAGGCCATATCTTCTGCATCTAGACATATTTTTGGGTTCCTTTTTTTTTGAAAGTGCATTTTTTTTCATGTACTTCATCATGGTGCTACCATTTTCCTCTCTTTCTATAAAAGATTTGTATTTTCAACATGTAGTCATTTTTTGGACATTATGGGCTCCCATTGTATGAATTTTTCATTATGTAAACGTACTGAAATAAAGTGCCACAATAGGTGTATCTTTTATGGGATCTTGCATATCACTTTGTGCCTTATTGTACTCAAACTATGATATAAAGTGCCATGGGGGTTGATGTTTACCTTTGTTTTGCCTTCATACCTTTCTCATGTGTGTGTGCCTTGGTTTACACACCCTTTATATTTGCTTGTACTTTCATTTTTGCACATTCAGATGTTCTTGGTTCTTTATCGTGCACTACATTCAGGCATTCAGTTTCAGTGTACCTCTCCCTTGTTAGCATTATGGGGGGGTTTCTACTATTGCTGCTAATGCTTCCTTGGTTTCACATTGGAGTGATCTATGCATACAAGTATTTGTTCCTATGTACTAGGCGAATGCAGTGGTTGGTTAACCATGCATTTCGGTGAGATGGAGCACTTACCATATGGACACTCTTGCATTCCTACTTCTGGAGGCGACCTTCCATTTTTCACTTGATCAGTTCTTTAGACTATTGGTACTTGTGCCATATGTATCTTTGAGTTCTTGATGTATGCCTTGGTTTGCCATCATATTCGAGTAGTGTCGTTGGGGGCACTCATACAAATTCTTGTCTTCTTAATTCTAATCATCATATGTTTCAGCGGAGGTTCTTCTTTCAACATTTCAATAGTCATTCTACGACAATGTTTGCAGCTTCTTCATGCTTCAGTGGTGTTGTTTTTGTTCATCCTTTGTTCTTATCTTTTGGGATAACATTGTCCTGTTTGGAGGCTTCTTCAATACTTCACTTGGCTTTCATCTCTTTTTGGAGTGGAGTTTTTCCCATGAGATTTTCTCTATTTCTCTACATTACAAAGATCTTCTGTTTGTACATGGGTACCTTACATGGCCTTGTTTGTTGGGACCCATCATGCATTCTTTTTAGGGTTTTTAGCTACTCCCTAAGTTCATCTTAAGGGGGGAGGGGGGGGTGTTAGAGTTATCATGCATTAGCTAATAATTAATTAAACTTTAATTGATTATTAGTCTAACTTATTCTCATGCACTTAAGCTAAACTTATGAGTGCTTTTATGCTTTATTAATTCAGTTAATATTAGATCATTATGTCTCATCTCATGTGATGTTGACACTTGTCTTGGTCTAATCCCTTTCTCATTTAGGGATTTAATCTTATAAGCACTCAACCCTCATTGTAAATATCTCTCTGATATTATCTGGAGCTTTCATATCTTCTTGAAAGTCTCTTCAGTAGCTTTTTCTTGTTTAAGAATATTGCACATATTGTTTGCAGATCTCTTGCATGGAAGGTGTATTAATTTTTTATTTGATCCTATGACTCATGGTTTTGTGCTTGTTTCACAATTCTAACAACAGTCACCTCTAGACTCATTCTGGTTGTTAGGAATCCCTTATCTCGTTTCCTCTTATAATCTTGCTGATCACCTTTCTTCTTAAAGTTTTGATTGGTTTGTGACCAGTTAAACCTCTTTTGACTCTTCTCATGATAGGCATAAATAGACTTAAGCTTCTGCTCCTTCTTGATAGATTTTTCATAGACGGTCCATAGTAGTAGGGTCATGCACATCTACCTCTCCTCTGATTTGGGCATTGAGACCCATATGAATTTTCAAATCTGAAACCAATCGTCTTGAACTGGTACTGGGGTACATACTTGAGAAGGCGAGTGAATTTCTCCCAATACTTATTCACCGTGGACTCTCCCTGCCTTAGATTTTGAAAGTCCATTAACTTCTGATCGAAGTATAGTTGAGGAAGCCACTGCTTACGAAAGAGTTCCACAAACTCGTCCCAAGTTAACTTTAATGAGCTCAGATCAAGTTCCATCTTCTTGTTCATCCACCACATGGATGTTTTTCTAGATAGTTGAAAGGCTCCCCAAATGGCCTTGGTCACTTTAGAATAATTTCTTATTTCAAATTACTTTTCCATCTTAGTGAGTCATGCTTCTACATCATCTCCACTGGTGGTTCCCTCAAACTTAGGAGGAGTGACTTTCCTTATGTCTCGCAACAATTCTTGAGCAAGTTGATTTCTCTTACTCCTATATGATCTTGATTGATACTCATCACTACCATGATTGCTTAAAGTAGTGTGATCATTGGATTTTTCTCCCTCTTTTTGATTTAGAACTTCTTGCTCCGGTCTATCCACTCCCCTAACCTCTTGCTTGAGGTGACCAATCCTGTCCCTTGTTTCATTCAATATTGTTATTACCTGGTCCAGTTTGGCTTCAGAGTTTCCAATGGTTTGACCTACTTCTTGGCTACCCTTGGGATTAGTTCTCGTTCAAACCATTCTTACAAAAGTATCCCACCTAGAGGTTTTATTTTAATTAGCTCCTTAAATTTTTTTATTAAGAAATCTTAAAACATTTCATCATTCATTCATTCATATTCAATTAAGCAAATAAGAGAACCTTTGCACAAGTTTTTGCCAAATTCATTTTCTTGTATTATAATCAAAAGGATTTCAGTCATCCTTTGTACATAGGTTACATAAGATGACTATTCATAATAGTCGAGGGGAGTATATCCCTCAAATTCACTCTCAAATACATAGTTACAGGGAACATATCCCTCTGACTCATTATCAAATTCAATAACTATAAGTTCAAGAGACGAGGGTACATGAGGGTCCCTTCGAATCAAAGGTGGACTAACATTGCACTTCGAGGGCTATCCCTTGAGAGGTAAATAATTGGACTTGACTGTTAAAACATGAGGTATGAACTTGGTAGCTTCTCGTAATTTCTTTTTCTCTTTTTTGATGTGTGTTGAATGACTACTCAAAGTCTCGGTATCACCAAGACATATCTCCCCAATGTAGCTGGCTGCTTCTATAGTTTTAACTATGGCTTCTCTTTCCTTAGATTTCAAGTATCACTCATTTTTTATTACTGTCTTCTAGCAGTCATCTTGAGTCGTACCATCCTAACACAAGAAGTCCAAACATTAGATCCTCATAATGTTGGATGAAAGAGTAGCATAGTGAGCTCGCAGGTTTCAATGTTGAACCTAGTAGCTTTGATACCGCATGTAACATGCCCAAAGTTTATCCTATTTATTTCACCTAAGTTTTAACTCAAAATATGAGAAGTCAAGTTCACAAATACATAGAAATAAATTTTTCCTTTTCAATAATATATTGCACATTTGAAATAAACCCATTTTATATTACTTTGCATGAATTAAATAACATTACATAATCCTAAGTAATGAATTCATCTTTTCATATACATTTGAAAATATATTCAAAATCATAATTACATAACATAGCTTACAAGAGCTTAAATGTACAAGAGTATAATAGTCAAGATGTCCACATTTGTAACTCACATCATCTTTTTCTATTTCTCAAGCTTCGACTACCAACTACATGAGGGAGAGCATCGCCCAAGTGATTTTTCGCCAACCACGAACTTATTGTGGTCCCCCGCACATCTTCCTAAGCGATAAGATGGCCCTATCCTTCAATGAATAGTTTGGTATAGAAACCCTCTAGTATAATGCTTACCTGAGCATGGTGTTGTGTCTTATATAACTAGTGTTGCCATACACTGGATTCCCACCTAACATGCATGAAAATCCCTACTAGCTATGCAATCTTTTCTCACAATGAACTGACAAAGTGTATGCAGTGGCATCTACACTTACTTTGGCCAAATTTTTGATATATAATAAATCAAATCCACTTTCTATGAAGTGGCATCGTATGTTCACCCACCCCCTCGCTCTACTTGGAAACTCTATTGACCATAAATAACCCTTGACTAGGTTTGACCTCAAAATAATATAACAAGATTCCCTTTCCAAAATGTGATGACATACTTAGTTGATCTAACTGACCAAATATTTTAATCCCAACCTCTGGTTTATCCTAACCCAAGGAATAAATCGACTTCCTACTTTCAAGGAAATATGAGCATCCGAGAACTTCAATTCTCCACTCTAGGATAAACTACCAACATAGGTTTATTCAACACCATATCCTAACAATGATGAAATAATGAGAAAACAAATTCTACATAATATCTACCTATTTTTCCACCTTTTTCCTTCTATTGCCACCTTTATAACTGAAATAAGAATTCAAAACCAAATCTATAACTCTACTGGTTGACTAAGCTTAATTGGGAGCTATATTTCCCTATTGTTGGTAGCTAGAAAAGTCATTTATTCCACACACATGAAGTCCAAAATGGAAACAACTTATAATTCTTGGTTGAGTAATTAAAAATCAATTAACACATGCTCATTTACCAAGTCAAAACTCTTCAATATGGCTGCACAATTATGCATTGGTTTACTATTTACTCTCTAATTGCTATCGTGGATTTTTACCTCTCTTTTTGCTTGTTCATGGCGCCTATTTTGGTGCACAATAATTACCTGTTTAGTGCTTCCAAACAACAATATATTCACACGCCTCTTTTGCTACTTACGTGGAATTTGACTTATTTTATCGCTTGGGTTTTAGCCATATGCGTGACATTTACTATGCATGATTTTACATTGCTTTTACTCACTTAACCAATGTGATATCATTATATCTATATTGCATAATATCATGCGTGATACTTCAGTTTTAACACTTTCTTATTCCATCGCATTATTACATGCAAGTGGTATTTCATTATTACATTCAATATTCATATATATTGTAAAAGGGAAATATGGATCAAGATTATATCAATGAATTCAACCAAAATGAAATCAAAACAAGGATTAGGACCCACCTACTCATGAAATGCAATTTCCATAGCTATGAATTCAAACAAAAAAGTTATCTCAATCAAATTGAAACACAAACGAATTCAAAACTACACAATCTTACCATCCCATGATGGAGTGTATTTGTGTTGATTTGATATGTTGGATTTCCTTTCAACACAAAGCCTTTATGATTGCAAAAGCTTGATATGATGACCTAGAATGTAATGGTGTATGCTCAATTTTCTCAAGAATCAATTAGACATGATCTCTTCAGAAATTCTCTAGATGAATTATGAGAGGGGTGTTGGTTCTTTTATAGATTTGGAGAAATTGGATCAAGGGATAGGATTGAGTTTGAAACCCCACAAAGAAAGGTTGAAATTGATCCTCAACACGCACAAAGGAGAGTGAATCAAGGGAGATGGATGAAGGAGATCAGTTAGAACTCAAGCTTGCTCCACCATTTTAGAAAAATGGTTTAAAAGATATTTAAGATTAAGGGATGAGAATTGACTTCAAGATCAAGGGCTAGAAATGGTTGAGACAAGGTTGAGATATTTTGAAATAGAATATTCCTCAAGAAAATGCTTTGTGGAGGGAAAATGGGATAATTAAATAAAATTCGTGTGACAAGAAGATTAAAATTATTTAATCATGACAGGTTTAGAAGAAATATAGATGATACTAATTAAATAATTAGAATTATTCAATTAGGGTGACAAAAGGGGAAAATAAGTGATGAAATGGAAAAATTAATTAAAAAATTCAAGATTATTTAATTAATAGAGAGAAATAGGGTTAATCAGTGAAAATTATATTAATACCTGGAATTAATGATACAAATGAAGTGCAAGGATGTTGAATGAAAATGATGTCAATGATGGAAAAATGTGATTCAAGATGCGTGATATGTATTAAGGCATTTTTGCATATCTACATGTATATATTAATGTGTATATATATTATAATACTTGTTATTATAATATATGTATTAATATATATATTTAAAATCATACATTTGCCAACCTTAACACACACACACACATATTAGCATATACATATATATGTGTATACATGCTATTAATTGTCAATGGGATTGTGCTTAAATGGCAAGGCCATATGGTTCTCAAGATGGAGACCCATGTTCAAATCCCCAAAAGTGACATCTTAAGTTGGAATTACAAGTGGTGGCTCTTGGAGTTCCATTGTGGATTCTTAGTTGAATAAAGTTGAATAAGTGGTTCTAAGTTGAATTTGTTGAAGGGGAGGAGGTCGCCCTTGTGACCTCCATTGGTGTGGGGCCAATCTAAATAATCCCTCTTTATTGATCAATATATATATATATATATATATATATATATATATATGCTATTAATTAAATAAACACATATATACATGTTGATGGTGTTTTCTGCACAACAACAACTCAGACATAATATTATATCCTATCTCTCTTGAAAGGTGAATCTCTATGGAAAAGAGATAACCCCAAGGTCTCTAATGTTAGGTCTTGACAATGCAATAAAACAACTCAGTGATAAATGTGAAAATGCTGGTAATCACAAAGGGACCTTACTACAAGCAAATACTAGACTTTGAATTTATCAGATCTAAACAATGAATTGATACTTGGGATCCTTAATTGAACCCAGATAATAAACAAAATAACAAAAGATGAAAGGTTTCAGAGATAATTCTAAGACTAATTCTAACCCTAAGATCAACAATGCAAAAGATAAGATGCTCAAAACAAACCGATCTCTCATAAACTACTTTCTGTTTAATCCAGATAAATCTATAATTTCACATAAATAGTGCAATCTTATGAGGTATTTAAAGATTTTCAAATCATAAACATTCATTCAAAACAATCCTATTGCAATTTGAAATGAAAAAGCATTTATAACTGAAATAAGCACAATTTTAAGTCTAGGATAACTTTTCAAAGCAGCTAACAATCAGCTAACTACAAAAAATATGGACTAGAGATCACTGCAAACATTCCAAACATGAAACCCTAAGCGTCACCAAACTATCTAACTATGAACTTAAGCAATTTTAAAGATAGAACAACAAGAACCATGCCAGATGAAACTCAACACAAGAGAGATACCAAATCACAATATCCTTTCTTATATTAGGTCATCCAAAATGGCAACAATTCTAGCCTTTTGTTAAAATACTTGCTATAAAATAAACCCTAATTCGCTCAAATCTATATTCTATGTCTATATGCCTATCATGTACCACTTATCTATATATTACAAATGAGGCAACATGCCCAATTTATAGAGAATCTCTAAGATAGGTCAACCTAAAATAATAATTTCACAATAAAAGTGCAACACAAAAGGTCGGCCTCAAAAGATATTCGAATTCACCATGAAATGTGCAATTTGCACCAATTTCATCTAAGTCGGCCTGGAGTCGCAAAAGGTAGGCCCAATGCATGTGGATAATGGGAAGCACAAAATTTGATGTAGCCCTATATAATTACTCCCCATCCTTGTCTTTAGCTCGATCCTCTTCACCATGCACAACCAACAATACTTTGTCCAATTCAACAATAGGTGGTACAAGAAAAACCCTAACTCTTCTTTCAAGAGACTTAATGTCATCTCTTGCCTGCTTTACTGTACCATCCCAATCAGCCCTGTTAGTTAAATACCTGTCAATAACTGTAATGTAGGTTGCAGCATCATCTACCTGATGTTCAGTGACTGGACCTTTACTAATTGGAGAGTAGACATCTCTCCACCATTTCCTAAGTTGCTCCAGATAGAGATGCTTTGGAGCGAACTTCTTTCTCCCTGTCATAATCTCAAAGAAGGAGATACACTTATCATGAATGCCAATCAAAGTGTCCTCAATCTGCCTCCCTTGCTTGTGAATATTCTTCAAGGCCCTTTGCCTCATTTGCAAGATCTCGAACCATTTCCAAGGTTCAAAAACCCTTGGGAAAGGAAGAATCCCACTCTTTACCAGCTTATCCTCAGTAAACTCCATGATTGTTCTTGTTTTTTGCAGTAGGAGATCAGTGTCCTCTTTATCTTGGGCTAGCACAGTCTTCAACTAGTCCACCGACCTCATGGCATCTCTTGTAGTCGACAAGATATCCCTGATGGAACCATCTCCTTTGGTTTGAACTCCTTGCAACCAACCAACAATGGCATGTGTAGTGCCTTTCATCTTCTCAAGCTCGGAGATTGTTTCCTGGGGCAAGAAACTTGCAGCAGAGGAGGAAGAGCCAATAGACTGTAAGGGTTTCATCAATTCCTGCAAGTATTTCTTCAATTTCTCATTATCCCTTTCCAACTCATGCCTGGTTTGTACCTCCTTCTTGGATCTTCCCACAATTACAGCACTGGAGCCTTCATACTCCTCAATATCTTGTTCCACAGAAGCATGCCCTATGTCAATAGTATGCACATGATAATCTTTTGCAGTCACATTATCTTTATCTTTGTTTGGAGCAAGGGTAGCAATGTGAGCCACTCTGTTGCCTGACCCATCTCTCTCAATGTTGGACACAACCCTAGCTTTCTTCTTAGTTTTTCCTTTGCCAATGTTGGCCATTAGGTCATCCCAATTGGGAGGGGTGTCCTCCACTATTACCAACTTACTCCTCAATTCTCTATCCAACCAGCTTGGAACAACAAAATCGGTTTGCATTGTATCTTGCTTATCCTACTCTTGCTAGTCATTAGGCGCATCTTTCTTAACACTTGGCATACTAGGGATCTCCTTAATTGGGTCCTCTTTATTTAAAGACTTCTCCTCTACGATAACCTGTGCTGGTGAGGGGATCTTTGCTGGTATCTCGTTCTGTTGAGGAGATTTTTTTAATTGCTCTTCTGTAGGTGAATCTACATAGGTTACCAAGGGAGACTGGATCACCTTATCAACCTCTACCTCTGCATTGTAGAGGTCTCCTTCTTGGAACTCCTCTTCACCCAAGTCTTTAGGATCTTCATCCTTCCTTGATTCTTCTTGTACACTGTCAGTATCTTGAGGAAGGGGAATGCTTTCCTGCTCAATGATAGGAGTAGTCACAGGAACATCCTCCTTTGTTGTAGCATCCTTTGGGGCTTTTGGGGAAGGAGTCCTTGACCTCCTCATATATACCCGTGTTCTTTCCCCTGAACTTTCTACTTCTACCACAGGTGGCCTAACCTCCTTATTAGTCTTATGAGCCTCCTCCTGTTTTTGTGACAGCCTCACAAGTTTTCTTCTCTTTGTCAAGGAAGCAGTAACATCCACGTTTTCCTTTTCTTCTTTATCCTTTTCAGCTTCTCTCCTCGAAACATGCCTCCTGTTCTTGGCAATAGGCTTCCTTTGTTTACCTACTTCTGCTAACTTCTCAGTTTGAACATCCCTAACTTTAATCTTGAAGGGAGAATCTACTTTTGACTTACCCTTAGGATCCTGTTCATGTGATTCCTCAGAAGCAGAATGAGACTCCAAGTCTCCCATCAAATCATAAGTGCAATGGACACCTTCACTTTCTAACTCCAGTATTTTGTGCTTCGGCCACATTTTGGTGTACTTGATCATAGGAGTCATGATTTTCCCCAATTCTGTTTTCTCTTCTTCCAACCAGTCAATTTCTCCAACTGGTTTATCTTTCACAACCTTGAAGATGTGACCCTGAATCAGATTTCCATCTTCTTGCACTTGGTCAGGGATGGCCTTTATGCTGTATAACCATACTAAGTCTACTGGCAGCATGGATAATTTCTTCTTCCTCACATCAAATTCATCACCAAGGTTAGCCCAATAATCTTCAATATGGTCCTTGTGGCCGTACTCCCTACTGGCCTTCTTTTGTGCCTCCCCAGTAATATCAAACCTCGCTCTCTTAGAATGGAAAGAGAGACCAATAGTACTCATCTACTCTTCAGAAGCATGAGATGACTGGATGGAAGGACATATCTCATTTGTTCCTATCTTGAAGGGGAAATCATTCCCAAACCCTGTTTTATGCTTGTCTCCTTTCTCAATTATGTCGAAGTCACAAATCTGCCTAGTGACCTCCAACAGGATGATATGGTCTGTTGGGTACCTTGGGAGTTTGTAGGGAGCCGTTTGAAAACCATCAATCCTAATGTAGGAGAAAGTGGGGAACTAGATGAACCATGCCCCATACCTCCTTATCAATTCCTTGGCCTTGTCATAAATTCTCACATGCTCCGCACCCTGTAGCAACTTGGTAAAATACATTGTAAAAGCATCATTTGCTCTTCTATAGCTTCCTCCTGCCAAGTGCAGTTGTGGATACACCTCATTTATTGCATCTTGTCCAAATGTACCCCTAGTGCTTAACCCCTTATATGGCTGAAATCTTGCCAATGCATACACCAGGTAGGAGGTCATGGTGAAGGTCTTGGTTTGCAAGACATTACACATTTGCTCATGGATTATTGCACTTATGGCACCTGCCCTATGGTAATCTATACCTTGCTCCACCCAAGCAATGACATTGAACATCCAACTCTCAAACATCCCTGCACTCTTCAGCCCTACCAACCTGCTGAGGAGAGTGATGACATTGTAGTACTGTCTTTTGAACTTAAGCCTGAATAGCTGCTTTGGCAATTTGGAGAAATGAGACTTGGGCTTCTCCAAGCAAGAATTGATCACCTGCTGGGACTTGACAACATTTTCTTCGTAGTACTTCTTTGATGTGCCCATATCAAAGGCCACCACATGTGACCTATCAGGTATATCAAAAGTCCTAGCAATTGACATAGGATCAAAGCTTGCCACAATCCTTCCTTGGGGGCCAATAATCCTTTGTGTTCCTCTGTCATAGTTTCTGGCAAACTCAAGCACCAACTCATAGCATTGCATTGTGGAGGGGAAACCTACTACATGTGCCAATTCGGACTCCACAGTTCTTCTAGCCAGTAAAGGGAGACTCTGTGCTACCATTTTAGCTTTGAACTCCTCTTAATCCCACATACCCACATTGGTATCGGTGATCCCTGACCAAACAGAAGTCATCTTGCTCTTAGGAGTCTTACTCTTTATATCCATTTTTACCTTTTCTACATCATAAATAGCAGAACTTTTTGCACTTGGATCTGTTGTATTTCCCTTGCCATTCCCAGCAACATCTTGTCTTGATCCTGCCTGCAAACAAGTAATCACAACCAAAATGAGATCCAAGAGAAACAACAAGTGCAAGAAATCCATATCTCAAAGTTCGTGATTTAGCCTCCTCCACGGAATCCAGACTGGAGAGGAATTTTGGGGAAGTCCAGGCTAGGCGGAATCCAGCAAAAGAAACATACAAACCCCACAATATCATTTCAATCAATCAACATAATCGAGAAATAACTTTAACCTACTTAGCATAAGTTCATTTGATCATCTAAATGCATTATCAATAAGCAAATTCCTTATGTAATCATCAAATTCTTCATTCCCACAAAACTTCGGAAGAATCCGCTAGAGACGGAAATCCCCGAAAACAACAACTGTTTTAATCAACTTAGGAAAATGAAGAAGGCATGGAACATCCGGGAAAATCCTATCGGCATGGATTTCAGTGAAAGTAAGGCAAGTTTACCATGAAAGCATGAATCCGGTAGAATGACCCAGCCATGGACACTGGAAAAATCCGGAGGAAGCGAAATTTCGCGAGGCAAACAAAAGTCTGGTTTAATAGCAAAATATGAAGAACAAAGGAAAGACAGGAGGACCCGGGGAAATCCAACAGGGGCGGAATTCCACGAAGCAAACAAAACCCGAATGCCTATGCTTTCCTTGTCTTGACCCAAAATTGACCAAAACGGACATGGACCACGAGCCTGCAGCCCAAAAATGATTTAACCGACATCTCTAATGGATCAATCATGAATTTAAAACTCACCTCCCAGCAATTTGAGAGGGAGTGGCTATGCCCTAGGTCAAGAACCCTAAAACCTCCACTATGGAAGCATGGAAAAGATCAGACACAACTTGCTTGTAAAAAAAGATAGGAAGCTTGTGACAAATGCAAGCAAGTCTCGAAATCAACAACTAAACCAACCCAAAAAATATTCAGAACAAACACCCGAATGGACCAACAAGACACAAAAACCCCAAATGCCCAGACATGGTGCGCATACTCAAGCAAGAACAAAGCAATGAATGACATGAAAGCATATGAAGCAAATCATTTAGAACCAACAGAGGAAGAGAGCATATCTACATACCATGAGAATAAAAAGAACTGAAACCGGTGATGCCAACAAACAACCTTCAAACCCGAGAAAAATATGAACAATGCTCACGAAATTCAAATGTAGCACTCAAAATCACTCCGAAATGCTCGATCTAGCAACACAACTCAAGCTCCGGCACTGCAAACTCAAATGACAAGTAAATAATCAAACTCAAATGGCCAATCACTTTCCAAAATTCAATATATCATTGCCCCAAAAGTCATGCAACCGCCATTAATGCGATCGACAAGACAACCAAGACGAAAATCCAGAAATTCGACAGAGCAACAGACTTCAGAAAAATCCAGACGCGACGGATTTCCCCAGATTTGAACAGAAAGGCAACCACTTTTGGACTCCAAAGGGAAAACGGGAAAATCCGGACAGGGTGAATTTTCCCGAAATCAGTGAAAATCCTGAAATGCACTCAAATCTTAAGGTTTTCAGTTAAAATCTACAAATGGGCCACTCCAACCGGCAGGATAAACATCAAAGCACATGCCCAAGCAAGAAAAAATCAAAAATAGAAAGGCCAAGACACCAAAGGCGAAAACGATTAATAATACCTGACTCAAGAAAATTGATTACCACATCCAAAGTACATTGTTTACAAGAAAGAGCCTCTATCCATCGAGTAAAATAATTAGTTATGGTAAGAATATACCTGTGGCTCGCAGAGGATGAATGATTAATTGGACCTATGAAGTCCATGCCCCACTGAGCAAATGGTTTTACCTCTATTACCGGCTGAAGTGGAAGAGCTGCATGTTTTTCCTTACTTGCTGTAGTTTGACATATGTGGTAAGTCCTCACATGTTGGTGTGCATCCTTGAACAAAGTAGGGCAACAATAGCCTGCTCTCAAGATTTGGTTTGCAATGGATGATGCAGAACCATGGCCTATGCCATATTTCTCATGAAATTCAATTATCACTCTGGCAGCTTCTTCCTTCCCCAAACATCTCAGGTATACACCCTCATGATTTTTCTTATATAGGATAGCTCCTTTCATCATAAAACTTGCACTCTTCAGTTGCAAAGCTCGCCTCTGAACTGTATTAAGGTGATCAAGACATTGTTGGTTCAGTAAATAAAAGATGATTTCATCATACCAATCTCCTGGAGATACCTCTTGAAGATAATAGTGTTGAGCTGTAAGATCAGGACCTGTCTCAGCCATTGTCTTTGTGAGTCCCTATCCTCTGACTAATTTCATGGGTTGAATTTCCATATCATATTCCTACAACATATTCACCCATTTGGCTCTTTGCTCACCTAATTCATTCTGCATTAACAACAACTTTACCGTAGGATTAGGCACTATGACAAAGACATTATTCCTTAAAATATAGTGTCTAAACTTTTTCACTGCCCTGACCAAAGCATAGGCCCGCTTTTCAACATTATGATACCTTAATTCTGCATTCTTTAAGGGAGTACTCATGAAGGCTATAGGATGCTCATTGCCTTGATCAGACTTTTGGGTTAGCATTCCAACATAGGAGTGATCAAAAGAGAATGAATATATGTAAAAAGGTCTAGCATAATCTGGACTCACCAATACTGGAGCCTCAGCGATAGCTTTGTTGATTTCTGTAAATGCTTCCTTAGCGTCCGCATTCCACTCTACTTTTGCTTCTTATTTCAACATAGCATTCAACAACTTAACTATCTCTGCAAATCCAGTGATACATTTTCTAACAAAGTTAATCTTACCAAAGAATGACTTCATCTCTTTCTTACTTGAGGGAGGCTGAATCTTCAATATAACCTGTATTCATTCGGGGTCAATAGCAATACCCTGTTCCGAGATAATATGTCCTAGAAATTTTTCTTCTGTGAATCCAAAAATGCACTTCCTTGGATTAAGTGAAATACCAAACTCCCCGCACCTTTGGAATACTTTGCATAAATCTGCTATATGATCATCTCATTTTTTAGAAAAAACTGTCAAGTCATCCATATAAATAATGATGCACTTACCAATTACATCTTTGAAGGCAATATCCATAGCTCTTTGGAATGTAGCTCCAACATTGATCAACCCAAATGGCATCCTTTTGTAAGAAAAAGTTCCCCATTTTGTAGTGAAGGCAGTCTTTTGCCTATCCTCATACTGCACCATAACTTGGTTGTATCTAGAGTATCCATCCAAAAAGGACATCATTTGAGATCCATTAACAATCTGAAGCACCTCATCTAGTGAAGGAGCTAGATAGTTGTCCTTTTCTGATGCTCTATTCAGATTCCTAAAATCCACACATAGTTTGATTTCTCCATTCTTTTTCTTACTGGAACCAGATTTGCAACCCAAGTAGAGTGTCTTATTAGAAATATAATTCGTGTTGATAGTAACTTCTGCACTTCCTTCTGAATAATGGGTTCTAACAGAGCATTGATTGGCCTCTGTCTTTGTGTTTGACATCTGACTTTAAAGGGATGGTGTGTGTAATGATTGAAGTATCATAGGTTTTCAAATCTTCATAACTCCAAGGTATCACATCATGATATGCATGTAAGGCATCAATAATTCCTTTTCTTTCTTCTGGAGTACATACCTTGCCAATAAAAAAATTCTTCATGTCATCTGGTGTCCCCATATTATATGTTTGACATTGGCTGCTGAGGGATTCCGTTTTGACTTGTTGTTCCTGATCTCTTATCTTATCTAAATTGAAAATTCGTTCAAGCTGCACCATACCTCTTGGAATAGTGTTGGTCTTCAAATTAATGATTCCTCTCAAGTCTATTTCTGCTTCTTGGGGCTCTATCTCATTAATGACTTGAGAAGCAAACACATCACGACTTGTAATAAAATCCAAAATATGCTTATCATCCTCAAATACCTGGAAATTAGTAACGTTGTCAGGTACTAAAGATACTGGAGTGAGTTCAACTGTAAACTTCTCCAGTCCTGAAAGTGACAAAGGTTGCAAGGTGCTAGCAGCTTGTGCGTGAGAGTCAGCAACCTGATTCTTGCTACGAGGGATCAACTGAATGTTGAAAGCATCAAACCCCTCAATGAGATCCCACACTCTATGCCTATAATTGGTCACTCTCCTATCATGGCATGCATACTATTTCCTTACTTGTTTGATTACTAATTCAGAGTCTCCGAAGACCTGAAGTACCTTAACTTTCTTCCTTGATGCCGTTAACAAGCCATGAATCAAAGCTTCATATTCAACAACATTATTAGTGCATTGAAATTGGAGTATGTGAGCAGCAAAATAATTCTTACCTTTAGGACTGATCAACTCAAATCCTACTCCAGCACCGTGCTTAGATTTAGATCCATTGAATCTCAATGTCCAACAGCCATCAGGTTCCCGTGGTCTTAATTTTTCTTGCTCTTTTCCACAAATGGGGGGCTTCTCAGGAAGCATTGGGTTCTTACCCCTATCATTATCTAACTCCTTTTGTAAATTAAGTCCAACGGTGGGGACTAGATCAATGTATTCTTGTATTTGCTCCATAGCAGTTTGACACAAATCACATTTTAGCCCGGAATGAGGAGCATCATGGAATCTGCACCAATTGGGAAGCAATAGTTCTTCAAAAGTCATCCTTCCTCCCAACTGTATCTGATTCTCCATACATTTATGGATAAATTCCTGAAAATTATCCAACAAGCTAAGCTGCTTGTCCTCTTGGTCATTTGTTTTATCTGTTTGTTCAGTTAGTAGTTCGGAATTACTGATCTCTGATATGAATTCCTCTAAGGGGCCCTGTAGCATAAAGACTTCTTCATTTTTTGAAGCTACTGTAGCTAATACATAATTTCCCATGCTAACTTCAGACACTAACACCTCATTTGAAACATTCTGGTATTCAGTGATTACATACTTCATTCGGGGTTCTCTTTCAATTCAGATTTGATTTGGAACTAATTTCCATGGTAGCCACATGTGAGAATGATCTGTAGATGTATACCCATTCAATGCCTTAGTGAAATCCCTACCTAAAATCAAACTGTAAGTATCAGGAATGTCAGCAACCTGGATGTTGATGACTTGTTGGACCCTAGGATCTGATGCAAGTTGCGTGGGGATCATGTTCAATTCTCCAACTACACTTACCTCTGTTTTGTCCAATTGAGTAACCTTCTTTTGAGAGGCTATAGGGGTAATACCCATTGCTTTGCAAACAACAAAAGGCATAACATTTGTAGATGCTCTCGAGTCTAGAAGGCAATTATGTAGATTCTTTCCAAAGATACGAACATAAATTAAGAAAAGAGGGGTTTCCATCTTGCCTTGAAACAAACTCAACTGAGTGTTAGCTTGTGCAACTTGACCCTTATCTTTATCTCTCCCTTTGTCTATAGGTGGGATCTTACCTCTAGGTGTCTGTGAATTAGAAGATCTAGTAACAACCTCATTGGCGGTTACCCCCTGCGGTACTATATTTAGACTGAATGACCCTAAAACCGCATTCCTAATAGCAGGGACTCTTAATAATTCAAAAGCAGAAAGACTTACCTTTACTTTCTTGAATTCCTCAGTCACATATTCGCCCAATTGCTCCACATTCAAATCAACATGGGTTTCCTTGTGGCCACCAGCCTGCCTACTTTTTGAAACTTCAGTATTGTTTCCCTTTGCCAAGTACTGTGTTGGTATATGAGGATAAGGTGGATTATTACTAGCTTGTGGATCTGGTGGAGTAGTGAAATTGTTAGGAGGGATAGAAGTAGTGAAAGGACCTCCAGCTTGTGGGTTCTTGTTAGGTTTATTCCTCAAATCATATTTCTTTACTGGTTGTTGAAACATCTGAACCTCTTCAACACTAACTTCCTCCTCATTCAAAGGGCCATTATCGTTCTCATTTTCCTCACTAAACAACTGAGAGATCTCATCTTCATTCAACACCTGTTCTGCCTCATCCCCTTGGTCACTGGATTCTTCTTCTGGTTCATTTTCCTCATCTTTTGGGAATGGGGCATGGTTGAGTACCAACACTGGAGAATCATAGGGATTTGAGGGCACAATTTCCTGACTATTGGAATTATTCTCAACTTTGTACTGAAAATGGAGGCAGCAGTCTGAAATTCGGCACAATCTAACTCAGAGTGCTGGCTTGTCTTATGGAGTCTGCACCAACCGGACAAAGCTGCCTCTGCCAAGTACACACCATTTGGAGGCTTCTCCTGAGTAGAAGGCTGATCCAATGGAGTAGGAATCCCTCCATTATTAGGTCCAGTATTCCATGACCTAATCTGCCTAGGTGGTTGCCCTTTGTCAAATCCTTGTCCACTTTGTTGATTTCTATCAAAATTCTGACTAGAGCCTTGTCTTCTATCAAAATTATGATTGGAGCCTTGTCCTCTGTCATAATTTTGATTTTGTCAAAATACTGCCCTCTTTCGAAGTTTTCTGTTCCCCCTATCATAGTTAGATTGCATGTTCTTTTGAGCAGCTTGAAGTTGGCTATTCTGATTTCTCAAATAAGTTACCTCCATATTCAGTTTTTTCACCTGTTCAGATAACTCATCCTACCACTCCTTATCTAGACTGTTAGGTGGTGCCAAATTCACACTACCAGAAGGGTATCCGGGCATTCCTCTAGAACCAACAGCCTAATTCAAAACTTTTGAATTCTGCAAATATGTAGGAAAACCAACGTTTTGCTGATGAAGGGGTTGATTAGCTCTTTGCTGAGGATAGGAGGTCATGGGTTGAGCTTGATTTAGTGGAGGACCTTGATGAGGGAACAAAGGCAATGAGGGTATTGGATTCATTAGGGGAGCATGATTGGTCAAAGCCTGATTGAGGGCTTGAACTTGCCTAGGGTGAGCGGCAGGTCCCAAGGATGGTAGAGGTCCTGATAAGTGTTGCCTCAAATCCATGCTGACCTTCACATCTTTCGCATATGCAGTGACTAAAGTATTTGGAGGATTAGTCCTTTTCTGAAGGAAGGTGGTTGTAAGGCTATCTAAGGCCTCAAGGTAAACCTCTAGGGTAGTGTTTTCATTTCCAACATAAGGTGTCTGAAGTATGGTATATGCTCGATGGAACCTATCATTGAATGACCCTATTGGCTCATTAATCTCTTTTTTCACCCCAATAAATTGTAGGTATAGCTCATTAGCACAATTGAGAATTTTAAACTTCTACAAAAATGCAGTCTCTAGTTTAGTCCAATTATGGATGGAAGCAGCAGGTAAGTTATTATACAAATAAAAGGCCTCTTCCCCAAGGGAATAAGGGAAAAGCTTGCATGCAACATCCTCATGGTTAATTCCTCTATTCCTCAGACAAGTCTAGAAAATCCTAATATGCTCTTCTGCTATCCTATTGTGGTCATGAGTATGGAAATTAGAGCAAAAATGCTCAGGGTTCTTGGGCATGACATGGTAATTATTAAAGATCAATGGGAATGGATTATTAGCAAGGAAAGCCATTGGTGGGGGTGTGGGTGGTAATGGCTGATTTATGACCGGTTGTGGCTATGGAATTCCTTTAGAGTCAGATGAGGATGACGATGATGGAGATGATGGAAGTGGTTGAGTGGATGATGATTCTTCCCCTCCTCTAGTCCTTCTTGACCTAGTAGGGTCTTGTAATTCTTGTAATTCCTCTTCTCCTAGAGTAGATCTAGTTCTTCTTCTAAGTCTCTCTCGAGAGATGGCGTTTAGAAAACGCTCTAGCTTGCTTATTCAGGGCCCTCTTTCTAGCGCCAATCTGTTGATGGTGTTTTCTGCATAGCAACAACTCAGAAAAAATATTATATCCTATCTCTCTTGAAAGGTAAATCTCTATGGAAAAGAGATAACCCCAAGGTCTCTAATGTTAGGTCTTGACAATGCAATAAAACAACTCAGTAATAAATGTGAAAATGCTGGTAATCACAAAGGGACCTTACTACAAGCAAATATTGGACTTTGAATTTATTAGATCTAAACAATGAATTGATACTTGGGATCCTCAATTGAACCCAAATAATAAAGAAAATAACAAAAGATGAAAGGTTTCAGAGATAACTCTAAGACTAATTCTAACCCTAAGATCAACAATGCAAAAGATAAGATGCTCAAAATAGACCGATCTCTCATAAACTACTTTCTATTTAATCTAGATAAATATGCAATTTCATAGAAATAGTGCAATCTTCTGAGGTATTTAAAGATTTTCAAATCATAAACATTCATTCAAAACAATCCTATTGCAATTTGAAATGAAAAGACATTTATAACTGAACTAAGCACAATTTTAAGTCCAGGCTAACTTTGCAAAGCAGCTAACAATTAGCTAACTGCAAAAAGTATGGACTATAGATCACTGCAAACATTCCGAACATGAAACCCTAAGCATCACCAAACTATCTAACTATGAACTTAAGCAATTTTAAAGATAGAACAACAATAACCATGCTAGATGAAACTCAACACAAGAGAGATACCAAATCACAATATCTTTTCTTATATTAGGTCATCCAAAATGGTAACAATTCCAGCCTTTTGTTACAATACTTGCTTGAAAATAAACCCTAATTTGCTCAAATCTATATTCTATGTCTATATGCCTATCATGTACCACTTATCTATATATTACAAATGAGGCAACATGCCCAATTTATAGAGAATCCCTAAGATAGGTTGGCCTAAAATAAGAATTTCACAATAAAAGTGCCACACAAGAGGTCGGCCTCAAAAGATATTCGAATTCACCATGAAATGTGCAATTTGCACCAATTTCATCTAAGTCGGCCTGGAGTCGCAAAAGGTCGGCCCAGTGCATTTGGATAATGGGAATCAAAAAATTTGATGTAGCCCTATATAATTACTCCCCATCCTTGTCTTTAGCTCGATCCTCTTCACCATGCACAACCAACAATACTCTGTCCAATCAACAATAGGTGGTACAGGCAAAACCCTAACTCTTCTTTGAAGAGACTTAATGTCATCTCTTGCCTGCCTTACTGTACCATCCCAATCAGCCCTGTTAGTTAAATACCTATCAATAACTGCAATTAGGTTGCAGCATCATCTAGCTGATGTTCAGTGACTGGACCTTCACTGATTGGAGAGTAGACATCTCTCCACCATTTCCTAAGTTGCTCCAGATTGAGATGCTTTGGAGCGAACTTCTTTCTCCTTGTCATAATTTCAAAGAAGGAGATACACTTATCATGAATGCCAATCAAATTGTCCTCAATCTGCCTCCCTTGCTTGTGAATCTTCTTCAAGGCCCTTTGCCTCATCTGCAAGATCTCGAACCATTCCCAAGGTTCAGAAACCCTTGAGAAAGGAAGAATCCCACTCTTTACCAGCTTATCCTCAGTAAACTCCATGATTGTTCTTGTTTTTTGTAGAAGGAGATCAGTGTCCTCTTTATCTTGGGCTAGCACAGTCTTCAACCAATCCACCGACCTCATGGCATCTCTTGTAGTCGACAAGATATCCCTGATGGCTTCATCTCCTTTGGTTTGAACTCCTTGCAACCAACCAACTATGGCATGTGTAGTGCCTTTCATCTTCTCAAGCTCGAAGATTGTTTCCTGGGGCAAGAAACCTGCAACAGAGGAGGAAGAGTCAATATACTGTAAGGGTTTAATCAATTCCTGCAAGTATTTCTTCAATTTCTCATTCTCCCTTTCCAACTCATGCCTGGTTTGTACCTCCTTCAATTTGCCCACAATTATAGCATTAGAGCCTTCATACTCCTCAATATCTTGTTCCATAGAAGCATGCCCTAGGTCAATAGTCTGCACATGATAATCTTTTGCAGTCACATTATCTCTATCTTTGTTTGAAATAGGGGTAGTAATGTGAGCCACTCTGTTGCCTGACCCATCTCTCTAAATCCTGGACACAACCCTAGATTTCTTCTTAGTTTTTCCTTTGCCAATGTTGGCCAGTAGGTCATCCCAATTAGGAGGGGTGTCCTCCACTATTACCAACTTACTCCTCAATTCTCTATCCAACTAGCCTAGAATAGCAGACTCGGTTTGCACTGTATCTTGCTTATCCTGCACCTACTGGTCATTAGGCGCATCTTTCTTAACACTTGGCATACTAGGGATCTCCTTAATTGGGTCCTCTTTATTTAAAGACTGCTCCTCTACCATAACCTATGCTGGTGAGGGGATCTTAGCTGGTATCTCCTTCTGTTGAGGAGATTTGTTTAATTTATTTTCTGCAGGTGAATCTGCATAGTTTACCAAGGGAGACTGGATCACTTTATCAACCTCTGCCTCTGCATTGTAGAGGTCTCCTTCTTGGAACTCCTCTTCACCCAAGTCTTGAGGATCTTCATCCTTTCTTGATTCTTCTTGTACACTTTCAGTATCTTGAGGAAGGGGAATGCTTTCCTGCTCAATGATAGGAGCAGTCATAGGAACATCCTCCTTCATTGCAACATCCTTTGGGGCCTTTGGGGAAGGAGTCCTTGACCTCCTCATATATACCTGTGTTCTTTCCCTTGAAGTTTCTACTTCTACCGCAGGTGGCCTAACCTCCTTATCAGTCTTAGGAGCCTCCTCCTATTTTTTTGATAGCTTCACAAGCTTTCTTCTCTTTTTCAAGGGAGCAGTAAGATCCACCTCTTCCTTTTCTTCTTTATCCTTTTCAACTTCTCTCCTTGAAACATGCCTCCTCTTCTTGGCAATAGGCTTCCTTTGTTTACCTACTTCTGCTACCTTCTCAGTTTAAACATCCCTAACTTTAATCTTGAAGGGAGAATCTACTTTTCCCTTACCCTTAGGATCCTATTCATGTGATTCCTCGGAAGCAGAATGAGACTCCAAGTCTCCCATCAAATCATAAGTGCACTAGACACCTTCACTTTCTAACTCCAGTATTTTTTGCTTTAGCCACATTTTGGTGTACTTAATCATAGGAGTCATGATTTGCCCCAATTCCGTTTTCTCTTCTTCCAACAAGTCAATCTCTCCAACTGATTTATCTTTCACAACCTCGAAGATGTGACCCTAAATCAGATTTCCATCCTCTTCCACTTGGTCAGGGATGGCCTTTATGTTGTATAAACTTATTAAGTCTACTGGCAGCCTGGAGAATTTCTTCTTCCTCACATCAAATTGTTAGGAATTTATGCCTCAACATTTATGGCCTTTCCCTTGAAGACTTGGCGTTTTCCTTCATGTTTTGGACTTTATTGCGGTGGTTTGGCTTGGTCTTGGTGGTTTTCTGTCTGGCAGTTACCACCTTACCGCACATGGTGAGTTCACTCACCGCGATAACGCGGTAAGGCCGCCTACGGCTGTCCTGGTGGTTACCGCCATACCGCAAGCGGTAGGTCCTCTCATCGCTGTAGCGCGGTGAGACCGCTTGCGGTCGGGTTTGGTGGTTATCGCTATACTACTGTAAGACCGCCAGTGGCCTGGCTGGCGGTTACTGCTGTACTGCGGTCAGTCAAGTGACTAACCGCGGTGGCCGTGGTAAGACCGCCTATGGCTTGGCTGGCGGTTACCGCCATACCGCGGCTAGTGAGATGGCTGACCGCGGTGGCCACGGTAAGACCGCCTGTGGCATGGCTGGCGGTTACCGCCATACAGCGAGGCATGTTGGTCAGGGATGCGGTAGTGCAGTAGGAGCTTGGATTAGCTCAGGGCAGAGTTTGACCGAGTTGGACTCGGTGTCAGGGCTGAGCACGGGTGAAGTCTTGGGTGAGCTCAGGTGAGCTCACCACCATACCGCAGCAGGTAATGTTGAGCTCAACGGTAATGCGGTAAGAGCTCGTATGAGCTCAAAACTCATTTGACTGAGTTGGACCAATTTGATCGTTAGTCAGCAACGATATTCGAATGAATTGGCGACACGTGGAAAGTTCTTTGAGATCCCATTGGCCAGAGAGTTATTTCTTGATTGTAATAGAGCTGAATTATTGATGGAAGGTTGACGGATGCATTTGGGTCGAGTTAATGTTTGTGTGGCTCTATGCAGCTGTATAAGTGATGCACATTATTAGTGAAGTATGGATGCTTGCAGGTAGGAGAGTTATTATTCTATTGACCATTGCAGGTAGGGATGGGCTGAACAGGTATGCACACGGTGTAAGATTATAAATAATCTTGTGTGCAGTTCGATTTAGACGATGAGCGATATTAGAGAGAGGCTAAGAGTGTTCGAGCGGTTCAATTGAGAACACTTAGACTCTTGGATCTGGTAAGATGTGAACCAATGAGGCCAAGAGGTTGGGCTAGCTGTGAGGCTGGTTGTGACAGTCAAGAGAGAGGAGCTGAAAGGAATCTACACAGTATGTCTTGAGTACATTGTAACTGTGTGAGATTCTGGTTTGTGTAGCCTGTATTCTTTCTCCAGATGAACAAGATGTAATATCCTGAAGAGCATAGCTCTGTGTTTGTATTGTAACCATTTTAGTTACTGAATAATATAAGTGAGTTGAATGTTTTGGAGGTGGGGTTTTTTACTTGAAAAGGTTTTCCCCACGTATATTTGTGTGTTCATGTTTTGTCTTTCATGGTTATCTGTTTATGTTGAATCTGTCTTTTGTTTGCATTCACTTCTCAATGGGGGATCAACTGTGCCTACTTCCGCTTTATGGTATAGTTGTCTATGTCTTT
This sequence comes from Sequoiadendron giganteum, assembly GCA_007115665.2. Taxonomy (NCBI): domain Eukaryota; kingdom Viridiplantae; phylum Streptophyta; class Pinopsida; order Cupressales; family Cupressaceae; genus Sequoiadendron; species Sequoiadendron giganteum. The sequence goes on along the minus strand of CM021102.1, from coordinate 616,947,980 downwards.
GTTGTGATTTTAAATTGAAATCACTAAGGCACTGATGTCTTAGATGACTATCTTGATGATAGAACCGAATCTGTATCCCCAACAAGTGGTATTAGAGCTAGTAGCTTTTTGCTCGTGATACCAATAAGTGGTATCAAAGCATGTTTGAAGGAGGTCGAGGCTTGATGATACCAACCATTGGTATCAAAGTCTTCTCTTGGTTGCTGAAGTTCTGGGTATTTCTCCTGTGAAGATTTCTTAGCCTGGAAAGCTTGAGGAAGTCTGAAGAAATTGGTTGGTGATTGATCCTTCAATGAGTGGAAGTGTGTGCTTCATTGATTCAACACATAGTTTGAAAGACACTGAAGATGACTGGAGTTGGTCATGTTGTGGCTCCTGGCTCGCAGCAAAAGTTCCTGATGCAAAGGGCGTGAGATGTGCTTGTGGTTGTGTTGCACTGAAACGTTGTGTTCATACTAGGTGTCTGTGTGAGAGGCTCCCTGGCGGTATGGACTTGCTTGTGTTGTTGATCAACTATGGAGAGTTGTGTTTGTGTTGGGTGTTTTTGACTTAGCACTGAAGGCAATTTCTCTGGTGCTCTGATTGCATGGAGGCTATGAAGTGACCTTGGTGGTCTGCAACTTCTAGATAGCCTGGCTCTCTCTTTTGCTTGTGCATGACTATGGTCTTGGAGTTGGTTTGAAATGGACCTGTTGTTCCTATGTGCCCGTGTCTTGCTCTCACATGGTTTCAGATTCATGTCGTTGGCTCTGAAGGTTTTGTGTATATTTTCCTAAAAAGTCTATGATGCATATTCATGTTTCTTTTCATTGTTTTGGTTAACTGTGATGGTTGTGTGTAGACTCCTGAGTCGTCTAGATGAGAAGTGAATATGGAGGTGCGTGGGTGTTTTGGAAACACTGTGGTTTTGCAGGTTTTGCACGGTCAAGGAAAACTTGTGTTTTGTGTGGAGCTGTTGTTTGGGATTTTCTAGACCCTGGCTTCTAGGGTGTGTTTGGATGAGATAGTTTTCAGTTCGACATGTTTTGAGGAGGTGTGATGTCTTCTCTGCATGAGAGTGTTGGTATGTGTTTACTTTCAACATTCTTGTGGTGTGCTTGTTGGTTTACTAGACTATGGTGCTTGAGTTGTGGACATGACTGATAAATTGGATCTGATGTTGATCTGGTGTTTGAGTCATGCTTGTCTGCTTTGGCTATTCTCTTTGATTATCTTAGTTTTGCAATTTCCAGTGCGATGATAGATTTGCAGGGTTTACATTTGGTTGCATCCATGAGTTGTACAATGTTGTGGGTTGTCCTTACCTACATGTTTGCAGTGAGACAACTCGGAAGTGGACTGTCTATATCCATGAGGTTGTAAATGTGTAGTGCAGATCTGTTAGCTGACATTGTTTATGGTCACTTGTGCATTGGCGTGGCTATTTTGAGATGAGAAGAGGAATGGCGTTTGAGTACTTGAATAGTCAGTTATGGGGACCTGAAGCATGTGAATCACGATGTCATGGAGAGCTGGATACACTGGCTAGTGTAAGCTTTTGACAGTGATGGGGTGGTCGGTCATGGTGCTTGGAAGGCTCAGTGTCACGATGCAGTGGGAGCTTTAGCAATGAATGGTGTTCTTCTTTGGTGTTGTAGATGCTTCTTGAGGACTCTTAGATCCTATTGTTGCAGAAGAGTTCTTTCGTATCTGCATGGTCACTATTTTCAAGATGTGTAGCATCTTGGAGCCATGCAGGACCTTGGTAGTCTTTGGCTGAGATGCTGGTGGTGCTTGACAGGTGATGTTGGTTTAGAGTTTGTTTGCTTTATGTCATGGTTAATCTTTCATATAGTTTTTGGCATTTTTCTTTGCTCTTGAGACCATAGCTTGTTCACTTGAAGCATGGTATCTCTGAATGGGGATGTGTAGATCATAGTGTCATGATAAGTTCCTATTCTAGGTTTGGAGCTTTGATAGTGGTCCGGGGTTTCTCTTTATTTTGAGTGCATTGGTCATATGCTGGAGGACTTCATGTTTACTGCAGTAATGCAGTTTGGAGTTAGCATGAGATGACAAGTTGTTGATACTCATGGATGCATGGAGAATATGGTGAGGCTGGAATTCTTTTGTGAATGTTGTTGCTACAGCTGAAAGTCCGAGAAGCTTGCACCTTGGTTGAATGTGAATTCAATAGAGACCTTGAAGGAGAATGCTCTTGGGTAAGTCATGGTGACTTGTATATCTTGGAGGAGCATGTTTTCTTTTCTCCTTGGTCTGCTCGACAGTGTTCCTGTGAAAGGTATTTGCCCATTATAATTTTCAGGTGTGTTATGCTTTATCTTTCATTGGTATGAATCTTGAGTTGCTGTTTTTAAGATTATGGAGGATTCATAATGGAAGATAGATAGCATTGGGTATCTCCTTGTGCTTTTGAGGATTGACAGGAGATGGTTATATGGGTTAGTCTGATCTTCTTTGATATGCTTACATTTTGTTGGATGTTGTTAAGGCTTTCCCTTTAGGATGTGAAGAAGATCATTCTTGGCACAACTTGCATTTAGAAATGTGTGTAGAAGGTGGCTACATGGTTTGATTTGCTGTTTCTCTCTAATCTGGTCTTGTTCTTCCTGTATGTTCATTTGACTTTAGATGTTTGTGAAGCCGTAGTGTTTCTTTCTTCAATCAGATATGGAGGTGTTTGGAATAATCATGGAAGACAATTGAGAGAAATGTTTCTTGTAGCAGGTGGTTGCAAGTGGTGCAGATCTGTGTGGTAGTTCCTTGGAACTACATGGTTATTCATTTCTTTGTGCAGAGGTTTGGTGGACTTGGTATGCCTAGATCACTTGTGATGACGCTTTGTTTGCATTCATCTGGACAGTACCCTTGCAGTAGGAGTACCTGGACGTGTGTAGTCTTTTGACTGGTTGGCACATGGTGGTTATTTTTCTGTTTGATGGGTTGGCTATGTGATGGCACGAGTTCACTGATGGTCATACCTTTTAGGTATGGGTGGTTGGATGATTTAGCATGAGCTGTGGGTACTGGTTTTTCAATCGCGTGGGTTTGATCAGTTGGATGGAGGGCTATCAGTTTTATGGTTGCTGTTCTAGCTGGTTGGTTTCTTGTTTTGGAGATAGTCTGTTGTGTTGTTGTTTTTGGTGCCTTTGCTGCCTAGAGGGTCTCAGATGTTAGTGTTCCGGACACTAGTGTATGTACGCCTTGGCTTGTTCCTTTCCTGTGTTGGATGTTTGGAGTTGTAGCCTGAGATGGTGGACATCTTTGATGTCGTTGCAGGGGTCTTGGTTGGAGCATGGAAGCATGGTTTTGGTCCTTGTTCGGTTGTTTGGAGGAAGCTTGAAAGTCTTCGGCAAGTGGGAGATTGTTGGAAATTTTTGCCTCAACGTTTCTGGCCTTTCCCTTGAAGACTTGGCGTTTTCCTTCATGTTCTGGCCTTTATCATGGCGGTCTGACTTGGTCATGGCGGTTTTCTATTTGACGGTTACCGCCTTATCGTGCGCGGTGAGTTCACTCACCGTGATAACGCGGTAAGGCCACCTGCGGCTGTCCTGGCGGTTACTGCCATACCGCAGGCGGTGGGTCCTCTCACAGTGGTAGCATGGTGAGACTGCCTACGGTCGGGTCTGGCAGTTACCGCTGTACTGCGGCCAGTCAAGTGACTGACTGCGGTGGCCATGGTAAGACTGCCAGCGGCTTGGCTGGCGGTTACCGCTATACCGCGGCCAGTCAAGTGACTGACCGAAGTGGTTGCGATAAGACCGCCTGCGGCCTGGCTGACGGTTACCACCATACCACGACCAGTGAGATGGATGACCGCAGTGGCCATGGTAAGACCGCCAGTGGTCTGCTAAGGTGATTACTGCCATACCGCGAGGCGTGTTGGTCAGGGCTACGATAGTGTGGTAGGAGCTCAGATGAGCTTGGGGCAGAGTTTGACCGAGTTGGACTCGGTGTCAGGGCTGAGCACAGTGAAGTCTTGGGTGAGCTCGGGCGAGCTCACCGCCATATCTCGACAGGTAATGTTGAGCTCGACGGTAACGCGGTAAGAGCTAAGATGAGCTCGAAACTCAATCGACCGAGTTGGACCGATTTGAGCATCAGTCAGCAATGATAGTCGAATGAATTGGCGACACGTGGAAATTTCTTTGAGATCCCATTGGCCAGAGAGTTATTTCTTGATTGCGATAGAGCTAAATTATTGATGGAAGGTTGATGGACGCGTCTGGGCCAAGTTAATGTTTGTGTGGCTTGATGCAGCTATATAAGCGATGCACGTTATCAGTGAAGTATGGGTGCTTGTAGGTAGGAGAGTTATTATCCTGTTGACCGTTGCAGGCAAGGATGGGCTGAACAGGTATGCACACGTTGTAAGATTATAAATAATATTGTGTGCAGTTCGAGACAGACGAATGATATCAGAGAGAGGCTGAGAATGTTCAAGCAGTTCAACTGTGAACACTTAGACTCTTGGATCTGGTAAGATGTGAACCTGTGAGGCCAAGAGGCTGGGCTGGCCGTGAGGCTGGTTGTGATAGTCAAGAGAGAGGAGCTGAAGGGAATCTACACAGTATGTTTTGAGTACATTGTAACTGTGTGAGATTCTGGTTTGTGTAGCCTGTATTCTTTTTCCAGATGAACAAGATGTAATATCCTGAAGAGCATAGCTTTGTTTTTGTATTGTAATCGTTTTAGTTACTGAATAATACAAGTGAGATGAATGTTTTGGAGGTGGGGTTTTTTACTTGAAAAGGTTTTCCCCACGTATATCTATGTGTTTATGTTTTATCTTTCATAGATATCTGTTTATGTTGAATCTGTCTTTTGTTTGCATTCACTTCTCAATGGGGGATCAACTGTGCTTGCTTCCGCTTTATGGTATAGTTGTCTGTGTCTTTGTTGTGATTTTTAACTGAAATCACTAAGGCACTGCTGTCTTAGATGACTATCTTGATGACATAACCGAATCTGTATCCCCAACAAATTCATCACCAAAGTTAGCCCAATAATCTTCAATATGGTCCTTGTGGCCATACTCCCTACTGGCCTTCTTTTGTGCCTCTCCAGTAATATCAAACCTCGTTCTCTTAGAATGGAAAGAAAGACCAAAAGTACTCATCTCCTCTTTAGAAGCATGAGCTAACTGGGTGGAAGGACATACCTCATTTGTTCCTATCTTCAAGGGGAAATCATTCCCAAACCTTGTTTTATGCTTGTCTCCTTTCACAATTATGTCGAATTCACAAATCTGCCTAGTGACCTCCATCAGAATGATATGGTCCGTTGGGTACCATGGGAGTCTGTAGGGAGCCCTTTGACAACCATCAATCCTAATATAGGAGAAAGTGGGGAACTAGATGAACCATGCCCAATACCTCCTTATCAATTCCTTGGCCTTGTCAGAAATTCTCACGTGCTCCGCACCCTGCAGCAACCTAGTAATATACATTGTAAAAGCATCATTTGCTCTTCTATAGCTTCCTCCTTCCAAGTGCAGTTGTGGATACACCTCATATATTGTATCCTGTCCAAATGTACCCCTAGTGCTTAACCCCTTATATGGGTGAAATCTTGCCAATGCATACACCAAGTAGGAGGTCATGGTGAAGGTCTTGGTTTGCAAGACATTACACATCTGCTCATGGATTAACGCACTTATGGCACCTGCCCAGTGGTAATCTATACCTTGCTCCACCCGAGCAATGACATTGAACATCCAACTCTCAAACACCCCTGCACTCTTCAGCGCTACCAACCTGCTGAGGAGAGTGATGACATTGTAGTACTCCCTTTTGAACTTAAGCCTGAATAGCTACTTTGGAAATTTGGAGAAATGAGACTTGGGCTTCTCCAAGCAAGAATTGATCACCTGCTAGGACTTGACCACATTTTCTTCGTAGTACTTCTTTGCTGTGTCCATATCAAAGGCCACTACATGTAGCCTATTAGGTATATCAAAAGTCCTAGCAATGGACACAAGATCAAAGCTTGCCACAATCCTTCCCTGGGGACCAATAATCCTTTGTGTTCCTCTATCATAGTTTCTGGCACACTCAAGCACCAACTCATAGCACTGCACTGTGGAGGGGAAACCTGCTACATGTGCCAATCCAGACTCCACAACTCTTCTAGCTAGCAATGGGAGACTCTCTGCTGCCATTTCAGCTTTGAACTCCTTATAATCCCACATACCCACATTGGTATCGGTGATCCCTGATTAAATAGAAGTCAGCTTGCTCTCAGGAATCTTACTCTTTATATCCATTTTTACCTTTTTTGCATTAGAAATAGTAGAACTTTCTGCACTTGGATGGGTTGTCTTTCCCTTGCCATGCCCAACAACATTTTGTCCTGATCCTGCCTGCAAACAAGTAAATACAACCAAAATGAGATCCAAGAGAAACAACAAGTGCAAGAAATCCATATCTCAAAGTTCGGGATTTATCCTCCTCCGCGGAATCCAGACTGGAGAGGAATTCTGGGGAAGTCTAGGCTAGGCGTAATCCAGTGAAAGAAACATACAAACCCCATAATATCATTTCAATCAATCAACATAATCGAGAAATAACTTTAAAATACTTAGCATAAGTTCATTTGATCATCTAAATGCATTATCAATAAGAAAATTCCTCATGTAATCATCAGATTCTTCATTCCAACAAAACTTCAGAAGAATCTGCCAGAGACGAAAATCCTTGAAAACAACAATTTTAATCAACTTGGGAAAATGAAGAAGGCACGAAACATCCGGGAAAATCCCATCGGTATAGATTTCAGCGGAAGTAAGACAAGTTTACCATGAAAGCACGAATCTGATAGAATGACCTAGCCACGGACACCAGGAAAATCTGGAGGAAGCGAAATTCTGCGAGGCAAACAAAAGTCCGGTTTAATAGCAAAATACGAAGAACAAAGGAAAGACAGGAGGACCTAGGGAAATCCAGTAGGGGCGAAATTCCGCGAAACAAACAAAACCCAAATGCTTATGCTTTCCTTGTCTTCACTGAAAATAGACCAAAATAGAGATGGACCATGAGCTTGCAGCCCGGAAATGATTTAACCGACATCTCTAAAGGATCAATCATGAATTTAAAACTCACGTCTCAGCAATTTGAGAGGGACTGGCAATGCCCTAGGTCAAGAACCCTAAAACCTCCGCCATGGAAGCACGGAAAAGCTCAGACACAACTGGCTTGTAAACAAAGATAGGAAGCTTGTGACAAATTCAAGCAAGTCCCAGAAACAACAACTAAACCAACCCAAAAAATATTTAGAACAAACACCCGAATGGACCAGCAAGACACAAAAACCCCAAACGCCCAGACATGGCATGCATACTCAAGCAAGAACGAATCAATGAATGAAATGAAAGCATATGAAGCAAAGCAATTCAAAACCAACAGAGGAAGAGAGCATATCTACATACCATGAGAATAAAAAGAACTGAAGCCGATGATGCCAACAAACAACCTTCAAACCCGAGTAGAATATGAACAATGCTCACGAAATTCAAATGTAGCACTCGAAATCACTTCGAAATGCACGATCTAGCAACACACCTCAAGCTCAAGTACTCCAAACTCAAATGACAAGTAAATAATCAAACTCAAATGGCCAATCACTTTCCAAAATTCAATATATCATTGCTCCAAAAGTCGTGCAATCGCCATTAATGCGATCGACAAGACAACCAATACCAAAATCCATAAATTAGACAAAGCAATGCACTTAGGTAAAATCCGGACGCAACGGATTTCCTCGGATTTGAGCAGAAAGGCAACCACTTTCGGACTCCGAAGGGAAACTGGGAAAATCTGGACAAGGCGAATTTTCCCGAAATCAGTGAAAAGTTCGAAATACACTCAAATCTTAAGGTTTTTAGTTAAAATCTACAAATGGGCCACTCCAACAAACAGGATAAGCATCAAACCACACGCCCAAGCAAGCAAAACTCCAAAATAGAAAGGCCAAGACACCAAAGGCGAAAAAAAATGAGGGTACCCAACTTTCAGTGGGACGTGTGTGCAAAAACTACATAACAATACATATGTATTATTATTTAATATCTTTACAATATATATATATATATATATATATTTAGGTATATAAGTGTATATATATATTTGTATCCATACAAATACACATGTATGACATATCCACACATGAGTATACGTAAGTATTTCTACCTATGCATGCTCACACGCATATACACTTATATATTCATTTAATATATATACATATCCTATATATATTTAAATACACAAAGTGTATCTCACGCTTCAATACAAGAATTTAACACTATGACTCAAATCAACTAAAAAATCATAGAGAAACAAAGGCAATCACGTAAGCATGAACCTATTAACCCAAAAAGCTATCACCAAGGTTCACTTACTGACTCATAGCCCAAATTGACTTGACAAAGCTTGTCTAACTTAGGCTATGTGTGTGCATTAACTCAAGTAGGTACATTAATGGTTTTCATACCAAATTCCTCTTCTGGGCGATACTCTCCCTCTCCTCACTGGAGGGCTCAATTCTTTCCTGCATCCAACTTAGTGTATCATAACGAAGTTAACCGTTACCATGAAAATCATATTCATCATATATCATTTGCACCATTAAAGCATTTAAAAAATAATCACTTCATAATTCATATTCCTTCATCTCATTCATTCATTGGAATTCACTAAAACATAGTCATGTATTAAACATATTCACTCATAAAAAGTAATAGTAACTGGTAAATACACAATGGGGTGTAACACAAATGATGGGGGAAAATGTCTTAAATCTATGAATTGAGACAAAAACAAGAGTAATCTAAATAAAATTAAGCTATAAGTGTGAATAGGTCAATCCTAGAAAAGTGATTAGCTAACTAGTTGAATAATGACTCTTTACATTAACAAATTAAATCCTTGATCCATATTTAATCAACTCACTTAACCAAATTAAATTAATTAATTAATTCTTATTATTTAATTAATTTAAATAGTTTCACTATCAATAATTAATTATTAAAATCAAATAATAAATCATTGTCCACAAATTAATATAATTAAATTATAAAATGAAATCGAATATTTATAATCAGCTAACTAATTACTTAAATGAACAGTAAATCGTCAAAAAATAAAAATAAAAAATTAGATGCAATTAATTGGTTAAGAAAATAAAATAAATAAATCAATTAAATTAAAAAAATATAAAGCAGCTGGCTGATATTAGTGATTTCATCCAATCTATGTCATCCTCATCTTCATTTGTAAAATCTACAAATTGAGATCATCTATTTATCTTTCACAATCACTAATTTGGTATGTGCATGTAAATGCTAAAAAATGAGCAACAAACATATCATTATAGTCAATTCATCAACGCTCTAATAAAGGTTTGCTTTCCTTTTAGAATAAATTGATTTTGATTTAGTTTCAAATCTTATTAGTTTTATTTTAGCATTGCATGCTTATAGTATTCAACATAAGATTAACCACTAGGATAGTCATCATTGAAAGGTAGAGATATGAAATCATGTGGAGAGAGTAGTGAACTTTAAATAATATTTTTTGGGCTAAATTTTTAATGGCGACGAAATAATGATATAGTAATGTCATGCTTTGGGTTTATATAATATTTGTGTACTTGAAATGTGTTTAACACGTTTAAATAATTTTTATAGGTTAAATTATTTTAAGTTAAATCCTAATTCTTAGCATCCAACTATTACAAGCCCTAATTGCGATTTAGGGCCTAGGGTTTGGACTAGTGTTTATATTCTAAAGTGTAGATTTTGGTCTAGAGTTTTAGAAATGCATTTACATTAAACAATAAGAAAAAAACTATAAATATTACTTATATTAGAGAGGTGCTTACCTCAAAATATTGCTAGTTGGCTCTCATGGAGGGAGGATGAAGTGGAATGAAAACTCTATTGATGGTGCCAAGTGTAGATATCCCTTATGATTTTCTCTTCCAAGTTATTGTTCACCATTGAAACAAAAAGAAATGAGGTAAACATACAAAGAAAAAGAAAGTTAATACTTCTTTAGAATGAATATTCATTACAAATAGATTTCCACTAATAATAGAACTCTAGACATAAATAAATATCTGTTATTTTTAAGTAAATGTATATTTTTTCAAGACAAATATATATTTCTTTTGAAAAAATTGCCCCTCAAATTTTCCACTAAAAGTTCACCCAACTTCTTGCACTTTCCTATCATCCCCATCATTGCTCATCCCTATAAATTAATCTCCATCCCTACATCTCTCATTTGTCATCTTGGATCAAACTCACGTGTACTTGACCCAACACATTCTTATAGTAACAAGGTATAATACCCTAAACTTTTTAAATTCAAATTTAAAATAGATATTATCAACTCTTACCCCAACCATTTATCGACCAATTATTTAATCAACTCACCTAGAGGCATAGCTAAGAACATGACCCTCACAATTCAACAAAACCCCAAAAGGAATTTGTAAACACCACTAATTCCTTATTGAAAAATTGAGTATAGACACACAGACAAGAAAATTCTACGCATCAATTATATGTAAATGAATTCTAACAAGTACAAGTGTAAAACTAAACCACAAAAATAGGTTTAAGAAATGTAAACCCTAATTGTGGTTTAAGACCTAGGGGTTACATTCTAAGGTTTAGAGTTCAATCTAATGTTTTAGAAATGCAATTACATTAAAAAATAAGAAAACACTTTAAGAAAATGCTTCTACTACAAAGGTGCTTAACTCAACCTTGTCAAATGGATCTTGCTTGGGAGGATGATGTGGAATCAAGATGCTATTGAGAGTGTCCAATGCAAATATCCATTTTGCTTTCCTCTTCCAAGTTGTTCACCATTGAAACAAAACAAAATGACATCAACAACAACACAAGATAAGTTAATACTTTTTCAAAAACAAATATCCTTTCTAAATGAATGTATATTAGTTACATAACTTACGTAAACAAATATACATTATTTTAAAATGAATGTGTTTTCAAGAAATATATTTATTTCTTAGAAAAACAAAATCATAATTTTTTCCATAAAAAATAAGCCCAACTTCTTACACTTATCAACCATCCTCATCATTACTTATCACTAAAAATTAATCTCGATCCCTATATCTCTCATTTGTCATGTTGGATCAAATTCACTAGTGTAGACTTGACTCAACACATTCTTACATGTCACAAGATCTAATACCCCAAACTTTAAAAAAATCAAATTTAAAATAAATATTAACTACCTTGCCCCAACCATCATGAATCAACCTTGTACACATATAGTTTATTAAATCAACTAGCCTAGTCATTAACTAAAAACATGAATCTCACAATTCAACAAAATTTTCAATGATGTTTGTAAACACAACTAATTCCTTATTGAGAATTTAAGTAGACATAGAGGAAAGCAAATTCCAAGCATCAAATTTACTTCAATTAATTTCAATAAGAGCAAGTGCCTTCAAGTTAAAAAAGTATTGAACTATAATAATACACAATCAATTGAACATTTTAAGATATTCGCTCGATCAATTTGTAACACCTTCCATAGTATAAACTTCTCATTGAATTTAAAACTAAATATCAAATATAATTTATTTAATTTCCACAAATTTAATCAAACATTTGTTAATTTTAACTCATCATTCAAAATCAGAATTAATAATTATTATTTAATTAATTAACCGAACTTAATTTTTTCCCTCAAAACATAATCATCTTAAAATTAATCAATATAACAATAATTGAAAAATTGGAAGATTATGTAGATATCATAAGACTTGATGTTGATTGACTAAAAATATTGGCTAGATAAGTCCAAATTTGAACATAATGGGGGACAATCTTATCAAAAAAAAAAAAATCAAATCTTAAAGAATGGGATCAATCACTATAAGTGAAGGACAACAATTAATGCATTTCAATCACTTTTGGCTTTATATTTATATTAAATTGCCTTTTTTTTTTTTTTTGTCACGGTAAGACTTTTCCTAATATGATTCCTTGTCACTTATTTTTAAAATTTAAATTTTATATACTTTGAAAAACATATATAAAATTTAAATTTTATATACCTTGAAAAATATATATATAATAAACACTTATTAGAAACAATTTTTCCAAGAACCTAATTTAGACTCATTTATTATTAAATCGTTTATGAGAGAAGTCATGAACCCCAAGAGTTATCATGACTTTTAACACTAAAGTATAGCAAAAGTCGAAAGAAAAAGAATTGGTGACATCATAACGGATTATGTGTTATATTTCTCATATAATATTCATATTTACCATAGACGGAACGAGGAACAGACAGAACGACATTGACGGCTTCTCCTTTGGAATCAACAGGAAGAAATATGCAGTATATGTCACTTGACAGATTCCCGACATGCGATGCCTTTCCCCATCCGAAGTCCACATCCATGAGCCCTAACCGAGACCACTGTGAAATCACCAAGCTTCCGTTCAGATCAGGTCGGCGTCTCGAATCCCCCAGAGTATCCACAATCGACCGAATGTATTCGTCTGTGAGTATTTCCTTGGCTCTCTGCACAACCTTTACTGCGTACCACAGCGGCCTCTCCGTCAAATCTTTTACAGTTGTTTGAGCACAGGCTAACACAAATCCGTTCCCGTAGAAACCCTCGGGAAGCCCGGGTTGGAGTCTGGTCCGCACATTGACGGAAAAGAGGAGCTTGATCGCCTGCTTTGGGGGCAAATCCATGGCTCTGATCCACGATCTCCATACGTGCGCTGAGAGCACTTCAAATGAGGTGCATTTTGAATGAGAGTGGATTGTTACTAGGGTTTTCATTTCCAAGAGCTTGGAGGAGTCGAATATCACGGAGCTCGCCTGGAGTTGTTCTGATTGGAGCCTGGTGTTGAGATTGCACAGGTCTGGGACCTCCGTGAACTCTGGATGTGAGTATTCTATTCTCGGGGGGTTTCTGCTCTGTAAGAGATCTCTGCTCCAGGATGGGGTTACTGACGGAAATTTGGCTCCTTCTGAGATTTGGGACCATGCTTGCAGGAACTGTGAGCTTCCCAGGCCGTCGCACAGGCAGTGGCTAATGCCTGCGCAGATTATCAGTGCTCCGCATCTCAAACGTGTGACCTGTGTGCATAGTAAGGAAGTCGTGAAATGTAGAATCAAAAGTGCAAGTTTTCAGTCATGTTTGAAAAAATTATTTATAAATCCTGGTACTTTGACTGATGAACATAATCAAATCTGTTGTTAAGCTAGCTTCCATTTGTTGTTTCCCTTTTGGACGGAATCCACATGACAAAGTTTGTTGAGGCCATCAGTATAAACAGACTCTTGTTAATCGAGTTAAAAAGATAAAGATAGTTTTTAGCAAATTCTAAACTAGAATGCTTCCCAGAAAATGGAAGCTCAACAGCAATTGGTACCTCATTCTGACAACCAAAAATGAACGGTAGCCAGAAACAGGTTCAGAACGCTTTTCTGTAATATGCCTAAAAGCCATAATAAGCTTATCAGTGTGGACAAAAATAATGTTGGGTTAAGGTTGAAAGGTCAATTGTCATGGGATGAAAACAAATTAAAAATAGGTTATGGGAGTTTCAAGAAAAAAAAATTACTTTCTGAAGGCTTTAGATTTTGATCAGATATTTTTATGAATATAATAAATTGATATGTATGAAGTATTTTCTACAGTGTATCATATTAAAATCAGGATTCTACAGTCTAATTTTTGAATCAAAATTTATTGATCCATATTTTTCGAGTAATGGTTTGTCTGAACTCATCTTTCATAAAAATGTATGATGGATCTTAATTTCTTCTATCCTGAACTCTATCTCTTATAAGAATATAATAGATTTTAATTTCTACTATCCTGGTATACAATAAAAACATTCTCTTTATGTTCTCTCTTCCCAATATTAAAAAAATGTTGACAATTAATTTAATCAATTGAATTTTTTTAAATACAGATGTTTTGTTTTCATTACCAGAGCATTTCGTTCATTTACACGTTAAATGGGAGAATTGATCAAAATTTGATGGGAGAGCTTTACATTCGCTCTCATAAACAAGAAAAGAATCCCATATAATAAGGCAGTCATATTCACTCCCATAAACAAGAAAAAAAACCCATATAATAAGGCAGTCATATTCACTCTCATGAAGAAGAGCCCAAAAAGGCAAAAACAGTTCCACATGATATGGCAGTCATTCAGCACAAACAACAAGTAACAGAGGGCCCGCAAATTATTACATCCAAGGGTAATAATAGATCAATACACCAACCTCAACCGAATCTTACTAAAACAAAACAAAACAATAAATTACTAGACAGAAAATCTTGTCCTTGCTTGTAAGATAATAAATGTAGGTTATATCATAGCTGTCATCTGCCTGAAGGGAGTATGAAATTTATGATGCTGATTCTTGAACAAGATAGAGAATGAAGAAACAAAAAAACGTTCGCCACATTTTGACAGTCATCCACCCAACAGAAACATTAAAAATTCTTCAGTTTAAAAACTCTGGGAACAGTTTTGGGAACAAAAATGTCTGGTTATTTTGCACCTACCAAAGGCAGTTTGCAAGATTGACAAAAACCCATTATCATGTATATGAATGAGAGGATTATAATAGTTCTAGGAAAAGATATGCTGGGATGTTTTGCCAAACAGCTTTTGTAAGATGCAGAACAAAAACCCAGTATCATGCACGGATAAAAGGATTATAAACTGCATCTATATACACATACCCACTCAATGTTCTATAAATTTGATAACAAATACTTGAAGGGAAATTTAAAAACCAGCATCTCTCATCTGATGTCCTATTGTAAAAGTCATGGAGCAATCACAACGTGGAATTATTTAATTATACCTGGACGACCAAGGGAGGAATGCCCAGAAACCCATCAGCAGAAACCTTATGCAGCAGCTTCTTCCAGGACTTGGCAGGCTTATGCAAAGGCCCAAATTCCTTGAGACTCAAATTTGCTCTAGCTCGAACAAACACAGCCCCCTCTCCATTACACACCACCTCTAATTTATGATCATGTCTGCTCCTCAACCTCCCCGCCAGAGGATAATAATACACCAAAGCTCCAGACAGCCCATTCCTTATTCTCTCAACCGCCTCCTCTTCATCTTCCCCCTGTGGGGGCTTGTACACAAAGATATACTCGATGGTAAACCTCAAAAAAGCCTGGGAATCCAAATTTGAGAGGCTGAGAACCTCATGAGGCATAGAACAGGCCGGAGTCACCAGCAGTGGCTCCTCCTCTGGTATGACAAGCAGGTTTGAGATGAGCATTTGCACTGCAACACCACCACAGCACACCCACAGATTTAGTTTTCTCCAAATTAGGCAAGAATCATGAAGCCTATCTTAATGGGGGTAACTTATTTGAATACAATGTGGAATATGACAAGCGAACGCTCTCAACTAAGCAAATCTTTCAAAATAAATAGAAAGTTGAAATGGTGGACCAGGGAATTTGCACAGTGAGATTTGGGCGTACGCTTGCAAATGCTTTGCATCAGCGAAGGGCAATCAATGCTTCCTTTATGGAAGGCATTCTTTACTGTGGGCGATTGGAGGATCGTCAGCCGCCCATGCGATGCTGTTTGTGGGTCCCCCTTTTTGCAAAGTGCAACAGAATCAACAGCCATCAAAGTCCTCTGGCCTTCAGATTTTATCTTACTGTCAACGTGGCTTATTTATTGGCATTCTTTTCCCACTTGCTTAGGTTTACGTACATGGTGCAATATCATGTGAGGGGCTTTCAACTTCTCACTTTCACACTGGTATTCCTTGAGCTGAAAGCCTTTTGGATGTGCCCCAGTCCGGTCCAGTCCAGTCCAGCCAGATTAATGGTGTGTGAGACACGAAAAGCACCACATGCATTAAAGTCTTTGTCCTTAGAAAGGACTTGGATGGACGTTCCCTGACTTTTTCTAATTACCCATGATTTTGTTGTACCTCTCTATGGGCGGGCACAATGTCTTTTTATTTCCCATTTTGTAGGTGAATTATATCACCTCTGTCCTTTGGAGCATAATTATTGTTTTTATTTACTAACTAATCTCATAATAAGGAAGCTTAAAGGGCGAAAAAGTCAAAAAGATCTTACTATTTCAATGTCATTGGCATGTGAAAGTTTAGGGGTACTTTTTTTTCTCTAGTGTGAAGTGTTGGCATGTTGAACACAATATGTCGGTTTATCCATTTATTAAGATTTTTGTAAGTGTTGTCACATTGAATAGAGTATGTCGGTTTATCGATTTATTAAGATTTTTTTGTTTAATATGTAGATTTTTAATCGTATGGATAATTTCAAGAACTATAATTAATAGATATGTATAACTCAAAAAAGATATTATTTAGAAGCGTGTAAGCATTTTTATGGAATTTTTTTAATTTTCTTTTCCAATGAACATTATTGTAGTCTACTCATAGATTCTAACCAAGATTGGATAAGTATAAAAAAGAATAAACTTGGACCCAATGCACCTATTTGTCCAAATAAGTATGGCTCAAAGATGATGGTAGTGAAATAAGTCAACATATTATGTCCACTTACAACACTAATGCATAGTTCTAATAAACCGTTAAGAAAGGATTGCTTCTTGCTTATTGTACCCTCCTCCTTATTTTTTCATTGGTGTTGTTCATTGTGAAGAAAAAAATCTAGGAATTAGAGGATTCATCTATGTCCCCTTTAATGTCTTATTATCCTCATTTCAAGCTAATGCTTTCAACCTCTTATACTCAAATATGTATAACACCTTTGTCTGACTAAACACTCATTTCCGATTAGCCTTTAGTCCTAAAAGCTCATTTGAGTAGTGACTTTGTGAAATCATCCTTTACTTGATCTAAATATTGACTTCATGTATGGTCTCTTTAAAAAAAGGTACAAATATTTTGATCAAGGCCCCAAAGGAATGATTTTATGTGAACCACATAAACATGTTATTGTCTTGTTTTATTGAAATACTTATTTTCATATTTGTTATATTGTTTGATGACTTAAAATATGAAGAATCTCACTTGAAAATGATAAAATGTTGGAGTTGTCCTTTTTTCACTTTTTTTTTTATGATTCTCCCATCTCTTTTTTATTTGGAATTTAAATGCTATCAAACTAATTTTTAAAGATGAATTTGACTTTTAAGGTTGTAATTATTTGGTCTAATTTGGGTTTATGTCTTGTTTGAGTGTAGGATTAAAATCAAATGCACTACCCTCATGTATTTTTAGATTTGAAGAAAATATACAATGTGAAGGTAACTTCTTTAGAAATTTTCTTCATTTTACTTGTATTAGACCATAGCTTTGTTTTTTCTAAATACATTTGTGTCTAATAATTGTGACACATAAATTTATTGTAGGAAGGAGAGGATATTCATACTTATTTAATTCCCTTTGGTTGGTATGAATGATAATTCAACCATTAATAGCAACTATACTAATGTTATCTAATGGTGCTTAAAAACTAATACAAAATTCATTAGTAAATTCCTATACCAATTTTAGGCAAAGGAATTGTCCTTAAAAAGTTGAATTGTTTGCTCTTGTTGTTCAGGCCCCTTTTGAAAGGGTTCCAATCCATTCAGTGAGTTTGTTTTAGTTAGTGTACTTGGTAGGATTGTAGATGTTGGTATAGATACTAGTGATCTAGATACAAAATGATATGATCCAAATACTAATAACCTCTTTCCTTTGTAAATTATATCACCTCTATCATTTGTAGTATAATTATTGTGTTTATTTACTAACTAATCTCATAATAAGGAAGCTTAAAGGAAAAAAACTTAAAAATATCTTACTATTTCAATTTCATTGGAATGTGAGGGTTTAGGCTTTTTTCTCTAGTGTAAAGTGTTGGCATGTTGAACACAATATGTCAGTATATCAATTTATTCAATTTTTTTAATTTAATATGAAGATTTTTAATTGTATGGATAATTTCAAGAATTATAATTAATAGATATGTATAACTCGAGAGAAAGATATTTTTTAGAAATTCGTAAGCATTTTTATGGGTTTTTTAATTCTCTTTTCCATTGAACATTATTGTAATCCACCCATAGATTCTAACCAAGATTAGATAAGTATATAGAAGAATAAACTTGAATATGATGCACCTATTTCTCCAAATATGTATGACCTAGAGTTCATGGTAGTGAAATAAGTCAACATATTATGTCCACTTACAATACTAATGCCTAGTTTTAGTAATCCTTTATGAAAGGATTGCTTCTTCCTTCTTGCACCTTCCTCCTATTTTTTCATTAATGTTGTTCATTGTGAAGAAAAAGATCTAGGAATTAGAGGATTCATCTATGTCCCCTTTACATTAACATGAACATTATCCTCATTTCAAACTAATACTTTCAAACTCCTATACTCAAATATGTATAACACATTTGTCTCACTAAACGCTCATGTCCTATTAGCCTATAGTCCTAAAACCTCATTTTGAGTGGTGACTTTGTGAAATCATCCCTAGATCTAAATAGTGAATGTCATGTATGATCTCTTTAAAAAATGGTACAAATATTTAGATCAAGGTCCTAGAGGAATGATTTTATGTAAACTACATAAACATGTGATTGTCTTGATCTATTGAAATACTTATTTTCATATTTTGTTATATTGTTTGATGACTTAAAATATGGAGAATTTCACTTGATAGTGACAAAATGTTGGAGTTGTCCTTTTTTCACATTTTTTTTATGATTCTTCCATCTTCTTTTTTATTTAGAATTTAATGTTTTCAAACTATTTTTTTAAAGACGAATTTGACTTTAAGGTTGTAACTATTTGGTCTAGTTTGGGTTTAAATCTTGTTTTGAGTGTAGAATAAAAATCAAATACACTACCCTCATGTCTTTTTAGATTTGAATAAAAGATATAATGTGAAGATAACTTCTTTAAACTTTGTCTTCATTTTACTTGTATTAGACCATAGCTTTGTTATTTTTAAATGTACAATTATGTCTAATAATTTTGTGACACAAAAAATTATTGTAGGAATGAGAGAATATTCATACTTATTAATCTACTTTGGTTTGTAGGAATGATAATTCAACCATCAAAAAAATAAAATCAATTAAGAGTATTATTTAAGGAATTATATATATCAAATTTTATTCATATAATTTTTTTTAAAGAAATAATTTTTGGTATTGATTTTTCTTTGTTTCCTATACTAATGTTATCTAATGGTGCTTAAAAACTAATAGAAAAATTTGTGAGTAAATTTTTATACCAATTCTAGGTAGAGGGTTCCAATCCATTCAATGAGTTTGTTTCAATTAGTGCACTTGGTAGGGTTGTCAATGCAGGTATAGATACTAGTGATTTAGATACAAATGATATGTTCCAAATATTAATAAACATGGTTAAACTATCCATGATGTTGATAGATTAAGTGTTTATTCAATTAGGTGTAACTAAAAGTTAAAGAATATTTATGTTTGATCTATATTTATTACACTTGAATTAATGATTTTGTTCTCTTTTATATTTTTTATGTTTTAATTATATAACTTGACGTACTCTTTGAATAATGAATTATTGTCCTCAATATAAAACTTTGTTCTCAATAAATTATTCCCCTTATTATTACTCTTCAACAAATTATCTACCTCAAAAAAGTACTTTCCTCCATAAAATTTAAATACATTAGTTAAATTACTTTTCATTATAATTCCCAATCATTATTAATAATTCTTATTATTAATTTATAATTTTTCTATAATTCTTTAAAATATTCACATCTTATTTTCTTTAATTTTAATTCGATCTTTTCTATATTATTAAGTCCATGTTATTTATAATTTCCTTTGTAATTAGTTATGTTGATTTACATCAATAAACTTATGTGAGATATTAAATAATATCAACAATTAATTATTCTAATAAACATGGACCTATGATATCACATTTCTTATTATTTCCAACTTAATTTTTATATTTATTTTATGTTTTAATTATTTTAAAAATATAAGATTTATCTTTCCAAGGAATTTATCTTTATTGGAAGAGAGAATGAACTTGCATTAAAAAATATAATAAAATATAAATATCTAAAAAAGATTTGTTGGAGCTCTAATAAACCTAAAAAATATTCTTTAATAACAATTGTTGGAGCTCTCTGGGTGGTGGCGATGGTGGTGGTGCATTTTCAAATTTTGAAAAGGCAAAATTTCTTGATGGTGTTGCAGGTGTTAATGGCGGACAACTTGTTGATGCAAGGGTGATGTTCGGTGGGTCCTTTGTTGTAGGTAAGGATTGTGGGTCCCTTTTGACGAGAAATGAATTTGATGGGAGGAATGGGGCTCTGAAATTTGCGTCCATTACTCTTTCTCCATCATCCTTGCTTGAAAAGGGGATTCTCGGGGCTGAAAAGTTTGGGCCAGGTCAGTTATCTGGTGCTTTTGATGGGACTCCTAATAGCGTGGTTTTTGGGGCTGATAAGACTAAGAATGATTTTTTGTCGGGGTCCCTTATTAATTGGAAGAATCTATTTGGGACGAAGCCTAAAGGGAAAAGTACTTCTCCTCCTGTTCCTTATGTTGCTAATGCTTTAACTGGCGAATACTCTATCTCTATCCTAGATTGCATTGTTGATAAGAGTATGTCAAATATGGACTTGGCTTTGTTGGGAAAATTCATTGGTCCCCGACCTTATATTGAGTTGGTTCATAAATTTTTTGTTAATCGTTGGAGGCCTAAGGGACAAGTTGATGTGGCGGCTATAGACAAAGGTTTTTTCTCCTTTAATTTCAACTGCGAAGATGATTTGGTGGTGACACTGTCGGGTGGCCCCTAGTTTTTGGGGAAGTCTTTGTTGATGTTAAAAAAATGGGAACTTGGGTTTAACCCAAATTCTTGTTCTTTTGCAATTGCCCCAGTCTGGGTTAGACTACCTAGGCTTCCATTGGAATTCTAGGATGAGGAAGTGTTTAAATGGATTGCCAATACCTTTGGTTGTTTGTTGTCGATTGACCAAATGACGGCTTCCAGGAAGCGGCTGGTCTACGCTAGATTTAGTGTGAATGTTGAAGAATCTATCGATTTACCTATTATGATAAAGATAAACTCCAAGTTTGGTGTATGGGAACAAGTGGTTGAATATGAGTCCATTCCGTTTGCTTGCTTTCATTGCAAAAAGGCTGGTCACCGGGTGAAGAAATGTCCTCTTAAAGCTCCGAAGCAGATGTCCAAACAATGGTGTGAGAAGGTGAAGGCTACTAAACAAGGTGTGGAGCCATTGGAGAAGGAGGGCCCTCCCCCAAGAAGTGTGGATGAGGCTAGTAAACCTGGAGTGATGGGATCAGTTATGGTCGAGAAGGGTGAGCTTCTGGTAAGCAAGATGGATGAGATTGATCTGGATAAGGACCAGGAACTGGGTGGAGATAATGTTGTGCCTCCTGTGAAGATTTATATGAATGAGAAAACAGAGGTCATGAAACTTGCTATGGATTCTGTGACTATGGGTCCTCAGTCTCCTCTAGTGGAAATGAGCCTGATTAAGGATTTTGGGTCAAAGATAGAAGGACTAGAGGTCCTATCTAGAGTAAAGGATAATGGTGATTTGGAGGACTTGGATAATCCTCCTTTTATTCCAGCCCACAGGGGTAGAAAGAAGCATTCACCCTCACC
This sequence comes from Sequoiadendron giganteum, assembly GCA_007115665.2. Classification (NCBI taxonomy): domain Eukaryota; kingdom Viridiplantae; phylum Streptophyta; class Pinopsida; order Cupressales; family Cupressaceae; genus Sequoiadendron; species Sequoiadendron giganteum. Next base: position 616,926,297 of record CM021102.1, on the reverse strand, counting down.
AGGAGTGGTGACCAGAAATAGGCAAAGATTTGATTGTGGCTCTGAGCCGAGAGGTAGAGGTAGGTCTCTTGCAAATGTTACAAGGGAGAAGAATTGCCAACTAGATATTGTTGATGGGACACAAAGGACTCTGTTGGAGATGTTCTCTAAGAGCACCTCCAATAAGTTATTATGAAGATCATTTCTTGGAATATGAGAGGGTTAAATCACCCTCATAAGCATGATCTCCTTGCTAACCTGGTTAGGGATCATCATCCTGATATTGTTTTAATTCAAGAAACTAAAATGGGTTTTGGCAAGTTAGCTAGATTGAAGAAAAAGTTGTTTAAGGATTATGGTATGCATAGTTCGGATGCTATGGGTACGTTGGGAGGGATTGTGACCTTTTGGAACCTTAGGATTATTCAGGGGGTTGAGGTTTTTAGAGATGGGAATCATGTTGCTACTTCTTTCCTTCACCTGAGGGATAAGTTTGTTTGGACTCTTTCTAATATTTATGCCCCTAACTATAAGAGTGCTAGAAAGAAGTATTGGGAAAGCCTTGGTGACTTTAAATTGAGGTTCTTTATTGGTAACTGGTTGATCATGGGGGATTTTAATACACCTTTGAATGATGGAGATAAGATGGGTGGTTCACAAATTGCGGATGATAGTAGATATGACTTAATGAATCTCTTAAATGATCATGCTCTTCTTGATTTGGATCTCAAGGGTGCCTCCTTTACCTGGTCTAATAGGCGGGTGGGAGATGCTCTCATCCAAGTGAAACTTGATCGGGTCTTAGTGACCCCAGATTGTCTGATGTCTTACTCATGCTCACTCTTTGCGCTAATTAGATTGGGGTTAGATCATTTTCCTTTGTCTTTATCTCTAGATCTTTTGGGAGGGAAAATTTTTTCCCTTCAGATTTGAGAAGATGTGGACTTGTCATCCAGATATTAGGATTTTGGTGTCAGATTGGTGGAACATTCAGGTGGATGGTTCAGCTATGTTCAGAATTGCTAAGAAGCTTGCCAATGTGAAGGAAAATATTAGGAAATGGAATAGAACCTCCTTTGGTCATATTTTCTTGGAAAAGGAAGGGGTGACTAAGGAACTTAATGATGTGCAACATGCTATATAAGTTTCTAGGTATGATCAGGCCCTAGTTTTGAAAGAAAGTGTTCTTCTTTCTAAATTGCATAATATTGTGGCGAAGGAAGAGGAATTCTGGAAATAGAGGTCTAGGATTATGTGGCTCAATAGCGGGGATATGAATATAAAGTTTTTTCACCTGTCTACTTTGAACATAGGGCTAATAATCACTTTAAGCTAATAAACTACAATAATCAAGCTCTAGAAAATGATATTGATTTGCAAAATGCTACTTTCTCTCACTTCTTGAATTTGCTTGCGATGGAAGCGGAGCTTGATTTGGATTGTTAGGAGGAAATTCTTAGGAATATTCCTCAAATCATTGATGCTGATACTGATAGGTAGTTGGTGGGAATTCCTTCGGTTGAGGAAATTAGAAGTGTTGTCTTCTCCTTTTAAGGGAATAAGGCGCCGGGCCCAGATGGCTTCCCCATGTTCTTTTTTCACTTCTTTTGGGAAATTATTGCTAAGGAGGTGGTTGCGGCTACTAAAGAATTCTTTAGAACTAGCTCTCTTCTAAAGGAGTTGAATTCCTCTTTTATTCTCTCAGTCCCGAAGAAACCAGGGGCTTCTTCTTTTAATGAATTTCGTCCTATTAGCTTATGTAATTAGATCTATAAGATTTTCTCCAAGGTGATGGTGGTTAGACTGCAAAGCGTTCTGCCTTGTCTCATTTCCCCTCAACAAAATGGGTTTGTGGCGGGTAGAAAAATATTGGACTCCATTCTCTCGGTTCATGAGAACATTCACTCCTTAATTGTCAACAAGCATGTTGGATTTATTTTGAAGCTTGATTTACTTAAAGCCTATGACAGAGTTGATTGGGGATTTCTTTCCAAAATTATGTTGTCGTTTGGATTTGGAGAGAAGATGGTGGCTATTGTGCTTCAATTTATTTCGACTCCTAGATTCTCTGCCCTTGTCAATGGGTCACCTTCGCCTTTGTTTGGATTCTCCAGGGGTCTTAGGGAAGGGGATTCTATCTCTCCCTTTCAATTTATCATTATGGTGGAATCTTTGGGGTGTCTTATTCAAAGTTTTATTAACTTTGAGGCTATGGCTGGTTTGGCTCCCTCTTCCAGCAATATGATTTTCTCCCATCAGTAATTTGTGGATTACTCTCTATTGCTTGGGGAGTCCTCTATCAAGGAAGCTAGGGCTATTAAATTAATTTTGCAGAAGTATGAGGTTACTTATGGGCAAAAGGTTAGCTTACCTAAGAGTGTGATATTTTTAATACGCCGGCTCACAGGTAGATTAAAATTGTTAGAATTTTATAGTGCCAGATTGGGGATCTCTTGGCCTCCTATTTGGGTCTACCCTTGTGATCGATTGTTCCTAAGTCTTTATGGCAGGGGCTGATTGATAAGTTTAATTCGAAGTTGGCTAGTTGGAAGGGAGCGGCACTGAGCCAAGCTGGGAAAGTGTAATTGATTAAGTCTACTCTCCAAAATCTTCTTGTTTATGCTCTCAGTTTATTCCTTATGTCAAGGAAATTTGTGGATAAATTAGAAGGAATTCAAAAAAATTCCTTTGGTCTGGTGTTGAGGATAGGAGAAGATTTCACTTGGTGGCCTGGGACGATGTTTGTAGAAGTAAAAAGGCTGGAGGTCTTGGTATCCACAAAATTTGTGAGTTTAATATCGCCCTCTTGGGAAAACAATTGTGGAAGTTATTCTTTGACAAGAGTGAATGGGTGAAAATTGCTCGAAGCAAGTACTTATGGGGTGCTGATGCTATGAGAAAATTCTTCAAACTTGACTTTTCTCCCCCTTCTAGGTCTGCTCTATGGAATTTTATAGTTAAGGCTCAAAGACTTTTATCTAAGGGGATTTTCTGGCAGCTGGGTAATGGGAGAAAGATTATGTTTTGGGAGGATAGTTGGATTCACAATAAACTGCTTAAAGATGAGCCATGGGCTCAACCCCTCATGGAATATTATTTAAGATGGTTTGGAAGATTTTTTGTTGATTATATTGCTGATGGTTGTTGGAAAAGGCTGCATGATGTTGATTGAAGGTTGGAAGCCTTGCGTAAGGTTTTGTCCCTAGTCCATATCCCTTTTTTTCCCTCTAATGATAAAATTGTTTGGAAACCCTCTTCTAATGGTAACTTTTATGTTGCTTCGAATTTCTATATTAATGACTCTTGTGTTGGCCTTGCCCCGTTTTGGGCCTCTATTTGGTCCTCTACATTAATTCCTAAAGTTAATATTTTCTTTTGGATTTTGTATCAGAACAAGGTATTAACTACTGACAATTTGGTCAAGAGGGGTTTTATGCTGGTTAACAGGTGCTTTCTGTGTGAAGAAGCAGGTGAGGATTCCCACCATTTGCTGATTGGATGTAGTTTTTCTAGAAGTGTGTGGGCACATGTGCTTCTTCTTTGGAATATCAGTTGGGTGTTCCCTACTTTGATTAAGGACTTGTGGTATCAATGGATCTGCTCTTCTTCTAATCCGGCTCTACAGGTGTTGTGGTCTCTCTCCTTACCTCATATTGCTTGGGGATTATGGCTTGAACGTAATAATAGGATTTTCAGGAACTCTGCTCTCCTTGTTGTTTCTATGGCTTATAAAATCTCTGCGGGTATTAAATAAAATTTTGTGGCCAAGACTTCTTTTCATAATGGGCAGAAGATAATGTTGAGTCAATATGATTTGTTTGTAGCTCAGAAGTGGAGGTTGCCTTGTGATATCTCCCTCCCGATTCATAAAGGAAAAAATTCTAGAGAGAATGTCACTTGGAAGGCTTTGTTGGATGGTTGGATTAAGGTGAACTTTGATGGGGCGGCTAAAGGAAATTTAGGATCTATTGGTTGTGGGACCTGCAAAAATAGGAAAAAATGGAAGCATATCTTGGAAAAGGGTTCGAAGTCGGATGATGATGTGGAATTTGTGCCGGAATCCTTGGATACAATGGATGAAGATGTGAGATCCCCTACTCTGGGAAAGCACAAAATGGAGGGGCCGAGCCCTAACGAGGGTTACGACACATGCAGTGAAGTGCTCGATGATGAAATGCTGAGTCAGAGCAAAAAAAACATGAAGGATATGGCTAGGGAGGTCTCGTCAGCTCCCCCTACTCTGAAAAATAGGGTGATGATTGTGGGTGATAGTCAGAATAAGGTGGCGAGGTCTTCTTGTAAAATTCTTGAGCTGGATACTCCTCTTAAAGTGGTTGGCAGATAAGATGTCGTGGGATCTTTGGATGGTAGGAAACATGATGTTGTGGTTGTGGGTGATGTTGGGCATGCTGCTGTGGACCCTCCTATGGTGGACTTGGATAGCAAGATGAGAAGGATGGTGGTTGCTACTGAGATCATGGAATCCATCAAGAAAATCAAAACGTCGACTGTGACACAAATTGCTACCGATAAGGGTAAGGAGGTTGCCGCTGATATAGATAAGGTAAGCTCCTTGCATGAGGAGGATGGAGAGGGTAAAGATGTTTTTAATATTGGTAAATAAAATATTATGGATGTTTTGGGAGTCGCTAAAGAGGGCTCAATTATCTTTTACAAGCTTTTTAAGTGGATTTTCCATGAACTAAATATGACTAATGTGAAAGTGAGGGGTGTCTTGAGCAAAGCAAAGGACTCTTCTGTTTAGGATTAGATCGATGATCTGATGAATTCAATGAAGATTTTGGCGGAGGAAATGCTTCCGTTGAAGCCGAATCTTGAAGGGAGAATCCTCACCTTGAAAAATCTCATTGAAAGGATTTATGCTAATCTGGATAAAGGAAGGGAGGGGAACAAAACATGGTTTAATGTTGAATATGTTGGTATTACTTCGCCTGTGGATAGTGTTAAACATGGTAAAGATTCTATTGATGATGATGTTGATGGCAAGTTGATGGAAGGGGAAAAGCTTGGTGATAAGGGTGCTGATAAGGGCTATGTTTTGATTAGTGAGGTGAAATCGGGTGGGCCTGGGGTTAGAACCCGGAACAAGACCAAAGCTTAGGCTAGGGCTCCAGCACATGATCTGTGTGCTATTGGGGATGAAGGTGTTAAGAACGCGGCTTGTGATGTGGAGATTGTTGACATTCTAAATAATATGTAATGCTGCTGGGTGGGGTCCTTTTTTGCTGAATTTTTGTTGTGGTCTTGCTATGGTTGGGTTGTTTTTCTTTAGTTGACTTTATCTTTCATTACAACTGCTTTTTTGTAAAGGGTTTTGAGCCCCTTCAAAACCCATTTTTTATCTTTAATCAAAACAATTGTGAAATAAGGGAGTCTTATTTAAGGAATTATATATACCAAAATTTATTAATATAAAAAAATAAAGATATTAATTTTTGTTGTTAGATTTTCTTTGTTTCATATACTAAAATTATCTAGTGGTGCTTAAAAATTAATACAAACTTCATTAATAAAATTTTTAAATCAATTTTAGATGAATGCTTCTCAATTTATTATAGTCAATCATCAAATCAAATCATAAAGATTATATATTAAAGCTCACTTAAACAAAAAAACTCAAATTGAGTGAGTTGATTCAAATTCAAAAATAGTTTAAGGTAAGTAAAAATGAATGGTATATATAAATGTATGAACAAGCATCCTTCTAACCACAAACAATTTTAAATAACATTCTTAAACATTTTTGTATCACCTCTATGTTTGCAAATAAAATTAACGAAACCAACCCTAGGATATGCACTATCTCCTACAATAACATGATTTAAATCTAATTAAAATAATTAAATATTGGATAGCAATTAGATATGAAGTGAAGTGTTCAAAACTAAGTAGTTGAAGTGTTGGTGTGAACAAGGTATATTACCTAACTAGTTCACCTAGTAGATCTTATTCACACATGTTAACATGTTAAGTTTACTTAGGGGTCTAGAAATATTTCTAGAAATATTTAGTGATCATGTGATCTTATCTTATACAATCTTTAGCAATATCATGTTATAAGATTGAGACACTTGTCACAATCTTGTCTAGTCTTATCTCTCAACCTTGCCTATATAAGAAATGCCTCTTGTATATTATAAAATGTAGGGGATAAGTACTATCACTGATCCATTATTGATCATTCTACGTTATTACATACATATCAATCAATCTATCCTCTTGCTCTACTCTCTTGTGGAAGTTTTATCTTTGGTTTTTCAGGGGATCCTAGGGTATTAGAGTTTAATATCATCTCTTACATGAAGAAGGATACAAGTGATTAGTTATTTATGATGACATGTCAATCTAATCTTTGATGTTGACTTGAAAGTGCATAACAAGTGATTAGGACCAAAAATTGGCATCATGATAAAAAAAAGTGTAACCACTCTAACATGATCAAATATGGTGAGGACAATGTCATGGCATGCTGCCTAATTTTTCTAAGGACTTGTAGGATAAAAACACCCACTTTTATAAATTTTACCTTATGTTTTAACACTCATTTTGTTATCCATTTCCCTAACCATAAGTAGGTATCATTTAGCCCCTTTTTTTCCCTTTTATAATAATGGATGTGTAAAAACTATACAAACAACCTAAGGAACCCATCCCTAGTCAACTACAAAATTTTGAGTAGTTGAGTCTCTAAAGACACAAGTGCCCCCAAACACTCATGTTTGGACACCAACATTTGTAAATACTCATGTCTATGTTAAATTTTTTGATTTAAACTTCAATGACCATTGTAATCCTAAAAATTACTATATTTTTAATGGTCATTTTGCTATGATCATCATATAAATTTAGTGTTTACCTCATTTCTTAGGGTTCACTTGGTTCCTCTTACTTTTATCTCACTATTGGGATTGTCCTATAAACCTAATTTTTACCTTATTTATTTAGGTTCACTTAATTTCACTCATCACTCAAGTTCATTTACATATACAAAAAAAATCCATATTTATGTAGGGAAACAAGCTAAAATTCTAAATATTAAAAATTATAATCCATAATTATGCCACAAATCCACAAATATCCTTGATTCCTTATTCTATCTCTAATTTTCCTTCTCTATTTATCATGTACCATTTTTACCTTTAGTTATAGTTGTTCCATTTTCTCCCTATTACTTGAATGCCATAGTCAAAACCATTTTATATTACCTCATATTATAGATTTGAAGCCTTTCTTTGTTCCCACCCTCTCCCTTTTCCATGTAGCATGATCTCCATTACCGTCCTTCCCCCCATCGCACTCACATGCCACCCTAACATACAATACACACTAAGATTTATATTCTAGGCACTAATTTTTTTATGCACACCACCATTTACACTTCCACTAGAGGGTTTATATACTCTAAAAATTCCTGCGTGATATTGTTGAGGTTAGAAAAATCCAAATAGGGGATTGAGTGAGGGCAACCCCCATACAACACACCTAATGAAACTATCCTAATCTTCATCTATTGGATCTCTATTTTAAATCGTTTCATTCATATTCTATAATCATAAGGAGCATCAAGAAGTATTGGAAACATCTAAAAAAATGAATTTTATTGGACACACAAACACCAATACTTAGGCACAAGAATTAGTATTCCCTTATATGTTACCTTATGTAGGGAACAATGCCCTCATTTCAAAAATAGTTAGATCTCACTTAAAATTCTAAGGACCTTCTCTTCAATACCTCAAGTTTATTTTGATCTTTCAATTCTTGATTAAACATGATCTTATATTCCTTTGATAATTTCTTCTTAATTGCATAGTTTCTTTCTACAATTTGCATTCATGGCTTTTTAATTTATTATTTATATCATACTAGTTATGTTTTAGATCTCAATATTGTTGATAATCTAATTATTATATGTATTAAATATGTAGAAATGAATTTCCTATTTCTTAAGAAAATCATTTAGTAGTAATTAAATTTTTATCTATAAAGACCCAACTCATTAAACCTCTATATACCTTCAAATTATACATAAATTTAAGAATAGTTAGTGTGGGCACATCTTTCTCATCCACCTTGCCTCATAAATAAAGATGCATAAATACATTAGGATCACTATTTAAATTATCCCCCTCTTTCACCTTTATATATAAGGTCAACAACCTCTACTCTTATTTAAATAGCCCTACTTGACTTATGGCCCTACTCAAATTTAGCTTGCAATCTTGACAATTTACATTCACATCTTCCATTATTTTATTTTAGTGCAATTCATTATATGTATAATGTTTCACTCTTTATATTTATCCAATAGTCAAGTTTAGTTAACCTTCAATCATTCAAGCAATTTTTTACTTCCACAATTTGCATAGCTATTAAATGATTGGTTTTCATTTGTTATACCACATATTATCTATTGTAGTTGCAATTAGGTGAAATTTTATCAAAATTTGAGACTTTACTATAGGTTTTTGAGATATTTTTAGTCTCCTTAATTTCAAGACTATGGATTTTTTAAAATCGTATAGTCTCTTCAACTAATGGATTGCAACTTTTTTAGAAAGGTCAAATATACATTTTTTCTTAGTTTTTCCATAAATTAAGTTTTGTATCTTTGCTTTGGTTTTGAAAAATAGCTACATATACTTATTTAATACAATCCAAATATACATTCATCCCATTCTGAAGTTTATATAAATGTTTACTTGTTTCCATGAAATATATTTTAGTCATATTTAATAATCACAACTCTAAGGAGCAAGTTCCACTAACTTGTCAAATAGTAATTCATGGATCCTTAATGAAAATTATCAATGAAGATACCATAGTAGTCAACCCATAGTTCTCTCTCTTGATTTTTTCCCTTCTTTCCTCTTATTTCTTCAAAAACCCATGTGAAAGGAAAAATACCTTTCTTTAATCTCATTTCTTAAATTTATAATATTTTTCCAATATCTAATAATAAATTTCATGTTCCTCAATAATAATTAAATATATTAAATTTTAATTGAAATTTTCCATAAAATAAAACCATGAAAACTCTTCTACTTCATACAAAATAAGCAATTTATAGAGGCAACAACCAAATGACAAGCAAAAACCATAATTATCATCATAGGTTACTTGTCAATTTAAGATGAGTAGTTGAATCCTCAAATGACTTAAGAAAATTATCAAGTTACATAAGAGGTTTATAATGCTTAACCCTATCTTAATTTAATTGTTTAAAAAAAAGTTCTTTTAATATTCATTTTAATTTTGAACTTTCCCTTCTTCACAATGATAATTGTAGGCCATCTAATAAAATAAAGGACTTATAAATACTTATCTAACATATGAAGATATATTTCATGATCCTTCCCTATGTTTTCCACTCGCAATGGACTATAATCTACAAAATAGAATAATTTTCCTTCAATTTAAATCCCTTCAAGGATAATCATTATTGCACTTAAGAGAAAGAATATCCTATCTCACTTACTACAACTTCATATTCAATTAGCTACCATAAATAACATTAAGGAACTAATAAATCCTTCATTTTCAACATAAAAATGTTTCAAGGTGATTTATAAATCAAATATCCAAAATTGAGGGAATTACATCCTCCGCCACCATTTTAGAATTGTCCCAATGTTATGTTACTAGAGAAAACTAACATAAAAATAATTTCTAAAATAAACAAGGAAATAATTGCCACATCTCAACTATATCCTCCCATGTAGAAATTATCTTTGTATATTGGTTCCAATGGGCCTTATACTAATCTATAATTTTATGGCATAATTGCACTATGTGTTTCTCAAAATCCTTAACTTGGCTCTATACACATAAATGATTTCTAGATCTAAAACCTATAGAGCTTGCCAATTTGATACATGGGAAAAGTTGAGTGTGTATTTCTTCAATAATGACACATAGATATTAGGTATTTTAATTAACATGAGAGATAATGCTAGTTGATAGGTCTCTTGATTAATCACTACCAAGACCTCAAATGTTCCTACTTATCTTATAGTTAATCTGGCTAAATTTCTAAAGGTTGTGGAACTCTTTCATAGTTTTACTCTTAAAAATACATTATCACCCACAAAAAATTATCTAGAAATTCTTCTCTTATCTACCTAATATTTTCTATCTACTTATTCTTTCAAGAATTGATAAATTAACTTCACTTTTCTTCCATGTATTTTTAACATTTTATGCCCAACTAAGATTCTATCTACAAGGCAATCTCAACTGAACATTGTATGACATTTCATATCCAATAAGGCTTTATAGGTGTTAGGGTTTAGGTAGATCGGAGCAATAAATAGTAACAATTATATGCAGAATAAATAACCCAAAAATAAAAATGAAGAATAACACAAAAGAGATCAACACAAAATTTAACGTGGTTCACCCAATATGGGCTACATCCACAAAAACTCAACCATCTAATTATTTTATTATCCAATACAAAACAAATTACAATATTGCAAACATCATGTCACGACATACATCCCAATTGCTTATAACAAGATTTTTGGAAGCTTCTAGAATTAGGGTTTTACTACCGACCCATTGATGTGTTAATGGGAAAAAAAATTGGGGGCTATGCCCCCAAACCCTCGCTATCAGGAGCTACCATCCTTGAACCCCCGCTCAGGGTCTAGCTCGACCCCAAACCCTGGCAAGGATATGTAAAGAGTGTATAGTATTTGCATGATTAGTCGCCACATACCCATAATAAGGAGCCACACACAATGAGCTATGATTCAAGTTATTATAGGTGAATTCAACTAATCCTATATGTTTATCCCATTGGCATTGTTGATCCATACAATATACAATTCTAAATAAATCCTCTAACAGTTTATTTACTCCTTATTTACCCACCCACTTCTAGATGATAGGTTGAACTAAAATTCAATTTTGTTCCCTATAATTGTTGAATAAGGGTTCAATTTTTGAATTTATTCATATATCTTTTTCTAGGTAATCTAAATATTTCCTTACCAAACCTTTTTCTTAGGTAGAAACATCATTCTTCAAGTTTTCTAGTATGAAATACACTAATACAATAATGGTGTTCTTCCTATAGAAATTTGTGCACTACTCTTGGATAAATTACAACATACCTATGATACATGCATGCTTTTATTTTACCCTCTAACACTCCTAACAATTAGCCACATGATTAGCTATATTATTTTTCAATGTCAACTAAAATTATATATTTTTGATTTTTGGATTCGTTGAATAGGGTACACTATGTGCTTCATTGATTGTTAGAGTTCACAAATTCCCTTGCATTGAAACACATATTCTACTTTGATGCAATATGAGCCTATATTTATCACAAGTATAACTATCAAAATGATGCTCAATGGGAGTATTATTCAAAACCACATTAACCTCATTGTACCATGAATCCTTATCTAGTTGGACCAATATTTGTTACTTAAGAGTGCTTCTAACAGTTACTTTAGTATTTAAATTCTTTCTCCTACTCAAAGAATTGACCACATTTTTATCTTTTCCCTTGACAAATTCAATTTCAAAAGCATACTCTTTGAAATTATAATCATATTCATATTTATTTATGTGAAAATATAGTTTAAACCATAATGCGTTGCAAGTATGAGTATATTGGTGTTGTCATTGATGTCAAAAAGCTTGTGTTGTCATTGGTGTCAACTGTACAATGAGGAAGAAGATCATTATTGGGGGAGATTTTTGCATTAATGATGCTTTGATTAGTTGCATTATGTTGTTATTAGTAAGCTACCGATGTCAACCTTTATTGTTACTTTGATAAGCTTTTGTATATGGATATATGGTTGAGTTTCTATGTTGTTGTTGGCTAGGTGGTGATGAGTAAGTACTAAAGATGATAACTTGGTGTGTCTCTAATGCTTGGTTTTCCAGTGCTTTTGAGAAAATTTGATAAAAAGAGGAAACCGTGTGTTGCCATGTTGTTCTGGGTTGGAGAGTAGTGTTCTGGTGTTGCTCTACATTTCTTCTAGGTTGAAGATCTACCTATGCATTTCAGATATGTTGATCAGAGATGTTCAAAGGTGTTGTATTCAAAATTTTGTGTGTTGGATCATTGTGCAAAAGAAGTTGTGTTCACCAATGTGTGAATGGTGTATTGCAGAGGTGTCTAGGAGAAATATGTTTGTTCTTTGTTTCTTTGTGGTTTGGTTTCAGGTCTTGTAGATCTAGAGGAGTGTTGACAATGTTGGTATCTTTCTTTAGTCAAAGTTGTTTGAGGCTTGGTTCTTTGGAAGTTAGTTTCTTAAGTTGCAGTGAATGGAAAAGTTATTTGAGTGTACTGGGTGTGCACATTTCTTAGGTGGAAGTTGTTGCAAAGGATTTTGTTGGAGTTCAGGGTGTTTATGGAATATTCTAGGTTATGTTCAAGTGACATTTTTTGTCTGTGAAGTTTTTGAATCAAAGGAAGCGTGTACTTAAAAGTGTAATGGTGTTTACATGGGTAATAATCGACCTTGGTGTTTACACTAATTGTGATGGATATTTATTATTTTTAGAAGTGTGTTGTGGTGTGGTGTTAAAGATTTGGGTCCCAAATAAGGAATGGCGTGGTTCACCTTCACTTATATTCACCACAAAAGATTTTTGGTACCGACCTAATTTGAATTTGCACGGTTGATGTGAATAGCTAACCTTGGAGAATGGTCTCAAGGTTGAAGATGGTATAAATAAGAGTTGAGTTATTGAGGGATGTGGATATAGAAAAGAGAGATGTGAATGATGTGAATTGCAGAGTATTAGAGTGTGAATCTGAGAAGTGTAGTATGAGGTTTCATGTGTTAGATTATTGGATACAATGAGCAAAAGGTGTCTACAATTCTTTAGTTACATTGTGAAGGCATTGATGATATTGTTGTGGATTTCTCTATTGCATTGAGATGGAATTCTCTGTGTAACATTCTTCTCTATCTTCTTTTCTATTTTGGCAGTGGGCCTTTTTTTTTTTGGGTAATGAGCCCTATTGTATTCGATGTTGAAGTTACTTTATATTGTGAGCTAATCCTCAATCTGGTGTTATCTTGTGCATGGTGTTGATTTTTTTCAATTTTTGTTATTTTCCTTTCATGCTAAATCATTATAATAGATTAAGGTTTAATTGTATTAGTGTGGATCTTAATGTGTATGAGGGATTTGAAGGTTTATCTGATTCACCCCCCTCTTAGTTGTCTTGTACATTCAACAATTGGTATAAGAGAAAATGTTCCTTGGAAGAAATATTAACCACTTGAGGTAGATATGGGATGGCATAAAAGAAAGAGATCCATATATTTAATGGAATAGACTATGCATTCTAGAAGACAAGGATGAAAGGATTTTTGGTTTATCTTGGATATGATGTCTAGAAATCTGTAAAGACTGGTTACACTTAACCTACAAATGGTCCAAGTACTGCTAATGAGATCAAAGCCTATGAAATAAATGGTAAAGAAAGTTACGCTCTCTTAAATAGTCTTAAAAATTCTAAATTAGTGAAAGTTATGAGTCTGAAAACTACTAAACAAATTTGGGAAAAGTTAGAAAGCATTTATGAAGGAGATGATAAGGTCAAAAAAGCTAAGATGCAGATTCTGAAGATCATGTTTGAGAACCTATGAATGTCTGAAGAAGAAAATGTTACAAGATATATTTAGAGGGTAGATGAAGTGGTTAGTTGCATCAGAGATCTTGGTGGCAAGCTCAAAGATCCAAAAGTGGTAAAAAAATGTTAGAACTCTTCCTAAATCTTATAGTCATAAATTTTTAGCTATTGAGGAATTTTCCACTCTAAATCAATATACTAGAGATCAATCGTATGGTTCTTGAGCTACTTTTTAAATGAGAGAATTTGGAACAAATAGTGGTGCAAAAGATTATACTACTTTTAAGGCTAGGAAATCAGAGGAGATCAAGGAATCGGATAAGGAGGATTTTGATGATATAGAAGCTAACTTTTTAAGAAGAATGAATAAGGGTACTAGTGAGTACAATGGTAAGTTTCCTTTCAAATGTTTTAGTTGTGAAAATATAGGTCATTATGCTTCAAGATGTCCAAACAAAGATTTGAATAACAAAAGTAAGGAGAACAAAGGTAAGATGATCAATACAAGTTATTATATTAGAGAAGATGCAAGTATTTCTATGATGAATCTAATTATGGAGATGATGATGATGAAGGCTTGTTCATGGCTTTAAAAGATGAATATTTTTCTACTAACTTTGAGAAACGTGTGAAGGAAATCCCTCTAGAACAAAGGATAAGGCCGAGGGTACTTTGGTATCTTATTTTCATGCTAGACAAGAGAAGTACTAATGGATCATTGACAATGGATGCTCTAATCATATGATCGGTGATAAGAGTAAGTTTGTTAAACTTGAAAAATATGATGGAGGATGTGTTAGATTTGGTGACGATACATCTGCTAAGATATGTGGAAAATGTTCTATCAGTTTTGATGGCAAGCATAATTTTGATGATGTCTACTATGTTAAGGTTCTAAGGCATAACCTTTTGAGTGTTGGAAAAATGTGTAGCAAAGGAAAAAATATTATATTTCAGGATGATGGATGTGAGATCAGAAAAGGACCCATAACTATAGTTGTTGCTGGAAAAGGAACAAATGAAAATGTTTATTAGTTTAACGGTGCTAATGGTCACTTCTTTATGACTCCGATTAATGAAAGCTAGCTATGACATAGAAGAATGTGTCACATCAAATTTGATAGCATGGTAAGGGTAAGTTCAAATCAAGCTGTAAGAGATTTGCCAAAGATTACAAAACCTATTAATGCTATTTTTAAAGAATGTCAAATTGGAAAGCAAGAAATAAGAAGCTTCAAAGTTAAAGAACAATCTACTATTGGACTATTGGAATTAGTGCATATAGATTTTTGTGGTCCTAAAAGAGTAAGAAGTCTTCAAGGTGACATATATTTTATGATTTTAATTTATTATTATTCTAGAATGACATGGGTTACCTTTCTCAAAAAAAAATTAGAAGCTCTAGACAAGATTAAAGCATTCAAAGTTATGGTTGGGAATGAAATGGATATGATAATCAAAAGTTTAAGGTCTGACAGAGGTGAAAAATTCACCTCCAATGAGTTTAACATATTTTGTGAGAATCATGGCATAAAGAGACACTTGTCTGCCCCTAGGTCTCCTCAACAAAATGGAGTACTTGAAAGAAAGAATAGGATTGTTCAAGAAGCTGCAAGAACAATGATGAAAGAGGCAAACTATCAGAAGTCTACTGGAGAGAAGCAATTCACACTACTATTTATATACTTAGCAGAGTTTAAGAAAGAGAAAACAACACAAAGACTCCCTATAAGCTATGGCATGGAAGGATACCTATTGTCAAGTACTTCAGAGTGTTTGGAAGAAAATGTTATATCAAAAGAGATGAAGACAACTTAAGAAAGATTGATGCAAGGTTCGATGAAGGTATCTTCCTTGGATATTATACTAGAAGCAAAGCTTATCGATGCTACAAAAAGAGATTGAGAAATATTGTTGAGAGTGCAAGTGTGAAGGTTGATGAACATTTATAGAAGAATTCAATGATGATAGATGGATATGAATAAGATGAGTCTTCTTCTATAGAAGAAGGAAAAGCTAAAGAAAGAGAAGTGTGGATTGAAGAGGAAGAAGCTCTAGAAAGGACTCCTAAAACTCCTAAGTATGTGAAAAAGAATCATTCTAAAGATCAAATTATTGGAGATAAGAACAAAGGTGTACTGACAAGAAGGAAAGCTACTGAAGAATAGGTAAATCTATGTGTACTTTCTAAAGTTGAACCTAAAACAATGATTGAGGCAAGCAAAGATGAATATTGGATCAAGGATATGGAAGAAGAACTGTTGCAAATTGAGATGAATCAAATTTGGGAACTTGTCCCAAGACCTACAAATAAAATGTGATTGGAACTAAGTGGGTATTTAGAAAAAAACTAAATGAGAATGGAAAAGTGGTAAGGAATAAGGCAAGGCTTGTGTGTAAAGGCTACTCACAAGTTGAAGGAATAGATTTTTAGGAGATATTTTCTCCACTAGAAAGAATGGAAGCTACTAGAATGTTTTTGGCATTTGCAACATATAAGGATTTCAAAGTTTATCAAATGGATGTGAAGTCTGCTTTCTTGAATGGATAATTGGAAAAATAGGTATACATAGAACAACCGAAAGGATTTCAGTTATCAAATAAACTGAATATGGTCTGTAGATTGAAGAAGACATTGTATGGAATGAAGCAAGCTCCTAGAGCCTAGTATGCAAAGTTTATTTGATACAACAAGGATTTAATAAAGGTACAACATATATAAATCTTTACTTTAAAGCTGAAAAGATCAAATCTTGATTGTGGTTGTATATGTTGATGACATAATATTTGGAGGCAATGAAGATATGTGCAAGAAGTTTGTAGAGGAAATGTAAAAAGAGTTTGAAATGTCTATGTTTGGGGAGATGAATTTATTCCTTGGATTGTAAATAAATCAGATAGATAAATGTATTTTCATTTCATAATCAAAGTATGTCAAAGAAATGTTGGAGAAGTTTGGAATGGAATATTCTAAACTGGTGTGTACCCCTATGGTTATTGGTTGCAAGATGAGAAAGAATAATGAATCTCTTAAGGCCGATCAGAGCAAGTATAGATCAATAATTGGTGGATTGCTATATCTAACTGCTACTAGACTGAATATCATGCATGTAGTTTGTCTTGTGGCTAGATTTCAAGAAGATCCTAGAGAGTCACATGTTGCAGTAGTGAAGAAGATATTCAGATACTTGAAGGTCACTCTAGATCATGGCTTGTGGCATCCAAAGAGTTGAAAATTGGAAGGTTTTCATTGATGTCAACAATATATTTTGGAAGATTATCATTGATATACATTACTTGTATGGTGTTGATCATCAAAGCTTGCACTTCTCTGATAGTCTTATGGGAAATTTAGCGAGTGAGAGAACACTATGTGATTCACTGAATACCTCTGGGATTTTTATAGAAAGTTGGATCTTCTCTATGTTTGGGAGAAAGGGTAGAAATAAATGCAAACAAAAAAACTTCAAAAGTGGCGATGCGCCAATGCTTTTACAACATTTCAAAACCACAAGGTTCCTTCTATGAATGATATGATAGACACAAAACACCACATCCATTCATTGTTGAGAGGAGAATGAATAGTAGAGGCTAGATACAAGAACAAATATAGTCATTCAATCCACTCGCAGGAAGTGCATATTAAGATCTGACCAAGCATAGAAGTTTCAAGAATCAATAGAAAAACATTTAAAAGCTACATAAACCCTTCCTCTTAATATAACATATCATGAAAAATGACAACCTGCTAAGAAAACAAAGAAGTCCAAAGCCATAATCTAGTTTCTATAGATTATAAGTTAATCATACACACAAACAACATAGAAATTCTATATCCAAACTATTCAGATTAAGCAAGACACAACATTATATTCTGGACGAAGATATAAAGTAGGAAATATTGACAAAGGCCACATCATGCACAATTTCAAATATTTCTCCTGAAAAACTTGTACTTCAAGTATTAAATGAACTTTAAAATAAAGATATGATTCCAATCTAACAATAGTTTGAGTATATAAAAGACATAACATGCCATAGTGAAGCAATGTTCTGTAAGTTTAAAAGAAAAAAATTATACTAACTATGAAAGCTAAGGAAACATTTTCCAAAAGGAAAACTTCAGGAACCCTTTCTACATGTTGCTGCTTCCAATTTATAGCCACCAAAGACAGAGAAACACCAACTTCATTTAGAAGTAATGAATGACATATTTTCACATATGATAGCTCATAATTCGATCCAGATCTTTTAGTTTGGTGGCTGCAATCCTGCTTATCAACTTTCAACTACCACATTTATGTGATCTAGATATTTTAATAGGATTGCCCCTCATAATCACTCGAATCATAGAACAACAGTTTGGAAAAGGTATTTTCAAATGGTCAAGTGGCTTTGGAGGCATCGAATCACATCCTTCTCTAGAACAAGGCATGACACATTCTGACAGACTTCGAATGAAAACCCCAAGGTACGACTCCTCATCAATGAAGAGATGATGTGTCACGTAAGCAGATAGTTTTAGATTCATGAAAAGTGGTTTCAGGAAATCATCCTCCAGGTCGACATGTTGCTCGACTCTGAGCTTAGAAGAAAGCGATTAACAAAACACACACAACCACCACGTGGCACATTACACACCTATTGAAAACACAACCTCTTCACACACAAATCTTCTCGAAAAAAAATAAAGCCGAAAATAAAAAAATAGATTAAGGAAAAATTTTGCTTCACAGTTCTGGTGACTCATTGGGGGGGCTTCGCTTGTGAAGGCACAAACCTAGACCTCTTGTCATTCTTGGAGCTTGAGGAAAGTAGAGTGCAACATTTCCCAATTTGCATTAGTTGGTCGAGAAAGACTACAAGGCTTTATATGCCTGATCCAACTCGATGACTTCCTTGAAAGAAACAAATCCCCACCTTGTTGAAACAACTCCCAGATGATAATAAAGACAAGAAAGCTGAAGAACTTCACTCTCAACGTCATCTGCTACGGGTGTTGAACTCACCTCTGCAAGTTCTGTTGAAGTCTGAACCTTATTCTTGATCTCTTATGTAATATGTTCAATAGATAATACATCCCCATTCACTGAAAGGAAAGGAGGTAGCCCAAATTTGTATAAGACCCCAAAATCCTTCTTGATTTCATCGACCCTCTTGTTTACCATCTCTTGGCTATTTTTGGTTTTGGCCACTACCTTATGACAGTGGGAGAATTCGCTTGCTTTGCTAGAGGCAACCCTTCGATCTATAATTCCTGAATTTCTTAGAGCCTCATCTATTGCCACACACAGCTTGGAAATCAAGTTCTAAGACAATGACTTGGGGAGCATATTGCTGAAGAGTTTGGTCAGCCAATGGGCTAACCCTTTCATTTATCTCTTGGGCATCCCTAAAAAGTTGTAAGCCTGGTTTTAAGATGGTGAGCACAATGACGATTCACTCCTAGTAGGCGAATACCAACCTTCTCTTTATGGGAAGGGTCAAAGACCTTTGTGCAGCCATTAGCTCATCATGTAGCTGAGCCTCTTTTTCCTTCAACCTCCATTCCATTTGATCTCTTCTCTCGAGAGAATCTTCCAATTCGGAAACTAAATTTATTACTTCTTGATTACGAGCATGTGAAACAGATTCAAATTCTTGTTTGTCAATTCTTAGCTTTTCGGCTTCCTCTCTAGCCTTTTACAAATTGTCAGAAGCTTGAGTTCGGACACTATCGAGCTCCTTCGTTATACTCCCCTAAACACGCTGGTGTTCTACACTAGATTGGCGCTCAACTGTAAGTTCTCCTTTTAATATGTCTATTTCAACATACAACTAAATCCGCTCATATTGAAGCGCTGCAAGAGATCCCGTGGCTTCCTCCTATTGGTCATGCACCTACATTATGCAGGTCATTTCATCATTTCAGTTCCCAAGTTTCGACTGCAACTGATTCACTATTTCTTTTACATTCGCGAGCTCAACTTCGCATTTTCTCATCTTCCGATCTAGCCTCTCATAATCTGTATATACTACCTTCTAGGTGGTTTTGGCGAGATCTACTTTGTCACATGGGAAAATTTCATTTAGATCCAGACCCACTGCTCTAATGTCATAATCTTCCATATGCATTTGTCCTTTGGGCTAGGTTGTGAGCGACTTCATAGTAGTGATCCATAGAGAATTCCGCTCTTCATTGAAACATGTTTGGATCCTTTTGGCGGATGGAAGCTCGACATTCTTCATTCTTCCTTTTTGCTTCCTACTTTGTTGGGCCAACTTGGTCGCGTCAAAATTCTTTTGAAGAGTCTGTGGGAAATCTATGCTCTGTGCTACAAGAGAAGCACCAAGGGGCAGACTAAAAAGGGTAACAAAAGGGGAGACCTCAGATGTGTGGACATGTGGGGAGGCGAATGGGAGAGTAATCATTGAAAATGGTAGAATGCCAAATTGAGATTGGGCACTAGAAGTACCAGTTGGAGTAAAAGGAGAAATAGATGGAATGGGCGATTTTTGTCTGAATGCGGATGAACCTGGAGTGATGGGTAGCATGGATGATTCAGATTTCTTGATAGGGACCTTGGATAGGGTGATCAAAGAATCAACAATGTTTGAAGAAGATACCACTTGCTCAGCACGCGGGGGTACCTCACTTGGTATGTTAAAAATGGTAGGGGTTCATTAAGGACCAATAGTTCTGAGTCTGTGGACAAAGGATTCTTTTCAATTGGTGGAGGCAAAGGTTTGACCAAAGATGCATAAGCATAAAGAAGAGGGGGAGAAAGACTTACCTAAACCGCGACTGCCTGAACATTTTGTAGAGTAGACTCTGCTTCTTCTTCATTTCCGATGGCTATGTCAGGTACGTCTAGGTCTCAAACTTTCCTTATCTTCGTTCAACCCGAACTTGACCATTTTGATCCCTTAGAGGACGATCCCACTAAAGATTGAACTTCTTGCTTTGTAGTTGATCCTCTTGGAGACCATCGGGTTCTCTTCCCCTTACTTCAGACATTGGTGGAGGATACAACTTGTGAATCACTTTTCTTAGAGATCCTCCCTCTGTCAGACTCGTGATCAGGAAGCATGGCACAAAAGTCACTCCTTTGTTACCTCATGGTTGGAATCTGGGTTGCTGTTATCAGAATTAGCTTCTTGATCATAAATATCCTAGAACTATTCATCATATGGGCGTAACTCTTTGAGCAACTTATGTGTTCCTCCCATCTCTTGTTGGAACCTCCAGAAGTTTGCCATCTTTCTTTTTGACCACCCTTGCCGCTTCATCTGATTTTTGAGGGTTTTACTTGTGAGAACCTCACTCTGATATTTTTCTTGTGGTGTATAGAAACTCAACCACTTCAGCCTCTTGGTCGGTATGAGGGCCATGTTGATGTATAATTCTAATTTCTCATGAGTTAGGTTCTTCTTAGACTCCACATAGTCCTGTGTCTCATGTTTCAAGGGAAGCAGCTTCACCGGATTATAGTCCCATGTGTTGCATATCAGGACTAAGCCTAGGGCCACCAACATATTTGTAAGCTCCCTCTGTGCTTCACGCTTCTCCAACACCACTTTGTTACATTTTCAATGCAAAGGGGAAGCATATATAATTTTTTTTTGTTCCTTCCCCTGCTGTAAGTGTTGTTGGCAAGAGTTTCTTGATGAAATTCCTCCAACACGAAAACCCTATCCATCACAAATCTGGGGAGTCAGAAAGGTTCTTCGAAGAAACCATGATGTTTGATAGATGTAAAATATTCTCCGAAGAAATAATCTACCAGAGTCAATGATTTTTTAATCCATTTCAAACCTCGGGGGACAACCGTCCCATCCAATGTGACAAAATCTCTTAAAGCACTAGTCTTAGAAAGCGGTGGAAAAACCAATAGTAACTACTTGTTCTTGACAAGACATAAGTCCATACAAAAACTGGTTGAATTAAACCCTCTTCATCGAACCTAGAGACTGGAAAATTTCTTTGTAGAAACCAAAAGTTCTAATGCATAATAAGTGAACCAAGAAAGAATAATACCTGAATTTAGACTCGATCTGGTAATTCCTCAGCTGCATTAACATGTTTGTTGCTACTACACTAGCAAAGTCAAAATATCTCTGTTCCATTTCCCACTTGAGTATCAAAGCCAAGGCCATCTGGAAAGTGTGGACCTCTGTATCATCATCCAGGCCAGACAACCAAGCCAACATTGAGAAAAGATCCAGTGTGTTGCTTTTGAATTTTCTGAATGCTAGAGGGAAAATGAAACAACCTCTTGATAGTTTCTCCTCTGTCTCATTATAATAGAAAACCTCTCTTTCATTTTCTTCCTCCCAATAAATATCCATCTCCTCCTCACTGAAAACCTCAAAATACTAGTTGGGAGGGATACACAACATTTCTTGTATAGCTGCAGCAAAAATTGTGACCTTGATCTTGTTGCATGTTATGGTTCCAGTTTTCGCATCGAGGCTTCTGGCGCATGCATCCACTAGCTCGGGGCATAGATGTACGACATGTAAGATAAACTATGGAAAACCACAATTCCAGAGCCGAGAGGCAAAACCCTTAGAGGTGCCATATTATTTCATTCTTTGAAATGTTCCCTCCTTGAGATTTTTAGGGTTATTTGCCAATCTTGGATCAAAAACGTTGTCGACAACATCTCGCACCACCTCTCTTTTAACACTTCTTTCCACATGAACCTTCTTACACAACTTGAATGGTCGATCTTCAAGTACTTGGGCATTAGCAAATTATTTTTTCGCAAAGATATTGGTGAAAATAGGCCTTTTCGATGAAGATTTTGCCCTTCTACCAGTTGTTGATGGTTCTGCTACGGCTGCTTCAAAAGTTGCAGAGAGGCATTTTTTTTACTAAAACAGTTCCACTTGCTTCTTACTTCCTTAGAAGAAATCTGCCTTTTGGCATAATTAATTTTCTTGGGAAGTACATGTAGTTAAGACTATGTTGTTGCCGCTGGTCCATTAAATGCTGTTAATGAGGTGATACATGTGGGTTGGAGGTCCGTATCCCTCGGGAATACCAAAAACTCTACAAGAATGGAATTAGTACATTCCCTTCACCACCTCTTTTCACAAATAAGCTCGTTGGCTGGGGAAGAGTGCCCTAATTATGTCAATCTTTCTTAGGTGATATGAAGTACCTTTAAAAAGATGTCCTCATTAATTTGTTAGAGATTAGCACGCTAATCCATTCCTCTTCACTTGTGTAAGCCAGTTTTTGCCAATGATGGCAAAGGACACATGTCAACAATTAGCTTATGTGAGCATTTACTCCCAACGGCCAAAATTTAATTTTTAGACCTTATGTCAGATTTCTCGTATGATTTACCCTCCATTCATCGACTGTTTAGATATTTTCCCGTTGCCGTCTGACCAAAAATAGACCTTTCACTATTTGGGTTCATCGAAACTTCTTTTCTATAAATAGCTATGCCACCTTAAGGCTATATTCATTCAAAAAGTAAGCCTTTTGAGTTTTATCCAGCCTCCTCTCCATTTGCATATCATATTTCACTCTGCTACTTTAGCCATGTCTGTCGGCTTAGGTACTCCTATCCGTATGCTTCCATGAAGGCCACAATATGCCTTCACTGGGGAGATTACCGCAACATAATCAAATGCCTGGTGAAGAGGTGCGACCGCCTGGGGGTAATTTCCTTTCGTTGGGTTGTTGACATGGACTTCATTGAAGTCAAAAACTAGATTAGGAGAAATTGCAACATACTGTCCCACTTTGTGGCCGTCCTCTTGGACCTGAATGCCACCAAACCCAAGATAGTGGAGTTGTGTCACTGAATGTTTGACATCTCTTTGCTAGAAGGGCTCGACAAAATCATGCAAGTTGCTATCTCTGGTTTCGGCATTCCCAGTGCAATGGACCTTCGCCAATTCGTTGATCATGGCATGGACGTGCCTTGGCTACCTTTTCTAAGCGACTTCCACACCATGGACCTTGAAAGCCACCACACTTTGTCTCTACCTACCACTAGCTACTTCCTTTGGGAATATGGTGTTGAGAATGCTCTTGGGTTCGACTTCAAGAAGCACTTTGAGCTTTTGGCGTACAATCATGGGGACTAGGGTCGAGGTCTGTGCGCCATGTGCCGTGTGTTCCCAACTTTCCTGCCAATGAAGAAGAAGAAGAAGAAAGAAAAATGACTATGGGAAACATGCCCACGTAACTATGGGTGGAGGCCTATCTTTTTGATTTTTTATAAAAATGCCCCCATTTTTCTCTTTTGTACTTTTTGCTCAAAGACCCTTTCTCGGTTTTGTTTGAGAGGGATTTTTTTGTTAAAATTCGAGCCTCAGGCTGCCTCATACTTATAAATTTCAATAAAAATATAATATATAATGTAGTATTTCCTTACTTCCTCCTTTGTTTCTTTGTTTTTTTCGGCTTATTCCAAAACTTTAAAACAATATTTACAAAATTTTACATATGGTACATATCTGTGAATTTTTTTAAAGAATGATGTACTTTAATGGAATAGTTTTAGATAAATACCATTTACTAGTATCTTTAAAGCATTGCCTTCCATATCTTCCAGTTCATATGCATTCTTCTCCTTACACATGCTAATTCAGAAGGGTCCCTTCCATAGCGCTTCGACTTTGGTGTGCTGCCCTAGTTTTGTAGTGCGCTCATCATATTTTAGTACTAGGTTTCCTTCCTAAAAATTTGGGTTAGAAGTCTTTTTGTCAAACCACCGCTTAAATTTATGTTGGCGGTCAATCATGGTTTCAAAATCCTTTTCTCTATCTTCTTCCATCTTGAGGAGTTCTGCTATCCGTACTTCCGTTCCACCACTCTCTTCTATTTCCAGGGCTTTTAGTAATTGTAGAGCAGGGAGCTCCATAGAAATGGGTAAGACTACCTCCTTCCCATACACATTCATATGGGGATGTATTTAGGCTTTTATTTGGCGTGATACGGTCTGCCCATAGATGCTTATGCCATTCCTTTTGTCATTTAGAGTTGATGTGCTTGATTAACCTAATTAGGTTTTTATTGGTTGACTCTGCTAACCCATTTCCTTGTAGGTGATAGTTTGATGAAGTCTTGAGGTAGATCCCATTCTTAATAGAAAAATATGACATTTTTGAACCTACAAAGGCCCGAGCATTATCTGATATGACGGTCTTTGGTGAACCAAACCTAGTCACCAACTCCTTGATAAAGTTAACAATCTTGCCTTTTGTAACGCCCTTTAGGGATGTAGCCTCTATCCACCTTATGAAGTAATCGGTCACTATGAGGATCCACTTATAGCCAACACTAGAGATGAGATTTATCATTCCAACAAAATCTAATCCCCATTGGGCAAAAGGCTCTTCGGTTACAATAGGGCTTAAAGGAAAAGCAAATTTTTTTCTCTTGCCAACAAAGAATTGGCACAAAGTACACTTTTTCACCAAATGGTGTGCTTCAAAAAGCATTGAGGGCCAATAGTATCCCACCTGCATGATTTTCAAGGTGATAGCTTTAGCGGAGAAATGTCCACCCTTAGGAATGCTATGAAATTTTGTTAGAACTTTTTGTGCATTTCTCCTATCTAGACATCAGAGCAATACTCCATCATAATTCCTTTAAATAAAATTCCTTCAATTAATACATACCTAGTGCCTTACAGTCGGTAGTATCTTTGTTTGTGAAATGGGAGAGTCATCGGGTAGTATCCCTTCTACATATATATTGTCTGATCCGCAACCCGAGTCATCAGACTCAAACTAATTTGAGTAGACTCAATCAATCTCCTTATCGGGTTCAGATCCTGACTCTTGTGCGAGATACTCATAGAGGCCTCTTCCTCACACCAACTTGGTTGGCTTGATATCCACATCGTAATCCAGGATCTTGGTGATCCAATTGGCTCTTTTTTCAGTTATTTTTCCCTCAGTAATGTATTCCCTCACACTGGGGTGAGAAACCAAGATGGTGATTATATTGGCCAGCAATAGGTGTCAGAACTTCATAAGGCTCTTGACAATGGTAAAGGGATGCTTTTCTACAAAGTTGTATTTAGTTTCATAACCCTTGAGGGTTCTTGAATGAAAAGCAATCAGATGCTCCCCATTTTCTTCTTCATCCCTTTGAGTGAGAACAAAAGCTATTCTATGCTTACTGTTTTATACATATAGCAAGAAGTCTTTAGAAAAGTCTAGATTGGCCAACACCAAAGCAATGGAAATAACCTTCTTTATTTTATTGAAAGCTATCTTGCCTTTAGGGGTCCATTTGAACATCAAGTTTTTCTTGAGCATCAACATGATGGGTCTTGCAATGCCTGCAAAGTCTGAAATGAACCGACTGACAAAGTTAATCTTTCCTAGGAAAGACTGTAGCCCTTTCTGATTCACCGGTAAGGGTAAATTGATTATAGATTTCACTCTTTTGGGATCTATTGCAATTTTCTCCTGGGATACTACAAAGCAAAGTAGCTTACCTTGAGGTACTCTGAAAACACATTTTTTGGGGTTTAAAGAAATCCTGAACTTTTGGCACCTCTGGAAAACTTGTTCTAGATGATCAAAATGATTAATCTTTGACTTTGAAAAACTATCAGGTCATCCAGATAAATTAGAATGATCAAGTTGATCAATCCCGCAAAGTAAATGTCCATGGCTCGCTGAAAGGTCGCACCAGTATTTGAGAGTCCAAAGGGAATCTTTGCATATGCGAATGTTCCCCACTTGGTGGTAAACATCGTTTGATGTTGATCTCCTTCCTTTACATATACTTGATTGTATCCTATGAAGCTGTCAAGTAATGAGAACATTTATGACCTGACTACTATCTATAAGATCCATTCCATGGAGGGCAAAGGGTAGTGATCTTTTAGCGAGGCTTTATTCAGGTCTCGAAAATCAACACAAATTCGAATGCCACCATTTTTCTTCTGAATCGGTACTAGATTAGACACCCAGGTTGAGTGTTTAATTAGATAGGTGATTCGAGACTCAATTAATTTAGTGAGATCTTGTGCCATCAATGCTTCAACCTTAGGCTTAATAGGCCTTTGATTTTGTCAGATTGGTTTCGACCCTTCCGCCAAATCAATGGTATGCTAGATAATACTGGGATCGTATCCTCTGAGATCATCATAGGTCCATGATATAACTCCATTGTACTTAGAACATAGATCCCTTAACCTTTATTTATCCTCCCATGAAACATTTCATCCAAATTTTAGCTTTCTGGCGTTTCCAACGTCCAACTCTTCATAATCCTTTTCATCAACTGTGAACGTTTGCTTGACATTTCTTGCATCTTCACAATCAAAGAGATTCTCAAGGGAAATAAAATCTTGAGGGAGATTATTTCTTTTAGTTGGATGACTAGCCCTTCAGAAGGCTGAAATTTTAGCTGTGAATAGTCGAAAACTCCTTCTGAATTTTGGATGAAGGTGGCTATCTGGGTGTTGTCCTCAAACACTTTCCAATTTTGATCATTGTCGGGAATTAAAATTCAGACAATAATTTGTACTACTTTCTGCTTTGGGTTAGAAATCAGATCGAATTGTGACAGGATTGAAGCCATATGATCCACTATGTTATTCTTGGATAGGGGAATGACTTGCACATTGAAAGCTTCAAAACCTTCAATTAAATCCCTTACTCGATGTTTATAGGCCTTCATTCTCATGTTTTTAGTAGCTACTTGCCCTTGGACTTGGCTCACTATCAACTCAGAATCTCTAAACACTTGTAACCTCTTTGCATCCATCCGCTTGATGAGAAAAAGACCTAGGATCAAGGCTTTATATTCCGCGTTGTTGTTAGAACACAAAAATTGGAATCGATAAGCCTTGAGGGTCTCTGATCCTATTGGAGACAACAATCAAACTCCTGCCCCATAACTGGCTTTGCATTTAGCACCATAAAAAAAAGGGTCCATAGACGATTGTCTATCAGGTCATCATAACTTTCCCGATGTTCCATCAGTTTCGGATAGACCAAGTCATTGTCAAAAATTACATACATTCCCAGTCTTGTGGCATGGAAATTTCCATACGGATCAGGGTTGATGAATTGGTTTTGGAAAACCTCCTCTTCAGGAGTCTGTTCACTTGTATTTTCTTCATCTTCTAGCATTTCCATGCAATATCCCTCTTGTCTTGAAAAAGAGGTATGCGCCACTTCAAAATAGAGGGCTATGTTATCTACTATATGTTCAAAGTGCAAAGATTCTGAGAGAATCTTCATCTTCACCCCATGCTTGGTTCTTGATATCAAATGGGAGCAGTCTAGTGCCAAATATATGCTCATTTTTGTTGTGAAATCTCTGGAAAGGAACATCCCGAAGATCAGAGGAATATCTATTATCACTACCTCTTGTGAGACTATTTGGCTTGGGCACAAAAAGAGGGTCAAGGATAGATCTTTTATCCGACCGACTATTGAAACCTTCTTTCTGTCCAAATGCATAATCCCCTTTTCCAAAGGTTCATATTTGAGCATTAAGGCGTCAACCACTTGCTTTGGCATGACCATTGTACTGGCTCCTGAGTCAATCATATTGTTGTGAAAAGTTTATCTCCCACAATTAATGTTAAAAAGAAAGGAGTGGGCTTTGGCTTGGTAACCACTTTCTCTTTCACGTTATCCACATTGCTTGTATAAGCTACAGATCTCAGAGTTTGAGGATTCGACGCGGGGCCTTTATCTTTACTTTGATCACACAACAAAGCTTCGTCCGTTTGTGGTCTCGGTTCTTCATTTTTCAATGCTTCCCAAAGCAATGTCTTTTGCTCGGGGATGGATATTACATCCCATAGGAACACATTGGCAGGTGGCTTTTTTAGCTGGTCCACCACGTTGAGCGTTTCGACTGGCGAGGCCTTTGGTCTGAATGGTAGAATCTCTCTCGGCTTTAGAGGGAGACGATCTGCTGTGAACGGATTTTCTATCTTATTGACAACTTGTCAGACGACAGTGGAATTCATTGCTATTGAATTGGCTGAACAGTCAGTTGAGGAAGCTGTCTTTCTTGCGATAGTGGTTTGCAAGGATGAGAATGAGGTAGATCTCATGACATATATTCCCCCATGAGCCTTCTCTTAGATCTGGTGCTGTAATTTGATTGTACCTATGAAGTGCTAGTTGTCGGAGCTTCGTTCATGAACACCGCATCTTCTTCTTCCATCCAAGAAAAAATTTCTTGATCATGTGCGTTGTCCAATTCTTGCTCTATAGACATCCCTTGCATCTATGCTCTAAAATGGGTATTCTCCATTTCAGAAGATTCATATCCTTCCACATTTGGTGAAACACCTTTATTCCTTTGCTCTACTATCCTCTGCTGCATATTTCCCATAGGGAAATTTTTGGGCATATGGCTATCATTGCAAGGAAAACACCATGCATTTTTGTCATCCGCCAAGTTATTTTGACCTGGAATCAACTCTTTTCTATGGCTATCTTTGACCATCTATAGTGGCATGGTGACCGAAACTATCTGGTTGGTGGGAGCCACTTGTTGGCCTCTCCAACTTGAAGGTCCTTGGTACGTGTTCTGTTGATAGAATGGCCTTCCTCCCTAGTAAGCTTGGGTCACTTGCTTTGGAGGGACCGCTTGTTGTTGCTTTATGAGAAATAACTCATTCGTAAAAGACTGCATCAGACTCTTCATATCATTTATGTCCACCACCACAGAGGAGGATTTGAAGTGCTCGGTTGAGCTGTAGGATATACGTACATAGATTGGGGTGGAGCTGAGCCTGCCACTTGTGTCATGGTAGTGTTTAGAGCAAATTCTTCTCGAAGTGGTGCACTTGAGATTTCTACAAAAATAAGCATAGGAGGTCGTGGTGGAAGCTTCCCTACATTGATCAAACTATTCTGTGCACACACTGCCACCTCATAGGCATTGGGTAAGGTATCCCATCCCATGGAAGTTATCAAGACCATGATATTAAAATTCATAGTCTTTAAGTAGAACATGAATGCCATGGCAGCTTGAGGTTGTGCCGTTGTTGGGATCCTTTGCTAGGTTTTTAAAAATGTGGTGTTGAAGTCACTGATAGCTTCATGCAGGGCTCTCTTGATTTTGATCAGTTGGTGCAGTAGTGAGGAATGGTCTCCTTTATCTGAAAAATGTTCGAAAATATTTTCTTCGAGGTCTTCCCATGAGCTGATGGAGCCCAAAGTCACAGATCTATACCAATCTTGAGCCTTCCCTTTGAAAGAGGTGGCCAACAATCTCATAGCGATGTTCTCCTCTACAATATTTTTCACTCTGCATACTTCTGCTACATCTTGGAGGTGCTCGGAAGGAGTTTTAAATTCCTCCCTAGAGAATTTTAGAATAGCTTTGAGGGAATTAGCGGGCATGGTGGGCTAGACATCGGGAGGAGTAGGTGGCAGCAAGGGACTACCACTGTCCTAGGTTATGAAGTTTCTAGGGGCAAGAGGGGGTACATGAGCCATGGATAAAAGGTTCCTATAGACTGGGTAAACTGGTATTCTTATTTGGAAAGTTTGGCCTCCAGGCAAAGTGGATAAGGCTCTAAACTCCAGACTCTTGCTCCTTACTCTACTGCTTCTCACAGGCGATACAAAACCTGTGACTCTTCTTCTACTAGGTACCAAGGATGGTAGCTGGGAGTACTGAAAGTTACCCTTCAAGGATGCTCCTATTTGAACCCTAGGCATGAAACCTTCAGTTTCTTTCCTTTATTTAGAAATACTTCTGACTTCTAATCAGGCCTTAAGAACTTGTCCCATCGGGCGTGCTAGAAAAATAACTATTGATAATAAAAGCTTGCACTTCTCCGATAGTCTTATGGGAAGTTCAACGAGTGGGGGAACAATATGTACCTCACTGAATACCTCCGAGATTTTTATAGAAAGCCGACTCTTCTCCGAGTTTGGTAAAAAAAGGTAGAAAGAAATGCAAACAAAAAAACTTTAAAAGTGATGATTCACCATCACTTTTACAACATTTCAAAACCACAAGTTTCCTTCCATGAATGATATGATAGACACAAAACACCACATCCCTTCATTGTTGAGAGGAGAATGAACAACAAAGGCTAGATACAAGCACATATGTAGTCATTCAATCCACCCATAGGAAGTCCGTATTAAGATCCGACCAAACTAGAAGTTTCAAGAATCAATAGAAAAACATTTAAAAGCTACATAAACCCTTCCTCTTAATATAGCATATCTTGAAAAAATGACAACCTGCTAAGAAAACAGAGAAGTCCAAAGACATAATCTAGTTTCTATAGATTATAACTTAATCATACATATAAACAACATGGAAATCAAATAATCAAACTATTCAGATTAAGCAAGACACAATGTTCTATTCTAGATGAGTATATAAAGAAGGAAATATTGACAAAGGCCACATCATGCACAATTTCAAATATTTCTCCTGAATAACTCGTACTTCAAGTATTAAATGAACTTTAAAACAGAGGTCAGATTCTAATCTGACAATAGTTTGAGTATATAAAAGACATAACATGCTAGAGTGAAGTAGTGTTCTGTAAGCTTACAAGAAAATATTTCTACTAACTATGAAAAATAAGGAAACTTTTTTCAAAAGAAAAACTTCAGGAACCCTTTCTACATGTTGCTGCTTCCAATTTATAGCCACCAAAGAGAGAGAAATGTCGAATTCATTTAGAAGTAATGACTGCCATATGTTCACATTTGATAGATCATAATTCGATCTAGATCTTTTAGTTTGGTCGTTGCAATCCTGCTTATCAACTTTCAACTGCTGGATTTATGTGATCTAGATATTTTAATAGGATTGCCCCTCGTAATCGCTCAGATCCTAGAAGAAAAGTCTGGCAAAGGTCTTGTCAAATGGTCAAGTGGATTTGGAGGCACTGACTGACATCCTTCTCTAGAACAAGGCATGATGCATTTTGACAGACTCCAAATGAAAACCCCAAGGTAAGACTCCTCAGCAACGAAGAGATGAAATGTCACGCAAGCGGATAGTTTCAGATTCACAAAAAGTGGTTTTAGGAAATCATCCGCCAGGCCAACATGTGGCCTGAATCTGAGCTTAGAAGGAAGTGATTAACAAAACATGCGCAACCAACACATGGTACATTTTGCGCCCATCGAAAACACAACCTCTTTGCATGCAGATCTTCTCGAAGACAAAAATAAAGCCGAAAATCAAAAAATAGACTAAGAATTTTTTTTGCTTCACATATAGTTCAGTAGTTGCTCCGATAATGAAAGACTGTTGATTTGGTATTTTGGTCTGGATTACCTTATTTTTTAAGATTCGATCAAAATATGATATTATGTTCTATCTCAACATCAGTTACGTCCACTAACAAGATTTCAGTTGACTTGGCTATATAGTTGGAAAGATGCAGTTACCAGTAGTTTGGAAAATAGTGTTCTATGTATACACCGGTTCAGTACGTTGTTTTTTTTGGTCCATATTCCACCTCAAAGAGAGATATAACTACATGAATTTGTACATAGATCTGTGACTACAAGATACATCTTACCTCAAAGATTTGTGATGATATGTGAACGCATACAAAAGATATTAATGGCAGTGTTTTGTTCTAATGACTACAGTGAGTTTCTATTCAGTGCATTGATGTTGGATACTCCACATTTCCTCATAATTAATTATTTTTCCTTGCAGAGATGAAGATAATTTATTCGATGTTGTCTAAAGGAGAATTCAATGTGCTAACAAGTTTTTGCATTACACATCTGATGAATTGCATATACGTTTGGAGTGTTGATATTTTAGGTCTAACTCTAACCGACCTAATTATGAATTTGTGTTAAGAAGATTGAATATGTGTTATGAATGATAAAGGGATCTATCATAGGTCCATTCTAACTAGTATCATATATTACAAACAAAGATTAATGTGTTTTTGAGGACAATTCCAACAGAGTTGGTTTAGATTTGAAATGGGGTTTCTCTAATTAGGTTGACCTAATTAGTAAATACGCATAAATATGGTATATATGTAAGAAAATTTTGAAGAGAAGAGAAGAGAGATGAGAAGTGTGAGAAGTGAGCATGTAGAATGAAAAGAACAATAGATAGAGAGAAGTGATGAAGAAAAAATGTGCAAAATTGTGTGAATGAGCAAACAAAATTGTTTACATTGTACAAAGAAGTGTTTTATATACCGTGCTTCACTGGAACTAAACTCTAGCATAAGGAAGGTGCATTCTATCTCGGTTCATCTCTTGGAAGTGATCCATACTCTATTTTGTAAATTTTTTCAGGCTATGAGCCTTCAAGGATAGTGTGCCCTAGTAGTGAGCCATTGTAATATTCTATATTTGGAAATATTATATTATGAGTTAACTCTCACCATGGTTTTTCCCATTTTTGGCTTTCCATGTAAAAATCTAGTGTTGATGTGTCTTATGGTGTCATGCTCATTTCAATGTCTTCATTCTTATTTGTAGTTAAATATGATTTAATAATTGGATGGTTTATAGCTGAATGGTTTAATGTAATACTGATTCACCCCCTCTCAGTATTCTGGGTGTTCAACACAAAGGATATTCATTTTACTTTGAGTGCTTACATAGATGTAGATTGGGCTGGTGGCGTGGATGAAAAGAAAAGTATAAGTGGTGGTGAATTCTTTCTGGGATGTA
Organism: Sequoiadendron giganteum; assembly: GCA_007115665.2. Lineage (NCBI taxonomy): Eukaryota > Viridiplantae > Streptophyta > Pinopsida > Cupressales > Cupressaceae > Sequoiadendron > Sequoiadendron giganteum. Next base: position 616,893,065 of record CM021102.1, on the reverse strand, counting down.
GATTAGTGTCATGGCTAAGCATGAAATAAAAGATTCAGTGTCTTTATCTATTGCAGAGGTAGAGTACATTGTAACAACATCTTGTTGCAAATAGGTGTTGTGGATGAGACAAACATTGAAGGATATCAAAATAGTGTATGATAAACCAATTTCTATCTTTTGTGATAATACAAGTGCAATCGATATTTTAAAGAATCAAATAATGTATTCAAGGAAAAAAATATCTCAATCCGGTATCACTTTTTGAGAGAGAAGGTTGTAGAGAATGAAGTTAAGCTTGATACGTTCCTACAAAGGATCAAGTTGTTGATATATTCATTAAGGATCTTCCTAAAAAATACATTTGAGTTTCTCTTGGAGAAGTTGTGGGTCATTGCCCCTCCTTTGAACTAGATGCATAAGGAGATGCATTAGTCCAATGGTTTTCACAATTCATTCTTTTGTTTGGACTGATGTTGGTGGCTACCTCTTAGGGGGAGTAGGTAGTGACATTGTTGGTTGTTGTAGTTAGGGGAGTATATTGAGAATTGAAGGAAAGAAATTCAGAGAGTAGTTGTGAAAAGGATAAATGATATCAAAGGGGGAAACATTAGTTATACAAATATTTTATCCATTTCCATTGATGTCAATGGGGGAGAAGTCATGTGAAAAAGAAGAGGGTTAAGAGATAAAAGATAGTTAAGGGGGAAAGAATAATGATGCATTTAAAAATAAAAAGATATCTTGAAATGGGGAGACTGAGTAATGAGAAAGAGAAAAGGAATTAATAGGTATGGAACAAAGTTGTGTCTTTGATGATTTTCACATCATGTGTTTCCATCAATAACAAAGGGGGAGTTTTTTGCAAGTATGAGTAGATTGGTGTTGCCATTGATGTCAAAAATCTTGTGTTGTAATTGGTGTCAACTATATAAGGAGGAATAAGATCATTATTGGGGGAGATTTTTGTATTGATGATTCTTAGATTAGTTGCATTATGTTGTCATTAGTAAGCTACTAATTCCAACCTCTAGTGTTTATTTGATAAGTTTCTATCTATGGATATATGGTTGAGTTTCTTTGTTGCAGCTAGGTAGGTGGTGATGAGGAAGTACTGAAGATGATAAGGATGTGTGTCTAATGCTTGGTTTTCAAGTTCTTTTGAGAAAATTTGATAAAACGAGGAAACAATGTGTTGTAGTGTTATTCTAGGTTGCAGAGTAGTGTTTTGGTATTGTTTCACATTTCTTCTAGGTTGAAGATCTACTTGTGCATTTTGGACATATTGATTAGAGGTGTTCAGAGGTATTGTATTCAGAATTTGGTGTGTTCGATCGTTGCGTAGAAGAAGTTGCGTTCACCAATATGTGAATGGTCTATTACAAAGGTGTCTAGAAGAAATATGTTAGCTCCACATTTCTCCGTAGTTTGGTTTCAGGTTTTACGGATTTGGAGGAGTGTTGACAATGTTGGTATCTTTCTTCAGTCGAAGTTGTTCAAGGCTTGGTGCTTCAGAAGTCACTTTGTTAAGTTTTAGTGTATGGAAAAGTTATTTGAGTGTATTGAGTGTGTACATTTCTCAGGTGGAAGTTGTTGCAATGGAGTTTGTTGGAGTTCAGGGTGTTTATGGATATTCTAGGTTATGTTTAGGTGATATTTTTTGTCCACGAAGTTGTTTTTTTGGATCAAAGGAAGCATGTACTTAAAATCTTAATCGTGTTTACATGGATAATGATCAACCTTGGTGTTTACACTATTTGTGGTGGATATTTATAGTTTGTAGAAGTGTGTTATAGCATGGTGTTATAGATTTGGATCCTAAATAAGGAATGGTGTGGTCCACCTTTACTTCTATCTACCACACAAGTGTTTTGGTGTCAACCTAATTTGAATTTGCATGGTTGATGTGCATAGTTGACCTTGGAGAATGGTTTCAAGGTTGAAGATGACATAAATAAGAGTTGAGTTGTTGAGGGATGTGGAGATAGACAAAAGAGATGTGAATGATGCAAATTGTAGAGTGTTAGAATTTGAATATGAGAAGTGAAATATGAGCTTTCACGTGTTAGACTATTGGATGCAGTGAGTAGAAGGTGTCTACAAATATTTAGTTATGCTATGAAGGTGTTGATGATATTGTGGTGGATTTCTCTATTGCATTGAGATGGATTTCTCTGTGTAACATTCTTCTCTATTTTTGCAGTGAGCCTTTCTTTCTTTAGGTAGCGAGCCCTTCAAAAGTGAGCCCTATTGTATTCAGTGTTCAAGTTACTTTATATTTTGAGCTAATCCTCATCATGGTTTTTTCCCATCTTAGGTTTTCCACATAAATCTAGTGTTCTCTTGTGAATGGTATTGATTTGTTTCAGTTTCTATTATTCTCCTTTCATGCTAAATCATTATAACAGATTCAAGGTTAATTGTATTAATGTGGATATAAATGTGTATGAGGGTTTTGAAGCTTTAAATTACAACCAATTCACCCCACTCTCATTTTTCTTGTGCATTCAACCCAATGATATATTATAAGATCAAAAGGTATCCCAAGTAAAAAGTATCTCCATTTTTATAGGGCATGCATTATAATTGTTAACTCTAAATCATGAGTATTTACTTTATTTTATTTATATGTAACCACACTATCATATTGCATTATAACTCCACAATACCATTCAATGGATGCACCTATGACTACTAATAAATTCCTATTTGGATAAGGAAACCATAAAATAGAAGTAATAGTCAACATTTTTGAAGTATCTAAAAACCTCTTTCACATTGTCTTGTTGAAACAAACCTTTTAAATTTATTTTGTAAGTATGTGATGGAATTCAAAATCCATGAAAACCCTTCCAAAAAATATATATAGTATCAATTAAATCTCATTAATCTTCTAACTTTAGAAATATTCCTTGGAGTTGACCACTCAATGGTAGCATGGGTTTCAAAAGATCTATTGTAATCTTGTTTGTTGAATTTATGTGTCATAAATAATGTGTATTATTTACAAATGAGGTACATTTTAATATTTAACCATAGAAATTATTATCTCTAAATCATTATAAAACCATTTGCAAAATCTTTGTGTTCTTTCCTAGAATAAATTACAATATAATTTAGAAACATAAATATGAAGTGATCAAGAAAGTCATGGAAGTCACTATTCATTAAATGCATAAAATTTGTTGAGGCACTAATGAGACCAAAATGCATTGATATAGTCGTAATATCCAAATATTTTCTTACATGCAATATTAGGAATATCTTTGATCTTAGTCATAATTGGCTAGAACATGATCTACAATTAGTTTTAGAGACCATTTTTGTTGGCATATTGTTGTCATTGATGTCAAAAGAGGGATCAAAAGTGAGATGGAGCTGATCCTATAGGGGATATTTTTGGAATTGATGTCATAGGAGTGTAGTGGGTATGGTTTTGGAAGCATTGGTACAAGTTGTTGGTTAAAGGAGTGTGTTTTTGCATTAGTTGCATTGTTGTCATGCCTTACTGGCATGTTTTTATGAAAGGTTCTTCCAGACATCTGAAGGTTTATCAAAGGCCAGATTCAATATGGGATTTCTAAGAGCTTCTCTGAAATGTAAAGTGCAGGTCTAGGGGATGTATAATGGGTTCAAAATTTATTTATTTGTGCTCTCAGTTAGAACTAGGCTTTTACAAATAAACCCTAAGGGTTAATAGTCATGGTGACCAACAGGTGTTATAATTTGTCATTGGCTGCTTATTGCAATTTTTTGGTTGCTTAAGTTATCACTTAAGCCACTGTGTACGTTGGGTGACCGAACCCCTTGTTCTAGTATAACCGACCTGATAGATATTTGATGCACTTAATATTTCCTAAAATGAGCGACAATTATTTGGCCCTCTTGATCAACGGCTTCCCTACCAATCCATATAGAATATGGTGAAATAACCTATATCAAAGAGACTACACCATATCAATAGGAGTTACTTTAAAGTCCCTTGGATAAAACAATTTGCATGAAAAAAAATAAAACATCATTGAAGAAACTAAAACATATCGGGAGGAGATGCTTTAGAGTCCCTTTGATGTAACAAAAAACATAAAGGGCATACAATTAACTTAAGGAATTCATCGGGGAGAAAGATAAATACCGACAAAACAAAATGTTGGTCCCTTCGACACAATGAAGGCACCTCCTCACTTTATTGATATGATAACAAAATTTTGAAGAGACAATTGACAACGATGACAGATTAATTAATAGTCGAGATTGAACAATGAAGATCAGATGGTGCTCGCGGTATTGTATGGTGGGACCAGATAATGTGCATGGTGACAAATGAAGATAGTGGAAAATGATGTATACCATGAATAGTTGTAGCCACCCGCTGCCCCATTGAGGTTTTAGTGGGTCCCTAGCTTCGCCTTGCGGTATAACGAGAATGGTGGAGATTGAGTGTTGTTGATCGAATAGTGATGTAAGCTTAACGTGAGACCAAATGAAGTGTAAGGTGATAGAAGAAGGTGCTGATGTGTGTAGAAAGATGGTGAAGGATGATTTCTTGATATAAACATTCACATCTTTGTTTTGAATTGCATAGTGATGTTGTGGATGATAAATGGTGACAACCCATCAACCTGTTGAGATTTAGTGGGCATGTGTCTTTATCCCTGTAGTATAACAGGCTTGTGTTATGTGATGGGTATGAATACAAAGGGACTAAGATCAATGATGCATATTCAAAGTTGGTTGATCTAGTGATGGTGTTTTAAAGATGAGTGATTAATGTAGGTTAATGGATCATTGCGTAAAGAGGCATATCAATGGCCAAAATTCAAAGGCAATGGTTTCAAATGGCTAAGCTTGTGTGAACAAGGGTTTTGGCTATGTGCTTAAATTCATTTGGTTCACCTACACCTGAAACCAATGTAATGAAGATTTCATGTGTGGAAAAATGTCGCAAACAACAATAAATATTAGAATCGGGATCAAATCAAATGAACAAAAGAATATATTAAATGCACATATGATCTTAGTGTTTCATACAAAGCTAAGAATATATTAAATGCACATCTGATCTTAGGGTTTCATACAGAGCCACATTTAGAAAATACACTGTATGAAAACTTAATGTGTGTGAGGCTCGATGTAGAGAGCGCTTCCTAAAGAAGAAAGAAGGAAAACACTAAAAAAAGGTTCTAGAGGTTCTAGACATGGATGAGAATCACGAGGCAATCATGATGGTAAAAAAGGAATACAAACTAGGAAATAATTTTTTTTCTATCTAAGTGTGTGAAAAATAGAAAAATAGTGAGAGACACAGGTGAACTAAAGGTGAGAGTGCATATCACAATGAGTATTATGATCTAATAGAGGTGGAAAGGGAATGCACTAGTTGAGAATAGGAAAAGCAGAGTAGAAGTAGAGGGGTCCAGAACATTGTGTACTTACAAATAGGTTGCAACATAGAATTGTAATCAAATTGTAATATCCTAAATTATAAATCTGATTGGAGGGTTCCATCAGATATCTGAGTAGGTTCTCAAATTAGGGAGTGGGTGCTTCCTTGGAGTAGGTGCTCCTAAAACTAGGGGATTGGTGTCTCCTTGGGGTTAATGTCGTTAAATAATTGTAACTGAATATTGGATTTGTGAGGTTGGATTAGGATAGTAGATCCTAGCAGCATTTCTCACCTTAGTTTTTCCCAATCTTGGGTTTTCCACATATATCTGGTGTTATGTGATGCTTGTGTGTGTGAATGTTCATGTATTTGCATATTAAGTCTCTATCTACACATTTAGAGTTTAAAGAATCAATCTACATAAATATTTTAATGGATACAAATTTCATATCTACTGATTCACCCCCCTCTCAGTAGATTGTTGTGTTCCAACAATTGGTATCAAAGCCCTAGATTCCCTAGGTGAAGATTAATCAACTCAGGTAGATTCTGGCAGAGTGAAATTTATGAACAATTAGGAAGGTTCCTCCACAAACAAGGGACCTTGGTTTGATGGAAAAAATTATGCTTTCTGGAGCCTATTGATGGAGGCATATTTGGGATCTTTAGGATTTGATGTTTGGATGTCTGTCAAGAACAACTATGTTCCTCCTCCCACTCCTCCCACTGATGTTGCAGGGAAGAAGGACTATGAGAATAGTGAAAGATCAAGGCATATCATTATTTTCAGTTTGTCTAGATCTGTGCTTGGCAAGGTTATGCATTGTAAGACTGCACATGATGTCTATGATAAGTTAAAAAAATCTATGAAGGAGATGACAAGGTAAAGTTGGTAAAGCTACAAGTGTTGAGAGCTAGATTTGAAGGCCTAAAGATGACTAGAGAGGAGAAGATTGCAGACTATCTTTTGAGAGTTGAAGATTTAATAAACTTTATTAGGGGATATGGAGAAGAATTGAAAGAAAATATCATTATACAAAAATTTCTAAGGTCAATGACAAATACATATGATCCCAAGATCTCTACAGTTGAAGAAGGAAGAGAAGTGGAAAAACTCACTCTTGATGAGTTGCATGAAATATTTACTGCATATAAGATGAGGATGGGAGATGCTAAGCCTTCCTAGAGAGAATATTCATTCAAGGTTGTGAACAAGGAAAAGGATGGAGCACCTAAGAAAGACAAGGCTGCAGTCATTGCATCAAAACAAGGAGAGATTGATGAGGAAGAATAAAACTTCATTAGAAGATTAAGGAGAGGATCTGACAAGTACAAAGGTAAGTTACCCTTCAAGTGCTTTGATTGTGGTAGAATAGGACATTTTTCTTCTAAATTCCCCTACAAGAAGGATGACCCTGAACAAGAAGAAGACTGTGAGATGAAGAAACCCTACTATCCTAAGAAGAAGAACTTTGCAAAGAAGAAAAAGAGCCTATATATTCAAGAAGAAAGTGTCTCATCTAAAGCTAATGATAGTTTGGATGATGAACTAGACCATGCTCTTGTAATGGAAGAAGAAGAGGAAGAATTTCTCTTCATGGCCAAAGACTCAGTGAAATAGAAGCATGGTATCAGTAAACATCATGGTGAAGAAGAAGCTAAAATAGGTCTAGAAGAAGAAATTATTTCTGCCTTAGAAGATCTTGACATTTTGAGAGATGAAGTTGAAGGCCTGAAAAAAAGAATAAGAAGCTAACTAAAGATCTTGAGGAATTTAATCAGATGGTAGTAAGTCTGAAAATCCAAGTGGAGGAAGGCAAAAGAATGGAAGAAGTGATCAAATCCGAATTAGAATATTAAATGGATAGATGCATGAAGCTTGAGGCAGAAGTAGTTTCCTTAAGAAAGGATTTGGAGAAAGCTAGAGAGCATGTTGAAAAAATACTGCAGCTAAAAGGTGGCTCAATTTTTTTGGATGAGCTATTAAGCACATAGAAGCCCTCTAGCAAAGAAAAGTCTAGTCTAGGGCTTCAGAAAGGTAAGAGAGCCTTTATGGACACTTCTACAAAATTTTATGAGAGATTTAGGTTAGGAGAAAAGTCTGGTTCAATTGGTAAAGAAGACCACAAAGATAGTAAACCTGAAGATGAGAAGAAATCTACCAAGGTTAAGAAAACTTGTGAAGAAAAGAAGCCTTTTGCATACAAGAAGGATAACCAGTTGGTCCTTGATCAACAAAAGAAGAAGCAAAACATAACAAGATCAAATGCTGATGGATTTACAAGAGTGCATGATCCAAGGAGATCAAGAAAAAGAAGACCAACTCATCCAACTCAAGGAAATACTATAACTAGGTATTCATCTTACTTTTATGGTTATTTCTATTCTTGTAATCAATTTGGTCATAGGGCTAAAGAATGTAGAGTATCCCCTAAAAGGAGTACAAACTTTGTAAGAAAAAAATCTTTTTCTCCTTTAATGGATATGAGTATAATGTGTTACAACTATAATAATTTTGGTCATATAGCTAGAAATTGTAGAGAAAAATTTATAAGACCCAATGTTCAGTTTGAAAAGAGGAAAAACCTACCTCCTAAGATGAAAAATGAATTAAAGGTTTCTTACAAAGAATAAGAGAAAGTTGAAAAGAAACCTAAGAAAGTGTGGAGGGAGAAAGAACCAAATCCTGCACAATCAATGATTACACAAACAACACTGCATGCAAAGAAACAAAATTTGTGGGTAATTGATAGTGGCTGCTCCAAGCATATGATTGGAGATAAAAGAAATTCATTGAACTCAAGAAGTGTAAAGAAGGGTCAATAAGTTTGTGTGATAATACTTCTGTGAAGATTTATGGTAAAGGAATATTGAGCATAGATGGCAAGAATAAGACAAAATATGTCATATATGTTGAAGGATTAAAACACAATCTTCTAAGTGTCAGCTAGATGTGTGACAATGGTTACAAGATTGTATTTAATTATGAAGGCTACAAAATAAGGAAGAATGGAAAGACAATTGCACAAGGAGTAAGGATTAATATAAATTTCTATAATCTTTGTGAAGTAAAAGGCCACAATTGTCTAGTAAGCCAAGTTGATGAGAGCTGGCTATGGAATAAAAGATTGGGGCATGTAAATTTTGACAATTTGGTTAAAATAAGATCAAAAGGATTAGTTAGGAACATGCCTAAGTTAACTAAGCCTATAAACACTACTTGCAAGGGATTTCAACAGGGAAAAAAACAAGGGTTAAGTTTCAAATAAAGGATTATTCAACTACAAAACCCCTGTAGATAGTTCATATGGATTTGTGTGGCTCCACAAGGACAAGAGGATTGAAAGGTGAGAGATACTTCATGCTATTAACTAATGACTTTACTAGAATGGTATGGGTTACATTTCTCAAGGAAAAGGCCGAGGAATTTGAAAAATTCAATATATTTAGAAAAATGGTTGAGGAGACATGCATAAATGTCAGGTGCTTAAGATTAGATAGAGGAGGTGAATTTGCATTAAGTGAAATCATTAGATATTGTGAAAAACATGGAATCAAGCGTCAATATTTTGTACCAAGAACTCCACAAAAAAATGGAATGGTAGAAAGAAGGAACACGGTTGTTAAAGATATGGCTAGAGAAATGTTGAGTGAGGCCAAATTGATAGATACTTTTTGGAGAGAAGTAGTTCACACTGCAATATACATTGAGAACAAAGCTCTTCTAAGAGAAAATAGTGACAAGATTCCATATGAACTGTGATATGGCAAGTTTGTATTTGTAAAGTATTTCAAGGTTTTTGGTAGTAAATGCTATGACAAGAGAGAAGATGAGAACACATGAAGCTTTGATTCAAGATGTGATGAAGGAATATTTTTAGGATATTCCACTCAAAGCAAAGCTTACAAGTGTTACAACAAGAGGATGCAAAAGATTGTGGAAAGCATCAATGTCAAGGTTGATGAGAATATGAATCATGCTAAGCCCAACATAAACAACCTTGAAGTTGAATCAAAAGCTAAAGATGAAGTTTTTGTGAATGAGGAAAATGAGGAAGAAGAGTGTGAAGAAGAGGTTGAACGAGCACCTGCAAAGTATGTGCAGAAGGATCATCTGGATGAAGAGATAATTGGTGACAAAAATGAAGGAGTTCAAACTAGGAGAAGATTAGAAAAGAACAAGGAAAAAGTAAATTTTGTTCTCCTGGCTTAGATTGAGCCAAAAATCTTCACTAAAGCCAAAAAGGATGAGAGTTGGATAAAAGACATGGAGGAAGACCTAAATCAGATTGAGAAGAAGAAAACATGGGAATTGGTTCCTAGACCCCAAGAAAAAATGTCATTGGCACTAAATGGGTGTTCAGAAACTAGCTCAGTGAAGGTGGAGCTGTAGTAAGGAATAAGGCAAGGTTAGTGTGCAAAGGATATGCTCAAGTTGAATGCATTCAATTTGAAGAAACATTTGCACTAGTGGCTAGATTGGAAGCTATTAGAATGTTTCTTGTATTTTCAATTTACAAACGATTTAAGGTATATTAAATAGATCTCAAATCTGCATTTTTGAATGAAAACCTTGAAGAGGAAGTCTACATTCAACAACGAAAAGGGTTTCAGCTATCATAAGATGATGATTATGTATGCAGCTTGAGGAAAGCATTGTATGGTCTGAAGCAAGCACCAAGAGCATGGTATTCAAGATTAGACCAATATCTTTAGCAACAAGGATTCAAAAAGGGATGTGCAGACAATAATTTGTATTTCAAATAAGAAGGTGAGAAAATGATCATTGTTGTTGTATATGTAGATTACATCATATTCAGAGGTAGCAATGATAAAGTGTGTAAAATATTTTTTACACAGATGCAAGATAAATTTTAGATGTTAATGTTAGGGGAGTTGTCCTTTTTCCTTGGTTTACAAATTGCATAAATTGATAAATGGATATTTATATCTCAAACTAAATATGCTAAGAAAATATTTAAGAAATTTGGTATGGAGGACAGTAGACCAGTCAGTACCCCCATGATAACTGGCTGTAAGTTAAGAAAATCAGATGAATCACCAGATGTAAATTAGACAATGTATAGGTCAATGATTGGAAGCTTATTGTACTTAACTGAATCAAGACTAGACATAATATAAGTAGTATGTATGGTAGCAAGACTTTAGGCTGCATCAAAGGAGTCTCATGTCAACACAATGAAAAGAATATTTAGATATATCAGAAGTACTGTTGATTATGGGTTGTGGCACCCCAAGAGCATGGATTTTTCTTTGGTAGCATATATATATGCAGATTGGGCTGGATGTGCAGATGATAGAAAAATCACAAGTAGAGGAGCATTATTCTTGGGAAACAAGTTGGTTTCCTGGATGAGCAAGAAGCAAGAATCAACCACTCATTCCACATCAGAAGCAGAGTATGTAGGAGTAGCAACATGTTGTACTTAGGTTCTATGGATGAAGTAGACACTTAAGGACATTAAGGTAGAGTACAGTGAACCTATCTCTATTATTTATGATAATTCAAGTGCAATAAACATCTCAAAGAATCTAGTGATGCAATCTAGGACAAAGCACATATCCATAAAGTATCACTTCATTAGACAAAAGGTTGCAAAGAAGGAAGTGAACATGGAATATGTTCCCACGAAAGAACAAGTAGCTGACATTTTCACCAAGCCTCTTCCCAAAGATCAATTTGAATATTTGAATCAAAAGTTGGGAGTACTTCCTCCCGAATCATATCACTAAATATTAGTGATATGGCATGACTCCAAGGGAAGCTTCATTGGTACTTCATTTATCCCTAGAAATGCAGAAAGAGATTAAGTCAAGTACAATGGTTTTACAAATTTCTAACGACTTGATGGTTGTTTGTCAAAGGGGGAGAATATCCTCAAGGGGAGAGAGTGTAGATTGACTCTTTTCCATTGATTTAAAAGGGGTAGATAGAGCATAAATGCTCACAAATGCTCATAAAGTTGAGTATAGGGTGGTGCAGGAGCACCATGTAGACTTCATCCCTCCATGAGGCAATCTTGTAAAATTTGAGTCTTCATCATGTTTTTTTTGTAATGAGATCATATTTGGGACCATTTTAATGTATTTGAATCATTTGATTAGGTTTATAGGAGGGTTTAGGGTCAATTTGTCAAATAATGCAAATCTTGAAATTGTTGTCAAAAATGCAAAATGCAAAAAATGTAAGAAGTCGAAGAGTCACTTTTGTAAAGGAAGGTTTGATCATTAGAAACTAAAGGGGAAGTTAAGATAACTATTGTAACATATTTATAAGAGCCTTGTGAAGGCAAGAAAGAGAGTAGTACATTGTAACTTGAAGCAATTTTGAATAAAAGTACCCTGTTTTTGCAAAATCAACATTTTCCTTGTTGTTTGTAAGCATTGTACAACCTGTACAACATCACCAGGGCACAAATTTTAATTGGTTTTGGTATATTAGTGTGTTAGATTTCAAATAAGCCTGATTTGAGAAGGTTTCATTTAGAATAAAGTTTTCTAGATTGATTTTGCTATAAACTTTCTAGAAACCCTCATTTTAAGAGTTTGAGAGTCTAAAGTGGAGTAAAGAGCCATTCCACCGATGGAGGCCTTTGTAGATCAGTGGAATGGGTTAGTTTAGAGTAATTTTAAAGTTGGTTGTGTTTTTAGATACAAGGGAAGGAAAATTATATAAGTTTTGTTACTCCCCTAGGTAATTTTTCATGGTTTTCATGCTTGAATTGATGCCTAGAGGTTAGGGTTTGAAAAAATGTTAATGGTGAAGAGTGGGAAACGGTTTAGAAAGCTTGTTCAGACCTTAATTGATGTTTTTGAGGTGTTGGTTAAGTTATTTAAGGTATGGGGTTCGTAGATCCAATAAACCCTTGTCCTAACTAGCCTAATTGGGTCTCCTTGAAAGCGAGGCAATAATTTTTAAGGGCATTCTTTCTAAAACAACCTTATCTAAGTTTGAAGTATGTTTTAAAAGGATTTAATGGGTACTGGAATCTATGTTTATTTTTGGGAAAATCCATCTTCTTGATAAATTATGACTGGTTTTTCCCTTTAGCAATGCTACAAGCAATTTGGTCTCTTGGTGTGAGCAATGGAGGAATTGAAGAGCCAGTGCTTTAAGAGAGACTTATTGGCTTGATCCTATTGAAATCAAGATAAATGAAGTGTTCTAGGGTCCGGTGAAGAGTTTGGAACCTAATAATAACTTTGGGGCATTTGTAGGCCTTGTAAATCAAGATTGTATTGAAGAAGAGTTTGTGATTGTTTGGTTGAGCAGTCGAGATCTTTGTTTTGTATCTTTGGAAGCCTGTGAGGCCCTCCATGCTCTACATCAATTGGTATCAGAGCTAGTTGATTTGGTGGATTACAAAGTGTGTTGGTTGTAGGTGCTTGTGGGCCATCTTAAAGCTTCAAGAGAGAAGGAGTTGTGAGAAGATGTGTTGGTTATAGACATGGAAGAGGTCTGTGAACACTATCCTCCAATAGAGATGAAGTTGGGGAGAAGGTGCAGAGAGGTCCCCACTGAGAGAGAGAGTGGTAGAGGGAGAATCTTCTAGGCTCTCTTGTTGGGTAGATGAATGGTATGTTGTGAGAGATTGTGTGATGAAGCAGTGAGAGATGGGTATATGTCCGAGGAAGAGCACTTGAAGAATGCAACCATTTCAAACCATGGAGATGTTGAAACAACAGGTATGAAATATAATTTGATTTTGGAGGGAAGTGATATTGAGTTGGTGTTCAATTTTGCTTCTTTGAAGGTCAAGGATGAATTGATTTTAGAAATACAAGAATGGATTAAGAAACAGTTTCTAGGATGGTAGGAGAAGGTTGAATGACAAGTAAAAAGGTAGGCTCAACATCATTTTCAGAGGAAAAACAAGTCATCAAATGAAATACAAAATTCAATAATGAAAAATCGGTCAAAGATAAAGGGAAAATGCAAGTTTTCAGTTGTTGGTGAGTGCAAAGATTACTTGGAGGTTCAAGAATGAAATTTTCAAGCTTGAATCAATTGTGTAACATATTCCTCAAAGGGGCTTGAGCTCTTTTTCAGGCCAGGTGTTTGGTGTAGGAGCACCATGTAGACTTCATGCCTCCATGAGGAAATGTTGTCAAATTTGAGTCTTCATCACTTTTTGATTGTAATGAGGTCACATTTGGGACCATTTTAATGTATTTGAATCATTTGATTAGGTTTCTAGGAGGGTTTAGGGTTAATTTGTCAAATAATGCAAATCTTGAAATTGTTGTCAAAAATGCAAAATTTAAAAAATGTAAGAAGTTGAAGAGTCGCTTTTGTAAAGGAAGGTTTGATCATTGGAAACTCAAGGGGAAGTTATGATAACTATTGTAACATATTTATAAGAGTCTTGTGAAGGTGAGAAAGAGAGTAGTACATTGTATCTTGAAGCAATTTTGAATAAAAGTACCCTATTTTTACAAAATCAATGTTTTCCTTGTTGTTTGTAAGCACTGTACAACCTATACAACATCACTAGGGAATAAATTTTAATTGGTTTTGGTATATTAGTGTTTTTTATTTCAAATAAGCCTGATTTGAGAAGGTTTCATTGAGAATAAAGTTTTCTAGATTGATTTTCCTATAAACTATCCAGAAACCCTCATTTTAAGGGTTTGAGAGTCTAAAGTGGAGTAAAGAGCCATTCCAACAATGGAGGCCCTTTTAGATCAGTGTAATGGGTTAGTTTAGAGTCCTTTTGAAGTTGGTTGTGTTTATAGACATAGGGGAAGGAAAATTACATAAGTTTTGTTACTGCCCTAGGTAATTTTTCATGATTTTCATGCTTGAATTGATGCCTATAGGTTAGGGTTTGAAGAAATGTCAATGGTGAAGAGTGGGAAATAGTTTAGAATGATTTTGAAGACCTTACTTGATGTGTTTGAGGCATCTTTTAAGTTATTTAAGGTCTATGGTTCATATATCCAATAAACCACCGTCCCGACTAGCCTAATTAGGTCTCCTTTAAAGTGGGACAATAATTTTTAAGGGCATTCTTTCCAAAACAACCTTATTACTCTAACACCCCCCCTTAAGATGAATAGGGAATCTATGTTTAGTTTTGGGAAACTCCATCTTCTTGATAAATTATGACTCATTTTTCCCTTTAACAATGCTACAAGCAATTTGGTCTCTTGGTGTGAGCAATGGAGGAATGGAAGAACTAGTGTTTTAAGAGAGAGTTATTGGCTTAATCCTATAATTTTCAAGATAACCAAATTTTTCTAGGGTCTGGTGAAGAGTTTGGAACTTAATTTTAACTTTGGGGAATTTGTATGCCTTTTAGATCAAGATTGTATTGAACAAGAGTTTGTGATTGTTTGGCTGAGTAGTCAAGATCTTTGTTTTGTATCTTTGGAAACCTATGAAGCCCACCATGCTCTTCATCATAGGAAAAACTACAATTGGTGTCAGACCATTGTTTGAAGATTGACATTAGGTTTTTCCATCAATGACAAAAGGGGGATATTGTTGGCATATTGTTGTCATTGATGTCAAAGGGATCATAATGTTAGAAACCAAGATCAAACATGCAAACCAAAATGCCTTCCACAAAGAGAAAAATAATAAAAAAGCAGAGCTTTGCATGAAGATGTGCAAATTGATATATTCAGAATTCAAGATATTACAAGAGATGATTTTCTTTATAAAAGCAATGTATGCAACCCTAATGTTGACCAAAAAGGAAACCCTAGTGTGCACACTTAATAATTAATCAATTATTAATGTGCCTAAGTTTAGCTTAAGTACATAAAGGAATAAGTGACTTAATTAATTAACCAATATGATATAATTAATTAAGTGTAATAACTTAGTACTCTAACACCCCCCCTTAAGATGAACTTAGGAAGAAGATAAAACACTAGAAGAAAATGCATGAAAGCAAAGATGGGTCCCGATAACTAGGCCTAATCGGGAACCCATTTACAAATGCAAGAATGAAGTAGAGAAGAAAAAACCAGTGGGACAAAACCCCCCTACAATGAGATGACATGCTGCAAAGAAGCATTGGAAGAACACTGTAGAGTAACACTGGAACCGAAATATGGCAAACAAGGAAATATACTTCTGTCTACTACTGAAACCGGATGAGAGTCAGTGATTGACTCAAGGAATCATGAAAAAAGCAACAGCAAACTCGATGCCTCAGAACAATCGAAAACTCTAAACAGGAACAGCCCTAGAATCTATGAAGCAACAGTTGATTATTGAAATGATGTATTACTGAAAACGAAGTGCAAAGATTCAAGTTTCACCCTTCCAACTGCAAAAACATCCAAGTAATCTCCAAAAAACCCATTGGGTGAAATCTGGACTAAGCAATCAACTTGGGATAGATATAGAAAAAGTGCATGACTGAAAAAATAGAGCTCCTTAATACCTTTCCAATGCCGTAAGAATCGCGAAAATCGAAGATTGTGGCAAAAAGTTATGAACTCGGGAGCCATAAATGAAGATCTGACTTTAGATAGTAATAAAATGCACCAGCTTCAAATTCTGACAGAAAAACCTACACCATTGCATAGTGCTCGGAACTAGATTTCCAAAAATATTTCGTTTGCCCAATTTCGACAATCGAGCGAAAAGTTATGCCCGTTTTCCCGATTCTGCTTATTTTGCAAAAAAAGCAAAAAAAGGCCCCCAAGGTCAGTTGCTGGTTGCCCATGTGACCTTGGCGGCATTTATTTAAAAATAAAAAATAAAAAAAAATAGAAATCCGCCGACGGTTAGCCAGACGGCTGGTGATCACTGCTAGCGGTTACCGCTGCTGTTGGCGGTCACCACTAGATTGGGCGGGCACCGCAGCCAGCAGTTGGCGGGCTCCACTGGAGCTCTGCTCTGTGAGCGGTGCGCCACTGTGGCGCTGCTCCGTAGGCGGCGATCCGGTGACGCCCTTGTTTTTAATTTTTTTTGCAAAAATATTGCCTTAGAGTGCGTGCTGGGGAGGCCGTATGGCTTCCCTGGCAAATTGTTTTTGTCTCAGAAATCAACTGCTCCAAAATCGATGATTTGATAGGGGTTTCTAGGGTTTTGGGGTGCTGCAAACGCAGTGGCAGTGGCCATTTTGCTCCAAGATGCTCCAAAAAATAGGCTACCCCCAAAGCTTCCAAAAAAACACAGAACTTGAAACCCTCATTGATCTGGCAGATGATGACCAAAATATGCAAAATGAAAGTCAATGGTGAAGCCCAATCTGATCAAAGATGCCACATAGATGAAATCAAGGCATAAAATCCTTGAGGAACCCCGAACGAACTCTGCAATGATTTTCTCCAGAATTTGAGAAGGGGTTGCATGTCAAGGCTCTGATACCATGTTAGAAACCAAGATCAGACATGCAAACCAAAAGGCCTTCCACAAAAGAGAAAAACAATAAAAAAGAAAAGATTTGCATGAAGATGTGCAAATTGATATATTCAGAATTCAAGATATTACAAGAGATGATTTTCTTAATAAAAGCAATGTATGCAACCCTAATGTTGACCTAAAACGAAACCCTAGTGTGCACACTTAATAATTAATCAATTATTAATGTGCCTAAGTTTAGCTTAGGTACCTAAAGGAATAAGTGACTTAATTAATTAACCAATATGATATAATTAATTAAGTGTAATAACTTATTACTCTAGCACATAAGTGATATGGAGCTGATCCTATAGGGGAGATTGTTGACATTGATGTTATAGGAGTGTAGTGGGTCTGGTTCTTGAAGCTTTGGTATAGGTTGTTAGTGAAAGGAGTGTGTGTGTGCATATGTTGCATTATTGTCATGTCGTACTGACATGTTTTTGTAAAAGGTTCTTCTAGATGTTTGAAGGTTTATCAAAGGCCGGATTCAATATGGGTTTTTTGAGAGCTTCTTCAAAATGTAAAGTGCAGGTCCAAGGGATGTATAATAGGTTCAAAATTGATTTATTTGTGCTCTCAATTAGAACTAGGCTTTTTAAAATAAACCCTAAGGGTTAATAGTCATGGCAACTAGTAGGCATTATAAATTGTTGTTGAATGCTTATTATAGGTTTCTGGTTGCTTAAGTTATCACTTAATCCATTGTGTATGTTGGGTGACTGACCCCATTGTTCTAGTATAACCGGCCTGACAGATATTTGATGCACTTAATATTTCCTAAGTCAAGCGAAAAATATTTGGCCCGCTTGATCAACGGCTGTGATCAAACCTTAGATATCAACGACTTCCCCGCTACCTTGGAGAGAATATGGTGAAATAACGTATATCAGGGTGACTACAACATATTGGTAGGAGTTACTTTAAAGTCCCTTTGATAAAAAAAAATTTGCATGAAAAATATAAAACATCATCGAAGAAACTACAACATATCAAGAGGAGATGCTTTAGAGTCCCTTTGATGTAACAAAAAACACAAAGGGCATACAATCAACTTAAGGAATTCATTAGGGAGAAAGATAAATATCGATAGAACAAAATTTTGGTCCCTTTGACACAAAAAAGGCACCTCCCCACCTTATTTATATGACAACAATATTTCAAATAGATAATTGATGGTGATGAAAAATTAATCAATGGTGGAGATTGAGTGACGAAGATGAAACAATGCTCATGATATGTATGGTGGGACTAGATAATGTGCATGAAAAAAAATGAAGATAGCGGAAGATGACATATACTGTGAATAATTGGCAGCCACCTGCTGCCCTGCTGAGGATTCAGTGGGTCCCTAGCTTCAGCCTGCGGTATAGCGGGAATGGTGGAGATTGAGTGTTGTTGAATGAACAATGATGGAAGCTTAAGGTGGGACCAGGTGAAGTGAAAGGTGATAGAAGAAGGAATTGACATGTGAAGATAGATGGTGAGGATGATTGCTGAATATAAAAATTCACATCTTTGTTGTGAATTGTGTGGTGTTGATGTGGATGATAAATGGCGCCAGCCCACAAGCCCGCCAACCCTATGAGATTTAGTAGGTCTATGTCGTTAGCCTTGCGATATAGCAAGATTATGTTATGTGATGGGTATAAATACAAAGGAACTAAGATCAATGATGAATATTCAAAGTTGGTTGATTTGGTGGTGGTGTTTTAAAGATGAATGATGAACGTAGGTCAATGGATCATGGTGTGAAGAGACATATCGACAACCAAAATTCAAAGGTGATGGTTTCAAACGGCTCAGCTCATGTAAATGAGGGTTTTGGATCTACACTTGAATTTAATTAGTTCACCTACACCTATAACCAATGTAATAAATATTTGATGTGTAGAATGGTGGCACAAACAACAATAGAGATTGGAATTGAGATAAAATCAAATGAACAAAATAATATATTAAATGCACATTCGATCTTAGGGTTTCATACAGAGCCACATTTAAAAAATGCATTATATCAGAATTTAATGTGTGTGAGGCTCGATGCAGAGAGTGCTTCTTGAAGAAGAAAGAAGGAAAAACCTAACAGAAGGTTCTGGAGGTGGATGAAAATCACGAGGCAATCACAATGGTAAAAAGGGAATAACTAGGAAATAATTTTTTTTTTGACTAAGTGTGTGAAAAAGAAAAAAATAGTGAGAGATAGAGGTGAGCTTAAGGTGAGATAGTGCATATCGTAGTGATTATTCTAATCTAACAGAGGTGGATAGAGAATGCACTAGTTGAGAAGAGGAAAGTAGAGCAGAAGTAGAGGGGTGTAGAACATTGTGTAGTTGCAAATAGGTTACAACATAGAGTTGTAATCAAATTGTAACATTATCGTTCTTGTATTATAGAGCAAGTCTAATGGCATAAAAAATATCCTCAAAGCCTTAGCGCCTTTGAAAAAAATCTCTAGGGTATAACCCACCAATAAACCAATCCCTTGAGAAGATGTTGTATTGCTAGACTGCTTGAAGGATAGCATTTTCAAGCAAGAATTGAAACTTGATGAATTTTCTAGCCAATTCTTCAATTTCATTCAAGGACTGTATCAAATCTAGTGCATTGGAGAGAAATATGGAAATCACCTGGGATGGAAAGAGAAGGCATCGAGCATGAGGGCTGGTGAATTCAATTCCCAAAATTATGCAGATACATTCTTCTACCCGTGCATTATCAACCCTAAACATCATTTTGAGAGCATCTTGTGTGATGTATTCTTCAATCGGCTTCTCCCACACTTTGACTGGCAAAGAAACCCTTAAATTCCATGGACGAAGAGCCATACTTGAACAAAGAATTATTGCTTCCAATTACTTATAACAACAACACTTTCTACTACCTACTTGTTATGAAAATGATTTGTGAAAAAAAAAACTAGAGGTTGCCTTCTTTTTTAAAAACCGGCTTCTGCCTCAAGAATGATGCTTTCTCATAATGACAAGAATGCGAAGGAAAAAATAATTAAAAATTCTCTGCACCTGTAAATACCAACTCATGTAAGCCAGAGCCCGATATATTTGGTGGCAATAATCACACAGTTGAACATGATTAAAAGGTACTTCTATGATATAAAAAAATGAGGTGAATAATTGTAATGAACTGATGTGATCAAATTGGTATATTGCCAACATCATTAGGTGGTAAGAAATGTCCTGTAGATATTTGCATTTTAAAACATCATTGCTACTTTCGGCCTCTACCATGTGATTTAATTCCAAATCACATCTTACTTTTCATGACTTGTCCATGGTGGAAGCAATGTTGCTGGCAACAAAATAGAATTATACTCCTTTTGATGACGATGAAACAAATAAAGTAGTCTCTAAAAGGTACTCTCTGGCTAATAGTGTTAGGAAACTCTCTCTTTACTTATACTTTCCTTCAGTTGAGGAAAATCCTCCAAATCTAGATTATTATCCAAGAGAAATAATACCATTCTATCACAATCTAAATTGTTACCCTCTCTATATACATGAGAAATATGGTAACTCTCAAACTCTTCTAACAAATTCCAAACAATGTGCAAAACATATCTAATAGACGAATTGAAACATGATTTCTCTTTGCAAGCATTTATTATTATCAAAGAATCACCTTCTATATGGATGGCTTTAATTTGAAGATGTTTTGCAAGTAGAAAACCTTGAAGAAGCGCTAAAGATTCTACAATATTGTTGGTTCTTGGAGGAAGAATTATTTCCTTTTCTGCCTTAACAACACCTTTTGAGTCTCGAATACATATACCCTCTCCAGGTGTGCATGGCTTGCCTCTAGATGTGCCATCAAAGTTTAGTTTATAAAAGCCCTCCAACGATGGTGACCATTTAATTGTGGTTCTATCTACTTTTGCATTATGGGGCTGCATCATGCTTCCTTTAAAAGGAAGCGTTATACTTTTCCAAATTTTCATGATGCTATTATCCCAAGATGAAAAAATAGCTCCCACATTTTTATGGTCCTGAACCCATGAGTTTACCACCTTCGAAATTGATTTTTCAATCAAAACATGAACTGTATGTGAGGAAGATGGGGATTTTCTAAATATGCATTTGTTTCTTTCCCACCATGTGGCCCATACTACTAATGCTGGTATAGCTTGCCATATGCATGCAAAGAATGAATTCTTATATAGTACAGGCCAAGCAAAAAATAAATCCTATATTTTGTTTGGTAAGGGAGAATAATAGTTTAGTTTCTCCAAAAAAAATAACCAACATGATTGGGAAAAAGGACATTGAAGAAATAAGTGGTCATGGTCTTCAAAAAATTGATTACATAAAGTACATCCGAAGGGTTCAACAATTCCCAGCTTGGTTAATCTGTCACTTGTTAAGGCTCTCTTTCTCATTACTAACCATGCAAAGTTGTCAGCCTTTGGAAAAACAACACTATTCTAGAAAAACACATATGCCCTGTGAGACTGAGAGGAATCATCCCTAGCAAGGATTGCCTTGTAACCTTGTTTGATTGAATAAAAACCAGATTTGGATGGTGCCAATATTATTCTATCAAATTTCCCTAATAAGAATATTACTCTATTGTTTACGAGCCGAGGCAATAGATCTTGTTGAATTTTAGGAATTTTTTCTATGGAGAAGTCTTTCCAAATCACTCTCCCTGAAGGTGAATCAACTAATTTAACATAGTCTATCACCTTAGTTCCCCATATTTGAGAAAACAACGGAATTTCTGATTGTAGTTCTTGATAATTTTCCAGTGGTGGATGACGATTCCATGAATTTGTCCAAAAGTTAGCTTCATCTCCTTTATTGACCTCCCATGAGATATATGATGTAATCACCTTTCTATAGGAGGTCATGAAGTTCCACATCGCAAATCCTTGTAAATTTACCCACTTCCCATAATAATAAAAACTAAACTATTTTGTAAATTTGACAATTGAATATTAAAGAATGAAATAGTTTACTTTAGATTTTATCTCTGTATATTGGGTAAAAATTATAGAAAATCAAGTTTGATAACTATGTAGAGCGCTAAACTAGCTTTCCAATGCCTCAAGAATCACAAAAATGAAGATTTGAGACAATTTTATGAGCTTGGAAGTAAAAATAGGTAGACTTGAATTTAATAGGAAATAAAAATTATCAACAATGAAATCTAGAAAAAATACTAGCACCACTAGAAAGTGGTTGGAACTAGTTTTTTTGACAATATCTCATTTACCAAAATATAAGTATGTATACCAAGTAGTAGAAAAAAGAAAAAAATATACCTTTTGAATAAGGTGAATGGGATTTGGTAGCCCTATGGTTGTGACCCAATAGTGGGAGGGTGATGCTACTCATTTTGGTGGTGACAGCTAGGTGTAGGAATTAGGTAAAGGTGGAAACATGGTGGTTGTTATTAATAAATATGGTGATGAAAATAAAAATGGGAGGCTCAACTTAACAAGGTGGCATGGGAGTTTTATCAAACAATGCACACTAAACCAATGGTCATCGATCATTGATGTGATTAGAGCCTAAATCCTAAACTATTAACAAAAAAACAACATTGATAAATATCTACATAAATAAAGCGACAAAAAAATAATCACCAAAAAAATTAAATGATTTTGCAAACCTAAAATAATTTGTGGAAACCTACAAAAGACATTGGAAAATGAAAAAATATCACTTTTGCATTAATTTTTAGGATTAAAAAAATATGTAGGAGTTTGAAAACTAAAAAAAAGCTTGAAACATAAAGCATGATGATGCATTATTATATGAATCTATACAATTGTATGGAATTTTGTGCATGACAGTTGAGACCCCAAAAAAATTCCCAAATTTTTCTTGCTCTAATTTTGACAAATTGATAGTCGATCTCAAGATCTTTGAGTATTTTGAGTGCAATGGTGAGGTTAGTTTTGCTCCAGGGTGCACCATTTGAACACTCAAGGCCAAATATCTCAAAAAAGGATAGGAAATTGTAGATCTAGAGTTCTAGTACCATTTTGGAGTTAATACTTGAACCGTACAACTCTCAAAGGTACTTTCAATCAAAATACCTATCATAAAATATAAAATAATTGATTTTCTATGAAAGCCTTGAGAATTATATTGATCTAATTATGGATAATAATTATAGACGACGAATTACCCTTGATAAAAGATAAATAAACCCTAAATTAAGAATAAATTAAATATTGGAATGTGTCCTTATCCTATGACTTGAGACAAAAACACATGACCTAAGTAATGTTCAGTATGGTAGTGTAAAATAGGACTAATAATTAATTGAGTAATTAAATTTTTAGTTTAACACTTGTGAGGGTCCACCATGAATCCCACATGTTAAATAATATGACTTAGATACTCCACCTCTTTAAATCCGAAAAAATATTTGGATGACTTAGCATAAAGCTAATGCTATTCAAGAATGTTTAAACCTTGATTCATAGGCTACATGAATTCCTCCCAAGTTTTCCTATATACTAAGATATCAAAAAAAACCAATTTTTAAAAATAAAAAATAGCTTGAAGATAGATTTTATCAAACTTTGAAATATATATGGCACATTTGTGAGGCCAAAATGTAGAACTAGAAATACATAGTGGCCTTTATGGGTTTAAAAATATTTTTATTTGCATCAGCATCTCTAATTTTGATTTGATGATAACAAAAATAAAATCAAGTTTGATAAAATAAATACCCCCATTAAGCTCATCTAATAAAACATCAATTACTAGAATTAGAGACTTATATTTTATGGTGTACTTGTTGAGTTCTCTATAATTAGGACACATTTTCCAAGTGTCATATTTCTTGCATACCATTACCACTAGAGAGGTGTAAGAATTTTAACTATACATGATAAAACTTACCTCTAGTATCTCCTATACCATCTTCTTGACCTCACTTTTTTATAAATATGAGTACGTATAGGGCCTAATATTGGATAGTGTATTCTTAGGTAATAATACATGATCATGATTTATTTTAGGAGGAAATCATTTTGGCATATCTATTAGAGCTACTAAGTGACTATCCATATTTTCCTATATATTTGGTAGTGTAGGAACCTTTGATTGATATGTTTTAATAAAAATAAGTAGACCACTAACCTATATTCTCAATTTTTAAGCATCTTTTACACATGATATTTTACCATCTATGGATACTTTTTGTGTAACCCTCAGTTCAACTATCCTACCTTGTAAGTGAAAATGCATGAATAGATCCTAGAAGTTTATCTCAATTTCCCCAATGTAGTAAGCCACTGTACACTCAAAATAATGTTCAATACACCCATAGAGATAGAAAAATAGTGTAATCTAATCAATAATATCCCATGGAAAGTTTATTAATATGCCATTTACTTGAACAATTGATAACAATACCAACAAAAATCATTATCTAAAATTATGGATTTGGATAGATAAAATAATTCAAATATGAAACTAACTTCTTATTGATAAAATTGTGAGTGCTTCCTAAGTCAATCAACATTATTACTCTCTTTCTTCATAAAACCCACTTTTCCCTTGGGATTTTGTGGGGTGCTAATTAATAAAAGTGCTTGATAAACAATAGTTGTTTGGGTATCTCTTGATTCCTCATTGAACTCATTCACAACATCTATTATTTCTTCTTGATCTCGAGAGCAATTTTTTATAGTTGTAGTGTAGAAATTTGTATACCTTTACAATTTCACACTTTATTTGCATCCCATTAATTAATTGGACTTATTGAATGGGCCCCCTTTAAGTCTTAGGTCCCAATTTTTAGTATGTTTTTGGTGGCATTTTAATGATTCAAATTCAAGTTTCAATTGTTGGCTTTTAGAATCTAATTTTTAGGAAATTAGATAACCACCTATGAATACATAATTATTTTATCAATTCAAACTTAACACACATAATTCAAACTTCACAAGAGAAAATATTATTATCAAGAGCAATGAAGAGATGATTTATCCTAGTCATCTACATCAACAATCAAGATCATATCATCATGTCAAAGTTCATGCATGTTCATGTTCATGTTTTTAAGCTAGCATTGTGATGTAGGTTTCAAGCATTCAAGAAAGAATTTAAGCATCAAATCAATCAATCAATCAAGCCAATTCATGTAAGATCCAAGGCTTAGAGTGATGATTTTGACTTGAATCCTCTAAGGGAATCCATTAAGAGGTTGGTGAGTTGTAACAAGCAAGTGTTCATTCATCAATTCCTTCATTTTATCATTATTTCATTATCAAGTTTAATTACAAACATGGGTTTTGACTAAGGAAAACCCCCATTCACCCAAAAATAAACAATTCTCTTCTCTCTTTGTATGTGCAGATTTACAGGTTAAGAAGCACTGAATGTTGATCAAAGGAGAAATTTTGTAAAGTTGTCAAAGTTGTCATCATTGTTGTCATGCTATGCAAACTCACCTATAGGTTTTATTTCTGAATTTTCAACAATCAAACTTAGAGGAATCATAAGCTTAGATTCGGGACCAAAGGATTGCAAAAAATATTTTTGGAAACTTGCACTAAGACCCATTCACCCTAGGGAGAACTAGTCCTACTATAGATCTTGAAACTTTCTTTTTGGCACAGGTGAACACCATTATGCCCTTCTCAAATCTGTCTGCAAATTATTGTTTCCATTTCTATTATCATAAAATTCTACATTTCAAGCATTAGATCATATAGTTTGGTTAGTTAATGCATTTTGAATCATCTCCCAATATAGAAAATAAGTCATTCTTGTCATAAGAAAGTAGAGCCCTAAGAGATCCAAAATAGGGTTGACTCACCCCAAGGTTGAAATTCAATCCTATCCTTTTGTGATCTCCTCTCTTCTAATGAAATTAGGAAAGGAGTAGGCGTGTTTAAACCTTGTAATTATTGCATATTGACCACACACATAACTCGCCTACCCCCCTTTTTCTTATGTTTCATTTTGATGAACCTGATGTTGTACATCATAAATTCTAATTTGGAAGTCTCTAAAAACCCTAGATCTAGGATTTGCATTAGTTAATTTGTATCTCATTTAGGGTTTCACAATTGCATTTTTGCATCATTTAAATTCACAAAAATCCAAAAATATTTCATAAATATTGCATGCAT
This sequence comes from Sequoiadendron giganteum, assembly GCA_007115665.2. Classification (NCBI taxonomy): domain Eukaryota; kingdom Viridiplantae; phylum Streptophyta; class Pinopsida; order Cupressales; family Cupressaceae; genus Sequoiadendron; species Sequoiadendron giganteum. Next base: position 616,867,202 of record CM021102.1, on the reverse strand, counting down.
CTTGCATATTAGTTGTATCAAGAGTGTCTTTCAGTCATTTAGATTAGAAATTTAGTCAAAATTACATTCAAAAAGTATCATTTTGTTCACTTTTTTCAATAAAATTACATTTGAATTTAATCATCAAATTATAGAAATCTGTAATAGAAAGAATCTATTTGCAACTTGAAACACTAAATTTAAACATACTTAGAAACTCAAAATTTAATTTTTCAAATCCCTATACAAAGATACATTCACCCTTGGGTGAACCTATCCTCGTACATGTCAATTTTCCAAATTTTTGAGCATAAATTTGTATCTTTTTGTTTTATTTCTTATTGTTTATAGATCTTAATTTCAGTTTTAGAAATTGTTTTTTTTGTAATTGTTTGCATTCAAGTCAATTGATCAAAACAAGTGCATTGTTCAAAAGTAAAATTTGCATTGAAAATACAAGCTAAAAGACATGACTAATAATAACATGAGTATGGTCAACTTCATTGATGTTCAACCTCCAAAGGGCCAAACAAAATTGTCTCTTGACTTCACTTTCTCACAAATGATATAATTAAAAATGCACCTGACGGTCCTCTTTACATCACCAAAAGAATCAATGACAAGAATACTAATGTGATATTAATTGATCCTGTGTGTGCAGAGAACATGATCACTAAGAAATTATTTTTTGTGCATGAACTTTACGAAGATTCTTATGAACAATCTAAAGCATGGATCAAAACACATGATGGTTTCCCTCGCCTTACAATAGGTTTGATCACTCTTTCCTTAAAATTTGGATCGAAACAATTAATGTCTCATTCTCCATCATCTTGTCATCTGAATAATTTCATGTGAAGTTATGCTACCCATGGCTACACTCCATGGATGTTGTCATGTTGATTATTCGTAAATGATTGAAATTTCCATTTGGAAATGAATTTTTTATTATACATCATAGTGGGTTTAATCCTTTGTCTTCCCATGGGAACTCTTCATTGGATCTATTTTGGCCTAAACCTATGGAACCTATTAAGCCTTGTGAGGACTTCTTTATCAAATCTTATCAAAATTTCAAGGAAAAGTGCATATTAGAATTATCCCTAGCAATACTCCCGAGTCCATGAATGATATGCCTCCCCAACCTATCATTGATGAACCTATGATTGAAGCAAAATTCCTTCCAATTAACCAAGAAAAATCCACGAAAAACTCTCCACCCATTTCCTACAAAAGGCCAAGAGATAACCATGCAGCTCCTTTAGTTCCTCCTAAAAACGAAAACTTTATAATCCTAAAGAGAAAGTGGTTGAACAACCCTCGATGGTTCCTTATGTTCCTCCCTTGTGGGAAGAAAAGGAACCTATGATTGATAAAACCACTCCTACACCATCACAACTTGAAAACCATGAAAGAAGAAACCAAAATGCTAAAGAGTGTAGGAATAGATATTGTGCTATTGCTTGTTAGTTAAAAGAAAAGAACAAGCCAAAAAACCAAGATCAAAATACAACTCAAGCAAAACATGATGATTCTCCACCTTCGCCACAACAAAAACATGAACCTACAATGGACATTGTGATTAGAACTCTTGTTGTGATTACTTGGGTGATGATGATGAGATTGTTAAGATTTATGAGGAAGTGAATATTGAGTGAATTTTATATTTTCCTCTTCCATGAATTTAAATGAGGTTAACCATGATGATCCTCTTAACAAGAGTGCATCACCACGTGTTGAACTTGGTGATTTTCCTAGTATGGTACTAGTCGTTGCCCCTTTGGCTAATTACCCACCTTCCATATACAATGAGCAAGATTGGGATGTAGATGACTTGTTTTAGGTTGACTTGCATATGACATACTAGTATTTTCGTTATCTCATTTTTATGTTCTTTGTGATTGCATGTGCATAAAGTGATCCCCCTATAGAAGAGGGGGATCCATCACCCTTGAGACTCAAGGTAATGGAAGAGTCATAAGGAATGGACTACCCTAAACTACCTCAGGTTGACTATACAAGTTTGAAAGGATGAAAGATTGAGGATAAAAGGAAGGGGAAGCAACACACCACTTTCCTTTTTCTAAACCGGGTGTTTGCAGAATCAAAAGAGCCGGCTATAGAAGTTTCAGTTTGTTTCCCAAAAAGATCACTATTTGAGGATGACAACGTAGATCTTGGAATCCAACATGATGCACTAGCATCTTAGGGACACTCTAGCATCCTATTTAGATAGAGGTCTAGAAAGAAAATAAAAAACACTTTGAGCCTACTAGCTATCTAACTACTTACCTTTTTTAGTTTGACAAAAAATATGAAAAGTGTAGAAAACATAATACTTGAAAAGAAACTAATCAAAATGAACTATTCTATAAATGATGAAGAGAGGATAGAAAAGGGTACTGTGCTTGCCACAACTTGATTCTTCAATTAGATCCACCTGGACATGCCCACACACATGAAAATGAAAAAAATGTTGGGCTGTGTTTGAGGTCTGCCTCAATCAGACCCCCATTTTAGTGTTCCTACCTCCATGGATAGCCAAAGGAAGTAGTACAAATAGATAGAAAGAAAAGGAAATTGAAAATCTATCCAACAAGCATGATAATGCAACCAAATAGAAAGAAACAAAGCCACCTTCCCAACTACGAGCTCTCAAGGCCAATAACGGATGGAAAGAGTGAAACCACCATGTAGAGAAGATGAAGCTAGAAAATCTTGAAATGAGAGTGGTGTTGCAATGAGAGTATACTATTGGAGCCAAATAAGAATCTTCCAACAAGAAGAATAGTGTTGTAGAGTGAAGCAAGAATGTGAGAATGAGAGAATGAGAGAAATGAAGTTTTAGAATGTGAGATAAAGCATGCAAGAATGAAAGAATTGGAATGAATTGAGTTTGAATAGGAAAAATGGAGGCAAAAGGTCAAATTTTGTTAATCAAGGGAGAAAATAAATGTTACTCTTTATAGCTAATAGAAAACATAGCATTTCTATAGATCCTAGGGCTAAGAATCTTGTCAGAATGATAGTGCGGTATGTGGACATTTGCACAGTGCACACATATCCATGAAAACAAAATTCACCCATCAAGACAAAAATATGTGGCCATGTGGAAGGGATAAGGTGGAAGCAGTGGATTTACATCATCGAGTTCATATTTTCTAAGGTAGGGAAAATTAAATGGGGAATTTGCCTAGGGTGCAAATTCATGCCATTATATTTTTCTCCCACTTTTGCGAGTATACATGTCAGTGTAGATGCAAGGTAAAGTAGAAAGAGATTAAAGAGAATATACCTTAACCATTAAGGAAGTAGATCTTCAATCCAGTGCACCTATATGTAAAGGAGGAAGATCCACAGGTTCTCAGTCCTCCAGGGCAACCTTGACATGAAAGAGAAAGAGATGGCTCCATAGCTTCTTGGTCTTGTAAAGTTTGACATCAACTTTATAGGTTCTCAGTCTTGTAAAGGAAGCACCATGAGTTCTTGGTCTTGTAGGGCTTGACATGGAAGGCTTCCAAAGGTTCTCGGTCCTACAAAATTTGTTATGAAAGATCCTCATAGGTTCTCAATCCTATAAGGCAAGCTTGATGAGGTGCTCGGTCCTACTAGGAAATCTTGATTATAGAGGAGTTTTATAGGTTCTCGATCTTGCAAAGCAGCATGTTAAGTTGTAGACAAAACATGTTAGGTAAAAAAGAGAAAATAAATAGACACATCACAAAGCACAAAATTGAAGGAGAAGTTTTTAAAGGGGGTCCCTTCAAGAACCCTTCAAGACAACAAGGGGCCCATTCAGAGGGACACTCTGATTTGAAAGACATGAAATTTTCTACAAGTGATTCTATCATCAATGAGTCCTTTTGAAAGATCACTTTTATCAAGGAATCCATTAGAAAGAATGCCCCTTCTCAAAGGAAAGTTTTCAGAATTCATAAAAAAAAGTACTTTTTCAAAGGAAAATTTTCAAATTCTTTTGTTATGAATTTCTTTCTGAAAGAAAATTTTCACTAAGGGGTCCTTATTGAAGAATGCATAATTTGGAAAATGATTTTTTTTTGGCAAGGGATTCTTTGGCCATAGAATTCAACTTATAAAAAATCAAAAAAGCATGGTAGCCCCCCTTAGGATGGTGCATGTTACATAAATGAGCACATAGCATCCTAAGGAGAGAAAGAAGAGGCAAAGATGTTGCAGCTCACGAGAGATGACAAGATGCAATCATGGAATGCTGTCACACACATGAGGGACAACAAATAAGAACCACAACATAACGAAGCAAATAGAGAAAGACAAACAAAGATAAAGAAAATGAGAGACAAGGGGATCTGAGAGTTTGGGGTTAGATCTATTCTTATATAAATAGGTACCACATGATAAATGAACAGAAAATCATCAATCCTTGAAGTTCTTATATTATGAAGAAGAGCACATGAATAAAAAATAAAAATAAAAATTGGGTCAACATAGAAGAGGGCCTAAATTCCCCCAATGCTTTGCATCATCCTCAATTGTTGAATTTTTTTTTACAACATATAGAAGAATGATGATAAACATAGAATAATTTTATGAAAAATTCTCCAGGCTTGTATCCAAGCACCTAAAAGGGTAGAAAGGGTCCTCCAAATAGGATAACAAACACATAAAAGTAAGCATGGGGGAACACAAACACACACACACACACAAATATAATCTATAGATAAAAAGGGGTACCACCCTACTCCTCATCAACTAGTAGGTCATCCTACTCCCAATCTAGATCATTATAGGGGGAGGGAGGATGGGCTTGTAAGGGCGAGATAGTGAGGGAAGTACCATTTGACTCTCCTATAAAAAAGGCCAAGGAAGAAGGCTCCACAAGGTCTTCCTCATTCAGATCTTGTAAGGTAAAGGTCATTGATCTCACAAAGATCAAGGAAAAATCCAGTATATCATCCATTGAGTTAAACATACACTTCACCAAAGTGCCATGTGTTAACTAGGTGGGAGAAGAAGGAGGAAATCGAGATCCACTATCAACCTCATCGAGAGGGGCAATGAAAAACTTAAGGGATGCAAGGGGCACCTCCATCACAAAAACGACATAAGATAAAACATGAATAGCTCCCAAAGAAGGCGAACCCTTCTTCTAACCACCACTCAATGTGAATTCATCCTCTAGCTTTCACTTCAGTAGATACTGCCTAGATTGCCATGGAAAAAGTGGAGGTGGAGGGAGAAGACAGAGCCACAACAAACACCGCCATTGTGTTTGGCATGTCTATGGGCTGTGAAAAGAGAGGGATGTACTAGAGGGACATCAAAAGAGGAGGCTCGATGAAAGGAGTGATGGAGAGTTTCACCTTTTGTGATGATGATCATGATCTAGAAGCAGAACAAAAATGATTGGAACTGAGGTAGAAGGAATGAAAGGAAGTGACATAATAGAAGAATACAAAAAAATAGGAACTACTAGCTCCCCCTTTGTATTTAGTGAGGTAGCTTGTTCTACAACCAAATATTTTCTCCTACGCTTACACTCATGCACAAGATGATTACATGAGCTCCAAGCACTGAAATCTGTAGCTTGAGAAGAGATGAGAGGTGCCTATTCTTCCATAGGAGTCTCCTCCATAATTGTGGCTGGTGGAAGGGAAGCCTCCTGGATAGGAGTAGGAGTAGGGAGCACAGGAGTAGAGACAACTTTTAGTTAAGAAGATGCAAGTTCCTCAGAAACGAGCCTCTTCCCATTCACTATTGGAGGGGCAAGAGGAAGAGTGGTAGGAGGACGCAAAGGCTGAGACACAGGAGTAGCCCCACGAGGAACTTTTCCCTTTTTGTTGACAACGGGTCTAGAAACCATGGGCAAGATAGGGAGTTGAAAAATTTGATGCTTAGATTTTTTCCAAATAGGAACCATTGGGATCCCCATGCGAGGCATGGGAATAGGAGCCGAATACGTTTTAGCAAGGTGGGAATAAGAAGTGGATGGAGAAGAGGACATAGAAGAGGAAGGCCCTTAGGTGTGAGCAAGCTTCCCCTTCCCCTCTTTTTGGAAGGAAGAGGTAGCTTGTTGCTGCACAATCATGGATCCTTTCATGAAGATAGCATAGGGAGACAATGTATAGCTCACTTTTGGCACCTTTCCCCTAGTCTTATACTTGACATAATCACAATACAACAAATCCCCCTAGGAGGGAGATGTCCGACTGGAGTGGGCCAAAAGTGGTCTAATATAAATCCCCATGTGGTACCAATGGTTTATAATTGGTGTCATGCACTACGTACATAGAGCCCTCACAATATTTTGAGACACTTATGAACCACTAAAGCAATGAAATTCATGGAGAACAAACAGGGATGCTTAGCCTCACTTTGAATAGGTCTGACTTGGGGATTATGACAAAGAATGTATCAAAAGCCTCGGGTCCTACCAAGACAAAAAGATAAATAGAGCCAAGAGGAGGGACCGAGAGTCCATCATGTGTATGAATAGTAGCCTTTGATTCTTCATATTCCTCCTTGCGCAAAGTGTTTATAAACAAAGCTTCCTTAGTTATAAAATTCACTCAGCTCATCAGGTCAACTAGGAAACCAATCACAATGTTTCCATTGGTTTGAGTGGGAATGTATAAGGGAGAAGGATGATTATTTAGAGGAAAGTCTTGTGAGGTAAATGTTATGTCAGGTGATGCACTCATAGACTAAGTAGGAGGAATACACAAGAATGAGACCATATTCACATATCCTGATGGGACTAAATTAGAGGAAGTAGAAGGTTCAATAATTAAGTATTATGAATGAGACGAAAATGGGTCAATATAGATTTACAATTCACTGTTAGCCTTTTCCATAGACTTGATAGAATTCTAATTTTTCACATAGAGACAAATTGTACTGTAATCAATGTGGTCCTAGATCTCATGATGCAGGTGCACACATCTTTTGCTATCATATCCATGTACTCAATGGTGATGGTGGAATTGTTCCTCATCATACCAATTAGGATAGGGCTCGGTAAAATGTTGGAGGTCTAGTAATCTTAGGACTTTGTCTTTTAATAACTTTTTCAACACAGAAGTGTAAGAATCCGATAGCTTTTTAAAACATCGATTGTGCTTTAGGGCGTTGTTGTTAGATGCAAAGACCATGTTTGTAACAGTTTTAGTTTTAGCAAACATCGGCACTACAAACCAACCATTTAAATGGGAGTGTGAGGAAGATCCCTCAAACTATGCAATAGTCTATTGGTATTCTCATAGTGCAACACATAGATGTGCAAAAGAGGGATACTTCATTAAGGAATTTTTTTCCTGCCAAAGCCTCTTTAGGTTTCCAATGAAGACCTTTTGAACATCCAAATTAGGAAAAGGATAAGAGATTTGTGAGAAAAGCTCTTGAGAATGAACGATAAAATCAATTATCTTCTCATTGTCCCCTTTCTTACATCAGATGATATCTGAAAAGGTCATCTTCAGTCTGATATTAGCTTGGAACTGTTAGATAAACTAATTTACCAGATGATCAAACAAAAAGATAGAATTTTCTCGTAAGGAACAATACCACTCAAGGGCAATATCCATAAGAGACCTTAGAAACAACTTAGCCATTGGAGCATTGTGATGGAAGAAGTCGATGCACATGGAATGAAATATTAAAATGTGTGTATGAGGATCTCCTTTACCACCATATTTTCCAAATTTAAAATTCTCCATTCCTTGAGGGATAGGAGTGTTTAGAATAGCTATCAATAAAGGATTGTGATGAAACAAGGGTTGAAAGATAGGTTGTGAAGTAGCATTGGACAAGTTCACTAACTAGTTTTGCATCTAACCAATGTTCTACAATAAGGAATTCAAGACAAGGTTATAAAACAAAACAAGACTAGTGGAACTTCCACTAGAACCACCAGAGCCACCATGGTCACTAACCCCCATTCTAGCAGAGACCCCACCACCAAGACCAACATGGGCTCCTAAACTACCACCATGAACATTTGTCATTAGAGCTGACAGATCTGAAACCCAAGGGTAGTTTTGACATTTCATGCCACCCTTTGATTACCCATCATTGATAATCAATCTGAGAGATCCTACATGGGCCATCTTGCATGAATTCTCCTTGAAGGTTCCCAAATTTGGCTAAGTATGATTTTTTTGGTATGTTGGGCTTTCACTTTCCTTCTTCACTGCATCCCTCCTCTGTCACCCTCAATCCCTTTCTTCTTCCTCCTCTCCATTGTTGATCTCTTAATAAAATGACTAAGTGTTGATTTGTCAGGGATCGGGCTTTGTCCTTTCCCTTTACCTATTAGCACTTTAAGGTAAGAGGTAATCTTCCTTTTTGATCCCCAATCCCTAATCCCCTCTTTTGCAAGTTGAAAAATTGACTAAGTGTCGATATTTTGAGGATTGGGCATCGGGTTTACACTTTACCTCTTACCTTAGTTATGGTAAGAGGTAGGGTATCCTTCTGATGCCTGACCCTCGTAATCTTCTTCTCTACACAATATTTCAGACTTCACTCTTTTGTCTTACACTTTTCCACTTTGTGGTAAGTATTAAGAGTTATACCTAACCCTTGAACTCCAACAACCTACTTTCGGGTCTTGGGGTTCACTCTTCCCCTTTACCATTTTTTGACTATCGGTAGGAGGTAAACCCTCCTCCCAATATTTAATCTTCGATATCTCTCTTGTCATCAAATTTCAACCTTCATGCTTCCCCCTTTCCTCTTACTGCTTAGTGTTAAGTGGTATTCTGTAGCTCTGACAAGTGATGTCCACCCCTTGATGCTTGTGTGGTATGAAGTATGGTGAAGCTCCAAATTTCAACGATCCGATAATTCTTGCGATTGACATGTTTTTGATGATAGTACCATTAATGTTGTATCTACTTCCCCATCTACCAGAGTTGATTTTTGGTAGGTGGAAGTGGTCTTAAATGCTACTTTTACCTTCTCCCATTAATGGGGATGTTACCCATGCTTCCCTATGTGCCATCGACCTTCTTTTTGTCAGATCTCCATCCCTTGCCATGTTTTGTTGCAGATTTCATGGAGGTTTTCTTCAGGGTTTTATGCTTATTAATGTGGTGGCTCAACATGGGTACCTGGTGCAATTATTTATTATAACTTCTTAGATATGCACACCATGTTTTTGCAAGGTTTTGTTTTGGGTTTTTCACTCTAGTTTTTTTTTTTCTTTTCCCAAAAGTGCATTTTCTTTTAGCAACTTGTTGAAGGAAGAGGGACATTTTGGCCATGTGGTTCATGGTGGATTTTGTGGCACCCATACTCATTTATTATTTCTCCTTTTTCCTTCTTCTCTTTCCCCATACATAGTTCATGTATTTCATAGGGATTTTGGATAAAATTTATTACAAAGGTATGACATGCAAGTCTTGGTGCATCCAGGGCTCATCCTTCAACATGTATTTTAGGATCTAGTCGCTTCAACTCTGGTTTGGATAGATTTATGCTAGTTGCTAACCCTAGGTAGGGTTAGGGTTTAGCTGGAGTTGACTAAGTAATGTCTGAACTATAAAGGAAACACTTTTACATTTTCAAGGGGTTCTTCTTTTGGGCTCCTCTTATAGTTTTCTTTTGCTGAAACTGCATTCTACATTCTGCCATTGTAAAGTCTAGATTTATACCTTATATTAATAAAATTGAGCTATTATCCAAAGTGCTTCTTGCATTTTTGAGTAAAACTTCTTACCTTCATGTTTGAATGTGTGTTTTAGTTGATTTGTTAATGTATTGAGAAATCTTAAGTAAAGAAGAAACAATTTCTATCTTGGTGTATCGCCTCTATTTCATTTCATGTTCTCTTTCTATCCCTTTTCCTTGTGATCTGTTAGAATAGAGTTGTGATAGGTTTTCATGTGCTAGGTTAGACAAACACATTCATACTTAGATTAGAAGAGGAAGTCAACCTTCTTTGAAGACTCAACCTCATTCATGCAAGGTCACATACCTTGAAGTTATTTCTATTGTGTCGTTATAACAATGAATTCCTTGTTCAATAGGGTGCAATTTCATGTGACAATAGTTTTTGGCACGCCCGATGGGACAAGAAGACATTTCACTACACCATTATTGAGAGAGTATTTTTTCTCTCAATAATCAGCTTGAAGAGTATCTCAAACAATTACTTAGTGACTCTATATTCAAAGGAGGATTCTACATCAAAATTGGCAAATGAATTGTTTCTGAGAACTCTTGGTTACAAGGTAGACCTGTGCATTCTGCCCTGAATTCAAACAAGAGCATCTTATAGAGGTAACTTTTAATACATTGAAATACCATCTTTACCATCTTTTTCTTCTAGAAGAAGAAATAGACAATCTTTATCACCTGTTAGGAGAAATAATAGCTCAAATCCATCTCGTAGAGCTCAATCTATGCCACCTATGGGTAGATTTTCCCAAGATAGAACACTTTTTACTCATACACATAGGGATTTATTCCATATGGCCTTACCCAAAAATCAACCCTTTGTGTCTTTTAGTGGTGGAAGCCCTTTATTTTTAGCCCAAAAAGATGATATACCAGTCAATGCCCTCAAAAGCATCCCTCATTTCACTGGTGAAACATATAAAACTCCAATAGAACACATCATAGATATGGAAAATATATGATCAATACATGATGTAACATAAGATAATGTGGCTGTTAGGTTTCTTGCCACTTCCCTTAAGGGTAAAGAATTGCAGTGGTATAGAGGATTACCGCCCAACTCCATTCACAATTTAAATGAGTTAGGTGAAAAATTATGCAAGCACTTTGAAGACAAAAGTGACCATTTGTCCCTGGTAGAACAACTGACAACAATTAAAAGAGAACCTCATGAATTTATGAGTGACTTCAACTACAAATTATAGAATAATTGGGATAGAATCCTTGCCTTGGTCAAGCCTTCTTCTGAGCATGTTTTTTTTGTATTTCTTAAGGGTTCTTAATAGTGACATGTTTTTATGATTCATTCAATGGGTGGTTTTACTTTACTTAGAGCATATGACCTGGCCATAGTGGTAGAAAATTATTTAATATAGGCTGGGAAGATAGCTCCTAGGCCACCAATGTCTTTATTTCTAGAGCTTCTTTCATAGCCAACAATGGATCCTATTCTAGTTGCTTCAATTAGCCAACCATCTACTTTTATTGCCCCTTCAAATGAATTGAACGAAGTTAAAACCTTGTTGCAAAATTTTGGTAATGGTTCAGTGATAATTAAAAGGCGGTAGGCCCAAAATAACATGCCTTATTAGCCTCAAGGTCAAGGTTATCATCAAAATAGGCCACCTTATCAAGGACAAAATTAGTGGAATCATACCAAGCCCATGAATAACATACATCCACTTGCTACCAACACTATTAAGGCTTTGGTCCCAGCTCAAAATAATCTATTCCAAGAGGAATGGTGTTATAAATGTGAGTAAGCTCATAATCAAAATGCATGCCAAAATGGAGATTTTGTACAAAATCTAGTGGTTTAGAATGAAATCTCTACTTCAGGGTAGAAATTTGGTATAAACCAAATTGTTGCTAGTAATCAAAATCATGCACATGGGGAATCCTCATTGGTCAATTGGCGTCAAGAATATTTTTGTGGTGTAAATCAAGCAGGTATTGATACAATAGCTAAGAATACAAGATCAAATAAAATAGAAATGGAGGGTGGTGCATCTTCCATGGGTGGGCAAGAATCAATCTCTCAACAACCTCAACAAAGTGTAGATGCTAGACCAACGGGTAGAACAAAAAATGTTCCACAATTAAATCGACTTGCTAGTAGGCCTAAACAAGCAATGGAACAACCTAAGATCACCTAAACAACAAGAGCGAACCTTGTTGTTCCAAAGGTTCCTTCTAAAACCAGTCAACTTCTTTTCAACATAGCGGATCAAATGAAAAAAGAAAATTTAAATGTTACTATGTGGGAAACTCTATCAATTCCATCACAAAGGTATTTGCTTCAATAGGATTTGAAAGAGAACAAGCAATCAGGTGATGTACAAGAAAAATAGAAAAATACTCCATCAAGAAACCTAGTACAACCCAAAGAAGAAGGGAACTCTAACAAAATTAGTAAGTCACATCCCTTCTATCTTTCTCTAATTATTGGAAATCATATAGTACATAATTGTATGATAGATTTAGGGGCAAGTAGTTCTGTTATGCCTAAGGAGATTGGTGACATTCTCAGAATCAAGTATGAACTGATGATTAGGAAGTTTTTACAATTGGATGACACTACTGTCAATATAGTGGGAGTGATTAAGAACCTAAAATTGAATTTTCATGTATGCCCTGACTATGATAACGATAAGATATTTTAGTCATAAACCTCCCTACCTAATTTTCCATTTGTTTGTCTAGAGATTTCACTCCTAAGATAGGTGGATACTTATCTACTGATTGGCCTCACATGTTATTAAGAACTAGATATGGTACTAAAGGAACCATCAAATATGAGCCCATAGAAAATTATCATCTAGAGCCTTACACTCCTAGTCCAACAAACATGAACTGTACCTTGCATGATCAAAAGGAGGAGTTTTCTATTCATGAGCCTACCAATCCTATAGAGGAGGTACCTGATTGTTTGTTGGATGAATGGGGAAATGCTTTACAATTTGACCCACTAACTATAGCTAAAGTGGAGGAGACTGGTCTTGGAACCTATTGCATCCATGAAGAAAATGCTACTATCCCTAATCTCATAAAAACTCAGGAGTATCTAGGGGGATTGTGGAAAATGTTTTTTTATGGTTCTATAAATAGTAATGGTGTTGGTGCTAGTGTAATGTTGGTATCTCCAAGAAAGGAGAAATATTACCTCTCTTTTAGGCTTCAGTTTAGTTGTGTTAACAATGTGGTTGAATATAAAGCACTCATCCAAGGTCTCCAACTTGCACAAAAAAGGAACATCAAATTGTTGCAAGTTTTTGGTGATAGTGAATTGGTTGTTCATCAAGTCAAATCTCAAAGCTCTACCAAGAAAAATATTCTCAAATCCTACAAACATAGAGTTTGGGATTTGATTGACGGATTTGAGGGTTTTAACATCCAAACAACTATAAGAAATTAGAATAATCATGTTGATAGAATTGCAATAGTTGGTGCTTAGTTTGACATACCAACACATATTGCAAGCAAAAAGGAGTAGCATATCAGGATCTTTGTGAGGCCTTCTAGTCCGAATAACCAAGATCACTCGAAGGTCTTTGAAAGTGACCAATAGATAGTGAATTTTCTACAAGATGAGGCAAAATTTTCTAAAATAAATTAGTCCAAGCTACAAAATCAGTATGGTGATTAGATTGTATAGTTGAGTAGCAACAAGCTACCAAGTGCTCTCATTACCCTTGAAGGTATCTTCAACCTTGATGATCAGTTAAAGCATAAAAGGATGAACTTAGCTGCAAAAAGGGGTGATTCCAAACCAATTGAGACTACATAGGGAAAGTCCTTGAACTTGGGAAAGGTATGCTCTACCACTAAACATGAAGTTTTCATAGATCTTTCCAATAGATAGAATGATGTAGTTTCTTGGAATTATGAAGAACTAAAGGGTTTTGGCATGAGGCTTGCCCAGCATACCATTGAATTAGATCTAGATGCCAAACCTATAAGGAAAAATAGAGGCCTATAAATCCTAAGATTGAGCCTTTGATGAGAAAAGAGTTGGCCAAATTCATTGAGACTAGAATCATATTTCCTATCAATCATTCTTCGTGGGTGAAAAAATTAGTGCTTGTTAGGAAAAAGAAAGGAGAAATCAAGCTTTGTGTAGATTTTAGGGATTTAAATAGAGCCTCCCTAAAGGACCATTATCCCCTCCCCTCCATAGATTAGATTTTACAAAGAGTCAGTGGGTTAGAAAGGTTTTCTTTCTTTTATGGTTTCTTAGGCTATAATCAAATTTTAGCCAAGAATCTGATCAACATAATACAAAATTTACTACAAAATGGGGCACCTATGCTTATTATAAAATTCCTTTTGGTCTAACCAATGTAGGTGCTACTTTTTAGAGAGCCATGGATATGGTGTTTCATGGCGTGTTCAAAAAAATTATTTTGGTCTACTTGGATGATATCATAGTGTTTTCAAAACATGCAAGAGACCATTTTAGTCACCTTGAGCAGGTATTTTAGAATTGCAGGAAATATGGTATTTCCCTAAATCCAAATTAGTGTTTCTTTGCTATTGACCAAGGTAAAATAATTGGACATGTTGTTCAAAGGATGGCTTGGCCATTGATTTTACAAGGGAAAAATCTAGTTTTGCCATCCCACTTGCTAATCACAAGAAGGATTATAGAGTTTCATGGGCACAATTAACTTTGTGAGGAGGTTCGTTCCAAATATTTCTAGTTTGGTAAAGCCTCTGACCTCTATGCTTAAGAAAAATATGGTCTTCAAATGCACCAAAGAAGGTAAGGATAGCTTTGAGGCTATCAAAAAAGAAATTGCTCAGGTTCCTACCTTGTCAATCCTAATTATGACAAGGATTTCATTCTTTATTCTTTTGGTGGTGAAGCAAGTATATTATCTGTCCTAACCCAACTAAATAAAGAAAATCTGGAGTAACCCATTGCTTTCTTTAGTGAAGGGCTTAAATATTATGAGGTCAAGTACAACTACGATGAAAAGAAAGCTCTTGTTGCTGTTAAGCCATTAGAAAAATTCAGAAACATATTGTTTAACAATAGGATATAGCTAATGGTGCCCCGTATCAACATTAAAGAGTTCTTCTTAAGTGGAGATATCAATGAAAAAAGGCTTGGATGGATCACCAAGGTGATGGATTATGAAGTTGACAATAAAATCACCAAGTTAGTGAGATGCAAAGGGTTGTGTGAACAACTTGTCTCAATACTTGACACTCCTATGGAGGCCACCCTTGTGTTATAGGAACAACAAGCACCCAATATTGATGCACATAGTAGCTGGGTAAATAATATGTCTACCTTTTTGTAGGAAGGTAGATATCCTCCAAATTTGGATAGGACTAAAAGAAGACACTATAGATTACAGTAAATTCCCTATGTCACAGTGGATGGCATACTTTTCAGAAAGAATTTCAATGGGGTCCCATTAAGATCCATAGAGGAAGATTAGGTCAAAAAAATGTTGGAAGAATTCCATGATGGTCCTTCAAGTGGCCATTTTTCTCCAAGGACCACTATTGCAAAGATCATGAGGGCTGGTTATAAGTGGTCAACCTTATTTAATGATGTCCAAAAATGGGCGAGAAATTGCAAATGGTGTGCTTTATTTTCTAGAAAGCAAAGGTTGGCTACCCTCCCTCTTCATCCCATTCAGGTTGATAAAAAATTTACACAATGGGGTTTGGATTTCATTGACATGATAAATCCACCATCAAGTGCTAGTCATAAATGGATTTTAACAACCACATAATACTTCACCAGGTGGACAGAGGTAGTTGCCTTGAATGATGCCACTAATGCTTCATTTTTGGAGATCCTTTATGGAATTATTGCAAGGTTTGGAACTCCTTCTACCATCATTTCAGATAATGCCAAGGATTTTACTAGTGCTCAAATCCTTGATTAGGCAATGAGGCATGACATTTACTTAAAGACCTCATCTAATTATTACCCTCACGGTAATGGCTTGGATGAGTCTTTAAATAACAATCTCATCAAGATTATCAAGAGGACCATTGAGGACAATCAAAGAGTCTAGCATAGGAAATTTAAGACAACCCTTTTGGCTGATAAAATTTCTCCTAAAAGAGTAATCGATAATTCTCCTTTTATAATAGTTTATGGAAGGGAGGAAAGTTTACCATTATCATTGGAGCTTCCTTCCCTTGAGTTGGCACATTAGATAGAGTTAGAAGAAAATGATGCTATGATAGTAAGGTTGGTCGAGCTTTTGGAGCTAGAGGAGACAAGGAACAAATCTATGCAAGTCATAGAAACACATCAAGCATCGGTCAAAAGAAATTTTGACAAGAAGACAACTCACAAAGTGTTCCAAGAGGGAGATCTAGTGCTAAAATAGAATGCAGGCAAAGCCAAAGCTGGAAGACATTCCAAATTTTATGTGATTTGGAGTGGTCCATATCTCATCACCAACTACAAGGAGACTAATTCATTCCATATTTCTAGGTTGGATGGTGAGGTTCTTCCAATCTCAGTCAATGGGATTCATCTCAAACCTTATTTCTGATGATTTTTAAGTTCATATACATATTGTAAATATCTTACTTTCCATGAAGTGCTTTTGCACACCTTGCATTCTCCTTAAGGAAAGCATGTTCTAGTTTTCTTTCTTTCCTCCAAGTGTAGACCCGCACATGTTTTGTTTTCCATTGGGAGTCCTACATTTGTAAATCCCCTTCATGAATTTCTGCCCAATCGACTGATAAGGCCCCTAGATTCCATTATTAGTAGGAAATCATCTTGTAAAAATCCCCAAAAAATGTTGGCATTTCATGCGACGCTTTGATGGCCAATCATTCATAACCAATCTGAGAGATCCTACATGGGCCATCTTGCACGAATTCTCCTTGAAGGTTCTCAAATTTGGATAAGAATGATTTTTTGGGTGTGTCAGGATTTCACTTGCCTTCTTCCCTAAATCCTTCCTTTTTCACCCCTGATCCCTTTTTTCTTCCTCCCTTTTCTCTATTTTTGATCTCTTAAAAAAATAACTATGTTGATTTATCAAGGATCAAGCTTCATCCTTTCTCTTTACCTCTTACCACTTTATGGTAAGAGGTAAGCTTCCTTTTCAACCCCCGATTCTCGATCCCCTCTTTTGCAAGTTAAAAAATTGACTAAGTGTTGATCTTTCAGGGATCGGGCATCAAGTTTCCACTTTACCTCTTACCTTAGTTATTGTAAGAGGTAGGGCATCCTTTTGATGACTGACCCCTAGAATCTTCTTCTCTACACAATCTTTCAGACTTCGCTCCTTTGTCTTGTGATTTACCACTTTGTGGTAAATGGTAAGAATTTTTTTTGACCCCTGAACCTTGACGACCTACTTTCGAGTGTTGGGGTTCACTCTTCCCCTTTACCATTTTATAACTATTGGTAGGAGGTAAATCCTCCTCTCGATCTTCGATCTTTGATGTCTCTCTTGCCATTCGATTTCAACCTTCGCACTTCCCCATTTCCTCTTACCACTTAGTGTTAAGTAGCGTTTGCAACTCCGACATGCAATGTCTTCCCCCCTTGACGCTTGTGTGGTATGAATTATGGTGAAGCTCCAAAGTCTAAAAAAACTGATAATTCTTGTGATCGATGCATTTTTGACGATAGCGCCTTAAATGTTGCATCTCTTCCTCATCTACTAGAGTTGATTTTTGGTGAGTGGGAGTGGTCTTAAATGCTACTTTTACCTACTCCTATTAATAGGGATGTTTCCCATGCTTCCTTATGTGTCATCAACCTTCTTTGTGTCAGAGATCCATCACTTATCAAATTTTGTTGCAGATTTCATGGAGTTTTTCTTTAGGGTTTTGTGCTATTTAATGTGGTGTGTTAGTGTGGGTACCTGGTGCAATTATTACTTATATCTTCTAAGATTTGTATGCCATGTTTTTACAAGGTTTTGTTTTGGGTTTATTACTTGAGTTTTTTTCCTAGAAGTGTTTTTTCTTTTGGTGACTTGCTAAAGGATGCATGATGTTTTGGCCGTGTGGTTCTGATGCAGACCCAGGAGGCTCAATTATACTGATTAGGCCTATTTTCCAAAGCAACATGCCTTTAAACCTATCACAGGACCATGAAACCTTGGGGAAAAAATTCATATGCCTTCAAACCTCCAAAATCACAAAAATATTCCATTGGTACAGACAAACACATGTCAAACTTGAAAAACCTTGTTTTAGGCACAATTCATGAGGGTTTATTGAAAATGACACTTACAAAGCCTCCCAGACCATTCCATCCACTCAGACACTCATATTTTATCCCCAATATGCTCAAAAGTTCATAAAATAGCAATCCCTAACTTCCCATTGTCCAATTCAAGACTATACCCATCAAACCATGCACCTTTGCAATGGAATCCACCCTAGAGGTTCTCACGAAGTTATGAAAATCACTTAACCTGCACAAAAAAAAGTATTAACATGTTTATTATGCCTATCTAAGCCTATCCACCGAGTTACAGGTCTTCACAGTGGGTGGAAGGCTTAGAATGGCATTTTGACTCCTCTCACAACCCCCAAAACAGTGTAAATAGGCAGTTTCAGAAAAATAATGATTTCTCCCTCAATATGAATGTTAAAATCCTCAAATAAAATGCATTTGAAAGTAAACTCATATTTATACACATTCCAAATGATTTTTAGAGCCAAAAGATACTGTACAAATCCGTACCAAGCCTGCAAAGTTTAGGAAACCAGGAAAAACATGGGGTTTGAGACCACTCGACAGTAAAACAAGGATATCTCACTCAATTTTTAATGAAATCACACCATTACAATGCCAAAAGAAATTTTATTCAATTATATATCCAACTATAATAGGATTATAGTTTAAAACAATACGTACAGGTCATACAATGCACAGGATCAGCAATTTCTTAATGGAAAATACAAAAAAACAGCAAACTTCTTATTAGAAACTCATTCCAAACTTCTTCAACAGCCTCCCTTCGAGATATTACCACAATATATCATGTTTCCATCTTCAAATAACCCCTTGAACAGAACAACTACCATAACCACCCTTTGTTAGAGTCTAAGATGACAATTTTTTGCCAATTTTGCTCTTAATCACTATGCCATTACAACTTGATCAACTTGATTTTGCAAATACCACCTAATTGACCTATTAATCCCTCCAATACATTTAAAATGGTCATTGAGACCTTATTTAACATGGAATAAGACCCTACTCCCCATATCCCTTAAAACTCATGATTTCACATGGCTTTTGCATTATGAATCAAACTGACAAATTCAACTAAATGATTCAAAACCTTTTCAAATTACATTATGACTGGTCCTTTAGACCTTATTAAGCATAAATTAACACAAGACATACCTAGGTATCAACTTAGACTTCACAAGGTGTAGGTGCTCTTGCACCAGGTTCAAGGTGGATTTTGTGGTGCCCATAATGATTTTTTTTTTTTGCTTTTTCCTTCTTCTCTTGCCCCATAATCAGATCACGGATTTCATGAGGGAATTTTGGAGGGATTTTGGATAAAATTTATTATAGAGTTATGGCATGCAAGTCTTGGTGCATCCAAGGCTCATCCGTCAAAATGGTTTTTATGATCTGGTCACTTCAACCTTGGTTTGGATAAATTTCTAATAGTTGCTAACCCTGGGTAGGGTTAGGTTTTAGCTGGAGTTCACTAAGTTATTCCTAAAATATAAAGGCAACAATTAAATTTTCAAGGGGTTCTTTTGGGATCCTCTCAAATTTTTCTTTTTCGAATACTGTATTCTACATTCTACCATTATAAAGTCTAGCTTTGTGCCTTTATTAATGAAATTTAGCTATTATCATAGCTATTTCTTGCATGTTTGAGTAAAAATTCTTACCTTCATGTTTGAATGTCTGTTTCAGTTAATTTTTTAATGTATTGAACAATTTGAAGTGAAGAAGAAACAATTTCTATCTTGGTGTGTCACTTTTATTTCATTTCATGTTATCTTTCTATCCTTTTTCCTTGTGAGTTGTTAGAATAGAGTAGTGATAGGTTTTCATGTGTTGGTTTAGACCAAAAGATTTACACTTAGATTAGAAGAGCAAGTCAGCCTTCTTTGAAGACTAAACCTCATTCGTGCAAGTTCACACACCTTTGTTGGCTTTCAGTTGTTTATGATTTGTGGTTTGTCCTTGATGACAAAATTGGATGGTTGGTGTATGATATTCACATATGGTTGGTGTATGTTGTTCAAATATGGTTGGTGTTATGATATGCAGTTATAATGTAGGATGATTTTTCAGTTTGATCCTTCAGGGTTACAAGTTATAAGTATATTCAGTTGATTACTATAATTTTCTCTCTGAATGATATATTAGTGCATTATTAATCTCATCTTATTGCACTAATGTATTGCTTTAAAGCATCTATGATGTTGACATTCGTGATATTTATACTTGATTTGTATAATGGTGTTTGTGTTTGGCTTCTTAAGATGACTTTTGGCTCAGTTTGGTTGCATGTGCATTGGCATCTTTGACATCACTATGGTCTTTGCACTTGACGGATTTCAAATTGATCAGTGTATTCAATTCAATGCAGAGATATTGTCTTTGTGGTATTGTTAATACACATTTAAATTGGGAAATGATTTTTTTTTGGTATTACCAATCTCCATGTAAAGTGACCGGCCACTAAGTGGTTATTCAAATTACCTTGTCAATACTTATTTGGATTGGGCAATGATTGTTGCTCATATTTATTTGTGGCACTTTCAATACTTTTTTGGTTTATTATATGGTTTAATGTCTATAGAAAAGTGCTAAACACATCGGGCATTAAAAGTGACATAAAGGTCATTTCATTTGGAATCATGCATTCTAAAACATGTGACCTAAGCCCAACATACCAATGGTAAAATTCATTTTTACATTTCATTATGTTTGAAACCCTCATTAGGGTACGATGGAAAAATGTCACATGGAGGGTGTGGCGCCTAGGATTTGCAATGATAAACTGGAATGGTGTCGACTTGAAGTGAAAAAGCTTGGTAGTAAAGTGAAGTGGAAAATCTCATATGTGGAGTTTTTTAGCTAGGTATTTATGGATCTCTTCGATAGTTTTTTCTGGTATTTCTTTGTTTACCTTCCTCCATAAACAGGTATTAAAAAAAACTCTTTCTGTTTATGAGATGTGAGACATTTTGTTAAGGAAATGGTTAAGCATGTTACACAGATTATTGTTAATGACATGAAATTATTTCTTTGCTTCAAAAGGAATAATATTCTATAGTTATACTAGCTGTAACATAATTTTTTTATTGGTTATGATTAAAACCCTTTAGGGTTTCTGGATGATTTCTTTTTCAGGTTGTAACATAAACATAACCTGAGTTGGATAAACAGTTATTGAAACTGCATTCTGAAAGACTATTCAGTGATTATAAAATGACAAAATTTTGTTAGTGACTTGGTGGCTTGAAGAGGAAAATTATAGACATACATTTTTTGTGAGAAATTTTTGAGATATATTGATACATTGTTCAATCTTGAAAATCTTGAAAGGTGATTTTGTAACAGTGTTTACATTGAGAACTATATTTTAATCTGTTACAGTAATATCAATTGTTGTATGAAATGGAGATGTTATTAGTATTATATAACATCCTTTTATGTGCTTATTGAAAATTATTTTTCACAGCCTTCTATTGAGGCACTAGGAATGATAATTTGTATTACTAGGGTATTGATAGAACATTGATTGGTTATATACATTGGATTTTATGGAGTTGGTGCTCCTGCAACTTTGGAGTTGGTGCTCCTATAAATTTGGATGTTGGTGCTTGTGAATTGTGTGGAGTTTGTGCTCCTAAACTTTGTGGAGTTGGTTCTCTATTTGAATAAAGTGATATATTTTTCAAGTGGTTTTTATTCCCCTTGAGGGTTTTCCACTCAGAACATATAATGTGTTATGTGATGAGTCTTTCTGTGATTTTTTTCATGTCTATCTAATTTTCATAAGTTATCAAATGCATTAATGTCTATTATCAGTTCTTATTTATGCAATGTTAATGTTTTCTACTGTTACAAGTACTTTCTCAGTTATATGTTGCAAAATGGTTTAAAAGATTTATTTAACCAAATATGTTTTGCATGTTGTGATGAAAAGCATTTATTCTATCACATCACATGTTCTTTCATTGATTCATAGTTCAAGATTGTTATGTTTCAATCTGTCATATTGTACTAAAGCTCTATGTTGTTTCAATGCTTATCATATGTCATTCAGTTGCACAGTTGTTGTAGTGTCTCATAAAGCTGCATTAAATAATGGTTGTCTTAAAGTGATTCAATGATGTTGGTCTTCATGTACATAGTCTTATGAGCTGCACCTGTTTTGTCATCATGCTCTATTTGTTAAACAATATCAATCACATCTTTTGCAAGTGCAGGATATCTCACACAAGTTATATTGGAATAAGTTTTCTAAATGATCTGAGTTAATGTTGTCATATCTTTGTTTACCTCTTTTAATGAATGATCTCAAAGTGATTGCTCCGCTCTATTATCAATATAAAGGATATCTGAACTAAAAGTCTTTGTCAAAATTTAAAAGGTTTAAATTTTAGGTCTATCTATCAAACACCGATTCACCCCCCCTCTCAGTGTCTATCCATACTCAGACAAGTGGTATCAGAGCTATACCCATGCATAATTCTAACCAACTTAGGGTTTCCTGATCGTGGAGTATTCGTTATGGCTAAATGCAAAAGAAACAAAGGTCAAAAGAAAACAACTAGTGTCAAGAAAAAAGTTGATCAACCAACCCTTGTCAAGCCTAGTGAAGTTTTGTCTCAAGAAATACCCCTTCCAGTTGATACTAAAAGTGATCCTATACTTGGAGAAGAAGGAGATCACTTAGTAAGTGAATTTGAAAAATAATTTGGTGAAAAGGAATGTGAAGGTGATGAGTTTGAAGTTTATTTGGAAGGAGAACTGCTTGCTACCTTAGATGAACTGAAAAGTCTTAAATGAGAAAATAAGGAACTCAAGGTACAAATTCAAAAGAGCATTGATACTAATAAGGTATTAAACCAAAACTATGATAAATCTGAAAAAATGATTGAATTTCTAAAAAATCAAGTGTTAGAAAGGAAAAAGGCTGAAGAGGAAAAGGGAGTCAAGTTGAAAGAGAAAGAAGAAATGTGTAATAAGTTAGTAAAAGAACTTGTTTCTTTGAAAAAGAGCACATAAGAAAATTCTCTATCTAATGATAAAAATAATTTGATTTTAAAACTGAAAATAGAAAGTGAAGAGAGAAAAAAGATAGCAGAAGTAACTAGAACCAATTTAGAAGTTAGAGCAACTGAGTGTCAAAAACTTGAAGGTGAGATTGTCAGTTTAAAGAAAAGTCTGGAAGACATCAAATTATAGAAATTTGAGAAAGGAACTAAAGCTCTTGATGATATGCTAAGTAAGAAAAATAATTCTAGTGATCACTTTGGTTTAGGGTTTGAGAAAGGACAAAGTTCTAGTGTCAAAGATAAATCTAAAAAGGAAATTATGTTTACGACAGCTTATGGGAAAATTTTCAAGGTTAAAAAGTCACCAAGAAAGAAGATAGATATGGAGTATCATGCTACTATTTCTAAAACGAAAATCAATGTTACTAATAGAAGATAACACAAAGACACCAACAGAGTTGGAAGAAGAAACAACTAGTCCACATGAATTTCATCTACTAGACAATATTATTCAATGAGGAATAACTACTATCAATTTCATGGCTATTGCTATTGTTGTCATGTTTATGGTCATAGAGCAAGAGATTATACAATAAATTTTAGAAGGTATGGAAGATATGATCATAGAAGTTTTGGAATATCAAGAAAATATGATTCCTTTACTCCTCTAATTGGTTATAATGTCACATGATTGAAGTGTCATAACCTTAGGCATAAGGCATAATAGTGTAGGAGTAAGTTGAATGCATTATCTAAAAATATCTAAAAACAAAAATGTAGATGCATTGGGAAAGAAAAATAAAGGGCCCATATAGGTTTGGAGAAGAAAACAAGATCTAGGAAATGAAAATCTGAAACTAGTGCATACTATACAAAAGGTATAAACTACTGCATGAAAGGTTACCATGAGGGAAGGGGGAGCAAGTTAGTTTTTTATTCTTCAGTTCCTAAAGAAGACAAGGAAGTTATAGTATTATTATGCACAATGCAGTGATAGTAAGTGCAACGCTATTAAAGATAGTGTTCAAATGGTGGATATGTCAGCATCACTTGTTGAACATTATGATTTGTGTCATAGGTATGTGTTAAAGCTACTGTGACCATTTAAAAGCTCAAATTTGTGAACCTTGGATATGCAGTGAATGCAAGACCACAAAGTAGATTTGTTGAAAAGGTTTTGAGAAATATTCTAGAAAATGTAGTTAGCAAGTGTATTATGAGTCCCTGCTAGTCTTCTTTGAATCAAGGTAGATAAAATTTTTGTTACAAGTGCCCTGATAAACATGTATGCAAATTGTAGAAGCATAGATAAGACACATGAACTTTAAAATAAATAATTTTTTTTTTAATATATTCAACATGGGTACGCTCCTCTGAGTTTGAATTTTCTGTGTGCATGGTGGACTCTATTTTGGGGGTATCCAATGGTCCCCCTCTGCCCCCTCCTAACCCGTGCTCCCCTCCTTTAGGCCCGTGTCTGACGGGTACCCCCCTGTGGGGTCAGTGCTTTCACCTTCAGGATTTTCGAACTCTTTGGAATCTTTGGGCATAGCTTCTGTGCCGGCAGTGAAGATCCCATTGGCTTTCGGTTGGAAGGATGTGCTTTCTAATGGGAAACAAGTCTCTTCCTTGTTTCTGTCTTCTCCTAAGATTGTTTCATCCTCGGGTATTATGTTTGACATTCCTGATTCGATCAGTGACAGGATCCTCTCCTCCATGGAGAATGTTGTAGTGGGAAGATTTCTCTCTTACCGTCCAATGGTGGATATGGTTCGGAAATGGGTTGCGGCAAAGTGGCACCTTAAGGGTAGTGTGGAGATTCGTGCAATGGCTAGTGGTCTTTTCCTATTTAGATTCACTGCTACAGAGGACTTGGTGGCAACTCTGTCATTAGGTCCATGGGTTTTTGGAAAGCACAGTCTGGCTTTGTGCAAATGGAAACCTGGTTTTGACCTTGCTACTGATCTAAATAAGTCGGCTCCTATTTGGGTTAGACTGTCGGGTTTGCCTTTGGATTTTTCGGATGATGCCATCTTCAAAGCTATTGGGGACTCTCTGGGATGATTTGTTACCATAGATGCTATCACAAAATCAAAATCAAGGTTAGTCTTTGCGAGATTTTGTGTCAATATTTGTGTTTTGATAAAATTCTTCCAAATTCAATGAAGCTGTGTTCTAAGTTTGGCAGCTGGTCTCAACTTGTGTGTTACGAAAACGTGGTGGTATATTCTCAAAAGTGTGCTAAAGTAGGGCATCTTATTTCCGACTCTAAATCCAATGTCAATCGGGAATTTAAGGACAATGTGATAAATCCTACTACTCTATTTGAGAATATTTTGGGTCCACCGTGTGATGCTGGGGTAGTTCCCCCAAGTGCTGACCATTCACCTATGAATCCTCTTCACCCATCCTCCCCTGTTGGTCCTCCTCTTGAATTTCTTGACCATGGTGACACTTTGGAGTTGGCTGCTAAACCCCTATCCTTGTCTTGGGACCTTGGCTCTTCGGCTATTGATCCAGTGTTTGTGGGGGTCCCTGGTGGGTTTTCTGTTCCTGGCGCTTCGGCTAGTGACCGTTTGGTTTTGGTTGTCGCTTCGGGGACCCGTGGGGCTTTGATTGAGGATGGTGAAATCTGGGAGGAAGAGAGCTTTGGAATGATTGAAGAGTCTACTGAAAGTTTGGGGAGTTTAAAGCTTGAGAAAGCTGAGGATGAAGGGATATGGACTATGCCCAAGAAGAAAGGAAGGAAGAAGAAGGTAGATGTAGGAGGTGAATCTAAGCCAAGAAGACCTTCTCAGAGATACACTAGAATGAGAGAAACAAAAAATGAGATTGCTCTGGGAAAGCAGAGGACATTGGATGTGTCCTTAAAAAAAGGTCAGAAATGAGGATTATGTCATGGAACGTTCATGGGCTTAATAGTTCACACAAACAACGTGCCCTAAAGAACTATATAGTGGAACATAAGATTGACGTTTTCCTTCCTCAAGAAACCAAAATGTTGATGATGAATTTTTATAAAATTGCAAACTTTTTCTGGCCTAATGCTTCTTATGTCTATAGTGATGCCGAGGGAGCTTCGGGGGGTTTGGCTGTGCTTTGGAACCCTTCTTGTCTGCAAGGTTCTGAAATATTTCACTATAAAAATAGTGTAGGGGTTTCGTTCTCTTATCTTGGAGAAGCTTGGTCTATAATTAATATATATGCTCCTAATCAGAGGAACTTGAGGAGTATTTTGTGGGATAACATGGTGGCTAAGATTAATTTGAATAAGGGAGTTCGTTGGCTTGTTGATGGAGAGTTTAACTCTCCCCTGTTTTCATCTAAAAAAAGTGGTGGCCTTCTGGATTACACTGACAGCATGTCAGATCTGGCTAATTTTTTGAATTCTTTGGGTTTAGTTGATATTGAGCTCCTAGGCCATAATTTCACTTGGTCTAATAGACGGGCTGGTGGTGACCTTATTCAGTTCCGGCTTGACTCCTTCCTCTGCTCTCCTCATTGGACCAATGTCTTAGATGCCAACCTTATAACCTTTCCCAGGATGGTCTCTGACCATAACCCTCTTCTAATGACCACTAATATTCATCCTCCTATGGGCCACTATCCTTTTCGCTTTGATATAATGTGGAACGCTCATCTTGATTTCAAAAAAAATTGCTGAATGGTGGAATATTCCTGTCCAAGGATCCCCTATGTTTAGGATCTTCTTTAAACTTAAAAATATTAAATTGATGGTTAAAGGATGGAACAAAAATGTGCTTGGGGATGTGTTTCAAAGGAAAAAACTACTTGAAGGAAAGTTGAGGACGTTATAGAAAAAATTGGATGAGGGTGATGACAGTCAGCGGACTCACATCCAGAAACGGGAAGCTAGAATATGATGGGAACGAGTCTTAAAAAATGAGGTATTCTAGAAACAAAAATCAAGGGTCCAATGGCTGAAGGAAGGAGATAGGAACACCTCCTTTTTTTATGTTTCTACCATCAAGCACAGGAAAAGGAACCAAATTTTTAAATTGACAAATGCCACTGGGGAGGTGGTTTCAAATCAAGCTCAAATTGGGATCTGTGCGGTGAATGACTTCAAGGAGGCTTTTTCGGCTCTGACTGAAGCGCCCAACTTGGCTTTGGACTATGCGATTCTTCAACATCTCCCTGCCTCCATCTCTTAGGAAGATAACTTGGGAATCCTTAGGATTGTTTCCATGGAAGAAGTTCATCTGGCTACCTTTAGCATGGGGGCTTTCAAAGCCCCGGGGCCTGATGGTTTTCCTCCTATTTTTTTTTAGATTTTGTGGGATATTATGGGCGGGGACCTTGTTCTTGCAGCGGGGGAATTTGTCAAATCTGGTAGGATCCTTAAACAATTGAACTACACTTTCATTGCTCTTATCCCCAAGATTAGTGAGCCTCTTTCTATGATTGACTTCTGACCTATTAGTCTTTGTAACACCTTTTATAAGATCCTTTCTAAGATCCTTGTTAACTGCATCAAACCTCTCCTAGAAAAAATCATTAGTCACACTCAAAAGGGGTTTGTCCCTAGGCGAGATATTCTTGATGCCACTTTGACAACCTATGAACTGCTCCACTCTATGGATAGATGTAACAATGCGGGGATGGCTCTCAAGCTTGACATTTCCAAAGCTTATGATAAAGTGTTGTGGGACTTCATCCCAAAGGTCTTGGCCAAGTATGGATTTAATAGTTCGGTCATCAAACTCATTATGGAATGTGTTAGTACTGTCAAGTTCTCGGTTATGATTAATGGATCCCCCTATGGGTTCTTCTCTGCTGGTAGAGGGCTGAGACAAGGAGACCCTCTGTCTCCCTATCTTTTCATTATGATTGTTGATGTGCTCAGTAGGAATTTCATGGGTCTACTGTCAGAGGGCTCCATTTTGGGTGTTAGAGCGGCTTCCTCTCTAAATCCGATTGTTGTGCAACAATTTGTGGATGACACCTTTCTATTTGGGAAGACCTTTGTGGTGGAAGCCAGGAAATGGAAAGATTGTCTTAACAACTATGCCTCTTGCTCTAGTCAATGCATCAATTACAATAAAAGCAAGATTTATTTTTTCAATTGCATGCCTAATTTGAGAAATAGGGTGAATGCGGTTATGGGATGTGTTGGTGATTCTCTCTCATTGGTGTACATTGGGATCCCCCTCACGGTTAAGGAGGTACCCATGGAGTCCTGGAATTCAGTTCTGGAAAGGATTCAAAGGAAGTTGGCTGGGTGGAAGGGCTCTTTGCTAAGCCATGCTGGAAAACTCCAACTGCTCACTGCAGCTATCCAAGGTATCCCCACTTATTTTCTATTCATTTTCAAGATGCCTAAGTATATTGCTAATAAATTTGAAAGAATTCAAAGGAATTTTCTATGGTCCGGTACTAAGGAAAAAAAGAAACCCGCCTTCGTGAAATGGGAAAGGGTCTGCCAGGCTAAAAATTATGGTGGACTTGGAATAAGGAAGATTGTTAACTCTAACAAGGCTCTGATGGCCAAGGTTGGTTGGGACCAGTTAAGGAACACTAAGGACTGGTGTAAAATTATGAATGCCAAATATTTCCAGAACAGGCCCTTGATTGATTGTCTTTCGGAACCTCACCCCTAGGGCTTTATTGTCCAGAGGAGCATCTATTGCATACAAGGCCTACTATAGAAAGGGATTAAATGGAAAATGGGAAATGGGATTAAAATCAGGTTATTGGAAGATACTTGGCTTATTGAATCCTCTTTGGCTTCCTCTGGCTTTGGGGTGGTGATAGGAGCGGCTCAAAGATTCTTTGGCATACATATCATTGACTATGTTTCTGGACCTTCCAGAGCTAGGATTTGGAAGGATCTTATCCTTTTTTGCCCCCATTCTCTTGAATTTTGTTGTCTTGCTTGATCCTTTCAGGTGATTCTCTCCAGCATCAAGTTTTCTTCCTATAATAGTGAGGATGAGTTTTTTTGGACTTTTGATAAACAGGGGGATCTCTCTACGCGGTCAGCTTACAGTCTGCTGACTAACGAAACTTCTGTTGTGGAACCCTGGAAGAAGCTTTGGAATTATCACATGATCCCTAAAATTATTTTTTTCTGGTGGACGGCCTATCATAATAGGATTCCAACCCAAGACAATCTGAGGACTCGGGGTTTTTGTTTTCCCAATAGATGTTTCCTTTGCAAGAAAGGGAAGGAAACTGTCAGTCACCTTTTACTACACTGCCCGTTTGTTGCTGAAGTTTGGGGGCTGGCTTTTGAGAAACTTGATGTCCCTTGGGTTATGAGTAAGGACCATTTTTTGTTTATTCTGGGTTGGTATGGCCTGTTTTTCCACGCTCTTCTAGGCGAAATTTGGAAGCAGGTCCCCCCTGTTTTAGGTTAGTGTTTATGGAAGGAGAGGAATAACACGATTTTCAGGAATATTGAGAGGAGTCCCAAGGAGGTATTTGGCATTGGAGTTAGGCTCATTGAGGAGAATATCCCTCTCTTTAATGGGAAACTCCCAGAGAGGGGGCCGATGGATTACAAAATAAAAATGGCTAAGGAATGGCACCAAGATTTAAAGGCTAACTCCTTTGATAATTCAAAAATTTTAGCTAGAAAAATACTAAATGGGAGCCTCTAGATAGAGGATGGTTTAAACTTAATTTTGGTGTGGTTGCTAAGGGCAACCCAAGTAGGGCAAGCATTGGTGGAGTTATCAGAGATTCTATGCGGGCGGGATTTGCTAGAGGTATTGGGTTTTAGTCAGCTTTAGTGGCAGAGGCTCGTGCGTTGCTAATGGGCATCAAAATTGTTGTTTCTCTGGGATTGCATATCTCCACATTGAGGGAGACTTCAAGTTGGTTACGGATGTTGTGAATAAAGAAATATTAATGGGTTGGAGTACAAAGGACATTTTGTTGGATGTTAGCTTCATTTTATCCAAATTTAGTGATAAAAAGGTGACCCATATCTTCAGAGAAGGCAACCAGGTGGCAGATGCCTTGGCTAATCTTGGCTCGGGTTGGAATTCGGCTAAGTGTTGGAGGAAAAAGGAAAGGCTTCCACCAAATATTCAAGCGTTAATTACGCGTGAACAAGGCCACCATGGTTCGCAATGATTTTTAATCTTTGGATGATGAGAGCTGAATGGGAGACCCACTGGATTTTTTTGGGAATCTGGTGGATGAGCGTAAACTTTGAATTCAAGTACAATTGGAGGTTTCCTGGAAAAGATCTGCATGTGTGGGGCATGGGAAGGAGGATCCATGTGTCTACCCTATGGACATGGTGGATGGGGTCGGGTTCTAAGGTTACGGTGAGGTGGCGGGGATGGGAATTAAATGATGGTTATAAGTTTAAATGTGGTAGCTTGATGATGGATAGGTGGAAGGACATGACTTTATATCTATGGAGCCATACTATGTGATCTATTCCCTTGGGGATTGTTGGATTTCTTGTTTTATCTCCTCCTTGCATCTGGGGGAGTGAATGTATTAATAATGATTTGACTATTTATGTTGGGAGAGGGCCTCCTTCTAGGGGCTTCGGGCTAGTTAGTTTAGTGCGGGACTCTTTTGGCTCGAATTGAATGCTTGCTAATTTTAGTTATCCAACCTTTCCGCTTGGGTTTTTGTGCATCCTCTACATGTCCGCCAATTCTTGCCTTTTTGGTTGTAATAATAAATTCATTAAATTTTGTGTCAAATCACCCTGTGGTGATTTTCCCCTCCGCACGTGTGACCTGTACGTGGGTTTAATTATCCTTCATTGTATTCCTTGCCTTAACTATCAATTGGCATTTTTTGCATTTTGAGTTTTCTGTGCAGGTTGGAAATATGGGTGGTGAACGAGTTAGGACTGAACTTGACAATTGTGAGGAGTTTCGGAACAACCCTTTGGTCTGACACATTTGTGTGGAGGGTGGCATTGCTCCACTTATGGAGTGCTTGGTCGGCCATGATCCTATCCTATCGGGTTAGTTTTCCAATTCATGGAAGGACAGACGAGTCTCCATTGGTGGTATATCGTTCGAAATCATCAAAGAAGTTATTGTGTAGGCTACAGGTTTGTTGTGTTCTGGGAAAAAGTAACGCAAACACACCAAAAAACCAGACCATGAAAGCTTAAAAGCCTTTTTCAGAGGTGAGGAGGGTTCGGTGCGAAATCAGGCGGGGTTTGAGAGGGATGCACTCCTGAAGCCCTCGGACCAGGTGTGTATGGCACTGATGAAGTATGTTACATTCGAAGGTAGATTTAAAACCTATTTCTTTTACCATTTCCCTTTGTTAAATCAGCTTAGACATAAGATGTTGCTCAGTTTCCCATTTTTTCTTTTAATGGACCTTGAAAGCTCTGTCGACAAGTGCAAAGAGTCGGCCAACCGCAACCCTTGTGATATCCCACCGCTCCCGCTCCATCAGGGGTTTATCTTGACACAGTATCACTTTCATCTTGCCCTTTGTCCGCCCAAAGCCATCACGACGGTCTCCATTGAGAAATTTGAACCCTTTCAACTGTGCATATTTCCCCGGTTGAGTCTAAGAGCCCTCCTCAGAAGCCCAATTCGGGCAATGTGGGGAATCCTAAAGCCAAAATCACCACCAAAAAACTTAAGGGTGGGCTAAGCAAGGCCCATGCCAGTGCGGCAGAAGGAATCTATGAGCTAAAAGCCACTCAGGCTAACTCGGCCTACAAGGCAACCCCGACTAAAAAAGGTAAGGAGAAATGCATGCTGGCTCCAACTGCTAAGGATGGTAAGGGCAAGAATGCTTTTAGGAAAGATTCCAAAGGGGATATGGTTGTGGGGAACATGAAGATGACTGGAGGGGAAAATGCCAGGAGGAGATCTGCGAGGCTTTCTAAGAACAACAAGAAGAGGCTAATTATTGAAGACTCTAAGGAGGAGCATTCTGACAGCAAAGGTTACAAGGAAGAAGAATCTAAAGATGAGGAGGAAGAAATTATGGAGAGGCCCTAGTTTACTCCAATGGAAAGCAAGCTTCCAGTTGATGGCTCTACCTCTCACTCTCCCCATCCCCTGGTGGATGAGCCTGGAGAGGTTCAGGGGACTATGGATGTTGGGGTGGATTCGTGCGATGTGGTTAAAAGAATGGATACTCTTGATAAAAGATTTTGGGGGTTAACCCATTTCACCATGAAGTTGGGTCACTTTGTCACAAGCACCCTGTCTAATGCTATAAAGGAGGAGTTGGAGGGGAACAACAACCAGGAAAACAAAGAATGGGTGGGTGATGAGGCAGTGGACCTCCTGATTAAAAACTGGGACAATGCCAGTTAGCTGCTCCCTGTGCCTATCTGTCAGCTGTTGCTCTGTGGTTGTTGTGCTGCCTTTGGGCTATTTTTGTGTTTTCTTTTCTTTATGTTTACTATTTAGTCTTGTTCCTTTTTGGCTCTAGTGGCTCGTTGTGAAGGGTACAACACCATGTAAATGCTACTTAACTTTTCAAAAACATGGCTTTGAAATAAGAATGTAGAAGCTGGTAAGCAAATGCAACTAATCAGTGGTAATTTGAATTGAACATGAATATGAGGACATCCTTCATGACAGTGATAGGACAGAGTTTGTTGAAAATTTAGTGAAGTGATTTTATGGTGTATGGTCAGTGACCATTCTTCTTCAAGAATTATTCTGCCTTTACAATTGACAGTGTTTAAGGATTCAAATCATTATCTTGAAAATAGTGCCCTTGTAGTGCTAGTTTGGTCTGATCTATTTT
Source organism: Sequoiadendron giganteum (assembly GCA_007115665.2). Taxonomy (NCBI): domain Eukaryota; kingdom Viridiplantae; phylum Streptophyta; class Pinopsida; order Cupressales; family Cupressaceae; genus Sequoiadendron; species Sequoiadendron giganteum. The sequence continues at coordinate 616,834,637 of CM021102.1, read as the reverse complement.
GAGATGACAGTATGCTATGATATCTCAAGTGATATGCATCTTGTGTAGTAGCTTTTCTTGTACATTGATCTTGGTAATTTGATGAGAAATATTTGAAAACGATAGTGCCTTTGAGAAGTGCTTGTGTATAGTAACAATGTTATGGGGCTTTGATAATGGTAATGCATTCTATTTGATTCAAGTGAATAATGCTTCTTAAAGACAAAAGGTTTGCAGAATAATTAGGGTGTAGTTCTATGCATGAATAAGGTTTGTTGGTACTGATCTTTGACAATTGATAGTAGTGAATCATTTGAGTGAATGCCAGCTTCTCCTCAAGACACTATCATATGCTATTTGACAATTTGCAGATGTTATGCAATGTTCCTTCAGTGAAAAAGTGATAATATGTCTTTTTGTTGTTGACAGTGGCAACCTTAACCTATTTTGATAGTGAGGTAGAGGTAAGAAGTGCTTTATGATAGTACTTATTGTTGTTTGAACATCACAATTTTGTTTTATTATTATTCTCCAAGAAGTAATATCGAAGAGTGTAGCACTTAAAAATCAAGGTACATGTTTGAGTAGAAAACTCAGAGTAGCATTACCGTGTTGTTGTAGGTAGCAATCCTTTAGTAGAGAAGCAACATATATGATTGTGGTTTGATGCAGATTTTTGTTGTTGATCATAGAACTCTTGTTTCAGATAGACCTTCTTTAGACAGGTGACTTTTATGCATTTTGAGGAAAGGGAAATATCTCTGTGTTATCTTTGATAGTACCTCTTAATAGTGTTTTTCACCAAGGATAGTAGTTACTTTCATTAGCTTTCATGATTGTTTGTTGCAGTTGATATGTAAAGTAGAGCAACAAAACTTTAATTATGTGTGGTGCAGTCTTTCAACTTTTTGTGGTGTAGATTCTTATGGTGTGACAAACCTTATAAGACTTTCATTGTATGACAAAAGTGACTATTCAAAGATAGTGGATAGTGTGTTGCAGGGTGACAGTTTACATGGTGTCATTCACATGTGATTGTAATAACTATGAGATAGTTGGTTTTTAATTGTTTAAGGTAATTCACATTCATTCACCTCAGTAGTCTGTGTATCTCAAACAAATCTATGCTATATAAAAAAGGGAGTAGTGTTTCAAGGAAATGTGGGAAAATAGACTTTGACTAGTACAAAGACAGTGAAGTCTATTGACATGACAAGGATAGTTGACAGGATTATTGATGATTTGTGATAGTCATATGATCTAGTGGTGGTGCTTATATCAAATGATCAAATGAGCAAGTGATAACTTCATGATATTATGGAAGTGATAGTATACTTGACAGTGCCTTTGCTTATTTATGTTATGATTTCTTTAACTCAGTATCTCAGTCATTGTTGTCAGTGATGATGATGTTTATTTCATGCCAAATAGTGATTACTTAGACTGTATTTAGTGAACAACATTTGACTTTGAGAAAGATTCTACACCCAGTCTTGTGAACATGTACTTCTTCTGTCTGGGCAGTGACAACATTCTTCATAGTGTGCATGGCTAGAGGATCTGTATGTGAGATTGGTGTTCTTAGATAGAGATGTGACAAAGCTCTATTGGTTCTTGGTGCAAAATAGTAGTAGATGACAAAAGTGATTTTCAAGTACTGGAGTAAGAAGGAATCTATTTGCTCTATTAATGCAAAGTAAAATTAGACAAATATAGATTGATATCATGCTTTGAATTTGTTCAATCCATTGTTCTTTTCCATATATGCTTTCAGTGTTGATAGTTTTCATTCACAACTCTCTTTTATATTTAGTTTGTTGCTATATTTATCTACTTGTAGCTGGTTATTATGTTGGATAATTGGTTTTCTTCTCAATTGTTTATCTTTATGGCATATCAAATTCTCTTCTTTCATTCTTTGTCATTGAGGTAACAAGGGGGAGAGATGACATGTGTTTTGCCATCAAGGACAAAGGGGGAGTTTGTTGGCTTTCAGTTGTTTATGATTAGTGGTTTGTCGTTGATGACAAAGATGGATAATTGGTGTATGATATTCACATATGGTTGGTGTATGATGTTCACATATGGTTGGTGTATGATGTTCATATATGGTTGGTGTTATGATATACAATTACAATGCAGGATGATTTTCAGTTTGATCCTTCAGAGTTACAAGTCATAGGTATATTTAGTTGATTACTATCCGTTTGTCTCTGAATGATATATTAGTGCATTATTAATCTCATCTTATTGTACTACTGTATTGCTTTAAGGATCTCATGATGTTGGAATTCATGATATTTATACTTGATTTGTATAATGGTGTTTGTATCTAGCTTCTTAAGATGACTTTTGGCTCAGTTTGGTTGCATTTGCATTGGCATCTTTGACATCACTATGGTCTTTGCACTTGATGGATTTTAGTTTGATCAATGTATTCAGTTTGATTCAGAGATATTGTCTTTGTGGCATTGTTAATACATATTTACATTGGGAAATGCTATTTGTTTTGGTATTAGCAATCTCCTTATAAAGTGATCAAGCACTAAGTGTTTATTCACATTACCTTGTCAATACTTATTTGGATCGGGAAATGATTGTTGTGTTGGATGTTGTGGTTGTGTTATTGATATTTGGTTGTCATTAATGTCAACACTATTAGCATTGATGATTCTGAAGGTTGTATATGTCAAGGATATTGAGAAAATTAGAATGAATATGTTGCAGGCAGTTTGTGAAGTTGTGATGATCAGAATGGTGGAAAATTTTGTAAGTTGATATTCAGAAGTCATGCATTAAAGGGTTTGTTGCTGAGGCTATCTAGTATGTTTTCTAGAAGTTTCAATGGTATGCATCAAGTTTGGAGAGAGTTGTGAGTTTTTGAGTTCCTACAGTTATTCTATTACTATAGTAGGTGTTTCTAGAAGAAGAGAATGCAATTATGGTAAATTGAGTTATTGCATATGCTACTGTGATGTTCATTGATGTTTGTAGATTGTGATTTATCATTGTGGTACATCCATGTTGATTGCTATGCTTGTGATCAAATATTTTCCTTTGTGTGTTCAAGTTTTCATGTTCTTGGTCGACATGATACTGGTAGCATGTTGTGGATCCTTGTGGATTAATATTTTAATGTTTGGCATGTTCGAGGATGTTTATTTAGGTCTTCTTAATGATGTGACCGACTTAGGTTGGTGCGCATTGAGATTTGTTTATGAATTGGCCCGACAGTTTTTAATTCATTTATTCTTTATTTGTGGCCGATAAAGTTGTTGATGTAAATTCATGTAGCGGATATATAAGAGTGATTGTTTCTTCATTTTGAAGTGTGTGGTGTATGCTCGGTGAATGTATGCGAAGTGTGTGCAAGATATATGTGAATAAAGATTAGATCATTCAATTTCAGAGTAGAGTGTGAAGAAGATTGAGCAAAGTTTGAAGAAGTGTTTCTGTGCCTAATCAAAACTGTCATCAGGATTTTGTAGAAGCTAATTTCTTAGTTTAACCTCATCAGATGGATTTAATCTGATTGTTTTATGTAAGGTAGTGAGCCTTCCCTATTGAGCAGTGAGGTCTAGGTAGTGTGCCTGAATGCATGTGCATTCCTTATTCATTTTTCATTATACTTCTAATAGGGTATAATATTGTGGACTAACATCCATTGTGGTTTTTCCCCTAATAGTGTTTCCACGTATAAAATATTGGTTTTCATGTGTTTCTGATGTGTTGTTGATTCATGCTTTCACTGTTAATTATCAAATCTGAGATTAAAGGTTGATAAAGGTTAAATAAGTTTAAATTCTGTAACAACTGATTCACCCCCCTCTGAGTTGTTTATCCTTGTTTTGCAAACAATTGGTATCAGATCAGGTTCCTTTGAAGAAGTTTAATAGCTTGAGGTGATCCAAGATGGCATCATACAAGAAGGATAGTCCCAGATTCGATGGTACAAATTACTCTCTATGGAAGGTCAGAATGGAGTGTCATTTGAAGTGCATTGGTGAACCTTTCTGGAATATTACAAAGAACAGTTATAATATTCCTCAGAATGGTCCCTGTACTCTTGATGAGATCAAAGAAGTTGAAACTAATATCAATACTATAAAATCATTACTAAGTACTTTGAATGATTTAGAGATGACAAATGTGATAGGTCTGAAGACAACACATGAGATTTGGAAGAAATTGGAAACATTGTATGAAGGAGATGCACAAGTGAAGATTGCTAAGTTAACAAGTTTGAAAGACAAGTGGGAGAACTTGAAGATGAGAAAATTGCTGGTTTCATGCAAAAGGTAAATGAGCTAGTGAGGGTATTAGGTGTGCCAGTGGAATTATGGATGAAGATGAGATTGTGGCTAAAGTGATCAGATCAGTGCCTACTTCTTAAAAAATGAAAGCTCATGCTATTGAAGATCTTAGGACAGTAACAAATGTGAAAAGAGACATGATGATTGGTAAACTAGCTACCTTTAAGTTGAGTAAATTTGGTGAGTCTACTCCTAAGATAAAATTTGCATTTAAAGCTACTGTATCTGGAAAAAGCCAACAAAGATATGATCCAGGAGAAAGTTCCAGAAAAAAATTCAAATATGAAGATGAGATGAAACATAGTGAAGATGAAGAAAGGGAGCTGGAAGATCTAGAAGCATTGATTGTGAAAAGAGAAGCCAGAGGACATGGTAAGTATAAAGGAAAGCTACCTATTAATTGTTTCTCTTGTAGTAAGATAGGTCATTTTGCATCAATGTGTCCTAAAAGATTTTCTAAGTACACACCTAAAAAGTCTAGATTTAAAAAGAAATATTATTGTGATGAAGAAGGTGCTATTGATGATGAATCTGATAAAGAAACTATAAATGAAGATGGATGGGCATTCATTGCTATCAAGGAAAATGGTACGGTGTCCACTAAATCTTCTAGTGATAAGAATATCAAGAAAGCGCTTGCAACAAGAATTGATTGAAAAGATGAGTGGGTGATTGACAACGGATTCTCACATCAAATGATTGGTGAAAAAAGAAAGTTTCTAAGCTTGGAGAAGTATGGTGGTGGTGTTGTAAGATTTGGAGATAACAATGCTGGTGTGATTTGTGGCAAAGACACTATTTCTCTTGGTGGTAAATATAATACTGATGATGTCCTTTATGTTGTAGGATTGAAGCATAACTTGTTGAGTGTTGGATAGATGGTAGACAAGGGATACAATCTTCAGTTCAAAGATGGTAAGTGAAGGATATTGGGAAGTTATTGAAATATAATTGCTTCAGGTACAAAGATAAAAGGTAATATTTTTCACTTGAGTGCTGCTAGTGAAAGTTGTTTAATTGCTCAAGTTGATGTAAGCTAGTTATAGCAAAGGAGGCAGTGTCATGTGAATTTTGATAACATTGTCAAAGTAAGCTCCACTCAAGCAATCAGAGATCTAACTAAGTTAGTGAAGCCTACTAACACTATATGCAAGGAATGTCAGATGGGAAAGCAGACAATAATTTCTTTTTGGATCAAACAACATCGTTCTAATGGTGTACTAGACCTGGTACATACTGATCTATGTGGTCCCTCCAAAATTAGAAGTCTACAAGGAGAAAGGTACTTTTTGTTGCTTATTGATGATTACTCTAGGATGATATGGGTTTCTTTCTTAAGAGAAAAACATGAAACACTATAAAAGTTCAAATGTTTCAATGCTATGGCAGAAAATGAGATAGGTTTGAAGGTTAAATGCTTAAGATCAAACAAAGGTGGTGAATTCACTTCCTAGGAGTTCAATTCAATATGTGAAGAAGATGGAATGAAAAGATAGTTATCTGCTCCCCGGACCCCTCAACAATTATAGATGCTACTAGAACTATGATGTTGGAAGGTAATGTTCCTCATATCTACTAGAGAGAAGTTGTAAGCACTGTTGTATACACTATCAACTAGATAAATGTAAATGGTAATTCTGGTAAGACTCGTTTTGAGATGTTGTTTGGTTATAAGCCCACTATTAAATATTACAAAATATTTGGAAGTAGATGTTATATCAAGAGAGATGAAGACATTGGAAAGTTTGATGCTAGAAGTGATGAAGGAATCTTTCTGGGTTACTCTACTAAGGGCAAAGCTTATCGGTGCTACAATAGAAGATTGAAGAAAATGGTTGAAAGTGCAAATGTCAAGGTTGATGAAGACACTGTTAGATCATCCATATTTTATGGATATGATTCAGATGATCAAAAAGATAGTACAGATAATGGAAAGAATGCACAGACACAAAATCAAGTTCAAATTGTTCTGGTGAATCAAGAGAATCATGAAGGAGAAGCTAGTGGAAGTGCATAAGAGAGAACAAAAGAACCATAAGTTAGAGTGAATCCAAAAGTCCCAAGGTATGTTAAGCTAAATCATTTTGAAAATCAGATCATAGGAGATAAGAACAAAGGTGTGCATACTAGAAGAAGAATTGTAGAAGAGTATTTCCTAATTTCCAAGATTGGACCTAGCAATGTCAATGAAGCATGTAAAGATGAATATTGGATGGAAGTAATGAAGGAAGAAATGATGCAAATAGGGAAAAATGGTACATGGATTCTTGTTCCCAAACGTCAGGATAAAATTATGATTGGAACTAAATGGGTCTTTTGGAATAAATTGAATGAACAAGATGAAGTGGTCAGAAATAAAGCAAGACTAGTATGTAAAGGATACTCAAAAATGGAAGGTATTGATTTTGAAGAAACCTTTACCCCTATTGCTAGAATTGAAGTTGTAAGGTTGTTTCTTGCTTATGTTAATTTCAAGAATTACAAAGTCTATCAAATGGATGTGAAGTCAACATTTTTGAATGGTGAATTACAAGAACAAGTTTATGTTGAGCAATGAGATGGATTTGAATTGACTGATGAAAAAGATATGGTTTGTCAATTAAAGAAAGCACTATATGGACTCAAACAAGCCCTTAGATCCTGGTATGCTAGATTGGATAAATACTTGTTGAAGCTTGGATCCAGTAAAGTTACTATTGACAACAATATGTATTTCAAGATGGATAAGGATAAAGAGTTGATTATTGAAGTTTTTGTTGATGACCTCATTTTTGAAGGTGATGATGATTTATGCATTAAGTTTTCTGATGAAATGAAAAGTGAGTTTGAGATGTCAATAATTGGAGAGCTGAAATTCTTTTTAGGATTGCAAATTACTCATTTAGAGGATGGAATCTTTATATCTCAATCCAAATATTTAAGAGAGTTACTAAAAAAGTTTGGCATGGAAGACTCAAAACCAGTTAGTACACCCATGGTAACCAGATGCAAGTTAACATAGATGATGATTCTCCTAAGGCTATTCGAATAGGTATGGGTCAATGATTGGTGGATTACTCTATTTGACTCAAACCAGACTAGACATTATAAATGTTGTATGCATGGTTGCTAGTTATCAAGCTGATTCGAAGGAATCACATGTGACTGCAATAAAGAAAATTTTTAAATACTTGAAAGGAATAGTTGATTTTGGTCTTTGGTATCCTAAGAATGATGATCTTACTCTAAATGACTTTACAGATGTAGATTGGGTAGGAGATGTGGATGATAGGAAAAATACAAGTGGTGGTGCATTCTTCTTGGGGAAGAAGTTGGTGTCTTGGCTGAGTAAAAAGCATAATTCCATTTCCTTATCTACTGCTGAGGCATAATATATTGTTGCTGCAAATAACTGTACTCAAGTAATATGGATGAAGCAGATGCTGAGAGATATCAGAATTGAGTATGATGAGACTATTACTATATCCTGTTATAACTCAAGTGCCATAAACATTTCCAAGAATCTGGTGTTACATTCAAAGATAAAACATATATCTATCAAGTATCACTTTTTGAGAGACAAAGTGAGTGATAAAGAAGTCAGATTGGAATATGTGCCCATTAAGGAAAAAATTACAGATATATTCACCAAACCATTTCATAAGGATAATTTTGAGTATCTCAAAAGTAAGTTAGGGGTGATTTCCCCTCCTAATCTGAACTAGGATGCAAATCTTTTCATCAATCTGTGCACTTATAGTTAGATCTTATTTCAGATTGATGTTGTGGTCGCTACTACTCGGGGGAGTTGTCAGATGATTCAGATATGTAGTTCAGAGCCTTTGTACCTTTTCCATTGATGTCAAAGGGGGAGAAGAGCAATGTGAAAAACCTTTGAGGAAGAAAAGGGGAGAAGAGTAATGTAAGAGGGAGAAGGAGACAGTTTGAGAAGAGTTAGTTTTGTTGATGGTATTTTTCACATCATGTGTTGCCATCAATGCCAAAGGGTGAGATTGTTGGATGTTGTGGTTGTCTTGTTGATATGTGGTTGTCATTGATGTCAACATTATTAGCATTGATGATTTTAAAGGCTATATATGTCGAGGATATTGAGAAAATTAGAATGAATATGTTGCAGACAGTCTGTGAAGCTGTGATAATCAGAATGGTGGAAATTTTTGCAACTTTATAATCAAAAGTTGTGCATTAAAGGGTTTGTTTCTGAGCCTATCTAGTATGTTGTCTGGAATTTTTAGTGGTACACATCAATATTGGAGTGAGTTATGAGTTTCTAAGTTCCTATAGTCATTATGTTACTGTAGTAGGTGTTTCTAGAAGAAGAGAATACAATTATGGTAAATTGAGTTGTTGTGTATGCTACTGTGATGTTCTTTGATGTTTCTAGATCGTGCTCTATCATTGTAGTACATCCGAGTTGATCAGTGTGCTCGTGATCAAATATTTTTCTTTGTGTGTTCAAGATTTCATGTTTTTGGCCGACATGATGGTGGTAGCATGTTGCGGATCCTTGTGGATTAATCTTTTAATGTTTGGCATGTTCAAGGATGTTGATTTAGGTCTTTTTTATGATGTGACCAACTTAGAGTGGTGCACATTGAGATTTGTTCATGAATTGGGCTGACAGTTTGTAATTCATTTATTTTTTATTTGTGGCCGACAAAGTTGTTGATGTAAATTCATGTAGCAGATATATAGGAGCGATTGTTTCTTCATTTTGAAGTGTGTGGTGTATGCTCGGTGAATGTATGTGAAGTGTGTGCAAGATATGTGCGAATAAAGATTAAATCATTCAATTTTAGAGTAGAGTGTGAAGAAGATTGAGCGAAGTGTGAAGAAGTGTTTTTGTGCCTAATTGAAACTGTCATCAGGCTTTTGTAGAAGCTAATTTCTCAGTTCAACCTCATCAGATGGATTTGATCTTATTTTTTGTGTAAGGCAGTGAGCCTTTCCTTTTGAACAGTGAGCTCTAAATAGTGTGCCTGAAAGCATGTGCATTCCTTATATTTTTCATTATACTTCTAATAGGGTATAATCTTGTGGACTAACATCTACCGTTGTTTTTCCCCTAACTGGGTTTCCACGTATAAAATCTTGGTGTTCATGTGTTTATGATGTGTTGATTCATGCTTTCACTTTTAATTATCAGATCTGAGATTAAAGGTTGATAAAGGTTAAATAAGTTTAAATTTTGTAACTGATTCACCCCTGCCTCAATTGTTTATCCTTGTTTTGCCAACATGTTTCTCATATTTTTTTGTGCCACTTTCAATACTTTTTTGGTTTATTAAATGGTTTAATGTTTATAGAAAAGTGCTAAACACATCAAAAATTGAAGTTGACATAAAGGTCATTTCATTTGGAATCGTGCATTCTAAAACATGTGGACCTAAGCCCAACATACCAATGGAAAAAGGCATTTTTTCATTTCATTATGTTTCAAGCCCTCATTAGGGCACGATGGGCAGAATGTCACATGGGAGGTGTGGCAGCTAGGATTTGCAATGATAAATTGGAATGGTGTCAACTTGAAGTGACAAATATCGGTAGTAAAGTGAAGTGGCAAAGCTCATCTATGGAGGTTTTCAGCTATGTAGTTATGGATCTCTTCAAAATTTTTTTCTGGTCTTTGTTTGTTTATCTTCCTCCATAAACAGGTGTTAAAAAAAGTTCTTTTTTTTTACGGGCTTTGAGACATTTTTTTAATGAAAAGGTTAAGCATGTTACAAGGATTATTGTTAATGGCATGAAATTGTTTCTTTGCTTCAAAAGGAATAATATTCTGTAGTTATATCGACCCTAACAATTTTTTTTTATTGGTTATGATTAAAACCCTTTAGATTTTCTGGATGATTTCTTTTTCAAGTTGTAAAAAAACCCTAACTCAAGTAGGATAAACAGTTATTGAAAGTACATTCTAAAAGACTATTCATTGATTATAAAATGACAACATTTTGTCAGTGGCTTGGTGGCTTGAAGAGGAAAATTATAGACATACATTTTTTGTGAGAAATTTTTGAGATATATCGATACATTGTCTAGTCTTGAAAATCTTGAAAGGTGATTTTGTAATAGTGTTTACATTGAGAACTATTTTGTAATCTGTTACAGTAATATCAGTTGTTGTATCAAATGGAGATGTTATCAATCTTATATAACATCCTTCTATGTGCTTATTGAAAATTATTTTTCACTGTCTTCTATTGAGGCACTAGGAATGCTAATTTGCATTACAAGGGTATTGATAGAACACTGACTGGTTATATACATTGGATTTTATGGAGTTGGTGCTCTTGCAACTTTAGCGTTGGTTCTCCTATAGATTTGGAGTTGGTGCTCTTGTATATTTAGAAGTTGGTGCTTCTGAATTATGTGGAGTTGGTGCTCTTGAAACTTTTGGAGTTAGTGCTCTATTTGAATAAGGTGATATATATTTCAAATGGTTTTTATTCCCCTTGAGGGTTTTCCACTCAGGACATATAATGTGTTATTTGATGAGTCTTTGTGTGATTGATTTTCATGTCTATCTAATTTCCATAAGTTATCAGATGCATTAATGTCTATTATCACTTCTTATTTCTGCAATGTTAATGTTTTCTACTGTTACAAGTACTTTCACAGTCATATGTTGCAAATTGGTTTGAAAGCTCCGTTTAACTAAACATGTATTGCATGTTGTGATGAAAAAAATTTAGTTTATCACCTCACATGTTCTTTCATTGATTAATATGTTTCAATCTGTCATATTATACTAAAGCTCTATGTTGTTTCAATGCTTATCATATGTCATTCAATTGCATAGTTGTTCTAGTGTCTCATAAAGCTGCATTGAAATATGGTGGTCTTAAAGTGATTCAATGATGAATCACTTTACATAGTGTTATGAGTTGCACCTATTTTGTCATCATGCTCTATTTGTTAAACAATGTGAGTCACATCTTTTGGAAGTGCAAGATATCTCACACAAGTTATATTGGCATAAGTTGTCTAAATGAGATGAGTTAATATTGTCATATCTTTGTTTATCTGTTTTCATGAATTGTCTCAAAGTGATTACTCTACTCTGTTATCAATAGAAAGGATATCTGAACTAAAATTCTTTTTTGAAATTTAAAAGGTTTAAATTTTAGGTCTATCTATCAGACACTGATTCATCCCCCCTCTTAGTGTCTGTCCATAATCCAACAACCTTGATGTTGTATCTATTGTGTCATTAGAACATTGAACTCCTTGTTTGGTAGGGTGTAGTTTTATGTGACAACATGTACTTTGTTTACCTTAATGATAGGGATGGCTGAGGAATAACAATAGTGTTAATTGATAGGCCGGTCTTGGTCATGTACACTGATACCTTAGGCATCGAGACTTCTATCTATCTTTCAATGGTCTCAGACCCAAGGTCTGGGGAAACACATAACCCAGGGTTGTATGATGGGAAATTTGGTACATTATATCAGAAAGGACCCAAAGGAATTCTAGACTGACCTGGTCCATATCTAACATATTCCAAAGTCATTAACAACCTTAGCAACCTTAGCTATAATTATTTATTTTCCTAAATACTCCCCAAACTCTTAAAGTCTTTTGTTTAGGGACAAAATTTTCTTTGCGGGAACCTAGAGAGCCTCATCCTCCTCCATAAATGAAGTGGAAGGAGAAGCGAGAGGAGTAGGAATATAAGGGTCTTCCCTGAAGGGACTAGAAAAACTTATATTTATTCTAGAGACTAACTCTTCAAATGAGGGACCTATGATGAGCTTCTTAGGATCCATCTCTATTTGTTGTATGCTTCATCTGACAACATTACCAAAGGTCGTAGATTGAGTATTAAAGCTCTTTAAGGTTTACAACACACCTATGATGCGAGAGAAGAGTTCTTGACACAAAGAAATGGAAACAAAGACTTTCACGTTAGGTTCACCAAAAATGTAGAAGAGGGGGATCTGTCACCCTTGGGACTCTAGGTGACAGAAGAGAAGAGTGCCAAGGAATGAACTATCCTAAACGACATCGGGTTGAATAGATAGGTTTGAAAGGATGAAATACTAAGGTTGACAAGCAAGGGAAAAGAACACACCACTTTCCTTTTGCTAAACTAGGTGTTTATAGAATTAGAAGATCCAACTACAAAAGTTTTGGTCTACTACCTAGACAACTCACTGTCTGAGGATGATAGCATGGATCTTAGACTCCAATATGGTGCATTGGAATCTCAAGGATGCATTGGAGTCCTATACGGAAAGAGGTCCAAAACGAAAATAGAAAACACCATGATCCTACAAACTATCTGATCGGTTACGTTTTGTAGTTTGACATAAATTATGAAAAGTGCAAAAAACAAAATACTTGAAAGTAAACTATTGAAAGTGAACTATTGAAAGTGAACTATTCTAGAAATAATGAAGAGAGGATAGAAAAGGGTACCATGCTTCCCATGAATTTATTCTTCAATTAGCTCTACTTGGACGTGCCTACACACACAAAAATGAGAAAAATGTTGGGTTGTGTTTCAGGTCTACCTTAGTTAGACTGCTATTTTGGTGTTCCCACGTCCACAAACAACCAAGATGCCACAAGATATGGAAATTGATAAATAAAGTAGAAAGGAAGTAGTAAAACTATAAAGAAAGCAAAGGCAACTGAAATTCTATCCAATAAGCATGATGGTGCAACCAAATATAAAGGCACAAAGTTAAATTCTCAACTACAAGCTCTGAAGGCCAATAGCAGAAGGAACATAGTGACACAACCACGTAGAGAAGATGGAGCTTGACAGTATTGCAATGAGATTGGTGTTTCCATGAGGGTATGTTGTTGGAACCAAATGAGGAGCTTGTAGAAAGAAGAACAATGGTGTAGAGTGAAGCAAGAGTGTGATAATGAGAGAAATTAAGTGTTAGAACGTGAGAGAAAGCATGGAAGAATGAAATAATTGGAATGAATTGAGTTTGAATTGGAAAAATGGATGCAAGAGGTCGAATTTCATTGATCAAGGGAGGTAGGGAACATTACTCTTCATAGGCAATGGAAAAAGTAATGTTTCTATAGATCCTAGGGTCATGAATCTTGTCAAGATGACAATGTAGTGTGCATATATCTGCATGACACATGCACATCCCCGATGAATTTTACTAAAGCAAAAACATGCAGCCAGGTGGAAGGGATAAGGTGGCAGAAATGTATTTTACATCATTGAGTTTGATGTTGTAGCAGTTTCTGGATTAGATTGCATGAGAGTTTTTTTATCAATGTTTCAGATAACACTCCATGATCCATCATCAGGATGAAAGAGCTCAATCCCTAGGGTGCAAACTAAATGGGGAATTTAATTTACCTAGGGGAAATTAAATGAGGAATTTACCTAGGGTGAAAATTTCTGCCATTACACCCCTGTATTGTGTTACTTGGTGTGCCTTTATGTTTGTGATATTTTCTTTGGATGACCCTTGTTACTCCATTGGTGCAAGGATAAAATGCGTACTTGTCATGGAATTCTTCTATTTGTATCTTCATTCTTTTATCTGTCATAAATATTATCTTTTCTTTCATCTTGTATTTTCCTTTTGGGGATGATATAAAGCATTGAGAAATTTAGGTCTCATCCATGTTGACCCAAAAGGATTTTTTGTCTTCTAGCTCTCTATGTGTTATTCCTCATTTGTGTTTGTTGTTCTATGAGGTATTTGGGGAATGATGACAGTTTTGAGCTTTATTATATCATTGTAGCAAAGACACATGCTGACCTTGAATCCATGGATCTCTTATGTGTTATCTTTGGATTGCAAATTTTCATGTGGGGCAACCCTTCTTCATGTCATAGCTTTATTTAGAAACATATCATTGGCATAGGGCTTCCAAATAAGCTCTCATGTCTCTTTTATCAATTGACATATATCATTTTCTACTTTAAAGTAATTACCCACAACATGGTGTTTAGTAATTTTGTTATAGTGGGGGTTACTAGAATTGTGAAAAACACAAGCCATTGGATCAAATAGGGAACAAAGACACATTCCACGCAAGAGATTTGGAAATAATATATGCAATATTCCTCAATAAGAAAAGATATAGAATGAACCTCAAGAATCTTCAAAGAAAATAAAAGTCTCAAAGGTTGAGAGTTCAAGAAATAATACAATGAGGGTTGGGTGCTATATAGGAGCAATCCTAAATGAGAAAAGGATTAGATCATGAAAAGTGTCAAACATCTCATGCAATAAGATAAAATGATCTAATAATAGCTCTCTAGTTAACATAGTAAATCACTCTTAATTTTAGTTTAAGTGCATAAGAATAAATTAGCTAATCATGATTACTCTAACACCCTCTCTTAAGATGAACTTAGGGAGTAGCTAAAAACCCTAAAAAAAGAATGGAAGATGGGTTCCAAAAAACAAGGCTTGGTGAGGTACCCATGTACAAATAAAAGATTTGTCAAAATTGGAGAAAAGGAGAAAACCCAATGGGAAAAAATCCTCTCCAAAAGAGAGAAAGGTGAATGAAGGATTTAAAAGCCTGCAAAATAATGTCCCAAAATAGAGGAACATGTACAACATTGCTAAAGGATGAAGAAGCTATAAACTTCTGTTGAATGACGACTGATATATTATTGAAATGAACAACCTCCAGAAATATGAATGCAAGAGTGTCCATATGGTAAATGATCCATCTCATTGAAATGCATGGGTAACTAGCTGTTGATGTACACGCTATATCTGACTAGTACACAGGAACAAGAAATGGATACATAGATCACTCAAAATTGTGAAACCAAAGGAGCATTAGCACTAACAGTAGAAACACCCCATAATGCTAAAAAGGGAGAGCCAAGACATTTACACTAAAACTATGTGAAACAAAGAAGTTTATGTAGGAGAAACAACCTACAAATAAAAGGGTGTGCAAACTAAGGCTCACATGCATGAAGCAAGAATTATTAGGATTCACTATTGTAATGGAAGGGACAATTATTTAAAAAAGGTGTGATGGAAAACCAAAGGAAAAAATGAACCCCCTATGGCATTTTATATCATAGTGTGAATACAAAAGGCACAACAAGATGTGCAAAATCTCCAAAAAGTGTACACTAGAATGACACTTTATCTTAGTGTGTCTATAAAAGAGAATGTATGTGAAAAAGATGTCTATAATGTCCAAATAGAATAGAATACTGGAAATACATGTAGAACAACCAAAAATTAGTCATCCCACGCAAACAACAAGTTTCTAGCAGGTAAGACTGCCAAGTAGTTTATCAATGTGTGAAAACACAAAAAATGAAATAAAATGTACCTTGTGATAAATTTTGAAAAAGTGCATGGATGCATGTGAAGATCTCATACGCCCATGTTATGGCCAAAAGTAAAAAACCTCCTTTAGGGAAAAAAGAGGGTTTGAAGGGGCCCTTGCTAGCTAGCTGTATGATTGATGTCATGTTGATGTTAGCAGGAATATTTCACCAACGATTGAAAAAAAGGTCCCCGAAAAATGAAAATCATTTGAATATTCTGCAATTACCTAGAATATTCTTCATTTGTTGAAAAAAATCACTCTGCAAAAAAAAATTCATGACACCGGAAAGCTTTTGGGTTTGTCGGGAAATGGTTGACTACTGGCTAGAAAAATTGAAGGCACACTGGTAAAGTTTTAAACCATCGACGATAGTTTGGAAGAGGCTGATTTGCTTTAAAAGGGCTCGTCGCGGATGCTGAGAACCCAGGTTGGTGATGACAAGCAGGGCCCACATGCCTATAGGGGTAGGTACCTATGGATACCCCCTTTAAATGCACCCTTAAAATAAATAAAATAACCTCCAAACAAATTTAAATTTCAACCTTTTTTTAAAGTTTTATTTGAAGTTTCTAAAAAATAAATAAATTTTAAAAAATCAAGCCAATTTAATTTTTTTTTCTGGGTTTTTTTAAACTTATGCACGTGAATCTAAACAGAGGTCATACGAGCCCCTATACAAAAAAATTTCCTCAGAACCTCCCAACATCAAAATAGGGAAAATTTATAGGCAAAATTCATTGAATCGACCTCCCAAATGCAACTTTGAGGTTTTTTTGGTGCCAAAATGCACTAAAATCATAGCTATCCTCTAGATCTAGAAAAAAGAAACTACTTCAAACCCTGATAGATTTGACTTCAGGAGTCCAAATCAGGCCAAAAAAAAATCCAAATCTAACTTTCTCGATAGCTCTAAATCTAAAGGCGACATCATTTTTTATGCCAAAATGCACCTAAAAATTGCTCCCCTCCAAAATTTGTAAAAAAAGAAAAGGGGATTCCAGATCTAACACCTATAACCCTTGTTGAAGAAAAAAACTCATAAATCAAGAAGGGGTTCACCGAATCCATGCTCTGGTACCATTTTAGAATTGTGAAAAACGTGAGCCACAAGATCAAACAATGAAAAAAGACACCTCCCATGCAAGAGATCTACAAACAATATATGCAATATTCCTCAACAAGGAAAAGCTACAAAATGAACCTGAAGAATCTTCAAGGAAATAAAAGTCCTCAAAGATTGAGAGTTTGAGAGACAATACAATGAGACTTGAGTGCTATATAGGAGCAGCCCTAAATGAGAAAGGGATTAGATCATGACAAGTGTCAACATCTCATGCAATGAGATAGAATGATCTTATAATAGCTCTCTAGTTAACATAGTAAATCACTCCTAATTTTAGCTTAAGTGCATGAGAAAAAAATAGACTAATAATTAATTAAAGATTAATTAATTATTAGCTAATACGTGATTACTCTGATAGGGGCATGCATTCACATTATTTCATTGGCATTCTCATTTTAGCATGAACACATTGACATTTTTGCTTCACTTTTGTTCATAGAGGTTGGACTTAGTGTAGCATTGGCATAAAATTGATCATTTAGAACCGACTTATGGGTGCAAAATTTTTTGTGATGACTTTACCCATGTGCCACCCTCTTCTATGAGTACACACCTTGTAGAAATTGTTGGATTTTGTGGTTGTGTTTATGATATGTGGTTGTCATTGATGTCAACACTATTAGCATTGATGTCTTGAAGGCTATATATGTCGAGGACAAGTAGAAAATTATAATAAATATGTTGGAAACTATCTATGAAGTTCAGTGTGGTGGAAAACTCAGTATGTTGGTATTCAAAAGTTATGCTTTAAAGGGCTTGTTGCTGATCATATCTAGTTTATACTCCAAAATTTTTAGAGGTGCACATCAGGATTGGAGCAAGTTGTGAGTTTATGTGTTCCTACAGTTATTCTGTTACTGTAGCTGGTGTTTCTGGAAGAAGAGAATGTAATTTTGGTAATTTGAGTTGTTGTGTATTCTCTTGCGATGTTCGTTGATGTTTCTAGATCATTCTCTATCCTTGTTGCATGTCTACATTGATCGGTATGATCGTGATTAGAGATTTTTCCTTTGTGTGTTTAGGTTTTCATATTCTTGGCTGACATGATGGTTGTAGCATGTTGTGGATCCTCGTGGATTAATATTTTAATTGTTGGCACATTTGAAGATGTTTTTTTAGACCTTCTTTATGTTGTGACTGACTTTGGTTCGTGCGCATTAAGATTTGTTCATGAATTGGGCTGACAGTTTGTAATTCATTTCTTCTTTTATTTTTGGCCGACAAAGTTGTTGATGTAATTCCATGAAGCGGATATATGAGAAGTGTGTATGAAAAATGTGTGAATAAAGATCATATCATTTTATTGTAGATAAGAGTGTGAAGATGTTTGAATGAAGTGTGAAGAAGGGTTTTTGTGCTTAACCAAAACTGCAATCAGGCTTTTGAAGAAGCTAATTTATCAGTTCAACCTCTTCAAATGGATTTAATTTGAAAGTTTTATGTAAGACAGTGTGTGTTCTATGAGTAGTGAGCTCTAGGCAATGTGCCTGAATGCATGTGCATTCCTCATTCATTTTCCTTATACTTTTAATAGGGTATAACTTGTGGATTAACCTCCACTGTGGTTTTTCCCCTAACAAGGTTTCCACACAAAAAAATTCTTGGTGTTATGTGTGTTGTTGATTCATGCTTTCAGTGTATTTATCAGATTTGATATTAAAGGTTAAATAAGTTTTAAATTCTGTGACAATTGATTCACCCCCCCTCTCAATTTTCTATCCTTGTTTTTCCAGTAATTGGTATTAGAGCTGGTTCCTTTGAAGAAGTTTAATAGCTTGAGGTGATCCGAGATGGCGTGATACAAGAAGGATAGTCCTAGATTCAATGGAACAAACTACTCTCTATGGAAGGCTAGAATGGAGTGTCATTTGAAGTGCATTGGTGACCCTTTCTGGAAGATTACAAAGAACATATATGTTATTCCTCATAATGGTCCCTCTACTCCTGATGAGATCAAAGAAGCTGAAACAAATATCAGGGGTATAGAATCATTATTGAGTTCTTTGAATGATTTAGAGATGAAAAATTTGATGAGTTTGAAAACAACATATGAGATCTGGAAGAAGCTGGAAAAATTGTATGAAGGAGATGCACAAGTGAATGTCACTAAGCTAAAAAGTCTGAAAGGAAAGTGGGAAAACTTGAAGATGAGTGAAGATGAAATTATTATTTCTTTCATGTAAAAAGTAAATGAACTAGCGATGGGAATTATATGTGCCGATGGAATATTGGATGAAGAAGAGATTGTAGCTAAAGTGCTCAGATCATTGCCTACTTCTTACAAAATGAAAGCTCATACTATTGAAGAAATCAAGATAGTTAAAAATGTGACAAGAGATAGTTGATTGGTAAGCTTGCTGCCTTTGAATTAAGTGAATTTGGTGATTCTACTCCTCAGAAAAAATCTGCATTTGAAGCTACTATATCTAGAAGAAACCAACAAAGATATGATCCAGGAGAAATTTCTAGAAAGATATTCAAGTATGAAGATGAGATGAAATAGATTGAAGATAGAGTTAGAAGAGCCAAAAGCATTGATTTTCAAAGCTACAGCCAAAAATGTGATAGGTTTAAAGATTAAATGCTTAAGGTCAGACAAAGCTGGTGAGTTCACTTCCTGGGAGTTCAATTCTTTATGTGAAGAGAATGGAATCAAAAGATAGTTATCTGCTCCCTGGACTCCCCAACAGAATGAAGTTGTTGAGAGAAAGAACAAAACAATTCTAGATGCTGCTAGAACTATGATGTTGGAAGGTAATGTTCCTCATATCTATTGGAGAGAAGTTGTAAGCACTATTGTATATACTATTAATCAGGTAAATGTAAATGGTAAATCTGGTAAGACTCCTTTTGAGTTGTGGTTTGGCTATAAGCCTACTGTTAAATATTTTAAAATATTTGGAAGTAGATGTTATATCAAGAGAGATGAAGATATAGGCAAGTTTGATGCTAGGAGTGATAAAGGAATATTTCTGGGTTACTCTACTAAGAGTAAGACCTACCGGTGCTATAATAGAAGATTAATGAAAATGGTTGAAAGTGCAAATTGTAGAGTTGATGAAGACACTGCTAGATCATCCAGATACTATGGATATGATTCAGATGACCAACATGATGGTATTGATAATGGAAAAAATGCTCAGACACAGAATCAAGTTCAAATTGTTTCCGTGAATCAAGAGAATCAAGAAGGAGAAGCTAGTGGAAGTGCAGAAGAAAGAACAAAAGAACCAAAAGTTTGAGAGAATCCCAAAGTTTCGAGGTATGTAAAGCTAAATCATTTTGAAGTTAAGATTATAGGAGATAATAACAAAGGTGTGCAGACTAGAAGAAGAATTGCAGAAGAGTATTGTCTGATTTCCAAGACTGAGCCCAACAATGTCAATAATCCATTGAAAGGTGAATATTGGATGGAAGCAATGAAGGAAGAACTTATGCAGATAGAGAAAAATGATACATGGATTCTTGTTCCTAGAACTCGGGATAAAAATGTAATTGGAACTAAATGGGTCTTTCAGAATAAGCTGAATGAACTAGGTGAAGTGGTCAGGACTAAAGAAAGACTAGTATGTATAGGGTACTAACAGATGGAAGGTATTGATTTTTAAGAAACCTTTGCGCCTGATGCTAGAATTGAAGTTGTAAGATTGTTTCTTGCTTATAGCACTTCTAAGAACTACAAAGTCTATCAAATGGATGTAAATTCAACATTTTTGAATGGTGAGCTAGAAGAAGAAGTATGTGTTCAGTGACCAGATGGATTTCAACTAACTGATAAAGAAGATATGGTTTTCCAATTGAAGAAAGCATTATATGGACTCAAACAAGCCCCTAGAGCCTGGTATGCTAGACTAGATAAATAATTGTTGAAGCTTGGATTCAACAAAGGTACTATTGACAATAATTTGTATTTTAATATGGATCAGGATAAAGAGTTGATTATTGAAGTCTTTGTTGATGACATCATTTTTGAAGGTGATGATGACTTATGTATGAAGTTTTCTGATGAAATGAAAAGTGAGTTTGAGATGTCAATGATTGGAGAGTTGAAATTATTTTTAGGATTGCAAATTACTCAGTTAGACAATGGAATCTTTATATCTCAATTCATATATATAAGAGAGTTACTAAAAAAGTTTGGCATGTAAGACTCAAATCTAGTTGGTACACCCTTCGTAACTGGATGCAAGTCAACATAGAGTGATGATTATCCTAAGGTAAAATAAAAAAGATATAGGTCAATGATTGGTGGATTACTTTATTTGACTCAGACTAGACTGGACATCATGAATGTTGTATGTATGGTTGCTAGATATCAAGCTGATCCAAAGGAATCTCATGTGACTGCTATAAAGAAAATGTGTAGATACTTGAAAGGGATAGTTAAATTTGGTCTTTGGTATCCTAAAGATGATGATCTTACCTTGAGCGCCTTTACTGATGCAGATTGGGTAGGAGATGTGGATGATAGAAAAATTAATAGTGGTGGTGCCTTCTTCTTGGGGAATAAGTTGGTGTCTTGGTTAAGTAAAATGAAGAATTCCATTTCTTTATCTACTGCTGAGGCAAAATATATTGCTGCTGCAAACAATTATTCTCAAGTAATATGGATGAAGCAGATGCTGAGAGATATTAGAATTGAGTATGATGAGCCTATTGCTATATTTTGTGATAATTCAAGTGCCATAAACATTTCTAAAAATCTATTGTTACATTCAAAGACAAAGCATATATCTATCAAATATCAAGTTTCTTGAGAGACAAAGTGAGTGACAAAGAAGTCAGACTAGAGTATATGCCTACTAAGGAACAAATTGTAGACATATTTACTAAGACATTGCCTAAGGATAATTTTTAGTATGTCAGAGGGATCTTAAGGGTGATTTCCCCTCATAATCAGAACTAAGATGCAAGTATTTGCATCAGTCCGTGCATTCAAAGTCATATCTTGATCTGGATTGATGTTGTGGTGGCTGCTACTCAAGGGGAGTAGTTAGATGATTCAAATATGTGGTTTGAAGATTGTGTACCTTTTCCATTCATGTCAAAGGGGGAGAAGAATAATTTGAATTTTTTTGTAAGAACTAAAGGGAAGAAGAGTAATGGGAAGAAGAATAGTATGAGAAGAGCAATGTGTAAAGAGTTAGTTGTGATGATGGTATTTTTCACATCATGTGTTAACATCGATGCCAAAGGGGGAGATTTTTGGATGTTGTGGTTGTGTTGCTAATATGTGGTTGTCATTGATGTCAACACTATTAGCATTGATGTCCTAAAGGCTATATATGTCGAGGATATTGAGAAAATTATAATAAATATGTTGGAAACTGTTTGTGAAGATGTGAAGTTCAGTGTGGTGGAAAATTTAGTATGTTGCTATTCAGAAGTTGTGCTTTAAAGGGTTTGTTGCTAAGCCTATCTAGTTTATACTATGGATTTTTTAGAGGTGCACATCAAGATTGGAGCAAGTTGTGAGTTTTTGTGTTCCTACAACTATTCTGTTACTATAACTAGTGTTTTTGGAAGAAGAGAATGCAATTCTGGCAATTTGAGTTGTTGCGTATGCTCTTGCAATGCTGATTGATGTTTCTAGATCATTCTCTATCCTTGTTGCACATCCATGTTGATTGGCGTGATCATGATCAAAGATTTTTCCTTTGTGTGTTTAGGTTTTCATGTCCTTTGCCAACATGATGGTTGTAGCATGTTGCAGATCCTCGTGGATTCATATTTTAATGTTTGGAACATTTGAGGATGTTGTTTTAGGTATTCATTATGTTGTGACCAACTTCGGTTGGTGCACATTGAGATTTGTTCATGAATTGGGCCGACAGTTTTTAATTCATTTATTCTTTTATTTTTGGCCGACAAAGTTGTTGATGTAATTCCATGAAGTGGATATATAAGAGCAATTTTTTCCTCATTCTGAAGTGTGTGAGATGTATTTATGAGAAGTGTGTATGCAAAATGTGTGAATAAATATTAGATCATTCAATTGCAGAGCAAAGTGTGAAGAAGATTGAGCAAAGTGTGAAGAAGTGTTTCTATGCCTAACCGAAACTGTCATCAGTCTTTTGAAGAAGCTAATTTCTTAGTTCAACCTCTTTAGATGGATTTAATCTGAAAGTTTTATGTAAGATAGTGTGTCTTCTCTAAGCTTTGAGCTCTAGGAAGTGTGCTAGAATGCATGTGCATTCCTCATTCATTTTCCTTATACTTTTAACAAGGTATAACTTGTGGATTAACCTCCACCGTGGTTTTTCCCCTAACAGGGTTTCCACACAAAAAAATTCTTGGTGTTATGTGTGTTGTTGATTCATGCTTTCACTGTATTATCAAATCTGATATTAAAGGTTAAATAAGTTTTAAATTTTGTGACAACTGATTCACCCCCCTCTCAGTTGTCTATCCTTGCTTTTCCAATAGAACTAGTGTGCATTTCTAATCCTTTGGGTCTCACATAGTGGACAACAAATTTTCACTAGCCCTCATGAGTATTATGTTTGCATAGTGGACAACATGTTTTCACTTGTGAATAGCTCTTGGAAAAATAGATTAGACTTGATCCATACCTATTGGACAAATAGTCAAGGCTTGACCATCCCTTCTCCTTCCCTCTTCTCTTTGCATTAATTTTGACATAGTATGATTGTGTATCTTGTGTCGTTGTTGCATGTATGTGTCTCTTTGTGCCTTTGTTGGTTTTTCCACGAGAGCTTAGATCTTGGGGGATTGATCATCCTCCTTGATCCTTTTCATCTTATCCTTCCAATAGTTTTATAACTAGACCTTTCTTAACTTATTTGTCTACTTTAGTGTGAGTTTGAGCATGGGCTCATAATCTCACTAAAGTGGGGGCTAAATATAGTATGAAAAATTGTATACCTTTATAATTTCACAATTTCTTTGGATTCCCTTAATTAGTTGGACTTAATTAAGCTTCTAAATACCTAAATTATGCATTCCAAAGCCTTATTATTCCCATTTTTGAAAGGGAAACCTATATTAAATGATTTCTAACATTAATTAAAACACCTTGAAAATTTAGTGTCCTCGACTTAGGTCTTAGGTGTTGCACAAGAAACTACCATTTCACCAAAAGATCAACCTATTAGTTCTTGATACAACTGCTAGATTTATGCAAGATCCAAGATCCATAGGAGGCAGTTAAGCCATGTCACATACCCTAGTGTTGCGCTGCACAACACAAGGAGACCAAGAGGGAAACTCTTACAACACTAGGACCCATTTTTCCAAGGGTGAATTGGTCCTCTTTAAGTCCTTGGTCCCACTTTTTAATATGTTTTTGGCAGAATTTTAATGATTGAAATTCAAATTTCAATTGTTGGTGTTTGGAATCTAATTTTTGGGAAATTAGATAAACACCTATAAATACATAGTTATTTTATCAATTCAAACTTAACACACATAATTCAAACTTCACAAGAGAAAATACTATTTTCAAGAGCATTGAAGAGTAGATTTATTAGTCACCTACAACAACAATCAAGATCATATCATCATGTATGTTCATGTTCATGTTTTGGAGCTAACATTGTGATGTAGGTTTCAAGCATTCAAGTATCAAATCAATCAATCAATCAAGATAATTCATGCAAGATCCAAGCCTTAGAGTGATGTGTTTGACTTCAATCCTCTAAGGGTAGCCGTTAAGGGTTTGGTGAGTTTTAACAAGTAAGTGTTCATTCATCAATTCCTTCATTTCATCATTATTTCATTATCAAGGTTTAATTACCAACATGGGGTTTGACTAAGGCAAACCCCTATTCACCCAAAAATAAACATTTTTCTTCTCTCTTTGTATGTACAAATTTACAGGTGAAGGACAAAAAGTTGATCAAAGGAGCAATTTTATAAGTTGTCAAAGTTGTCATCATTGTTATCAAGCTACAAAAACTCACCTATATGTTTTATTTTTGACTTTACGATAGTCAAACTTGGAGGAATCAAGAGCTTAGATCCAAGATTAGAGGACTACAAAAAGTATTATTGGACCCCTACACTAGGACCCATTCAACCTAGGGTGAACAAGTCCTGCTACAAATCTTGAATCTTAATTTTTGGCATAGGTGCACACCATTCTACCCTTCTTAGATCTGTCTGCAAATTGTTATTTCTATTTTTGTTATCATAGAATTTTGCATTTCAAGAATTAGGTCATATATTTTGGTTATTTAATGCATTTTAAATCATCTCCCAATATATAAAATCAGTCATTCTTTTCATAAGAAAGCAAAGCCCTAAGAAATCTGAAATAGGGTTGACTCAACCCAAGGTTGAAGGTCAATTCTATCCTTTTGTGATCTCCTCTCTTTCTAATGAAATTAGGAAAAGAGTAGGTGTGTTTAAACCTTGTAATCATTCCATATTGACCACTCACATAACTCACCTACACCCCTTTTCCTATGTTTCACTAGCTCACTTGTGTCCTCGACTGCATTTACTATCATGGTTAAAACATTTCCTTTTTTTCGCCTTTTCTTCAATTTATTGGTGAATCAATGTAATGGGGTAAGAGAATTGTTGTATTGAAAATTTATTCTCTCTTGTTTCATTGATCCCTAATCTTCTAAGAGCTATACAAATTTCCTTTTCCTTGTGTGCTAGGATAAATCACATATATATTCAAAGGATTAAGCATACATGGCTCATGTTGGATGTGATCCTTGAAATCACCAAGGAATATGTCATTCAAGTTATCCTTTGTAATTATTTATACTCAAAATGGTAGGCTTTAAAATTGCTAAATATAATAATTGATCAATCTTATTTACCATAGTTTAGCTAACTGGCTAAAGCAATTCTATGATACACTATTTCTATAGTGCAACTTTAGCCCCTCCATAAAAATTACCAAGGTAAATTGAGTTCCTTTTTCTTTCTTTGAGAACATAACCATTAGTACCAAATGAATTTATCATGATCCAATTTAAGGAAGCCATTGTCAACTTCTACCCACCTAAGATTTGACACACATCAAATAAGCTCTCTATTTTATTTATCCAACTAATTGAATCCTTTCCATATTTTTACATGTATCCACCTTTGGTAATAGGTTTTTAGATCTATAATGAATGTCAAAAGTTGACTCAAGATTGGATTATCTAGCCAATCCACCTTGATTTCTTGAAGCATTGGAAGAGAGCGAGTTAAGGGGTTGTAGCTTCAATTGTGAGGATGATAACTTTTAAATAGATTCTTGAAGTTACAAAATTACCCTTTCCTAATATTCTCCCATTTCAAACTTTATGCCAGACACTTATTTAATTTTAGATTACATATTTTGTATGGTTTACTCCAAATAGTTTAATTTTCATTTGTAAAAGAACACATTAGATCTAAATTTCCACTTCATCCTAAATTTGAATATACATCCTTTTTGTTTGGATTTTTTCTTAGTGTATAGGAATTCATGCCTCAAACTCTAGTTTTTGGCCCCATCATGATGCTTCCTAATCACATAAACATAAACAAATTAACATAAGTTGTATTTTATGTTGTATCATACCTCCATCTAGAACTCATTTTCCTAAAATAATTTTTCAAAATTTTAATGATTTGTAGCCTTGAGAGAAAATGTGGTGAAAATCTAATTTCACAATAATTTGTTTAAACCAAATTCAAATAATCTTACTATTAAGTTGTATTAGCTTCTATATGTATTTGATCAACCCTCTAAATTTTAGATTATTTTTGATAAGTTAAGAGATATATGCATGCACTCCACAATATGACCTCCTAAATTAAAAAATGCTTTGTTTCTTTTCATTTGAATTCCAAGATCATGTGATTTGATACCACTTTCAATGAAATAACTTGTATAATAGAATAATTTAACATAAAATACACAAGTATAGTAAAAATACTTGCAAATGGTTGATGATAATAAGATATTTTGAGGGGGATAGCCTCCAAAATTATATAGAAAGAAATATATTTGATAATATGATGATTACCTACTACTCACTACCTCTTATTTATACTATACTTATGCCTTGGTTTCCACCCAATACAACAAAACTACCTTTGTAAGACTATATCAATGATTATATAACTTATTCAAGGGTTATTCTAGCCACACGTAAGCTACACATATACCCAATACAATCAATTGATCAAGGGTGTAGCAGATTAGAAATGGGTTTTTACTAGGATTGACTTCAATAGTGAAACCAAATTATCATTTATGGCTAGGTGTAACAATTTTTTCAAAAAATACATTGTTAAAATATTTAAGGTAGGGAGATTTTTTTAAAATTTGAAATTTTCACACCTAATTTATTTATCAAAATAGCATAAATATTTCAATCCATTCTCTTGGCCTTCTTCAATTGAATTTTAAATATTTTTATGAAAACTTTATGCCAATATATTCCTTGAAGAATAACTATTTTTCTCAAATCATCCAAATATTATATATATTTAACATAGCAATCCACATTATCTTTATGTGCCCTAAGCCAAACTCATCCCATAAATAATATCATAATATTCCAAGGGTATAGCATACAAATCAATTTTACTCTCAAATTTAGTGATTGAATCTTTTCTCCAACAAGGTGTTTATACACTATCTTGTATGCTCTATCTATTTGGACACTCCAACAATTTTCTATGTGCTTGAATTTACTAGATAATTATTGATCCAACTTAGCTGATTTTGTTACACTAGGTATATAAATATTCTCTCTTAGATATTGAGATGCATATGTAGAACTAGGAGGAGGTATTTTATTTCTTTCTTGAGTGCTTCAAAAGGCATTTCTTAGTTCAATTATACTTTATCATTATTATCTTTTTGATTTTTAAATTCATTCATAGATTAATATATAACATTTATTCTTATAGGTTGGGCTATCTCCATAGAATCTATTTGATCACTTTTTTTATTAAACATGTTAAAAACTGCTTCCATATTTACCATATTTTTGGTATTCCCAATTTTTTTTTTTAACTCTTTTATAGAGGTATTATATCATATCACTAGTAATTTAGTTATATCATAGACCAATTCATAATTATAAAGAAAATATGTAACAATATTTAACCCATTCACACTTCTAAGGTTTATGCAAGCCATATATGATCTAACAATGGTTTATATCTGATATAAAGCATTGGCTTGCAAAAGGAACAACAAAAAATTATAGGCCTAGTTTTGTAATCCCACTTGATACCACAAGTAAGGATCCAACTCCTTCAAACTCTAAATAACATCAAATTCTAGATATAATTTTTTTTTGTGAACCAATAAAGGAACAATTGATTTTGCATTGTAAAAACATAAACTTAAAATTATCAGTAATAATATAAAATTAATTTAATATGTAATGTCATATTTTAAATACTATTACACATCCACATATACCACAAATTTCTACTACATGTAAATTTTTAATTATTTGCAACATCAAGAGGAATTCATAAATATCTCAATTTTAAGAAACAAACCTTGGGACATCTAATGTTAAAACTATTACTTGTTAATAATATTTAAGCATAAATATCATATTCCTTTTTGTACCTAGGATTTTTCAAATGATGGATTTGTACAATATTAGGAATCTCATACATTTATATAACTTTAAGAAAGGATATAGTAGACACATATTTGTTATATACCTTGGCTTATATTAATAAAGGTAGATAAACATATTAGGGCTATTATACTAGTTTCTTCCCCCCTCTCTCATATATATAAATATGAAGAAAATCATACTAGAATAAAGCTCAAAATATCACTTTTTAACACATGACATTATTCAATTTTCTTTCCAAAATTTATAAAATTTATAATTAAACAAAATTAGAATCTACTCATTAGTCAAAAACTTCCAATCAATCATATGTTTACCATCCTTTAAAAACTCAAATTAAAGTATAATCTATTTAAATTTATTTCCAAAAGAATTAATTTCTAAAGGAAATTAAGGCTACATATATGTACAACATAACTGTATATGAAGAATGTTCTACTAATAGTGGTACACACAAGGCTAAAGGATCCCTCTATTCAAAATATGCATAGTTATCACTAGATTGTGCCAATCATTTGACATAATTTGAAGAGGGTGAAATATGTAAAAATTAAGAAAAAATGAATGATAAAGTGGTAAGTAATACTTGATGATTCATGATTGGTGGCTAGGTGATCCATGTTATTGCCACTTACTAAGGTAATCACATCACAATCCATCTTGGAATCCTCTACCATTTTTGTTGATCTTGACAACTTTGACCTTTTACTAGAATCATATATGTGTGGACATGCGTTATCAGTGTGACCCACATTTCCACAGATAAAGAATGGACCATGATTTAGATATTTGATATGTCACACTACATCTAGGTGTCATGCATCAATCATTCCCTCAAGTTTGGTCGTTCTTATGCAACATGTTACAATTAGTCAACATTGTGTTTCTATCCTTGAGGCCTTTGTAATCTTGATAGAAGATGATCCCCATGTCAATGTTGTTATTATTGTTGGTGAAGATGGGATTAAGGTTCTTGATCTCTTTTAGATGGATTTTGGTGGTCCCATGTCCACTTCATCAAATATTTTTGATATTGATAAAAAATAGGATTACATTAGAGCTCAAACTCTTTTACACAATAACAACCAAAAGACATGAGAAGATAGTCTCATGAGATATAAAATAAAAAAT
This sequence comes from Sequoiadendron giganteum, assembly GCA_007115665.2. Classification (NCBI taxonomy): domain Eukaryota; kingdom Viridiplantae; phylum Streptophyta; class Pinopsida; order Cupressales; family Cupressaceae; genus Sequoiadendron; species Sequoiadendron giganteum. Next base: position 616,805,244 of record CM021102.1, on the reverse strand, counting down.
TGAAAGAAAGAGAACCAACTAGTTAAAATACGGCCAAAAAATGCACAAAAAAAGAACAAGAACTAGAAATAAGAATCTATTTGAAACATAGGGAAAGGGAAACCTTGGAGCTTTCACCTTAGGGTTTGGACACCTTTCCCTAATTTCATTGGAGGGGAGAGCATATGGTATGTTGTGGAAGTGTGATGGAATTTGATAGGGTTTTGATGGATTTGGACACGGTATACGATTTGCTTACAAACTGAAATGTGATTCAACCAACCTTGAACCAAATTTAAAATGGAACTAAAGGTGAAATGCCATGATTCAATTGACCTAATGATGCAAATTACTATTCTGATGCAAATACAATAGATCTGAGAAATCATAAACATAAATAGATTGCAAAAATAGACAGAGGAAACTATGAACCTATGATATAAATTTGCAGTAGAAAATATAGGACATAGGCACCCCAAGGCACCATTATCTTTGTAGGAAAAAAATATATTTATTTTTGTAGTCTTCTAGTGTTGGATTTGAGCTTCTATTTCCCACTTTTCACACCGTTGGATTAAAATTGGATAATTCTGTAACTGAGTTTTTGTGAGTTTTCAAGATGTAGATTTTCAATTGCAACAATGAATAATTAACCTTGAAACTTCCTTCAATCCTCTTCAGACCTAAAACCTGCACATTCAAATAGAGAAGAAACGTTGTGCCATATTAAGGGCTTGCCTTGATCAAACCACATGTTAGTGTTTCCAATTCCATAATGGCAATGCCAATGATAAATGGATAAATAATAGGAAGGAATGATGAATCCATAAAGTTTTACAACTCACCACCCTTTAATGGCTTCCTTGAAGGACTGAAGTCATACACATCTCCTCAAGGTTTGGATCTTGCTTGCTTGGTTTTCTTGAATTTCTTAGAGACCTACAAAGGGTTAGCCTTCACAAACAATTAGAAAAAATAAACATGAACACACTCACATACATTTTGACATGATGTTTGGATTGTTTGGATCTTGAATTGTTGGAATAAATCCTCTAATGGATGCTCTTGACTTGCTTGATAATTCTTTTGATAATGAGTTCTCCAATAATTTACTAGATCTTTTTTGTTAGTTTTCAAATCGTGAAATGAGTGGGTATTTATATGCAATTATTCTAATTTCCCAAAAATTAAATCCCTACAACCAACTTTAGATATTTGAATTTCAAATAATAAAATGCTGACACTAACATATTTGAATTTGGAGCCAAAATAGGGGGACATAGGCACCCTAGGCAACAGTGTCTCAGGCCTATTTTTTGAAACTTAAGGAGTTAAGGGAAAAGTATTAAATGATAGAATTTTTTTTATGCTTACAAATTTGTTGAAATTTTTTTAAAATAAGCTGTGGAATTCATAATTTAGGAATTTGAGTGCTCAATTAGGTCCAATAACTCTAAATTTATCCCCCACTTTAGTGAGAGTATGAACTTATGCTCAGAATCACACTAATATAGAAAATATGTCAACAGGGGTTTGAATGTATAAATGTTGAAGAGATAAGATGACAAAGGATCAAGGGGGAGTGCACAAGCCCTCAAGATCTAGGATCCCATGGTAAGACAACATAAGAAAAAATTAACACACACGTATGAAATGCAACAAGTAAACATACACAAACATACATGTCAAGGAACATAAAGGATACACAATGAAAAAACATAACATAACATAACATATAAATGCCAACAAAATATAAAAAAACATGATGCAAACACAATGAAAATACAAAGAAGACACACAATGCAACACAAGGTTAGTACTAAAAATATTTGAGTTTTTAAGGCAAAGAAACCTTAGTCTTAAATTGTCTCAAATACCAAACATCATCCATCAAATAACTGTTAGTTAAAGGAATGCTCTCACGAGGACTAGCAAGCTACATTATGCTAAATAACTCATGAGTCACATGGATCTATTGGATTGAAAGTTGTGATATGTTAGGTGTCTGATGTAGATCAGGGTGGAGGTTATGAACACAATCACAATTAAACAAGTTTTACAAATCTAAATCCCCGACTTGGTGGTTTTCTCACAAATCCTCTATTTCTCCTAGTAGTATCTAAAATAGGGTTTTTCTAACAAATTTTTCAGAGAAGACCCAATACCCAAAATTATAACATCTTTCTACATACCCTTTAAGCCACTTGAAAGCATATCAAAATTGTAGCTATGGTTGTTTTGTAACAACACCCTCCAATCTTGACTATTACACTACAATTAGGCCTAATTAGGCTAGATTTACAAAGCAACAATAAGGATTTCAATCTCCAAACTATAAAAATTCACTGCACAACCTTTAGTATGTCACATGGGGTCTGATTATGCAGATTCTATCCACTAAAATAATCACCAACTAACCTTTCAACAAAACCCTACGCCTACCTAATCACCTAAGCCTAATACATAGAGATATTAGGCTAGGGCTAGATCAAAATTTTCCCTAACTCCATCCCCTACTCCTAAAAACACCAAAAAATTTAAAAATACCCTATCTACCTCCATTCCACCGATTATCAGATTTTTCCACAGGTGGAATGGGCTCTAATTCATGTTTCTTCAATCAAACCCTCAAGAAGTAGGGCTTCAAACTGTTTTCAACAAAAATCCTCTAACTCTCTTCAAACTTGATGAAAATAAATGAAATAAACTGCAAATGATAGAATACTCAACACACCATCAACCGAAGTTAGTTTGACATCATTCCCGGGTCGTACAGGCTGTACTAACTTATGTAGCAACAAAATTACAATTGAAATTGCAGAAAGCAAAGTATATTGATATTGTTTGATCTGCAAAATGTCTCTAGAAGCTTGCCTCAAAAATCCCAAGGAATATTTAAACACTTAAAAACCAAAGCAAATGGTTCCAAACTATTTTTCAAATACCTAACCTTTCAACTTCCCATACACACCGAAAAATGCAAAGTTGCTTATTCAACCTTTTCAACTTTTGCAAAATTATCATCTTTTTATCAAATTGACCCCACAAGACCAAAAACATGAAACATGGTCTAAATAGACCTTATTACAAAAAAAAGTGTCTCAACATCATAAAAGACTCACATTTGACCCTTATTTACAAAATTACCTAGGTGCCCCTACACCAGTGTCCATGCAATATAATGTGTTCCACAAGGCTAGCAAGATGTGTTATGCTAGACACTCATAAAAAACATAACTCTATTGTCAAGCAAGTTGTGTTATGCATGGCGACCATGATAATAGAAAATGGGGTTCCACAAGGCTAGAAAGTTGTGTTATAGGGCGGGTGCACAAAGATGGGGGGCCAAAAAAAAGGCCACTCCACTTTTTGGTCTCAAAATAGTGAAAACACAAGCACATTATAACAAAACATGAGAATGTTATAATAAAGCACGAGTGTGTTATATAACAAAATATGCTCACGTTATGGGTTGGTAGTGACCAAGCCTAGGCTCAGTCATTACCAAGCTAAAAAGTGAGCATGCTATAACATGCTCGCATTATGGTTTTAATTTCAAAAAATGTGAGCACATTATAATGCGCTCACGTTATGTGAATGCTTTCACAAAACATGAGTGTGTTATAATGCGCTTGTGACTTTTTGTATTGAAAATGTTTCCTTCACATATGGAGGGTGGGAGAGAGGGAGGGAGGGGGGAGAGAGAGAGAGATTGAGAGAGATTGAGAGAGAGAGAGAGGGAGAGACCGAGAGAGAGAGAGTGGTCTAGAGTGTAAGGGATAAAAACTGAGTGAGAGAGAGAGAGAGAGAGAAATGATACAAGTTACCAATTACTAAAATTTGACCTCTTGATTACTAAAATTTGGTATTTGAACGTAATAACCCGTCCAAAATAACCCTAGACACAATAATCCCATCATAATAATCGAAGGAAAAAATAACCTAGGGTCATAATAACCCAAGGACAGAATAACTTGTGGTCAAAATAACCCACAGATAGAATAACCCATTGTCATTTTAGATCAAGCTAGATAACACTGGGCAACCAAGCAGGAAAAATAGTTTGAAATCAAAGAAAGACTAAAAAGATTGGTTGATGGTTATAACAACCATAAAATTTTTGATTATATAAGAGGTGCCTCTCATAATTTGACACTTTAATTGAAAATTTGAATAATAAAGTTTTTTAGCAACATACATGTAATTTATAAATTTTGTTTTCCTTTCTCTATATTCTTACGGGGATATTCTGTCCATGGGTTATTCTGACCACGAGTTATTTTGGCTTGGGTTATTATGACCCTAGGTTATTTTGTCCATGGGTTATTTTGACCACGTTATTCCATCCAAGGTAATTTTGGCCGGGTTATTATGTCGTACAATCCTAATATTTGATTGTCTAAAAATATAAGATCTCCAAAAATGAGAATTTTCATTATAACTCCTAGAGATCTGAAACCACTCTCAAACATCTTGAAACTATAACTCGAATTTTCGCTCATGTTTTGTCTTTCTTTGGGAATCCCCAAGACTTTGGCTTGTATTTTCTTTGGATTTCCAACTCAAAGGCTTGGACTACCTTTCTAACACCCAAAAACATGTTTTTGCATTTCTACAAAATTTCACATGATCTTGTTCGTGCTAACCATCAGGTTTGGACATTTTTCAAGGTCAAGTAAAACAAACACCTGGGTAATGCTAAGCTCTCTCTTAGCTATTTAATGATCTATTTTTTTTTCACATTTTGACTATGTTAAGGTTTTCATCTTTAATTTCTTTTGTTGGTGTATCTGTTTTTTGTCAAAAACCAATGTTTGGTATTTCTTACTTTATTTTTTAACCATTCATTGAAATTTAAAATTAATTTTTTTTTATAAACTAGACTCTATTCTACACAATTAAAAAAATGATTTTTGATTAGTTTTCAAAAATTATAGGGTTTTCATGGTCAAATTTCTATTTTTCAGGATGTGTCCACTTTGAAAATTAGTAAATAATTATATATTCATTGAAAAATTATGAGGAAAATTTTGGTCCACAATACAAGTTGTTAGCTAATTTCTCACTGAAGAGATTTTAAAAATACTAAAAAAAGTTAAACTTTTGACGTACCCTCAATAAACACTATGTTATGTGTTTTGAAAAAAATAGAACCAATTTGTGTGGGTAATGTGTTTGAACCCATTAATCTATAACATTTTAAAAAATAGTAGTTTAGAAAGTACATTCAAAGCTCTACAATCCTTGTTTTTATTGCATCTTAAAATTTTGAGTGTAACTATTCTCAATTTCTCATCCAAGCTCAATATTTCTTGATTTCAAAAAAAAAAGTGGCCACTTAAGACCCCTTTTTGTACTCTCATCTTTGTGCACTTGTTGAATAGGACAATTGAGAGGGGGGGCGGGGGGGCGGAGGTTAAATTAGTTGTCACAGAATTAAAACTTTAATCCATTTACCAGAATCAATCCTTAACATTGCTTAAATGATTAAACATTAAGTGCAAGTGCAACAACTAAAAACCATCACACAAACACAACAACACGAGATTTGCGTGGAAAACCCAATGAGGGAAAAACCACGATGAGGATTATCTCAGACTATAGAGAATATAAAAATTGATTACAAGAGGCTCAATGCTTGAGAAACAAGGCTCACTACCAAAACAAGGACCCACTATCCGAAAAATGACTCACTGTCCAACAAGGCTAACAACCTAGAGGACTCACTACCAAAAAGATACAAAGAAGATAAAAGAGATATGTTACAAAGAGACGGAAATCTCAATGCAACACAGAAATCCACCACAATCACTTGCAGAAATGCATGAATGATAGAGTTCACCTTTTTCTCATTGCATTTGAAAACTTAACATTCAGTCTTAACATCGATTTTCCACACTCGCACCACACACACTCACTGAATAGTATCAATCACGCATCTAATTGCTCTTTTTCTTTTCAATTATCTCTCTTCTTCACTCTTGTGTGTCTCTCTGCACCACTAACTCATCTTGTATATATACCATCTTCAAATTTGAAACATATCCAAAGTTGGCCATCCAACATTAAATTCAAATTAGGTCAGTTCCAAAACATCCTAGGGTGGAATTAGAACGAGGGAGACCCAAACACATGCTTCATAAGGACCTAAATAGATCCAACACACTTCACTAACTTCAAAATAGTATTCCACAGAAGGTCGACCAAACCGGTGTAAAACATAGAGAACAATTAAGCATGAAATTTCTAGATACCAAAATGATCTTCAATACAGTAAAAAAAACTCAACTCTAGAACCACAAGTCATAAGACTTCATCAAAGAGAAATCTAGACCAAAAAAATTTCTCTTAGACCTCAACTAGAACCTTAGAGAACCACAATTCATAATCGGTGAACACAACTCACACTGAAAAATGAATCAACATCCAAAAATTTGGATATAGCATCTTCCAAAAACCAAGACCAACATATATGAACCACACAAACATAGAAGCAAAACTTGGAGCGACCACTAAACATTTGCAAACTTCCTTCAATACAATTTTCTCAATATCCTTGATATATAAAGTCAACAGCAACCCATTGATAACTGATTGAATAGCTAACATTAATAACATCACCTTTAATCCTTCTATTATTGCTTCCATTCTTGCAACATACCCTCCATTCTCCTTATTCCAAATCTTGGCAGATTGAAAATTCTTCCCATGGAGATCAAAACGTTTATTCCTCCTAAACTCACCATAGTCATAGTGAGATGGTAGATCTCAAGAGAAGTTTTGAGATAAAGATCTATCAAGATTTTAATTCTAAAAATCAACTTTGTTTATACAAGAACCATTAACAACATTAGGGTTGTCTTGTTCACAAAACCATGGGTACATAAATCAATTATGGTTATCTTCGATTTTATATGAAAATCTTGATTTTTCCAAGTAACCCCATGTGATTCTACCACTTTTTTGATAGATGGGAGGACAAACCATTCCATTTTAGCTTGTTCTTCCCACAACACACCCCTTTTTTTCTCTGTACTCCACATTTTCGACTTACTGAAATCCATAAAGGTACAATAATATGAAATTCTATTTTTTTTGAAACACATACAAAGGAATGCCATCTTTGTTGCAAGTATAAGAAATTAGTGTTATCATTGATGTCAACAAGCCTATGTTGTCATTGGTGTCTATAGTTGAAAGAGATGGTTGCAAGTGTGATCAGTTGATGTTATCCATGCTTTAATTAGTTGCATTATGTTGTCATTAGTAAATTATTGGTGTTAACCTCTAGTGTTTATTTGATAAGCTTTTGTCCATGGTTGTGAAAGTTCTGAAGATGATGAGGATGTGTCTTTGGTGCTTGGTTTCCAAGTGCTTTCGAGAAAAATTGATAAAAAGAGGAAACATGGTGTTCTAGTGGTATTTTGGGTTACAAAGTTGTGTTCTTGTTTTTCTCTGCATTTCTTATAGGTTTAAGATATTCCTATGCAATTTGGATATGTTGGTGAGAGGTTTTTAGAGGAGTTTCATTCAAGAGTTGGTGTGCTGGATCATCATATAGAAGAAGTTGTGTTCACTAGTGTGTGACAGTTCACTACAAATGTGTCTAAGGAGAAATTTTTATGCTCTGTGTTTCTCTGTAGTTATGTTTCAATTCTTTTGATTTTGAAGGTGTGTTGATGATCATGGTAGTTTACCTCATTCAAGAGGGTTTGAGGTTTAGTGCTTCAGAAGATAGTTTTTCAAGTAACAATGTATGGAAGAGTTGTCTGAGTGTATTGTTTGCATTCTTTAGATGGAAGTTGTTGCAAAGGATTGTGATGGATTTCAGGGTGTTTGAGAAGAATTATAGATCATGTTTGAGCATGGTGTGTGGTTCACAAATTTTCATTGGGATTGAGGAAGTGTGTACTTAAAAGTTTAATGGTGTTTGCACCGATAACGACCGAGTTGGTGTTTTAACTACATGTGAAGGATAAATATTGATTGTGGTAGCATGTGGTTGAGTGGTGTTGTTGATTTGGGTCCCACTTAAGTTTTGATGTGGTTTACATTTACTTCTATCTACCACAAAAGTGTTTTGATTCCGACCTAATTTGAATTTGCACATTTGAGTTCCATAGCCGACCTTGGAGAGGGGTTTCAAGGTTGAAGAAGGTATGAGTACGAGTTGAGTTGTTGAAGGAGTTCAAGATAGGTGTGTTGGATTTGAATGATGTGAAGTGCAGAGTTGCAAAGTGCGAAATTGAGTAGTTTAGCGTGAGCTTTCATGTGTTAGTTTATTGGATGCAATGAGAAAAATGTGGCTACAATTATTCAATAAGACTGCAAAGATGTTGATGTAATTGTGGCAGAATCCTTGTTGCATTAAGATGATTTTCTCGATGTAACATTCCTTCTCTATCTTTTTTTTATTCTAGCAGTGAGCCTTTTTGGCAATGAGCCTTTCTTCTTTGGGTAGTGAACCCTCCGGTAGTGAGCCCTATTGTATTCATTATTGATATTAATTATATTTTGAGCTAATCCTCACTGTGGTTTTTCCCTTCTTGGATTTTCCATGTAAATCTGGTGTTCTCTTGTGTATGGTGTTAAGTTTTTTTCAGTTTCTGTTATTTTATTTTCATGCTAATTCATCATAACAGAATTAAGGGTTTAATGAATGAATGTGGATTTGAATGTTAATGAGGGTTTTTGAAGTTTTAAGGTACATTTGATTCACCCTCCTCTTAGTTGTCTTATACATTGAACAATTGGTATTAGAGAAAGGTTCCTTGGAGAAGATCTTAACTGCTTGAGGTAGATCTAGGATGGAAGACAAGAAGGGGATCCCTATGTTTGATGGAATAGACTATACATTTTGGAAGATAAGGATGGAAGGATTTTTTGAATGTCTGAGATATGATATTAGGAAAATAGTTAAGGATGGATACACTATGCCTAAAAATGGTCTGAGCATTGAAACTAAACTCAAAGCCTATGAAACCAAGAGAAAAGAAAGGTATGCTGTCTTGAATAGTCTTACAAATTTTGAATTGGTGAAAGTTATGAATTTGAAAACTAGTAAAGAAATTTTTGAAAGGTTGGAAAGTATTTATGAAGGAGATGAAATTGTCAAACAAGCTGAGATGTAAAATCTAAAGATGACATTTGAGAACTTGCAGATGTATAAAGATGAAGATATTAGAAGCTACATGCAGAGGTAGATGAAGTGGTGAGCTCTATTAGAGGTCTTGGAGGTAAAGTCAAGGAATCAAAAGTGGTAATGAAAATTCTAAGAACCCTAGCTAAAGCTTACAGTTACAAAGTTTATGCTATTGAAGAGTTTGAAAATCTAGATAAGTATATTAGAGATCAATTGTATGGTTCTTTAATTGCATTTGAAATGAGAGAATTTGGTCCAAATAATGGTGCAAAAATTGTGACTTCTTTTAAGGCTGCAAAACTATAGAAGATTGAAGAACTGGATAAGGAAGATATTGATGACATGGAAGCTAACTTTGTAAGAAGGACAAGAAGAGGTACTAGTAAGTATAGAGGTAAGTTACCCTTCAAATGTTTCAGTTGTGGAAAGATAGGTCACTATGCTTCAAGATGTCCAAACAAAGTTGTGAATGACAAAAACAAGGAGAACAAAAGTAAGATTATTAAGAAAATCTATTATCTTAGAGAAGATGTAAGTGTTTCTGATGACGAATCTAATTATTTAGATGATGATGATGAATTCTTATTCATGGCTTTAAAAGATGAATCTATTTTTGCTGACTCTGAAAGATGTGTGAAGGAATTCCCTTCGGAGAGAAAGGAAAAGACTAAAGGTACTTTGGTATCTTCTTTTGATGATAGACAAGATAAGAACTATTGGATCATTGATAGTGGATGGTCAAATCATATGATCAAAGATAAGAGTAAGTTTGTTAAACTTAAAAATTATGATGGAGGACTTGTTGTATCTAGAGATGATTCGGGTGCTAAGGTATGTGGAATAGTATCAAATTAGTTTTGATGGAAAGCATAATACTGGAGATGTTTACTATGTTAAGGGTTTAATGCATAACCTTTTGAGTGTTGAAAAAATGTGTAGAAAAGGATACAATCTTATGTTTCAGGATGATCGATGTGAGATCAGAAAAGGGTCCAAAATTGTGATTACTACTAGAAGAAGGACAAATGGAAATTTTTATCAACTTAAGGATGTTAATCTGGTCATTTCTTTATGAATGGGATCAATGAAAGTTGGTTATGGCACATGAGGATGTGTCACATTAATTTTGATAATTTGGTGAGAACCAGTTTAGTTCAAGCAATGAGAGATCTACCAGAGATCGTAAAGCCTATCAATATCGTCTACAAGGAGTGTCAAATTAGAAAGAAAACAAGAAGAAGTTTTAAAGGAAAATAGAAATCTTCTGTTGCATTGTTGGAATTGGTGCATACAAACCTTTTTGGTCCTACAAGAACAAAAATTCTTCAAGGTGACAGGTGTTCATGATTTTTATTGTTGATTATTCGAGAATGACATGGGTTACTTTTCTTAAATAAAAATCTAAAGCTCTAGATAGATTCAAAGTGTTTAAAGTTATGGTTGAGAATGAAATGGATATGAAGATCAAGTGTTTGAGGTCTAACAAAGGTGGGTAATTCACCTGTAATGAATTTAACATGTTTTGTGAGAATCATGGTATAAAGAGGCACTTGTCTACCCATAGGAATCCTTGGAAAAATGAAGTGGTTAAAAGGAAAAAAATAACTATTCAAGAAGTTGCAAGGACTATGGTGAAAGAAGCTAACTTATCAAAAGTCTACTCGAGAGAAGAAATTCATACTACTATTTGCATACTTAAGAGAGTTCAAGTAAAAGAAAACAACATAACGACTCCCTATGAGTTTTGGTGTGGAAGAATACCTACTATTAAGTAATTTTTGTGTTTGAAAGGAAGTGTTATATTATAAGAGATGAAGAAAATTTTAGAAAGTTTGATGCAAGTTTAGATGAAGGAATCTTCCTATATTCTACTAAAAGAAAAGCCTACCAATGCTACAATGAAATATTGAGAAAGATTGTTGAGAGTGCAAGTGACAAGGTTGATGAAGATTTTTGAAACTCATTGGTGATAGATGGATATGAATTAGATGAACCTGATTGCAGAGAAGAGAAAAAAGCTAAGGGAAAGGAAGTATAGTTTGAAGAAGAGGAAGTTGCTCAGGAAAAGACCCCTAGAACCTCAAATATGAGTAGAGAAATCATTTGAAAGATTAGATTGTTGGAGACAAAAGAAAATGTGTATTGACAAGAAGGAAATATATTGAAGAAGAAGTAAATTTGTGTTTACTTTTTGAAGTTGAACCTAAGATAGTGATTGAGGCATGCAAACATGAACATTGGATGAAGGCTATGGAAGAAGAACTGCTGTAGATTGAGAAGAATTAGACTTGGGAACTTGTCCCAAGACCTACAAACAAAAATATAATTGGATCTAAGTGGGTGTTCAAAAATAAACTGAATGAGAATGGAGAAGTGGTAAGGAACAAGGCAAGGCTTGTGTGTAAGTGTTATTCACAAGTTGAAGGAATATATTTTGAAGAGACATTTTCCTCAATGGCAAGAATGGAAGATATTAAGATGTTTTTGGCTTTTTTAGCGCTTACGGATTTCAAAGTCTACCAAATGGATGTGAAGTCTACTTTCTTGAATGGAGAATTAGAAGAAGAAGTATACATGGAACAACCAAAAGGATTTCAGTTATTAGATAAACCTAATATACCACAAATTGAAGAAAAAATTATATGGATTGAAGCAAGCTCCTAGAGCTTGGTATGCAAGGTTGGATAAGTATTTGATACAAAAAGGATTCAATAAATCTACCACAGATAGTAATCTTTACTTCAAGGTTGAGAAAGATAAAATCTTGATTGTTGTTGTGTATGTAGATGACATAATTTTTAGAGGAAATGAATCTATGTGCAAGAAGTTTCCAGAAGAGATGCATAAAGAGTTTGCGATTTCTATGTTTGGGGAGATGAATTTCCTTGAGCTAAAAATCAATCAAATAAACAAGGTTATATTAATTTCATAATCAAAATATGTCAAAGAAATGTTGATGAAGTTTGGAATGGAAGACTCCAAATTGGTATGTACTCCTATGGTTACTGGTTACACACTGAGAAAGAATGATGAATCCCCTAAGGTAGATCAGAGGAAGTACAAATCAATGATTGGTTGACAACTATATCTAACTACTACTAGACCAAACATCATGCATGCAATTTGTCTTGTTGCTAGATTTCAAGAAGATCCTAGAGAGTCACATGTTGCAAGAGTAAAGAGGATATTTAGATACTTAAAAGGAACTTTAGATAATGGCTTGTGGTATTTAAATGATACTAATTTCACCTTGAGTGCTTAGACCTTCTTGCCCCACCTAAATTTTTGACCACATCCATTACCACAACATAAAACTAGACATCCTTGGTCTTCTTGGTTCCCATGCCATGATATGGTTATGCAAATGAAAATGAAGAAAAGTAATCATCTTTCTTCCTCTTCCATGAAAAAAAAGCTCTCTAAATGGTATATCAAACTCTAGTTCAAAATATTTTAGATGAGGTTGCTCCCATAGCTCTCTTACTCGCTTGAAAAATCCTTGAAAATATGCATTGATTTTATTTTTCCTGTCCCTCTCTTATTGTTCTTCCTCAATTTCATCAGGATCATACATTGACCTTCTTGCCCCTCCTAAAGTTTGGACCACATCCATTACCTCCACATAAAACTAGACATCCTTTGTCTTCTTGGTTCCCACACCATGATATGGCTATGCAAATGAAAATGAAGCAAAGTAATCATCATTCTTCCTCTTCCATGAAAAACAAGCTCTCTAAATGGTATATCAAACTCTAGTTCAAAATATTTTAGATGAGGTTGCTCCCATAGCTCTCTTACTCGCTTGAAAAATCCTTGAAACTTTTCATTAATTTTATTTTTCCTGTCCCTCTCTTGTTGTTCTTCCTCAATTTCATCAAGATCATATATTTACCTTCTTGCCCCTGCTAAAGTTTGGACCACATCCATTACCTCCACATAAAACTGGACATCCTTTGTCTTCTTGGTTCCCACGCCATGATATGGTTATGCAAATGAAAATGAAGCAAAGTAATCATATTTCTTCCTCTTCCATGAAAACCAAGCTCTCTAAATGGTATATCAAACTCTAGTTCAAAATATTCTAGATGAGGTTACTCCCATAGCTCTTTTACTCGATTGAAAAATCTTTGAAATTCTGCATTGATTTTATTTTTCTTGTCCCTCTATTGCTGTTCTTCCTCAATTTCATCAGGATCATACATTGACCTTCTTTCCCCTCCTAAAGTTTGGACCACATCCATTACCTCCACATAAAATTGGACATCCTTGGTCTTCTTGGTTCCCACGCCATGATATGGTTATGCAAATTAAAATGAAGCAAAGTAATCATCTTTCTTCCTCTTCCATGAAAACCAAGCTCTCTAAATGGTATATCAAACTCTAGTTCAAAATATTTTAGATGAGGCTGCTTCCATAGCTCTCTTACTCACTTGAAAAATCCTTGAAACTTTGCATTGATTTTATTTTTCCCGTCCCTCTCTTGTTGTTCCTCCTGAATTTCATTAGGATCATACATTGACCTTCTTGCCCCTCCTAAATTTTGGACCACATCCATTACCTCCACATCAAACTGGACATCCTTGGTCTTCTTGGTTCCCACACCATGATATGTTATGCAAATGAAAATGAAGCAAAGAAATCATCTTTCTTCCTCTTCCATGAAAACCAAGCTCTCTAAATGGTATATCAAACTCTAGTTCAAAATATTTTAGATGAGGCTGCTCCCATAACTCTCTTACTCACTTGAAAAATCCTTGAAACTTTGCATTGATTTTATTTTTTCCTATTTGTCTCTTGCTTTTCTTCCTCAATTTCATCAGGATCATACATTGACCTTCTTGCCCCTCCAAAAGTTTGGACCACATCCATTACCTCCACATAAAACTAGACATCCTTAGTCTTCTTGGTTCCCATGCCATGATATGGTTATGCAAATGAAAATGAAGAAAAGTAGTCATCATTCTTCCTCTTCCATGGAAACCAATCTCTCTAAATGGTATATCAAACTCTAGTTCAAAATATTTTAGATGAGGCTGCTCCCATAGCTCTCTTACTCACTTTACAAATCCTTGAAAATCTGAATTGATTTTATTTTTCCTGTGCCTCTCTTGTTGTTCTTCCTCAATTTCATTAGGATCATACATTTACTTTCTTGCCCCTCCTAAAGTTTGGACCACATCCATTACCTCCGCTTAAAACTAGACATCCTTGGTCTTCTTGGTTCCCATGCCATGATTTGGTTATGCAAATGAAAATTAAGCAAAGTAATCATCTTTCTTCCTCTTCCATGAAAACCAAGCTCTCTAAATGGTATATCAAACTCTAGTTCAAAATATTTTAGATGAGGCTACTCCCATAACTCACTTACTCGCTTGACAAATCCTTGAAAATATACATTGATTTTATTTTTCCTATCCCTCTCTTGTTGTTCTTCCTCAATTTCATCAGGACCATACATTGACCTTCTTGCCCCTCCTAAAGTTTGGACCACATCCATTACCTCCTCATAAAACTGGACATCCTTGGTCTTCTTGGTTCCCACGCCATGATATGGTTATGCAAATGAAAATGAAGCAAAATAATCATATTTCTTCCTCTTCCATGAAAACCAAGCTCTCTAAATGGTATATCAAACTCTAGTTCAAAATATTTTAGATGAGGTTGCTCCCATACCTTTCTGACTCGCTTGAGAAATCCTTGAAACTCTGCATTGATTTTATTTTTCCTATCCCTCTTAGTGGATGGCTTGGAAGAGCCATATCCACCTCCTATACCAATGCCCCCTGTAGCCAATCTTCTTGTAGTCTCCTCATTCGTTTGTAGAGGGTTGGCACTTAAGGTTATGTAATATAATTTATAGTTGATAGTTAAATTATATAACAATTTTTTTTATGATCTTTACTAATGTTTATTAGAATTGTTGCATGTTTTACATCATTGGAATCACATATTAGCTATAACTTTTTTGAAATTTTATTATGGTATGTGCACTTTGATATGATGTAATATGATTATGGTTTCGTCTCATATGTTTCAATATTATATATATAATAGAAAAAAAAAATTATTGCGTGAAATAAATAATAACTTTTTATTTTAAATGTTTTTTTTGTAGAACATAGGTCTTCTAGAAGATCAAGATGATCCTCATCATGATATAGATCTAGAAAATATTGGTTCCATTGGTACAAATCACATGGTAGAGGATGATGATGACACAGATACGGAAGACACCGAGGTCGATGACAATGATGATGACGACGATGATGATGACGAGGATGATGATGATGATGATGATGATGATGATGGTGATGATGATGATAGGGCAGTTGCTGGTAGTACCCAACAACATCATCATCATCATGATGGTGATGATGATGATAGGGCAGTTGCTAGTAGTACCCAACAACATTCATGATCATATAGGCTACATAATGGATCATTGCTGGTTTATCATTATGATGATGATAGTGGTGATGATGATGAGGTAGTTGCTGGTAGTACCCAGTGACATTCATGATCATATAGAATGCATCATGGATCATTGCTGATATATTGTTATGATGCCTCTCTTCATGGTTACTATCATATGTATCATTTTCACGATCTATAGTATCATGTTATTGAGTTGTATCATATTGACATTTATCATTTTCACTTATATCATTTGGACATGTATCATCTTGACTTGTATCAATTTGAGTTACATAATTTATCATTTTTACTTATATCATTTGTACATGTATGATTTTGACTTATGTCGACTGTTGGGCATGCATCATTGTGACATGTTATTGATCTACTGGAATATTTGAATTTTAGTTGTTTTAGTTATATATGATGATAATCTTATCAATAGTGACTTGTCAATTTATATATATTAAAAGTGGTCGATGATTAATTTTGGAGGGATATTTATTATGTATGATGATTTTAATTTACTACTCAAGATGGATGTTGTCAAATTATATTAAATTATAGATATTTGACTCACTTGTTATAATAATTATCTTGTTATTTCCAACAAACACTCCTCAAAGGCATGAAAAACACATAAAAAGGAAGTCAGGTCATCGTCGATAAAAGGGATTAGCTGGTGTTATTTTTGACAAATGCAAAGGAGCATTCTAGAAGTGGGTGTGAGAAAAAGCAGGTGGCGGAGCCGAAGGTGGAGGAACTAGTGCAATTCCGAGCATCGGAAAGGTGTGGGAAGTGGTAGAAACAAGAGTAATGGAGAATCCATTATTCTTGAACACTGAGAATCAACATCAATCTTTCAATGGTGAGATCACAGAACAAAGACTGTAGGCTTTGTTGGTGTCATGTCATCCACTGATTCTCTGGGCGACCAAGAAAATTCTGGGGCCAGAATCCATGAGGGCCTATCAGAGGTTTAGGGCAAACTCAAAAATCCTGGCCATGTTCTTGGCAGTGCTACTGCATATGGGTCTGTCGAAAGAGATGGGGAAGAAGCTTACATAGATGGTCTTTGTCCATGCTTGGTTGGGGGATATTGACGCAACCCTCGATAATATAGATGAGAATAAAAAAATACCAATGCCCTAGAGCTACTACATGCTCTGAATGCATGGTAGGGATGTCATGAAATTTGCTTTGGTTCGAACCATTGACCTGGAGGGTTTTGAGAAGTTGTGGGCCGAGTGTGATGGGAATGTTTTCTTCTTGCTCAGAGCAGCCAATTTGTTGACAAATCATCCATGAGGCTGGGCAATCTGATATGTCAAGGATGAAGGGATGGTGATGAGATTGTGGCAGGGGACAACGATGACTGTGAATTTGGTTTAGGAGAAGAGTGGCACAAGGATGGCATCAGGGACCCAGGGGAAAGAGTAAAAAGGTTTGGCCCACCAGAATTGTGGTGTTGATTACCCAGTGATTGCTGACTACATTGCCTATAGGAAGCGGACAGAGACAGATGATGATGAAGATTGAAAAATTCCCAGCATGGTAAAAGTTATATTTTGGTATACATATGATATAGTAGAAACAGGGGAAAGCAGTGGCGGATAGGAGTCAGTCCCGGTTGGCATTGCTCGAGTCTAGAACCAGGCCATTTTGTAATTGAAAATGTATTGGCATGGGTAGGTGTGAATGGTGAATCTATACCTCCACAAACACAAGATAACAAACATATTGTTGGTGTAATTATTTATTTAATTACACTTTAGCATAAGTTTACTTAGGCATATTTTATTTCCTAGGTTAATTAATAATCTTTATCTTATTGAGCTATGTTGTTGCTCAAGATAAGATTAGGGTTGTGCATGTCTTGCTTTTTGCATGATTTCCTTTTGAAGGCTTTTGTAGTATTTTTAAAACAATTCATTCAATAATCAAATGTCGGTTTTTTGCTTGCACATACTTTTGCTCTGAGGGTTTACAGAACATCTCTTCCTTTGTTCTGAATATTTGTTGCATGTGATAGGTGTTTGCTTGCAGGTGATTCTTGGGGACTGTGAGGGTGAGTTTTATCAACTTCTTCATGGTATCAGAGCTCTAAATCTGTAGCTACCTATTCATGTTTTGAAGATATTCTCTCATAGCGTTTTTTTTCTGTGCAAGGGTTTCAAGCCAGGCTGATCTTTTGTGCATCTTGGGGTAGGCATATTTTCTGTGCATTTTTGGGAAAAACGGACATCGCCATCGCGTTCAGGACGCCCAAAAACCTTAGAAACGCCTTTTGTTTCGTTGATTTTGGACCTGTTGAAAAAAAAAGGAAAAAATTTTTTTGCCAGAGAGGTCGTACGACCTCCCCAGCACGCAATCCGAGGCTCGCAAATCGAGAAATTAAAAAAAATATATATAAAAAACCATGGAGGTTTTACTTGGCCAGTTCAGACAGAACGCGCCGCCACTGCTCCGCTCGGTGGCCACCAGACCGCCGCTCCCACCAGCGGCGCCCTCCTGCACCGCTTCCCTCCGTGCCGCTCAGCTCAGCCTCCGCGGGCTTTGGAGTCTCCGGGTAGGGTCACATCCGTGACCAAGAGCCAGAACCAGCCCCGGCCGGGTCCTCAGCCCCTAGCCGCGGTCATATGCGTGACCAGGAGCCAGCGGTTTTTTCCCAGCCCCTAAGCGCCAGCGGACGGTCACCTGGAAGACCGAGGACCAAAGCAAGGGGGCCGAATTTCTACACCTGGTTAGCATTAAAAGTGCCTTTTACAGGCCTTTTTTTCATTTTCTCATAACTTTCGCAAACGGAGGCCATTTTTCAAAAACGAAATATCGACGAAAAGCTGATTCGATGCTCTTCGCAGTGGTGGAGGTTAGAATTTTTGAGTTTCCAGTTTTGGTGCCTTTTTCGCCTGTCAAATCCAGAAGTTGTTGTTTTCACTCCGGGAGGCATATCTTTTGCGTTCGGACGCCGTTTTGCGAAAAAAAATAGGCGTCAAAAAGCTGATTCAGTGCTTCACACAGAAACTAGACATGTTTTTCCAGATTTTTTTACCAGGTATTTGATATTACTGTTTGATCTCAGCCTTTAGTTTTTCAATTATTTTCTTGGGAAGCGTGCAATCAGGCTACTTTTTTGAGATCAATGAGCATTGTTATTTCATTTGAGAGTATATATTGCTGTTTTATATCATGGATACACATAATATTTCACCCCTTACTCCATTCAACTATTTTGGTTGGAAAAAACAAATGGAGATTCATTTGAAACACAAAGGGTTGTACAGGGTAACCATGGGCAGAAAAATCGAACCTATAGGTGCTGTTGAAAAGAGAAAGTGGTTTAATAGGTGTGATGAAGCTTATGGTACATTATGTCTATCTCTTTCTTCTGACCTTCTTTTTCACATTGAGTCTTGCACTACACCCCATGCAGTTTGGACTACCTTGCAGTCTTTGTTTGGGCAGCAGGATACTATGAGAGGGTTTCAGTTAGAGAATGAGCTTATTAGCTTAAATCCTAGGGATTTTGACAGCATCCAAGAGTTTTTCACCAAACTCAAGTCTCTTAGATTGCAGTTGTCACAGTGTGGTGTTCAGAAGGAAGACTCTCAGTTGATATTGTCCATTCTTTCTAAGCTTGGACCAGATTATTCAGTTTTTGTTTCTACCTTTTATGCTACTAGGGATGCACTTGGTACTAGATTTACTATGCCTTCTTTTGATGATTTTGCATCTTCTCTCACTCGAGAGCAGGCCAAGTTGGCTAATATGGGCAAGTTGAAGCCCTCTTCATCACAGGAACTTATTGCATCACAGGAGCCCATAGATCAGAAGGCTTCTACAGGGAAAGGAAAGAAACAAAAACAAAAGGATTCCAAATCTTATGAGCAGCAGAAGGAGTCCTCATATTCATCATCCTCTTCTAAGGGGAAATCATTTAGGAAGGAGAAGGGCCCATGTGCATATTGCAAGAGAGAAGGACATGCAGAACATAATTGCTACAAGGACATTGATGAGCTGAAGAATCTTCTTCAGAAACATCAGATTGATTGCCTTCTAGGATGTCTGCATCATCTCCTTCCCCTCCTCCTCCTCCTCCTTCTTCTTCTTCTTCTTCTTCTTCAGGCACAGCTAGTTTACACACTTCATCAGATATGAGGGGGCATGCTCTTTGTGCTTCTTCAAGTCTTGGATCAGGGAGATGGCTTCTAGATTCAGGAGCATCTCATCATATGGCTTCTACACAGACTATGTTCACTTCCTTTGAGTCTCACACTATGTCTCCTATTTTGATGGGAAACAATACATACATGAGTGTTACAGGGAAGGGGTCTATTAGTTTTGGGGACAACACTTTTCAGGATGTCTTGTGTGTTCCTCATTTGACAAACAACCTTCTTTCTATATATCAGATCACACATGGAGGCAATGGGAGGTCTCTGGAGTTCACACCTGATTCAGTTATCATCAGAGACTTGGAGATTAGAGCAGTTATTGCTACTAGGGTGGTGGATCACTCATCTCGGTTGTATTCCTTTGCAGAGTTTGCTACTGATGGTGCTTCTGTTCCTACAGCTGTTCATCACACTTCTAGTGTGAATCATCATTCAGAGGAGAAATTTGGCTTCTTGAACATTGGAGTTCTCACTTCAGATCCTATTCTTGAGCCATCCATTCCATCTCCTCCACCTACTGTTGCAGCTGCTGATACTTCTATGACTACAGATGTGGTTTCTTATGTTTCAGTGTAGCAAGATCCGGTTGTTCATCCATCTTTGGAGGTTCCTATTCAGTCTTCACCTACTTTGACTTCTTCATTTGTTGAGGTCACACCTGCTTCTGTGGAGACATCTTGGGCTACACCTACTTCACCTTCAGAGATTGCATTCATTTGGCCTCTTCCCTCTCACTTCTTTCAGGAGATGCAGTTTCTTCAATTCTTTTGGGGCTACTTCATTCTGGGGGGGATATGTGGTCTTCTTCTTCCTCTCTTCTGGGGGGGATATTTTATGTATCTTTGTGATGGATGGTGTTCTTGGGGGCTCTTATGGAGTCCTTCATCTTTCATCACTTAGTTAGTTTGCATTCTATTTTTGGGGAGGAGTTTTGTTCCCATGTGGTTTTCTCCTTTACCCCATTTGATTTAGTTTGCATTGCATTTGTAAATGGGTACCTGATCAGGCCTTGTTGCCGGGACTCATATTTGCATAATAATTTGTTTCTCCCTAAGTTGCACTTATGGGGGGGTGTTGGTGTAATTATTTATTTAATTACACTTTAGCATAAGTTTACTTAGGCATATTTTATTTCCTAGGTTAATTAATAATCCTTATCTTATTGAGCTATCTTGTTGCTCAAGATAAGATTAGGGTTGTTCATGTCTTGCTTTTTGCATGATTTCCTTTTGAAGGCTTTTGTAGTATTTGTAAAACAATTCATTCAATAATCAAATGTCGGTTTTTTGCTTGCACATACTTTTGCTTTGAGGGTTTACAGAACATCTCTTCCTTTGTTCTGAATATCTGTTGCATGTGATAGGTGTTTGCTTGCAGGTGATTCTTGGGGACTGTGAGGTTGAGTTTTATCAACTTCTTCACATATAATTAGATCCTTATGCAAGTTAGATCAACATTCCCCATGAAATTAGTTTGAAACATGAAAATAGGAAATAAAATGAAGAACACAGCAATAAAAGCTATCAAATCCTATTCTAATGAGAAAACTCTCAATCCCATGGGGAATTGGTGCCATTTTGATGTGGAAAATGGCCCTTTCCCAATCCCTTGAAAGCTTGATGATCAATGGTGATGACTTGATGCTCCTTGATGAAATTTATTCATAACCTAGCTATGGAAACATGAAAATGGATATAAATTCCTTAAAAACTTGAAGATAATGATGTTGCATGAAGTTGTGGATCCAAAATTCAAATGAGAGTCTCCTATAAATAGAAGAGAATGATGGAGGAAGAGGAAAAATAGATGAATGTGGGACAAAAGACCAACTAATGAGAGAAGGCCACTTGTCCACATGTGATTGGAGGAGGAATGAGCATATTTTGATGAATGTGCACATAAATATGGTTAGGCAGAATTTGAAATTTGTGAAATGACAAGTTGGAGGGAGAGAAGAATGGGGTAAATGCCACTTGGCTCAAGGCAACAAACATGTAAGAGGCCTTTAATGCCTTGTTGGATGTACTCATCCCTTTTGGAGGGATTTTCAAATTTGAGGAATATTCCTTTATTGATGCCAAGTTGAGAGAAAATGGAGGAATTATTAAATTAATTAAATTGATTTATTGTGCAAGTTACAAAATCTAGAGGACTTAATGGATTAAGATTAGGATTAATCAGGATTTGATTAATTTAGAAGGGGATTTGTTGATTTGACAATTTGATTTACATTTTTGGATTAATTTAAATCAAAGCTGAGAGTAATATGGAATTAGATTTAATTAAATAAAGTTTGATTTATTTAATTAAAGAGGGTGGTGTTAGATTAAATCAAATAAAGATTAATTTATTTAGTTTAAAGGAGATGACATTAGAGAGTAATTAAATAAAGTGAATTATTTAATTAAAAGAAGGACTATAGGATTAATTAAACAAAATGATTTATTTAATTAATAGAAGTGGATGACTTAATCAGATAAATTTAATTTATTTAATTAAGAGAGGAAATATGATGAATTTAATCGAATAAAGATTATTGAATTAAATTGATTAGCCGAGGAGATGATTTAGGAAGAAATGATGTTAGTAAGATCGGGATCAGGTGTATAGGATCAATCCATATATTTTCCATGTCTACATTTTGCCCCTCTTTGAAGAAATGCACTTGTTGCATTGGTTCAAAGAATAAACTGCCAAGATCAAAATTAAAAAAAAAAACATTTTTTTCAGATGCCCCACTGCTGCCCCATGGAGAAGGATTACATTGGTATATTGCCCCCTCGAGAGATTGAACGAAAATTTGGATTTTTGGGTGATCTAGCAAAAAAAGAGGACAAGTTGCCTGACGGGTCCAAAAAGGGTCTAGGATTCCAAAAACATGCCAAAACATGAATAAATGATGTAAGACAGCTGTCGGTCAAGAAAAACCAGGATTAGGGGTCCAAAACCCTAGTTGGACGGCTAAACAGGGTCAAAAAACCCTAATTTTTAGGCTTAAATAGGCCCCAAGGGGTCACTTTCAATTCATTTGCACACCTAGCTTTTGAGAGATTCTTGCAATTTGAGCTCTAAGAAATGATCAAGATGGTGCAATGAGTGCTTCCACGACACGTGTCTGATCGAGTGCGAGTGTACCAACGACCAACCATTGCAGGACCATTAATATGTGACTCTTAATCACCTAGTTTTTTAATTTTTTGAGCACATTTAATAAGGTCAAAAGTCAATTTAGGTCAAGTGACACAATTTAGCGCTACTGAAAGGGTAGAATTAGCACCGTGCGGTTGAAAAGAGTGCCACATATGCAAATGGCATCATGCGGCCTAGTTTAGAAAACTAGGGTTTTAGGTCAAAGTCAGACACATATACAAACTGCATCACGACGAGCCAATTTAGAAATTTAGGTTTAGGATAGTGGTCAAACTGCGATGCGGCAACGCAGTTTGGAATTTGTAAACAACACTACAATTGCAAATAATGCCACATTGGCAATTTCAATTGCAAAACCTAAGGCAAGATCTTGATTTTTTTTTACAAAATTTGATGTTGTGGCTTTTCTTGCACAGGAGTACCTCAAGATACTGCATTCACGGGAGCACTGATCCCCAATTCTCAATAGATTAGTTTTTATGCACGAGTTGCTCCAAGAGAACCTTGGGGCAATTAGGTTGTGGTATGTTGCGTACACAACACCTGTCTGGACACATTTGGGCATGATGTCTGTCATAGTAGAGAGATGGCATAGTGAGACATCATCATTTCACTTTCCCATAGGAGAGGCTATGGTGACCCTAGAGGATGTCTGGTGCATCCTTCGATTTCCCATCTATGGAGAGAGAGTCATATATGATGTGGATGCCAGGATGGACACCTGCTATGAGATGATGAGGCTTGATGAGATCATCTTTGCTGAGGGGTAGATAGAGCTTGAGAGGTATAGGGCACAGTTTCCACTTTCAGATTGATTGTAGCCACTATTATTTCAGGGCTTGTGGCACAAGATCGACGAGCCCGATACTTTAGTCCAGGATGAGGTCTTGCATGGGAGCAGATGCTCCACCAGAGAAAGTGTTTTGCATGTGGGCCAATGCTACTGGACTCCCTTTACCATGATCTACATGAGTTCACCTTTTTGGATAGTAGGGCCATTGGGGCCGGAGTTACACTTTTGCAGATCTGGGCTTGCGAGCACATTGTTGTGCTTCACCCACAGGTTTTAGTGGTTGCCTTGGAGCAGGATGATCCCATTGTTTGGCGATATGGAGGGGCCTTGACCATATTTAAACATACAGGGGTAGGTGGCATTGCACATTGGAGGAGGGTCATAGATGATATGATTGTGTTCATATGGAGGCCCTATCTCGACATGCCTGCCTGGTACGATGATGTACAACAATTATTCTTTGTGTGGCAGGAAAAACTCATGTGGGGTAGGGAGCAGACCATGGTGGAGAGGTATCTTGCTGATAGAGTTGATAGGTAGTTTGGGGATAGCCAGGACCATCCTGATGACCAGTACGTGACCATCTTTGCATGTACTTTGAAAGAGACTGCATGGGGCAAGTCGATGCTAACCGATGAGGTAGTTACATATTTTTGAAAGCTGGTGGCTAGACCATGGTCATATGATTAGGGCCAGGGGGATGCAGGGGTTACATAGGTAGATATAGCTTTGTTCAGACCACCCTTGCATTTGACAGATCTCAGTATGGCACCTATATGGTGGAGTCCCAGAGGCAGGTCAACGGGCCGAGGGTGGGGGTGGGTAGGAAGAGGGGATGGGGATGGGGATGGAGGAGGAGGTGAACCACCTCCATATCATCCAAAGTAGAAATATCAATAGATTCCCCCTAGAGATCAATAGAGGGATGGGGACGGAGACAAAGACCACCAACAATAGCCCCCGAGGGATCACCAACAGTAGCCTCTGCCACCACCACCACCACCACCACAACAAGTTCAGACGGATGCCCTCATACAAGAGCTGTAGGAATAGGTACATGGTTTTTCAGGCTCAGGTGAAGGCACTGACTGCCGAGAGAGACCAAGCCCAATTAGAGAGGGATCAGGAGATAGGTCAGAGACGTCAGTTGGAGAGTATGGCTTTTGCTTCTTAGAGAAGGATAGTCTCAACAAGGATGTACCGCAAGGCTATCTGAGAGGTAGAATATTACATATTACATTACAGATAGTCAGTACCATCAGGATCTCGAGTACTAGAGTACTCACAGAAGACCAACATGAGACAAGAGGAGCATGCCGAGAGACATGTGGGAGAGGGTAGCAGCCAACAGGGCTAGCTTCACATTCTTTGATCAAAGACAGTATTCTTTTTAATCTATGGGCTTTATTTTTGATAGCCTCGATTTGTATTATATAATTGATTCATACACACATTTCAATCCTAATCTTTTTACCATGATAGTTACACTTTATATATATATATATATATATATATATATGATATGGTTCGATTCATTTATGAGATGTGTCCTTCTTTACTTATGCATGATGGATGGATGTATTTAATTTCCTATATGCAATGTTATGTAGATGTTATGACTTTATCTCATGTGATGAATGTGTTTATTTTATGCGATGCATGTTTCTATGTGATGCAATGATGTGATGTAGTGATTATGTAGATATTTTATGGATGCATTTATTTTTGTATATTTTCTTATGCAGAATGTGATGGTGTATATCTAAAATGTATGTTTATGAGATGCTTAATAAAGCCATATGATATGTAAATTCTTTTTGATGTGAAATTATTATGATGATGTGTGATATGAAATGGCCTATGATATGCCATGGTTTTACGAAATGCTTTGTGATTTATGAACGTAATGCAATAATATGAATGTAATAGTACAAATGAAGTGATATGAATGGAATCATTTAAGATGATGTGATATATAATGTACATGATTTATGAGACGATGATGATGTGAGATGCAATGTTTATGATGTGAAGTGATTTTTTATGATATGTGATGATTCCTATTTCAATGATTCATGGATGCAAATGTTATGACATGAAATAATATTTTGTGATATACAAATAATATGATAATGTGAGATGATTATGACATGTAAATGATTATGATATGTAATGAGATTATTATAATGGGATATGATATGGATACGTAATGATTTATGATGTATAATGATGATGCATATGATATGTGATTATGCCATGGACGACTCAATAATGCCTATGTGATAATATCCTAATGAATGCAAATGAGAGTAATGAATCTATATTAATGATAAAATGTAATGCATTTATGTTTCCTATATTATATGATATGCATTATGCTAACGATCTGTGGATGTAGGGTGGATGCATTAGTGATGTTTTTGAGTAACTATCATGGTATCATGTTAGTACAGAGAGAAGATAGAAGAAAATGAAAACATGATCCAACACCTAAAAGAATAATGATGATGATAAGTTGCTTACTAGGAATTAGGGTTTTAAAAGGGCCATTTACCTTATCTTTGATAATACACATAGGTACGATGCATCAAGGTATAAAGAACTAGGATGGTGTTGTACCTAGTATGATGGACTTTGACTCAACAATCAGATAGGAGTACTCCTATTCACACCTGACATACAAAATCTTATTCAGATTGAAGTTTAGATATTCTAAACATCTCAGACCAAAGCATAGAAAGGAAAGCCTTCCTATGTGGTCAATAAGACATCCAAAACACCCTCCCTACAAACCAAACAAAGTACACATGACCAAGTTATATTACAAGAATATCCAACAAGCACAGAAGATAAAAAGATAATGATCATTGCCCCATTCCTTTCTCTCTAAATATTTTTGTTTATACATCATTGAGAGGTCATTGGAATGAGCGCAATAAGATAAATCAAAAGAACATATCACGTAAACAAACAAGCTAATGTTCCTCATACTGCTAGCCAAGACTAAACTATGGTGATGCCTGATGTTGATGTCTATTGTAGGAAGGATGCATCCTAGGACATGTTATCAGATGATTTGAGATTGACTGGATGATAAGCTATTGATACTCAGAGTTGAGAAACTTGTTTACCTACTGACCTAGACTTAAGACTTCGATGTTTGAGAACACACTTTGTAACCTGCTAGACTTGTTTCCAATTGTTTTTCCAAAGGGTGATAGTGACGATTGATTTATTATGAATGAGATTATTCTGGGTGAAAACAAGATGAGATAGATGGATTTTTTCAAATATTTGAATGTTTTTGATGTTTTTGAAATGTTTTGATGCTATTTGTGGTATTTTTTGAGATGTTTTACAAATGTTTTGATTTTCAAACTTTTGGATTTTCTGAGATTTTGACCAAGAACCTAACCTAAAGACCTATCCTAGGGGTCTCGGGAGCTGATCAATAGATTAGCCTTGCCTACATTATATACACAGAGACCACATAGTTCGA
The DNA here is from genome assembly GCA_007115665.2 of Sequoiadendron giganteum. Classification (NCBI taxonomy): domain Eukaryota; kingdom Viridiplantae; phylum Streptophyta; class Pinopsida; order Cupressales; family Cupressaceae; genus Sequoiadendron; species Sequoiadendron giganteum. The sequence goes on along the minus strand of CM021102.1, from coordinate 616,778,092 downwards.
CTGACACAAACTTGATTTATTGATGAGAAATGAACAAATGAATTGACAGCTTATTGCGATGAACTTCTAAAGGATTGACCTAGAGTGTGTCGGGGGATGATCCAAGATCAACCTTGCCTATGTTCAAGCTCAAAGATGACGTAGTTTGACAAGATAGCTCCACTTTTATTTTTTTTTATTTTTTTATTTTTTGATGTTTTGGATTTTGATGAAAGATTTTATGAATGTTTTTGGATTTTTTGATTTTATGATGTTTTTTTATTTTTTTATTTTAAGGAAGACTTCAAGGATATACATGAATCTGATCCGATGCAGGGAAAAGAACATGCCTCCAGCGTGATGCGATAGACTACTTTGATACAGGCAGGACAAAATGACCTTAGAAATGTGCCAAGTAGTACTAGGGTGGAACATGATACAGACCCGGGATCAAGCCATGATATGGATGCAGATGGATGGATGGAAGGATGAGATGGACTGCGGTGGATGAATGAGTGATGTGGGGTCAATCCTAGAGATCCTGGTGGATGGAGAGTGCTTTATTTACACAAGGCGCCTATTTTCTAGGTTTTCACCAAGTTACTTGCCCAAAGCGCCACCGAATTGGTTTTCACTAGAGGACAATTTTTTATTTACTATTTTTCAATTCTTTTTTTGATTTTTTTTTTTTTAATATTTTTATACTTTTATATTTTTTGATATTTTTGGTTTTACCCTTAAAAGATCAAGAGTAAATTTTTTTGAGATGAGAGTTGTTCATGGGATCTTGCAGAAGTTCCCCTTCAGGTGTTGATAGATGGTATGCTCCTGATTTGTAGCTCATGGTGATGATGAATGGTCCCAACCAGTTGGGCTCAAATTTTCCCTTGCTCTCTGGATTTGGCATGTTCTTCTAATTTTCCTTCAGTACTAGCTCACTGACTTGGAAGGTTCATCTCTTGATTTTCTTAATGTAGTTTTGCTTGAGGTGATTCTAATAGAATTGCAAGTGGTTTAAGGCATGCATACGCTACTCATCTAGTAGCTCTATCTCATTCAATCATGAGACCCAATATTCTTCATATGTAATGAGATTATGTAGTGATATTCTCAAGGATGATAGCTCGACCTCAATGGGGAGGATGGCCTTTGATCCGTAGACCAGAGAGAAGGGGGTGGCACCTATTGGTGTGCAAATGCTTGTGCGGTAGGCCCATAATGTGGGACTCAATTGCAGATGTCAGTCATGACCAATGCCATTGACTATTTTCTTAAGGATTTTCAGGATGGTCTTATTGGTAGCTTTTGCTTGGGCATTGCCTTGGGAATATTACAAAGTGAAAAAGCGATGTTCGATATTGAATTTTTTGCATAAGTCGTGAACATCCTGATTTTTGAAAGGTGTCCCATTATTTGAAATAATGTCTTGAGGGACACCATATCGACAAATAAGGTAGTTCAGGATGAACTTGGATATCTGCTTTCCTGTTGTATAGGTCATGGGAATGGCCTCCACCCACTTCGGGAAATACTTTGTGGTGGTGATGATAAACTTATGGTCATTGGATGAGGTGGGAGTGATTTTACCAATAAGATCGAGCCCCCACTGCAAAAAGGGCCAAGGTGTGATAATTGGGTGGAGCTCTTGAGCTGGTGCATGGATGAGGTCACCATGTTGCTAACACTACAAACACCTTTTGACATATTCATGTGCTTCTCTTTCCATTTTAGGCCAATAGTATCTTGTCCTCGGCAGTTTCTTGGCGAAAGTCATACCACCCGAGTGTGAACCACAAATTCCGTTATGTACCTCGATTAAAGTAGTCAAGGCTTCCTCAATATTTAGGCAATGTAAAAGGGTCCCTTCGATGCTCCTATAGTATAGGGTATCTCTTAGGATGAAAAAATGGGATGAATTTTTGACAAAGGATCTTTTGAGGTTAGGGGTTATGTTGGTGGGGAGAACTCCTATTATGAGGTAGGTGCATATATCATGGTACCAAGGATCACTAGGACCAACGATTTGACACACAAATTTGGACTCTGGTACTTTGAATGTTGGTACGATAAGTTGCTCTATGAGGAATTCCTATTTTGGGACATTATGTGGGATCTTTAGGAGTGATCCAATCATAGCCATTGCATCCCCTGCTCTATTATTTTCTCTGGATAGTTGTTCAAGTGTGATATCAATGAAGGAATCCTTGAGACTTTCCACCAACTTCTTGTATGGAGACAGCTTATCATCCTTCGCTTGATATTATTATTTACCTGGTTGATTATGAGTTGTTATTTTTCGTAGACCTTAAGAGCCATGATCTACCACTACACTATAATTCTTAGCCCTATGACAAGAGCTTCATATTCTACGATGTTGTTTGTGCATGTGAATGAGAACTTGTATGATTTAGGTATTGTAAGAGTAATAAGTTATTATACTTAATTAATTATATTATACTGGTTAATTAATTAAGTCACTTATTCCTTTAGGTACTTAAGCTAAACTTAGGCACATTAATAACTGATTAATTATTAAGTGTGCAAACTAGGGTTTCATATAAGGTTTCCCTTTTAGGGTTTCTTGATCTCCTTCATAAGGATTGATCTCTTTTTAATAATTGACTCTCAATAATGCATTTTTACTTTGAGGTTTACAGAACATTTTCTTTGGTTCTGCATGTCTTTTGCATGTGATAGGTGATTGCATGCAGGTGATCTTGGTTTCTAACAAAAATCGATGAAACGAAGGATTGATTTTTTTTTTAAATTTTGTCCCACTGGATTTTCCTTCTCTAGCTCATTCTTGCATTTGTAAATGGGTACCCGATCAGGCCTAGTTGCCGGAACCCATCCTTGCTTGCATGCATCTTCTTCTAGTGTTTTAGCTTCTTCCTAAGTTCATCTTAAGGGGGGGTGTTAGAGTAATGTTATTATACTTAATTAATTATATCATCTAGTTAATTAATTAAGTCACTTATTCCTTTAGTTACTTAAGATAAACTTAGACACATTAATAATTGATCAATTATTAAGTGTGCACACTAGGGTTTCATTTAGGGTTTCTTGATCTCCTTCATAAGGATTGGTCTCTTTTTAATAATTGATTCTCAATAATGCATTTTTACTTTGAGGTTTATAGAACATCTTCTTTGGTTCTGCATGTCTTTTGCATGTGACAGGTGATTGCATGCAGGTGATCTTGGTTTCTAACATGGTATCAGAGCTCCAGACCTACAGCTGCCTGTCCGTGATCTAAAGATATGGACTTTCAGTGAGTTTCAAGTGCAAGGGTTTCCACAGGCATCTTTTTTGCAAGATCTAGGGGTAGCCAATTTTTTGGGACACTTTGGGCTCAAATGGACATTGCCATCGCGTTCGGAGCGCCCCAAAACCTTAGAAATGCCTGTCAAATCATCCATTTTGGAGCAGTTGGTTTCTAAGGCAAAAAAAATTAATTAGGGAGGTCGTACGGCCTCCCCAACATGCGTTACAAGGCATGATTTTTGAAAAAAAAAAAAAAAATTCGCAAAATTTTTGCACTGTTAGAAGAAATGGCAAGCACCACCGCCGTGCCACCCGACGACCACCAAGAGTGGTGGCCATCGGCAGCACCACCCCAATCCGCTGCTTGCCTCCTTAGCCCCTACGGGCCCTCCATTGCTCGGCCGAGGTCCTATGGGGGACTAGGAACTCTGTAACTGGCCCCTGGTCAACTCCAACACCCAGCCCCTGGTCATATCAGCGACCAGGGTCTCTGTCAAATTTTTTTTTGCAGGGGGACCGGATTTTTGTGGCGACGACCAAATGGCCATCAAATTTAAGCTCATGAACTGCTGACGTCAGCATGACGTCATCGGTCGTACGGCCCTCTTTGCCGCCTCCTAGCCTTGATTTGCCTTCAAGGAGTAGTTTTTTTGTTTTTAGCATAACTTGGGCATACGGTATTGAAATTAGGCAAACAAGATATCGCCGGAAAGTTGGTTCTGAGCACTTTCTTGTGGTGCAATTTATTTTACAATATTTTTTTGTATTAATGCATTTATTTCTGTTTGAAGTTAGATTCTTATTTTGTGCTTCCAAGCTCATAACTTTTTGCCATGATCTCCGATTTTCACTATCTTTGCGGAGTTGGAAAGGTATTGAGCAGCTCTATGTTGCTGTCCATGCAATTTTTTTTGTATCTATCCCAGGTTTATCATTAATCCATATTTGGCCCGATGGGTGTTTTGGAGATTACTTGGATGTTTTGGCAGTTGGGAGAGTGCACCTTGCATCTTTGCATTTCATTTCAGTATCACATTCATTCAATAATCGACTGCTACTTCATAGATTCCTGGGTTGTTCTCGTTTGGAGTTTTCGAGTGTTCCGTGGCATCGGGTCTATTGTTGCATCATTATGATTCTAATATGGTTTCTTGTAGACAGGAGTATCTTTCCTTGCTTGCCAGATTACGGCTCCAATGTTAGTCTACAGTGTTCTTCCAGTGCTTCTTTGTAGCATGTCATCTCATTGTAGGGGGGTTTTGCGCCACTAGATTTTCCTTCTCTACCTCATTATTGCATTTGTAAATGGGTACCTGATCAGGCCTAGTTGTCGGGACCCATCCTTGCTTACATGCATCTTCTTCTAGTGTTTTAGCTTCTTCCTAAGTTCATCTTAAGGGGGGGTGTTAGAGTAATAAGTTATTATACTTAATTAATTATATCATATTGGTTAATTAATTAAGTCACTTATTCCTTTAGTTACTTAAGCTAAACTTAGGCACATTAATAATTGATTAATTATTAAGTGTGCACACTAGGGTTTCATTTAGGGTTTTCCTTTTAGGGTTTCTTGATCTCCTTCATAAGGATTGATCTCTTTGTAATAATTAATTCTCAATAATGCATTTTTACTTTGAGGTTTATAGAACATCTTCTTTTGTTCTGCATGTCTTTTGCATGTGACAGGTGATTGCATGTAGGTGTCCTTGGTTTCTAACATGTATTATGCAGTCCCCTTGTAGAGTGATTTGCAAAATACATTTTCCAGTGATTTGCTACACTAAGGTTGAAGATTGATTCATCGGGGAACTCTGAAACAAGTGGATTCTATGCATATGTTGGTGCTTCTACCAATTGATCTATGATTGCTTATCCTTTGATAGACTTTCATTCCACATACTCAATGTCATGCTCTATCAATATCATAACTCACTTAGTCATTCATCCTGTGAGAGTTGCTTTGGAAAGCAAGTACTTTAGCGGGTTTATTTTTGCAATGATCCTGATCTAATGTGCTAGCATGCAATGTCTGAATTTCTGCGTTGCAAAATTGACTGCCAGACAGGCTTTCTCAATGGGTGTCTAGTTTAGCTCATGTCCCACCATGGTCCTCCTAATGTAATATATAGCTCTCTCCTTCCCATTTTCATCGTGTTGTGCTAAGAGAGTGCCAAGGGTTTTTGTTGTTGCTGATATGTATAAGATCAAGGGTTTTCCTAGATTTGGTTGCATAAGGACTGGTGGTGTGACCAAGTAATCTTTGATCTTGTTGAATGCTTGGTCACATTTCTCATCCCATTTGTATGCTACCCCCTTGTGGAGTAGATGAGAATACAGGATTTCCTTTTCTGCTAGTTTTGCTATGAATCGACAGATGGACTGGAGTCTTCCTTGTAGGTCTCTTAGCTACTTCAATGTCCTGGGTTCTTCCATTTTGAGGATTTCCTTGAATTTGGTGGGATCTACCTCGATTCCTCTCATTGACATGATGTACCCTAGGAGCTTACCTGATTATACCCCAAAGACACACTTCTTTGGATTAAGTCAGACCTTGCACTTTTCCAACCTGTCAAAAATGGAGCTTAGGGCTGATATGTGGTCCCACCATTTCTTTGATTTAGCCAGTATTTCATCCACATAATCTTCCATAGTTTTATGGATCATATCATGAAAGATTAATGTCATGGCCCTTTGGTAGGTTTCTCCTACATTCTTCAACCCAAATGGCATTATATTCTACCAATATGTTCCCCATGGACAAGTGAAAGTTGTCTTGTGTTGGTCTTCTTTATCTATCATGATCTGATTATATCTGGAGAATCCATCCATTAATGATAACATCTCATGTCCTGTCATAATATCCACGATCATGTCAATGTTTAGAAGTGGAAAGTCATTATTTGGGCACACTTTGTTCAAATCTTTGAAATCCATGCAGATGTGGATGCCCCCAGTGGGCTTTGAAATAGGTACAAGATTTGAGACCCACTCTGGATAATCGACCGGCTGTATGAACCCTACATCTAGGAGCTTCTATAATTCCATTTTGACTAACGAGGCTATTTGGGGATGCATTTTTCTTAGCTTTTGTCTGATAGGCTTTGCTTCAGAATATATAGCGTGGTGATGAACTACAACTTCCAGATCAAATCTAGGCATGTCGGCATAGGTCCATGCAAATTTTATCTTTCTTTCCTTTAGGAACATAGCTGGGAGTTCTTGTTCTTCCATGAGAAGTGACTCGACATAGAATGCTATGTGTGGTAGTTCCTCTATTCCATGATTGACTGGATTGCACTGTTCTGCTAGAAGTGTTGACTTCTCCTGATGAATGGCACTAAGAGGAAGATTGAGTCCTGCATCCTTCGGTGCCTCAGAGAGGTTTTCACTGTTGGATGCATCCTTTATTTTTACTATTTTTGGGTCAGAGAGTGCCACAATGCGACTTTCACTCAAAGACCTTGAGATTATTCTCAATTTTTCAATTTTGTGACTGAAGGATTTAATTGTTTCCCCATAATAGGCTTTTGTATCCAATATGATTTTGAACCCAACTTTGTGATCCCCATATGGTATGTTATCCTACAATCCCATGAATTCTAAGAGAGCCTCATCATTTTTGAATGTGTCTAGAATTGATGGTCCTCGTTGGTTATAATCGATGAGTTGGGAATAAACTAGGTTTTATTTCATGGGTTTGATGGTCTGATTCAAAAGATAGGGAATAGGGAGGAATCCTTGAAAAGCATAGGCAAGTAAGTTATTGGGTCCTCGTCACTACTACACACATTGTTTATGTCAAAGGTAAAGTTATCTAAGGGTAGACCTATAGATACTGGTAGTTGAAGGGCGACTACCGATAACTGAGGGGGAGTCTTAATTGCTTTAATGGGGGGACTTCTGCCACATATGGTTATACTCGAAGGGGTACATCCAAGGCCAATATTTTTCATGTAATTTTCCACAATGATAGGTTCCAATCAGCCATTACTATTTTTCCAAGAATTTCGTTCTTGTTATAGCCCATGCCTAACATTAATTGAAGTCCTTTGTTAGCATCATTCATTAGAAGGGTTGGTACAAGTCTTTCATCTTGATAGAGGAGACTGGATATGTCTCTCTCGTCCACCACTTCTCGACCTAGATCCCCCCAAATTTTGAATCGAGAGGGATTCATTTTGAAGGTTTAAGTTGTTGTATTGGCGGACTGCGACTGCCCATGGGCTTTGGGGGATCGAGGTAACTCCCCTACCACAAAGGCTCTTTTCTTCATTTTTTAATCCCCACACACCCATTGTCTTGGATTGTAACCTTGATTTTAGATATATCAGGAATGGTGGGTGTCTTTTTTCCAGAGGTGGAGGCAATGTTAGTTGGGTCTATATATGGAGTTGAAGGGCCTTCATCGTTCTTTGGGACTTAGGGGATTTTATATTATTTTGCTTCTAGGTTTTTGCAATAGGCAAAGGGCTCAGGATCACTGTAGATTATGACCTCTTGAGGTTGATATGAGAACTTGATGCACTTATGGGAGGTTTATTCTAGATTGATGTTGGAGGCTACCTCTCAGGGAGAGTAGGTAGCGACATTGATGATTGTCATAGTCAAAATACTGTGTGTTGTCATTATGTAGTGGTTGCTGATTTGGTACTGTTTGGTGTGTGATCCTAAGGGGGAGTATTCAAAGCACTAAAGGAAAGGTGTTGCAGAGTAGTTGCAAATAGGTTAATTGATACCAAAGGAAGAGAAGAAATAGTACACACATTATGTCCTTTTCCATTGATGTCAAAGGGGGAGAGAGAAACATGTGAAAAAGAATAAGTATTAAGGGGGAGAGAAATTCATGTCATTCAAGGAGAAAGAAACAAGTAAAGAAGACAAGAAGGGAGAGATAAGAGAAAAAGAAAATTTCTATGGTATAGAGCTGTTGTGTCTTTGATGGTTTTTCACATCATGTGTTGCCATCAATGACAAAGGGGGAGAATTTTGTAAGTATGAGTATTTAGTGTTGTCATTGATGTCTATAGTGGAATGATATGGTTCTGAGTGTGAGTACTTGATGTTATCCATGCTTTGATTAGTTGCATTATGTTGTCATTAGTAAAGTATTGGTGTCAAAATCTAGTGTTTTTTTGATAAGATTTTGTTCATGGTTGTGGAAGTGCTGAAGATGATGAGGATGTGTCTTTGGTGCTTGATTTCCAAGTGCTTTTGAGAAAAAAATGATAAAAAGAGGAAACATGGTGTTGTAGTGGTGTTCTAGGTTACAAAGTTGTGTTTTGGTTTTTCTCCAAATTTCTTCTAGGCTGAAGATATACTTATGTGATTCCAATATTTTGGTGAGAGGTGTTGAGAGGAGCTTTATTCAAGAGTTGGTGTGTTGGATCATCGTAAAAAAGAAGTTGTGTTCACCAGTGTGTGACTGTGCATTACAAAGGTGTTTGGGAGAAGTGTTTTTGCTCCAAATTTCTCCATAGTTATGTTTTAGGTCTTGATATTTTGAAGGTGTGTTGATTATGTTATTAGTTTACCTCATTCAAGAAGGTTTGAGGTTTGACACTTTGGAAGACAATTTTTCAAGTAACAGTGTATGACAAAGTTGTCTGACTCTATTGGGTGTGTATATTCTTCAGATGGAAGTTGTTGCAAAGCAGTCTGATGGATTTTAGGGTGTTTGAGATATATTATAGATCATTTTTTAGCATGGTGTGTGGTTCAGAAGTCATCCTTAGGATTGAGGAAGTGTGTACATAAAATTTTAATGGTGTTTGCACAGGTAATGACAGACCTGGTGTTTACACTACATGTGAAAGATAAATATTGTTCGTGGCAGCGTTTGGTTAAGTGGTGTTGTTGATTTGGATCCCAATTAAGTTTTTATGTGGTCCACATTCACTTTTATATGTCACAAAAGTGTTTTGGCATCGACCTAATTTGAATTTTCATATTTGAGGTGCATAGCTGAACTTGGAGAGGGTTTTCAAGGTTGAAGAAAGTATAAGTATGAGTTGAGTTGTTGAAGGAGGTCAAGATAGATAAAAGATAGATGTGTGAGATGTGAATGATGTGAAGTGAAAAGTTGTAAAGTGTAAAATTGAGCAGTGCAGTGCAAGCTTTCATGTGTTAGTTTACTGGATGCAGTGAGCATAAGGTGGCTACAATTCTTCAATTAGACTATGAAGGTGTTGATGCCATTGTGGTGGATTCCTTATTGCATTGAGATGATTTTCTCAGTGTAACATTCCTAAACTCTATCTTCTTTTCTATTTTGGCAGAGAGCCTTTTTGGCTATGAGCCTTTCTTCTTTGGATAGTGAGCCCTCTGGTAGTGAGCCCTATTGTATTCAATTTTGATATTACTTATATTGTGAGCTAATCCTCACTATGGTTTTTTCCTCCTTAGGTTTTCCATGTAAATATGGTGTTCTCTTGTGTATGGTGTTAAGTTGTTTTCAATTTTTGTTATTTAATTTTCATGCTAATTCATCATTATAGAAGTAAGGGTTTAATGAATGAAATGTGGATCTGTATGTTAATGAGGGTTTTTGAAGTTTTAAGGTACAACTGATTCACTCCATCCCCCTCTTCGTTGTCTTGTGAATTCAACAATCTTATCATAAACATAATTTATCAATTCATAATTTAACATCTAATATATCCATCGATAAATGTAATAAGTTACCAATACTATTTGAATAAGCAAATGTTACCATTCCAAGTCCCAAGAAAAAAAATGTATAAATAATTTACATTTAATACTTGTACTTTACTAGGAATAATTCGATATGATAATTTCTATCATAGAAAAATAATTCAAAATACATCATCAATTAATATAAATGAATGCTTAAATTAATCATGCAATCTTACAAATTCAAAATAATACGAATGAATATCACATCATTAAATATTGCCATGAAATACTAAATTTTTTTATATTGTTAATTATGAATATCAAATCATCATCTATGCAATGTACTAATGAATATCACATTGTGATATCTTTAGCATGTGATTCTAATGGAAAATAATTATGTAATCAATAATAAAAATATAATCATGTATATAAATAAAAATGAAGACTATCCAAAATGATAACTTGATTACTATACTAAAGAAAATTATCTAACAATAACCACTTTACAAGGTGATAACCAAAATGAATAATAGCTTGGTAAGATTATAATAAAAATAATATCTTGATATTATCAAAATGACAACAACAATAACTTAATACTTAGAAAAATGATAAAAAATTAACAACATAATACAATACATCTTGATGACCAATATTATAAAACATAGCAACATACCCAACCTCAACAAGATAACAATCTAGTAACTCTCTAATATAGGGATTATGATATTAATTAGGCAAGAGTTATTCAACTCACCTTAATAATATAATAGTTTTAGTTCCATTCTTGTCTTAGTATAATAAATCCACTTAAAGGTTCCATCCCTTATCTGATTTATTATGTAGCATTTGTGGGAATATAATGTTATAATTTATGGCACTATTAGCTACCTAGCACCACATAAGATATGGTGATACCATTCATAACATATAAAAAATTGAAATATTTCACAAGATAACACCTAAAAAAACCAGTAATAATATTCCCATCAATACTTTTGCATCAACCTAGAAAAAACCCTTTTAGACCTTATATTGAAATTACAAGAATTTATCCCATCAAGTGATATAAATCATCATGTGTAGAGAAAGTTCTTCCTCCTTAAAATTTTAGGGTTCAATATTTATGAATAGTGAGCCCTAGGGAGAATCCTTTTAATGATATTACCCAATAAGCTTCTCAAATAATACTCACAAATAAACTATGATATTATGTAAAGGTGAAATATAGTAGAAATCTAAAATTGAAATCAAAGTATCATAATTGTGTAGTGAAAGCTAGATGATATACAGTATATAAAATCTATGAAACAATAAATAAGATAGACAATTATGTAAATATTTTTTTATGAATATTACTCTAACCACCTTTTATACCTATTCAAACCCCTCAACATATAATTGAAGAAATCATTACTTCAATTATAAGAAGAAATGAATTCTTTTAGATATTATAGAACCATATAATATAGATTTTCCTCATACTACTGAATCCTATTGCTATATCAGATTATACCTTAGAAGAAAAATTTGGTTTCTCAAAATATCATACATCATCATGAAATATAATGGAAATCCTTTAGATAGAACTATTGATTCACTCTAATAGTCATGCAAACTAAGTATGAAAACATCAATAGACCATGCGAGCTATTTGACAAAATGTCACAAAGAAATGTCATCCCATAAAATATGATATACATTTAATAGATTCATTTTAAGAGCTATAAAAATGTTACAACAAATATGATTAGTGGTATAATACTTGGAAGTTATAAAATTGAATATGAACATCCATCAAAATAATAAATAATTTGAATGTGTTGATAAATATGCATCTAATATGTAGATAATAGACAAGACAAACTATTTGAAAATACCTCAAAAAAATATGGTCTCAATAACTACATAGAATGGATTTGTTGAAAAGGCTTTAAAAATTTATGCATTTATAAATCTGAATCCTACGGCCTTTGCTACTATCCTCCCTGCTTATAGTAGATAAGGGCCTTGGGACATAATATGGGCATCCATCAAAGCACAAAGGACAAAGGAATTTTGTGAAACATATGATGCATAAGCAAGACAAGGCACATAATCACTAGTGAAGAATGGGACATAATCCTCCCTGCTTATGGCAGATAAGGGCCTTGGGACATAATATGGGCATCCATCAAAGCACAAAGGACAAAGGAATTTTGTGAAACATATGATGCATAAGCAAGACAAGGCACATAATCACTAGTGAAGAATGGGACATAATCGCTCTACAATAATAGAGATAATACTAGCACATGAAAATAAAAGGACTAAAACTATAATGGTGAGATGAAAATACAAAAGAAATATAAAAAAGGTATGTGAATGGCTTAACAAAAAGCTTTAAGATCATTCAACATAATCATGTTAGGCCATTATGAGAGCATAATTAATCATATTCTTCTTCATTAGCAGTGATCAATATAGGTTCAAAAAAGGAAATAATAACAAAACTAGTCAATTCAATAAAGCTTTTGCCATAATATCAGTTAGAAGAATATTGGACCATACAATGAGCATTGTTATTACAAAATCAAATACCAAAGTATGTACTCCATATAGAGAAAATCATTTGAGTTTTAAATTGCTAGATCCTTTTAAAACACAAGAGTGGGTGAGTCATTTCATTACACCTCTACCACTCTCTACTATAAACTATTTTTAGCTAGAAGCTATGCTTAGAATGATAATGGCTCCATTTACATTAGTTATAACCAAAAAAAATATTTAAGGATACATACATTTATATGAAAATTTATATATAAGTACACATATCTAGATGAGGCAAAGTCTTTAATTACTTAATGTTTTGGTGATGGAAATTAGAGGCATATATATAATAGAGAGAAGTATTTAATATATGATTAGAATTCAAGGTCATGAAAAAAAGATGTTTGAGTTGAATATGTTAATGGTTAAAAACATATGTTTAATATTTCGTTATGGTAAAGAAGATTATTCTAAAGCTATTGATAAGACAACTATTTTTTTTGTAGTTGTTATGGTAGAAAAGATTATTCTAAAGCTATTGACAAGACAACTATTTGTTTTGTAGTTATTTAAGCATTCTATAAAATCTTTATGCCTCAAAATATAATTAATGAGAGAGAGAAAAGAGGGCCATGACAAAGAGTTTTCCCCATGTACAAATGTATTGTGGTATATGATTTATTTCATATTTATATGTGTATTTACTTTCTACAATTATAAAAAAAATTAAAAAATCATAACACTTTTCTTAATAAATTAGTGTAATCAAGTGTTTTCTCATACCTTGTTTCCTTTCACTTGGTATTAGAGCTTGATCGCATCTAATTTTAGGTGTTGGGTAGAGGGATTTTATAAATAATATTCACTTGAGTGGGAGCTTGTGTAGAGAGATTTTTGATCTTATTATGGAAAAATATGTGAAGTACAACAAGAATACATATGGAGAAGTTATCTAGTACTAATTTTGGATTTTGGAAATTTGAAATGGAATATATGCTCATAGAGAGATCTATGGGTTGTAAAAATATGATGTGAATCCTCCTGTAATGAAACGAGAATACTATCAATTTTCAGATATAAAAGATAAGGGTGTCATAAGACTCTATTCAATAGATTTAGTGTTGTTGAATATACATGAAGAGACCATTGCAACACTTCTTTAGAGGAAATTGGGAGATTTTTACCAAGAAAAATCTCTAGTTAAAAAACTCTTTCTAAGAAAAAAATTGTATACCCTCAAGATGGAGGATGGTAGCTATGTGGTTGAGCACTTGAATGCATTTAAAATTATTTTATCCAATTGTACTTTGTTGGAGTAAAATGGAGGAGGAGGATCATTGTGTGAGTTTTTTGTTTCCCTTTCTATATTCATGGCACCAACTTGTTATGGACATTGGGAGAAAAACACCAATTTGAAAATAGATGAGGTGGCGACATCATTGCTTTCTAAATATATGTGAAGAGCTGCTAAGGAGGCCCTAGCTATTCATGGTAGACATAAATGAAAGGACAAGAAGAGGGAAAATAATTAGGACACAACTAGATCTAAAACCTATGGGAGATCTAAATATCTTGGTAATTCCAAGGAAAATGTTGGAACTATAATAATATTAGCCATTTCCAAAAAGATTATAAAAATGAGAATAAAATATAAAAAGAGAGATTATGATAATGAATTTGATAATTCCTCTCAAGATGATGATGATTCCTTTGTCACAACCTTCCCACCACCCTACATCAAAATAATAATGGATGATTGAGTTTTTCACATGACCTCACATCAGGTTTGATTTACAAAATATGAAGAATATGATTGTGGGAAGGTGTAACATCTATTTTTTTTTCCCAAGGGCCCTAATTTGATTCCTTGATGGATGAGTAAATGAAATCGATGATATATTTCATATCCCTAGTTTTCCATAAAATTTACCTTTTGTAAGTAAGTTGAATGATTTGGGTGTTCAGGTAGTTTTCTTGAGTGTAGGGTGTAATATTGTTAGATGATCTATGATGCTTGATAAGGGTGTTTAAATAGGAAAAATATTTTAGCTAGATGCATGCATGATTTATTGCAATCGTTATACTTCAACATTGAAGATATTTATAAAATCTCTACCTTCAACTTTAGAATAAATTAAAAAATATGATTGTTGCATCCACTTCCAATGGTCATGCTTTTTGTGTACCTAAGGGTGCTCATGCTTTGGATACTAAGAAATCTAAAGATAAAACTATGTTGTGGAACTAGAGGATAGGTCACATAGGTGAGAAGGACTTAAATACCCTGAAAAATATAATCCTAGTTGAGGGAATAGATGATTGTAACCTTGAATTTGATTTTTGTGAAAATTATGTTTATGAAAAATAAAATCATGATTAATTTTATTTGAGTTCTCATAAATATTCTAGGGTATAATACTTGCTACGTTCTAATATTTTTGGTCGTATTAATGTTCCTTTGATTTTAAAATCTATTTATTATGTTTTATTTAGTTATGACTACAATAAATTTAGACATTGGTGTATTTTATTAGAAGTAAATATAAAGTCTTTAGTTATTTTTAAAATTCCAAGGATCTTGTAGAGAATCAAATTAGCAAGAGGACTACGGATTTGGGGATTGATAATGATTGTGATTTTTCTTTAGTAGATTTCCATAGGTTATACAAGGATCATGAAATATAAATACATAAGAAAAATTTAGGGTGTTTAAGTAGGAAATATATTTTAGCTAGATACATGCATGATTTATTGCAATAGTTATATTTCAACATTGAAGATATTTATAAAATCTCTACCTTCACCTTTAGAATAAATAAAAAAAATTGATTGTTGCGTCCACTTCCAATGTTCATTCTTTGGAGGCTAATAATTCTAAAGAGAAAACTATGTTATGGAACTTGAGGATAGGTCACATAGGTGAGGACTTAAAGACCCTAAAAAATAAAATCCTAGTTAAGGGGATAGATGATTGTAACCTTGAGTTTGATTTTTGTGAAATTTATGTTTATGGAAAATAAAATCATGTTTAATTTTATTTGAGTTCTCATAAATATTCTAGGGTATAATACTTGCTACATTCTAATATTTTTGGTTCTATTAATGTTTCTTTGATTTTAAAATCTATTTATTATATTTTATTTAGTTATGACTACAATAAAAAGACATGGGTGTATTTTATTAGAAGTAAATATAAAGTCTTTAGTTAGTTTTAAAATTTCATGGATCTTATAGAGAATCAAACTAGCAAGAGGAGTAAGGGTTTGGGGATTGATAATGGTTGTGAGTTTTCTTTAGTAGATTTCCATAGGTTATTCAAGGATCATAGAATATAAATACATAAGAAAAATTTATACACCCTTTAGTAGAATGGAGTTGTAGAAACAATGAATATGATATTAATGGAGAGGTATATGAGTATGTTTAGTGGGATTGACTTGGAATAATTATTTTGGGTAAAAAAAATGGCTATGGATTGTTACCTGGTAAATAGATCTCCTACATCAACTCTTATTGATAATAAACCTATGGAGGTGTTCTTGAAAAACAACCTTCGTTATGACATTAAATTTTTTTATTGGATTATATGTTCATGTGCCTAGGGAGAACAACTAAAACTTGAAGAAAAAGGTTGTAAAATGTGTCTTTATTAGTTATGGTATTGGTGGGAAATGGTACACGCTTTAGAGTCATGTGGTTGAGAGAGTTTCATTTAGTAGAAGTTTCATGATACCATTGTGCTAAATATCTTGTTAAATTATTTACATGTTTCATAATTTTCCATCATAGCATATTCATATCATGCATAAAATTTATAATATATATAAACATAGTGAATTAGTTAAAATGAATCTTCATGATTCCTACATCACACTTGTCTTGATTAATGTACCTCTTCATGATCCCCATACCATCCATTCCTAGTTTAAGTGACTTTACATAAGTCCTACACCACTCCTAGTTGAATCAATTCTTCATAGATCCTATATTGTCCCTTCTATTCATGAATTGCATCTTTCATGGATGCCAACTTGGTAACAAATTCATTATTTTCACATACAACATGAACATCTACAACCTTTTCTTATCTAAATTATACACACTCAATGTATGTTTCTTTATTTTATGATGGTTGCATGGATTCTAACTCCATGATTTCCCTTACTATATTTAAAAAACTAAAATAAAAACCATAAAAATGTTTAAAATTTATTATTCAAGACATTTTCATGGTCTAAACTAATTTCTATTATTGTGTGTTTATACTTGAAGATTATGCTTAAGCAAAGATATAAAATAAAATAAAGCACAAAATCTTTAGTATCCTTTTTATTAATATCTTTTTCTTAGATATAATGAATATGATTTTTAATTTACTTTAGCACATGACTTTTTGTATCTCATAGGCATTCTAAGGTGTGGGGAAAATGTAGAATTAAAAAGTTCATATTATATTTAATTTTCCATATCATTTTGTACGTAGTTCCTCTCATGTTACTGATGCTTTATGATACTGCTTTGTGTGTGTTTTGATTGTGTTTGATTTTTTATTATGTTTTGATGCATACTTGATACTTGATAGACATTTGTTTCGCCATGTTATTTGTGGGAAGACAATTCTGTTTCTTTGTTTATGATATTTGGACACATATGTTGGATACTTATGCTTATAATGATGTTACCGATTGCTTTATGATGATGATGTTGTGTTTAGATTTTGATTACTGTATTTGATTCAAGTGAAGGAGACGGTGTTGCATCACTCATCCATGAGCACCCTGCCTCACCGCAATTCTCTTTCACAATGTGTTTGATTATGAGTATATATGCATATGTATATGTGGTTCGACGTTTGGTGTTATGCAGGAATGCAGGTACCGGGTGCTGACTCCACCCACATTTTTGGGTCTGAGCGTGCCCTGCATACCCAATGGTTTGATGTGGTTAGGGATTTGATAAGAAAGTACCCCCGTTTGTGTTAGTGGTCGGGTCAGTGTTTGTTCATGTCTTATATCTGTACTTCATTCGTGTGGGATGATTTTAATTTAAGTTATTTACTTTCATGGGTTTTGTAATGTTAGTAAAGGTTGCGTTTATGGCTATGATTAATGAATAATCATTTAAAATTAATTGTTATTCTTCGATGTGATTAGTAAGTAATTAAATTTCATTGTTAGCAAATGGAATCAATTCCTTTAGAAAATAAATGTGTGTATTAGTGCTATTTATTTTATAAACTAAGGGTTTTATTAATATTACAAGATCTAAATTATCATGAGATTATCATTTAATTTAAATAAATAAAAGTTAATAAATTATTTTATTGTTTATTTAAATTAAGTCATTGATGTAGCACCCCTCCATTTTTCTCTTTTGATCGAACAATGTTCTTCTTCGTTATGTTATGTCTTATGTTAGTACTTTGACTATGATACTTGATTACTATTTGATCGCTAATTGTAAAACAATGTGGATGTTACATTTTGATGTGATGGTACTTTATTCTGATGTTATCATTATGGCATGTTTTAGATTAGCATAGTGGATATTTGAATTAATGTTGTTTTACGCTTTTGATTAAATTATTGATGTTAGATTTGTCAGTTTTGTAACACTGTATTGGTGAAGGGGATAAAATTGCACCACTTGCTTGTGAGCACCCTGCGATTCTGTGATTTCCTCTTCACGGTGTGCTTTATTATGATACATATATACATGTTTGATAAACTCTTTGTTCGCAAGTTTATAGGTATAGGACATCGAATCCACCTGGTTTCACAGGTTTGAGTGTGTCCATTGCCCAACGGTAATCGATTGGGACATAGTAGCTAGGTTTCCCGTGTCAAGTCATCACCCTAGTCATAGTGTGTCAATAGTTTTAAGTCGGGTTTGGTTTCTTTAATTTTATTCTATTTCACTTTGATATTATTTAATTGCAAGTTGAAAAAGGTAATTAAATTACATTATGTATTTAAGTTGTTTATTATAGTAATCTCGTTTATTATGTTAGAAGATGTTATTTAATTAATTAATTAATTTAATTAAATTAATAAAATAATTTATTCTTGGATTAGATTTATTTTATTGAATTAATTAAATTAATAGGATTGAATTAAGTTATTTTGGAATTGAAAGGCATTTTAGTTTGAAAATTGAAAAAATGTTTTAATTTGCATTTTTGAAAAAATTGAATGCAAAATTGAAATTGGAAGATATTTTCTAGTTTTTGTTTTCAAAAATTGATTATGGTGGTTGAATACATATTTGTATTTTTTTTATGGATGTTTTGGCTATAACCATGAAAATTGAAAGAGGAGAAAAAAAAAAACAAGAAAGGAAGGAAGGAAGGAGAAAGAAGAAGATTTCTGGTTGTGGGTTTTTGGATTTTATTGTGAAGAAGTTTTGTTGGAATTTTGGGAAGGAACTGGAATCTCTGAAGAAATCATTGCACCATTTGTCATCCTCTCAAGCTTTTGGAAACCAAGTTCATTTCATTTAATTTACATTGATTTTTGAAAAAATTATATATTTGCTATGTTGTTTGCAAAATCAGTGTTTAGAAAACTCAAAATTGAATTGTGATGAGAAACCCATGTTAAACCTTGTATCAGATTCTTAAATCTTTGTTTTCAATTGGTTTTTCTCAAAAAAAAATGTATACCTGGCTGCAAATGATCATTTTAGAAATTATTTGCTCAATTGGTTTATAAATTTCTCAAATCTGGGTATATATATATCTATATGTATATACATATATTGGGAATAATACATATGAATATATACATACATACATATAAATATATACTTATGTCTTTTATATTTTTATTTAATTGGGAGTATGCTGTTAAAAAATATATATAATAAATTAAAACCTTGTTAAAAATTTTAATGGTGGCAGGGGGGGGGGATGGCGGGGCGTCATTGGGGGCTCACCCCACTGCCACCCCCATGGGAGGCGTTGTGGGGGAGCCACGCCCAATGCGCTCCACACGATCACACCCATATCTTGGGTTCGACTGTGTTTAAACATAGTTGCGCCCACTGTGGGTGCGACTGTGTTTAAACACAGTTGGCCCATATGGGAAGGTTTGACTATGCTAAGCCCACTGCCCCCAACCCTAATCCGCACCCACGCCCCAAAATCTGTGCCCTAATTTGGGTTGCAATTTGACTTCTTTTTAAAAACTATATATATATATAATATTTAATATTATATTAATATATATGTATAATAAAATAAATAAAATAATGACGTGTTTTAAATGTGATTGGGAAATTTTTAAATGTTTTAAATGATGATTTAAATATTTAAATATATATATTAAACCGTCGATTTAAATAATGGCATGTTTTTAATTGTAATTGGGAAAATTTTAATTTATTTGTAATAGTCGAAAGAATTGATGGATTTATTTTAAAATAATATATTTGGATAGAACAAATATTTGATTTTCCAATAATGTGTTTAATCAATGAAGTAATTGATTTTAAAATGATTTATTTGGAAAAGCAGAAATAGTATTTTCTTAAACTGTTATATTCTGATTAGAAGAAGTAATTGTTTTTCTTTTATTATTATTAATTAAAAGCAATTAAGGAATTAAATAATTGGTTTAAATTTCATCTTTTGTCTGAAAGAAACATTATTAAATTAGTTTTATTGAGGCGATAAATTATTGAATTCTATTAAGGAATGTGGATTTAGGAAATCCAAAGTAGATTTAATTGCTATTTAATTGCTCTTTTAAATATAAATTTATTTTGTTTTCGCTTTGGGGGAAATTGATTAGAAGGGTCAATAAGTCTTCCAGATGGAGTTTTTAATTAATTGGGGTTGCCGTATTATGTTAGTCAACCTTTGGATTTCCTTGGGTAGTGCGTAGAGTTGTATCGAGTTAATTACCCAGTTACCATGAACGGGGATGTGTTGACTTCATGTGTTGGATAGGGATTTAATATCCTTAGGTCGCACTAGTGTACCCTTGGGTTGTGGATTTGTTCCACGTGTTGTTTTACAGGAGTGGCTTGCAATGAGGGTCGGCACACAAAGTGGTGCTAGGGTAATTCATTGCAAGTTAGTTAATCCAGTGATAATGTAAATGAACTTATTAGAAGAATAGGTAGTATCAAACACTTAATAAAAATAATTGTGCCTCACTCATGGATGCAAGGGCTTGTATAGACTTGGGGTGGGACGAGAAGGCCTGGAATGGCAAATTATTATCTTGTCTCTACGAGAGATAACTGATTTTGCATTGGTTTGCAAGAGGGGCTGGGTGTCATCAAAATTTTCTAGAATATCACGATATGGGGGTCAGGGCCTAAGAAAACTTACCAGGATATCCCATGTAGCATTGTGATGACACTTCTCCTAAGTCAGTAGTATGCTTGTATCAGTGATGTAATTGATTATTTAACTCTGGAAGCATTGTAACCATTGTGTTAAGTGATGTATTTGTATTTGATTGAGTTTATTTATGTTTTAGCCTGTGTCTAGAGGTAGATGGTCTTGTCTACGAATCCTTGTTACTATCTTCGAGCACGGGGGGTGGGCCTTCAGGTACCACTTGGTTGGGTGGAACATGCACTTTACTCCGTTGGGTTTTCTTCTTATTTGTGTTGACGAGATTTCCAGTGGGAGAGCTCATGGGATCCAATTACATTTCATGCTTATATTCATTTTAGTTCAATTTTGTAATTTATTACCCCTCATTTGTATTTGAGGTGGAAAGTTGTAATTTGTAATCACACTTATTGGATTTACCTCATTCGGGGAATGAGAGATGTAATTTTCTTCTGAAATTATTGTTATATGCAATCATATGGTATCTCTTATTGTTTGATGTAATTTATCATGTATGAAATGTATGCGTTCGTAATTTCTTAAGTAGTTAAATGTTTTGGATGCAAACGTAATGTATGCATGGGTTTTAAATTAATCTCAATCTCGTACCTTAGAGGTTGTTGGCAATGGGTAGTGAACTTGCATGTTATTTGTACTTAAACAAAAAACAAAATTGTGTGTTTGAGTAGTTAATTGCAACTTCCTCTAGGGTTGCGTGGCGGGGCGTTACAATTGAAATTATTATTATGTTTAATTTTATCATCAAGTAGTTAATTTAATATTATATTTTAAATTTTAATATTTTTGAAAATTTAAGCAGCATTTTCAAGCTGTTTTACCCTTCACAACTAGCCACTAGGGCCAAAAAAGAACAAGACTAAACAACAAACATAATTAAAAAAATAGAAACAACCCAAAGGCAACACAACGACCGCAAAGCTACAACCGACAGACAAGCACAAGGAGTAGCTTACTGGCGTTGTGCCAGTTTTTAATTAGGAGGTCCACCGCCTCATCACCCACCCATTCTTTGTTCTCCTGGCTATTTTTTCCTTCCAGCTCCTCATTTATAGCATTAGACAGGGTGCTCATGACAAAGTGGCCCAAATTCATGGTGAAGCGGGTTAACCCCCGAAACCTTTTGTCAAGAGTGTCCATTCTCTTCACCACAGCACCCGACTCCCCCCTGAAGTCCATAGACCCCTAAATCTCACCAAGCTCATCCACCAGGGGATGCGGAGAGTGCGAAGTAGAGCCATCAATAGGAATCTTGATTTCCAGCAGAGTAAACTGGGGCCTCTCCACATTATCTTCCTCCTCATCTTCAGATTCTTCTTCCTTATAACCTCTGTTGTTAGACTGCTCCTCCTGAGAGTCTTCAATAATCAACCTCTTTTCTTAGCTAGCCTCCCGGATCTCCTTCTAGTATTTTCCCCACCTGTAGCATTTTCCCCACAAGGCCCGAATTAGAATTCCTAGGAGGGCTTTTAGACTCGATCGGGGAAACCTACATAGTTGAAATGGGTTCAATGTTCTTAATGCGGACCGTCGTGATGGCTTTAGGTGGACAAAGAGCCAGATGAAAGTGATATAGTCTCAAAATAAGCCCCTGATGGAGCGAGAGTGGTGGGAGATCACAGGGGTTACAGCTGGTCGACTCTTTGTACTTGTCGATAGAGTTTTCAAGGTCCATTGTAATACCCCTTCGTTTTTTTTTTTGTTCAAGTTGTTTTATGCTATGTTTGGTTGCAGTTACTTTGATACTGGATACATTTTGTTATGATGTTTTGATTGCTACTATTGAGCGACAATTATTATTGTGGGATGTAGCTATCTGATTATTGTTTCACATGCATTATGGATTAATGATGTTATAGAGTTAACATGAGATGTTATTATGAGATTACTGGATTATGATGGAAGTGTCAGTTTCGATGAGTGTATTGGTGAAGAGGATGGGTTCGCATCACTCGCTTGCGAGCGCCCTGCGAATCCATAATTTCTTCTTCACGGTGTGTATTATATGCTGGATATATTGTATGATGTTGTTTACTTGTTTTCAGGATTGCAGGTATATGACATCGACTCCACCTAGTTTCATAGGTTTGAGCATGTCGATCCAACAGTTAAGTTGAATGGGAGATAGTAGCTAGGTAGCATCTGTCAAGTTTACACCCTAGCCTTAGTGTGTCGTCAGTTGAGTGTGTCAAGTCATTGTCTGTCTTGTTTTAATGTTATTTAATTCTGAAGGATTCTTGATTTGGAAATAGATACTTAGAATAATTGCATTTAAATCATGTTGATGGTTATTTGATTTAAATAATGCAATGTGGATAAAAGTTTATATTTAAATTAATTAATTAATTAAATTTAATCCAAGGGGGTTGAATTTAGTTATTAAATAATTAAATTAATTAATTAAACGTGATGCAAGAGAATGAAAGGAAATAAAAGAATTAAAATTAATTTTGGAATTTAATTTCAATTTGTGGGAATTAAATTAGAAATTGTAATTAAATATTTACTTGGGAAATGAGTTTCAACTTTGGAAATTAATTTATTATTTAAAATTGCATTTTAAATTGAAAGTGGGTTTTCAAAAATTGGAATTGGAATTGAAATTGAAATTAATATCTAATTTGCATGTAATGTGAATTAGGGTTGTAAAAATTGAAATTGAAATTGAAATTGAAATTAATATCTAATTTGCATGTAATGTGAATTAGGGTTGTAAAAATTGAAATTGAAATTAATATCTAATGTGCATGTAATATGAATTAGGGTTGTAAAAATTGAAATTGAAATTAATATCTAATTTCCATGTAATGTGAATTAGGGTTGTATTAGGTATTTTTGATTTATAAATAATACATGTTTTAATTTTAGGGGAGGAGAAAAGTTTTTAGAAAAATACATTTTTACAGTAGAGAAGAAATTTTGAAAAATTTGCACAAGGGTTTGAAGAAAGTTTTGATTGTAGAATTGATTGAAGGAAAGGTTGTTTGCATTTGTTGGGTTTTGGATTGGATTCATTGGAGGATTGAAGAAAATTCAGGAAATCTTTGGAGGAGGCTTGCATCAGAAATTCATCTCTTCCTGTAGCTTCTTGTACCAGGTTTTCCTCTTTGTGTTTTATTGTTCTTGATTTTTTTTTTAAATAGTAGTGATTAAAGATTTGTTTGTTAAATCTATTTTAGAAAATAAATTTGATATTAGAAGAAAAGAATTAAATAAATTTACAGCCTTTGCTTGTAAAAATTCTTGAGTGAAAATTGTGAAAACCTCAGTTGAATTTAAATTATTTGGGGAAATCGATTATGTTGTTATTGAAATCAAACATAGAGAATGAACAATGCATTTAGAATGTTTTTTAGAAAATGAAACCCTTTGTTTATTATTAAAAATTGGATTTTAAAATCCGTAGGGTAGTTATATTTTTCATAGTAAAATGGTCTAGTTGCGTTGCATATAACTCCACTTACACAAACTGGGTTGTCAGAAAATTTAAAGAGTTTATGTATTTTAGAATTTTCTTATCCCTGTCAAAAAATCGCAAATACCCAGATTGTAGTTTTTGAGTTATGCTTGAAACACGAGACTGTTGTTAAGTTATTTTCTCATGGCTGCTCTGATAATAAAATAATAATAAATTGATGTTTATAAATATTAATATTTTATGTATTGTTATTATAATATTAAAATATTATTTAATAATATTTTATATTATAATTTATAATATTAAAGTATTATATTTATTTATATTATTTTAAATAAAATTTGTATATTAGATTAGTGGAATTAAAATTATAAACATATGGAGAAATTATTGTTTATTTTAAAATGGCATGTTAAAGTTTAATTGAAGGAGTTAAATATTTGATTTAAAGAATGCATAATTTAAAATTTAATTGTGGAATTTAAATTCATGTGTAAAAGGTCCAATTATTAATTTGATTTAATTGGAAAAATATATATATGATATTGGGTTATAGTCCAAATATTGATCTTATTTTAACACAATAAGTTATGGAAGAGACCAAATGTTAATTTGATTAATTTTATAATGATTTAATTTGCAAGGGCAATTGGTTATTTAATTTAAAGCAAAATGTTTTGAGTTATAGTTGAAAATACTTATTTTATTAAGAACAATTAGAGAATAAAATATTAGTGTAATTTCTCCCCTATCTGAAAAGATGAATTCTTAATTCAGTTTTATCGATATAATGAATTACGTAATGAAATGAGAAATGGATTTAGAGTATCCAAATGTAGTTTTTTCTATTACCTTCAATGATTATGTCTTTCGTGTTTATGCTTTGAGAATGGGTTGAATACTTGTTAGTTTATAAGTCTTCGAGATGGTCTGTTGTTTGTGAGGGTTGTCGTTGTGATGTCAACCTATTGTGAATTCTCTTGGTAGTGCATGGGATCGTGTTGTTTTAAAAGTAAATTCAGGAATTGATTATTATAAAGAGACAATTAATTATTTTAATTTAATCATTTTCTATTTGAACAATTTATTTGTTGAGAATGTATATTTTATGGTTTGAAAAAATGGATGTATGTAATAAGAGTCTGGAAAGGGAAACTTTTAGATGAGATTAACATAGGGTGTTATTGGAAAACTAGAAGAAATATAAGGTTTGGGTTAGGAAATTGAAAAGAATTATTGTAGAAGATTTATGTTAATTTTAAAGGAAAACAATGGATTCGACTTAAATTATTTGAACTAGTCTATCCTTTATTATAAAGACACTTATTTAGTTTTTTTTCAATTAATTTTGAAAGGGCAATAGTTATTATGTTTTATTGTCACAGAGAAAATTAATCGTTGTGATTGGAATATTAAAGAATCTATATTATTGAGTTTATTAATATATATGTTTGGTGTATATATAATATGGAGCATATAAAAATATGTTAATGGTAAATTCATTATCGTATTTCGTTTTAATAAGATGTATGCAATATATTATTGAATAGAGATTTAAAATGGATTGATTAGTGTATATGGGTAAATGGGTAGAGAAACGATATTTTATTATATTAAAGTGGTTGCATGTTCTAAATAGGAAATTGAATGAAATGTAAGATTTGGTTAGGAAATGGAAAGAGTTTACTTGCATGGATTTGTGTCGATTTAAAAGTAAATTAAGAAGTTGTTTTATTGATGAGGCAATCAATTATATTATTTATTAATTTCTATTTAGATTAATTGAATCATTGTGATTGGATTATGAAAGAGATATGGATTTAGTATATCCAAAAGTAGTATCTTCCTCATGATTATCTTAAAAGATTTAATTATCTGTATTCAGTAAAGGGAAGTAAGTTTAATTGTTTTAGATTTCCAATAATGAAAGGAGAAGTAGGGGTTATGATTATTTTAGGTGATCTAGTTATCGTGTCTTTGACTTTGTCAGCACTACCTATTGACTGAGTATGGATTTAGGAAATCCAAATATTAGATTTGATTAATGACTTGAATGCTTTTGTTGCTATGTCATGAAGTTGCATTGTTGATTTTGGGATTTAGTGTTAGTCCTAAATTATAAGTCTTCCAGAAGAACTTAGAGGATGAGGGTTGTTGAACCTTTATGTCATCGAGTTGTTTTCCCTTGGGTAGTGTGGGCGTCTTTTCAGTTTACCCGATTTTCATGAACGGGGATTTTTTGTACCTCCTGTGAAATGAGTGGACTATGTGATTGTTGCCTCCAAGATGTTTGGAGTGAGTTCTATCTTTTGTTTCTTCATTGTTTTCGAGTGGATTATGATGCCTAGTTGATATGCACTTGTGTTTCCCTTAGTGGATTGTTTGGGTGTGTGTTGTCGAATAGAAGAGTGACTTTTGTTAGGGGCCGAAGCCCAAAGTGGTAAACCGGGTAACCTTCAGAAGTGAGTTAATCAAGTGATAATTAAATTAATGTACTTAGATGATTAGGATGCAGTTCACACTAATCAAGATAATTTAATCCTCACTCATAGACACAAGGGCTCGTATAGACTTGGGATGAGTGAGAAAGCCTGGAATGGCATAGTCATTTATCTTGTTAGTACGAGAGGTATTTGATGCCGCATGAGTGAGTATGAGTGTCAGGATTTGGTTGAGGCCACCAGGATTACCAGAGTCTATGAAGGATGCCCAAAGGAGATCTCATGACTACTATGCGATGACACTCTATCTAGGACAACTGTTGTTAATTGTTTTATGTGTATGGTTCTTTGAATATACTTGATCTATTTTATGTTTGGAAGCAATGTGACCTATGTCAGTGATGTTGGAGTTGTAATTGTTAGTTCATTTGTTTGGTTATGTCAGTATGAGTCTGCCTTTGGTTAGAGGTAGTAGAATCTTTGTCCATGTTACTTAGTTACTATCTCCTAGCATGGGGGGTGAGCCTTCGGGTACCACTTGGTTGGGTGGAACATGCACCAAAACCGTTGGGTCCCCATCTATTTGCAGTACTTGGTGGTGAGATATCCAGATGGACAGCTTGTTGTTCTTGTTGTAATTCCTTGCGTTGTAATATTTTAACTTGTATAAGTTATTTTATCCCTCTTGTGTTTATGAGGTGGAATTTTGTAATTGTAACCTTGAGTACTATTGCCTCATTCTGGGAATGAGTGATGTAACTATTGGATTAAGTTAATATTTATGAGATTGTATCTTGGTTGATTATCTTATTAGGTTATGTGGTATTCTTATGATGTATGATGTTTATTTCATAAAGTTCATAATGCTATGGTTATATGTAATATGTATGTGTGGGTCTAAGTAATCCTAACCTTGTAGCCTTAGAGGTTATTGTTAATTAGTAAGTGAATGTGTATGTTAAATGCACTTTATAAAAAAAAAATTAGTTCACTTAAGACGTTAATTACAACTTCCTTTAGGGTTACTTGGCGGGGCATTACATCCATTAAAAGAAAAAATGGGAAACTAAGTAGCATCTTATGTCTTAGATGATTTAAAAAAGGAAAGTGGTAAAAGAAATAGGTTTTAAACCTACCTTCCAAAGTAACATACTTCATCAGCGCCATGCACACCTGATCCCAGAGCTTCAGGATAGCATCTTGTCAAACCTCGACTGATTTCGCATCAAGGCCTCCTCACCTCTAAAAAAGGATTTTAAGCTTTCATGATCCGGTTTCTTGATGTGTTTGGGGTATTTTTTCCCAGAACACAGTAACCTCATCACCTGTACAATGACTTCCTCATTGATTTGAAATGATATACCACCAATGGAGACCCGACTGTCCTTCCACGAACTAGCAAAATGACCTAATAAGATAGGATCATAACCAACCAGGCACTCCATAAGTGGAGCAATGCCACCCTCCACACAAATGTGCCAAACCAAAGGGTTGTTTTGAAACTCCTTACAATTGTCAAGTTCAGTCCTAACCCGCTCACCACCCATACTACCAACCTGCATAGAAAACTCAAGAAATTGCAAAAAATGCCAATTGCAGTAGCCATGAATGATAATCACAATGTGATTGTTAAGGCCAGGTATACAATAGAGGATAATAACACCCACCTACAAGTTGCACATGCAGAAGGGAAAATCACCACAGGGTGATTTGACACTAAATTTAATGAATATATGATTACACCCAAGAAGGCAAGAATTGGTAGACATGTAGGGAATGCACAAAAAACCATGCAGAAAGGTTGAATAACTAAATTTAGAAACCATCCAAATGGAGCCAAAAGAGTCCCGCGCTAAAATAACTAGCTCAAAGCTCCAAGAAGGAGGCCATCTCCCATCATGAATAGTCAAATCATTATAAATACACTTGCTCCACCAGATGCAAGGAGGAGAAACAACGAGAAATCCCACAATCCCCAAGAGAATAGATCACACAGTATGACTCCACAGATTTAATGAAGTCACATCCTTCTAACTATCCTTCATCAAGCCGCCACAATTATACTTGTAACCATCTTTTAAGCCCCGACCCCGCCACATCACCGTAACCTTAGAACCCAGCCCCATCCACCAAGTCTAAAGGACAGACATGTGGATCCTCCTTTCCGTGCCCCACATATGAAGATCTTTGCTAGGAAACCTCCACCTGTACACCATTTCCATGTTGACACTCATCCACCAGATCTCCCAAAAAATCCAGTGGGCCCCCCATTCATCTCCCATTATCCCAAGATTTAAAATCATTGTAAACCATGGTAGCTTTGTTCTTGCACGATTAAAGCTTGAATATTTGGCGGTAACCTTTCCTTTTTCCTCCAACATTTAGTGGAATCCCATCCTGAGCCAAGATTAGCCAAGGAATTTGCCACATGGTTGCCTTCTTTGAAGATATGCGTTACCTTTTTATCCCTAAATTTGGATAAAAAGAAACTAACATCCAACAAAATGTCCATAGTATTCCAACCAATTAATCTATCTTTATTCACATCATTCATAACCAGCTTGGAGTCTCCCTTAATATGAAGACAAGTAATCCCCAAAGAAAAAACAATTTTGAGTCCCATTTGCGGCACACGAGCCTTTGCCACTAAAGCAGACTGAAACCCAATACCTCCAGCAAATCCTACCACCAGAGCTCCCATAGAATCTCTGATAACTCCACCAATAATTTCCCTCCCTGGGTTGCCCTTAGCAGCCCCATCAAAATTAAGTTTAAACCATCCTCTATCTGGAGGCTCCCATTTAGTATTTTTTCTAATTACAAGTTTTGAATTATGAAAGGAATTAACCTTTAAATCCTGGTGCCACTCCTTAGCCATTTTAATTTCGAACTCGAATGGCCCCTTCTCTGGGGGTTTCCCATTAAAGAAGGAGATATTCTCCCCAATGAGCCTAACACCAATTCCAAAAACCTCCTTGGGACTCCTCTCAAAATTCTTAAAAACCCTGTTATTCCTCTCCTTCCATTAACACCATCCTAAGACAGGGGGGACCTGCTTCCAAATTTCACCAGGCAGAGGGTGGAAAAATGGGCCATACCAACCCATAATGAATGATAAAAGATCCTTTCTCATAACCCAAGGGACAACAAGTTTATCAAAATCCAACCCCCAAACTTCGGCAGCAAACGAGTAGTGTAATAAAAGGCGACTGACAGATTCCTCCCATTTCTTGCAAAGAAAACATCTATTGGGAAAACAAAAACCCTGAATCTTCAAATTATCTTGGGTTAGAATCCTATTATGATAGGCCCTCCACCAGAAAAAAATAATTTTAGGGATCATGTGGCGATTCCAAACCTTATTCCAAAGTTCCTCAGTAGAATTTTCATTAGTCAGCAGTCTGTAAGCTGACCACACAAAGAGATCCCCTTGTTTATCTAAAGTCCAAAAAAACTCATCCTCCCTGTCATAGGATGGAAACCTGGTGCTGAAAAGAATCACCTGAAGGGAGCGAGCCAAACAACAAAGGTGATGAGAATAGGGGAAACAAAGGGTGAGATCCTTCCAAATCCTAGCTCTGGGTGGTCCAAACACATAGTCACTAATATGTATGCCAAAGAATCTTTGAGCCGCTCCCATCACCACCCCAAAGTCAGAGCAAGCTAGAGAGGAGTCAATTAGCCAAGTATCTTCCCAGAACTTGATTCTAATCGCATTGCCCATTTTCCATTTAATCCCTTTCTTTAACAGGCCTTGTATGCTGCAAATGCTCTTCTAGACAATAGAGCCCTGGGGGTGAGGCTCCGTAAGACAATCAATCAAGGGCCTATTATGGAGATATTTGGAATTCAGAATTTTACACTAGTCCTTAGTGTTCCTTAATTAGTCCCAACCAACCTTGGCCATCAAAGCCTTGTTAGAGTTGAAAATCTTCCTAATTCCAAGCCCACCATAATTTTTAGCCTGACAGACCCTTTCCCATTTCACCAAAGCGAATTTCTTCTTTTCTTCAGTACCGGACCATAGGAAATTCCTTTGAATTCTTTCAAATTTATCAGCAATGTACTTGGACATGTTAAAAATGGAAAGAAAGTAAGTGGGGATACCTTGGATAGCTGTAGTGAGAAGTTGGAGTTTTCCAACGTGGCTTAGTATAGAGCCCTTCCACCCAGCCAATTTCCTTTGAATCTTTTCTAGAACTGAGTTCTAGAACTCTGTGGGAACCTCCTTAATCATGAGGGGGATCCCAAGATACATCGATGGGAGAGAATCACCAACACATCCCAGAACTGCAGTCACCCTGTTTTTCAAATTAGGCATGTAGTTAAAGAAAAAAATCTTTCTCTTATTATAATTGATGCTTTGACTAGAGCAAGAGGCATAGTTGTTAAGACAAGCTTTCCATTTCCTGGCTTCCACCACATAGGCCTTCCCAAATAGAAAGGTATCATCCACAGATTGTTACACAATAATCAGATAGAGAGAGAAATTCGCTCTAACACCCGAAATGTAGCCCTCTAATAACAGACTTGTGAAATTCCTACTGAGCACATCAGCAATCATTATGAAAAGATAGGGAGATAGGGGGTCTCCTTGTCTGTGCCCTCTACCAGCAGAGAAGAACCTACAGGGGGATCCATTAATCATAATCACGAACTTGACAGTGCTAACACATTCCATAATGAGTTTGATGACCGAAATATTAAAGCAAAACTTAGCCAAGACCTTCAGGATGAAGTCCCATAACACTTTATCATAAGCTTTGGAAATATCAAGCTTGAGAGCCATCCACGCATTGTTACATCTATCCATTGAGTGGAGTAGTTCATGGGTTGTCAAAGTGGCATCAAGAATATGTTGCCTAGGGACAAACCCTTTTTGAGTGTGACTGATGATTTTATCTAGAAAAGGTTTGATGCGGTTAACAAGGATCTTAGAAAAGGTGTTACAAAGGCTAATAGGTTGGAAGTCAGTCATAGAAAGAGGCTCACTTATCTTGGGGATAAGAGCAATGAAAGTGTGGTTCAATTTTTTGAGGATCCTACCAGATTTGAAGAAATCTTTGGCCGCAAGCACAAGGTCGCCACCCACAGTATCCCAGAAAATCTGGAAAAAAAGCAGGAGGGAAAACATCAGGCCCTGGAGCTTTGAAAGCCCCCATGTTAAAGGTGGCCAGAAAAACCTCTTCCATAGAAACAGTCCTAAGGATTCCCAAATTATCTTCATGAGAGATAGAGGCAAGAAGATGCTAGAGAATCGCACAGTCCAAAGCCAGATTGGGCGCCTCAGCAGGGGCTGAATAAGCCTCTTGAAAATAGTTAACTGTACAGAGCTCGATTTGAGCTCGATTTGAAATCACCTCCCTAGTGGCATTAGTCAGTTTAGAAATTTGATTCCTTTTCTTGTGCTTGATAGCAGAAACATGAAAAAAGGAGGTATTCCTATCTCCTTCCTTCAACCATTAGAGCCTAGATTTTTGCTTCCAGAAGACCTCCTCACTTTTTAAAACCCATTCCCATTCCATTCTTGCTTCCCATTCTTGGATGTGAGTCCACTGACTATCATCCCCTTCATCCATATTTTTCTGTAAGGTCCTTAACTTTCCTTCAAGCAGTTTTTTCCTTTGGAAAACATCTTCGAACACATTCTTGTTCCATCCTTTGACCATATTTTTGATATGTTTAAGCTTAAAGAAGATCCTATACATAGGGGATCCTTGGACAAGAATATTCCACCATTCAGCAATTTTATTTTTAAAATCGGGATGAGCATTCCACATTATTTCAAAGAGAAAAGGAAAGGGACCAAGAATAGGACGAATATTAGTGGTCAGCAGAAGAGGATTATGGTCAAATACCGTCCTGGGCAAGGTTATTAGATTGGCGTCTAAGACATTAGTCAAATGAGGAGAGTAGAGGAAGTGGTCAAGCCAGAGTTGAATTAAATTACCACCAGCCCTTCTATTAGACCAAGTGTAATTTTGGCCCAGTAGCTCAATATCAACTAAACTTGAAGAATTCAAAAAATTAGCCAGATCAGACATGTTGTCAGAGTAATCCAGAAGGCCACCACTTTTCTTAGATGGAAATAGGGGGGAGTTAAAATCTCCAGCAAAAAGCCAACAACCTCCCTTATTCAGATTAATCTTAGCCACCATGTTATTCCATAGAATACTTCTCGTGTTCCTCTGATTAGGAGCAAATATATTAACTATAGACCAAGCTTCACCAAGATAAGAGAACGAAACCCTACACTATTTTTACAGTGAAATATTTTAGAACCCTGCAAATGAGATGGGTTCCAAAGCACTGCCAACCCCCTCGAAGCTCCCTCAACATCACTATAGACATATGAAGCATTAGGCTAGAAAAAATTAGCAATTTTATCAAAATTAACCATCAAAATTTTGGTTTCTTGAAGAAGGCAAACATCAATCTTATGTTCCACTATATATTCTTTCAGAGCACGTTGTTTGTGTGAGCTATTGAGCCCATGAACGTTCCATGAAATAATTCTCATTTCTGACCTTTTTATGAGGACACATCCAATGTCCTCTACTTTCCCAGGGCAATCTCATTTGTCATTTCTCTTGTTCTAGTGTATCTCCGAGAAGGTCTCCTTGGCTTAGATTCCCCTCCTACATCTGCCTTCTTCTTCCTTCCTTTCTTCTTGGGCATTGTCCAAAACCCTTCATCCCCAGCTTTCTCAAGCTTCAAACTCCCCAAAATTTCACTAGATTCATTAGTCATACCAGAGCTCTCTTCCTCCTAGATCTCACCATCCTCGATCAAGGCCCCACAGGTCCCTGAAGCGACAACCTTAACCAGAGGGTCAAAAGCCAAAGTGCTAGGAACAAGAAACCCACCAGAGACCCCTTCAAATAGGGGATGAACAGTCGAAGAGCCAAAGTCTTGAGGCAAAAGGACAGGCAAGGGTTTAGCAGCCGACTCCAAAGAGTCACTAGGGTTAGTTAATTTAGAAGGTGTACCGACAGGGGAGGGTGGATGTGGAGGATTCTCAAGTGACTGATCAGCACCTGGGGGAGTAACCCCAAAGTCACTCAACAGACTCAAAATATTCTCAGCTAGGGTAGTGGGATTTATCACATTGTCCTTAAACTCCCGACCAATTGTAGATTTACAATCAAAGATCAAATGCCCAACTTTGGCACACTTTTGACAGTATACCACAACATTTTTGTAACACACAGGTTGAATCTAGCTGCCCATCTTAGAACACAACTTAATACAGTTTTATAGGATTTTATCAACACAAATATTGACACATAAATCTTGTGAAGACTAACCTAGATTTTGATTTTGTGATAGAATCTGTGGTAAAAAATTGACCCAACGAATCCCCAATGGCTTTGAAGATGGAATCATCCCAAAACTCCAAAGGCAAACCCGAGAGCCTTACCCAAATAGGAGTTGACTTATTTAGATCTGTAGCAGGGTCAAAACCAGGTTTCCACCTGCACAAAGCCAGGCTGTGCTTCCCAAAAACCCACAGACCCGACGACAGAGTAGTCACCATGTCCTCTACTATGGTGAATCTAAACAGGAAAAGACCACCAACCATAGCACAAATCTCCACACTACCCTTAAGGCTCCACTTCACTGCAACCCATTTCCGAACCATATCCACCATTAGACGAAAAGAAAGAAATCTCCCCACTACAACATTCTCCATGGAGGAGAGGATCTTGTCGTTGATTCAATTAGGAATGTCAAACAAAACACCAGAGTTCAAGACAATCTCAGGTGTAGACTGAAACAAGGAGGAGACTTGTTTTCTATTAGAGAGCACATCCTTCCAACTGACATTCGAAGGGATCTTCACTGCTGACACAGAATATTTGCCCGGAGATGCCAAAGTCTTCAAAAAGCCTGAAGGTGAAAGCACTGACCCCATAGGGGTGGTACCCGTCAAACACGGGCCCAAGGTAGAGAAGCTTGGGTCAAGGTGGGTAGGGGGGGGCCATTGGGTACCCCCAAGACAGAGTCCACCATGCACACAACAATTCAAACTCAGAGGAGAAACTTTTGCTGGCTAGTATTTAAATGTTGTTTGAGTTAAAATTCTTATTTATTTATTTTAATAATAATTATTGGTTTTTCAAAGTTAATTATATTTTAAAGGAAATATAATGTTTAAATTTTTGGGAAGAAATAGCTAGTTTAGTAATTTTGGAAGAAAATGGCTATTCGAAAATTAGTAAAACTGAAATTGAAGGCAAGAGACTATTTTTGATGTTCAATGAAATTCAGAAATAATTAGTAATGTTTTGAGTTTTTCCTTCTTGGGATTTTATATCCAATCTTGTCTTTTTCGAAAAAAGGAGAAAGAGAGAAGAAAAGTAAAATTTTGTCTGCAATCTAGAATTTTGATTTTGCTAGAAATTGAAATCTTGTATCTTTCTTTCGAAAATAGTTAAAAATTTAGAATTATATATTGTGTTGGATATTGTTCTTCGAAAATTCTTCGGGAGGTTGCGGATCTTTGAAATTGGTGAAGTATGTGGTTGGTTGGACATGCATATGCAAAAATTCGTCTCCAAATCAACTTCAAGCGAAGGACTCCAAGTAGCTCTGTACTCCTTGAATATCCTATGTAATTTCTAGTTGAAATGAAAAAGGATTGTAAATTTTGAAATTGGAATATGTTAGTTGTGAGTCTTGAAATTATTGTTTTGTAAATTCATTATTGTTTGATTGTCAATTCCAGCCTTTAGTTTTTGCTTCCCTTCATTTCCTGTCCAATATGTTATTTAATATTTTGATACAAGTTTGGTTGGCTGGAAACTCATTCTTTTTATCTTTAAATAAATTAATTTCTGCTTCAATCTATCCTTTGTAATTTCCCTGTAATTTTTATTTGGGACAGTGATCTTCTTCTTCTTATTCCGACCATTGTAATCTGCCAATTTGATTCTATTTATTTGGATGAGTTTCTCTGTTGGGCTATGCCCAATTTTTCCCGTGTTTATGCATATGTTATATATATATATATATATAATTTATTTATTTGTTGATTGGTATGGCAATCAAAATTTTATTAAAGGTAGTATATGTTTTAATGTCGGCGAATTTTTTTACCGACGAATTGTTTATGTTGTGTGTATGAGGAGTTGATGCCATAGGCATACTAACCCAACCCGCATTCCCTTTAAGGGTTGCACCAGTTTTTTCGATGGTTGTGCAACAACCACAAGGTTGTTGTGTTTAGCCATACAAAGAGGTTGCACCCCTCTCAACACTATTTTGTGGCTTTTATTTTGTTGATATTTTATATCTATATTTTTTGGAGGTTGTAATTTGTTTATGATCTCTATTTTCTTTAAAATAGAGGACAACGAGTTTGCTTGAAAATTTAATTCAGTTTTTTAATTATTAAATTATATATATATACTTTGGATGGATGTTCATTTAAATTTTGTTTTGATATTCAACAGTGCTTTAAATTTATTATTCTTTTAATGAAGACATATATACATACATATATATGTATATATATATATATATATATATATTTGGATAGGAATATATTATTGAAATGAAAAAGTAATTTTAATTCTAAAAAATAAATTAGAAAACAAAATTATTGTAATTAGATTCAGATTCAATTATTATTTTATTAAATATGTATTTAGAAATGATTTTTGAAAATTAGATTTTTATAATCTTGAAAAAAATTGATTTAGAGAATAATCTGTTTGGAAATAAAAACAAAACCAGAGAATAGATATTATTTAAGATTAAAATAGATGTTTTGATTTATAATTGTTTTAATAGCTTAAATTTAATATTTTATTTTTGAAGTTTATTTTGTGTTTAAATAATTGTAGAAAATGTAGTTGCCTTTATTTAATTTGTTATTTTGAAACAATCCAAGAGACTTAGATTTTTTAATTTGCTAAAATTAATTTGGTGAGATAACTAATGTTGGGTAATTGGTTATTTCCATAGATTTAATTTGAAATATTTAATGAAATTTATGATTTGGAATGGATTTTAAATGATGGAAATTTTTACTTGCTATGAGATATGTTTAATTTAGGTTAGATTTTATATAGCTTGAAAATGTGGCTTTAATTGGTAGAATGTGTTATTTTGGTTCTTGGGTGGATAAATGTTTACCTCCAGAGGCTAGGGAAGTGGTGTGTATGCACATCTATGGTTGCACATTTTTGTCTATGTTGTTACCTTGTGAATAATTGTGTGGGTGGTACCTCCTAGATTTATGGGTTTTTGGATGCTTTGTGTAGTCATGAGATGGTCATGCTTCATGTGCCTTGTTGTGAAATAAGGTCCTTTATGGTTTGTGGATTGAGGTACAACCTTTACTTGTTTTTGGTTTGGCGTAACCATAGGGGAGAGTGGCTCTTCTTGGGGCTGGTGTACAAGTGGTCA
Source organism: Sequoiadendron giganteum (assembly GCA_007115665.2). Classification (NCBI taxonomy): domain Eukaryota; kingdom Viridiplantae; phylum Streptophyta; class Pinopsida; order Cupressales; family Cupressaceae; genus Sequoiadendron; species Sequoiadendron giganteum. The sequence continues at coordinate 616,741,050 of CM021102.1, read as the reverse complement.
CCCATGAAATTTTTTCCTTAAATAAGTGATAACCTAATTAATGTATCTAGTGGGTTGGGTTAGTAAATAAATAACAAGATTAAAACATGCACCTCACCCCTGCCATTAGTTCTCTCAAAGGTTAAGGATGGGTGGGAAGACCTGGTTGGTAAGGTCACTACCTTGTCTCTGCGAAAGGTAAGTGGCTCTGCATGAGTCACCCTATGGGGCGACACCTTGAGATAGGTTGTCTAGTTAACCATAGATGGAGGCGGCTCCTAGTGTTAGGTATTCTGGTTAATCCACATTGATGGAGGCGTCACCTAGTGTTAGGTAGTGTGGTTAATCCATGTAAGGCCATGCGATGAAACTCTCCCATTATGCCCTTTGTTTTCCCTTGTTCTGGTTTCCTCTGGAGTTTTTATTATTATTATCATTTATGTTGTGATGTGGTCTTGATGGTATGGTGTTAGTCCTCCATGTTTGTGGCTTTGTGGATGAGGTTTCTTTTTGATTGACTCCTTGCACGTGGGGTGTTCCTTCGAGTTCGCAAGGTCAGGTGGAAATGTGTGATGCACCCATTGGGTCCCTAGGTGATGATTGTGGTGCGAAAGCTGATGTAGTGGTCTCAAAGCTTTGCAGGGAGGAAGATTGTACCTTACATGTATTCAATTTTGCATTCTTGTATTCTTTGGATTATGATGTTTTCTTCCCAATTTTATAAGGGAAGCAACTTTGTAATGTAATAATGGTTTGACATTGTGTTGTATCTGTGGAAATATGTTCCACGAATGTAACCTTGAACTCTGAAGTTGAAATGTAATAATATTTTATTCATTCTTTAATTTATCTATCATGTTCATGTTGGATGAATGATATATTATGTCTATTTCATGCTTCTATTGTTTGTCTAGCTTAGTATCGTTTAACGTTGTAGTTGGTTTGGGATTGCTTCAAGTAGTGCACCATGTTACCCCATGGGACTAGGTTAATGACATTATATGATATATTTATCTTGGTTAATTATTTAATTATGTTAAATGTATTTGTTGTTATTTTAAAAAAAATTGTTTTTTTATTATTAGTAGTTGTGTCCTATGGGGTTTGCATGGCGGGGTGTTGCATTGTATTTGCTTTAGTTCCCTTTGTTGATAATCACACATCTAACTATTTTTACCTATTTGGAGCATTGTTCATCCATAAACTTGTACCTCATGAACCTTGCCACACTAAAAAAATTTCTCACTCTCATTTTCAACCTTTTTCTATATAAGGCACTATAATATCATGTTCTTACCTAATAATATTGTGCATGCTTGTGTCCCCCAAATTCAACCTTCACTTTTTTGAGCCATGTGCTTTCCTTTTCGTCACCTAGAAACCTCAATTCAACCTAACATTCAAAAGAGCTAGGGCATGCTTATAAAAATATGATATAAGGGAATGAATCCTTGAGCATTGTACACACTCCATAGGGATCTAGGGCACATGTTTAGACATGTAGGGAATCTAAAAGAGAACCCATAACCCCAATAATAACCCACCACTAGTGTAGTAGCATATACCTTACACATAGGGTTTGACCATACATATTCAAACTTACTTCATCATCAAATTATTCAGGTATTCTAGAGAGATGATTAAAAAGATCGCCAAATATACTCTAGGCACCAGTTTTAGACATTTTGAGTGTAGAAATAAGTACAAGATTGTTTTTAGCAATGGTAGAGCAATGTTAGAAAATCACAATGGATGTCACTATACCTATATAAGATGCTAGCATGCTTGGAAGGAATTAGTGCACCCACATAAATAGGACCGCAATTGTATAAATAGGAGTAATAAAACCAAATACAACTAACTATGGTGTTGTCATTTACAGATTAATACTAGAATTTAGAAAGTATAACTTGATCTTAATTATATCATTTTACTTTTTATCCTTTCTAACTATTAAATTTATATATATTAAAATAGAGAGAAACTTCTTTTTAAATATTTTAATTCAGTATAAGCTCAAATTCAACTTTCAACTCTATACTTTATTATTTTAAAATCTATAATTTATTGTTAATCATTTTATAATTACTTGTTATATTTTAAATTTTAAAATAAACCAAATTAATAATTAAAAGTAGACTTAGAGATCTTATTTTTAGTTATGACATGAAAAAGAGGGTGTTGGCTCGTTTGTTTTCATGGTAGTGTTTTGGTATGGAAATAGAAAAAATGAAATAGTTTCTTTAAAAGTGTTAAAAGTAATCCACCAAAGTCAAAGTAGTGATTAAATGAATAAATTATTATTATGTCGATTGTAAGAATCCAAAGGGCTTTTAAAAAAACACAATCATGCCAAATGATTTATATATACAAATTCCTTACTTTCTATGATATCATTCTCTTGGGTTAGTATTTATGTTTTAAATAGACACAATATTCATAAAGTGTTTAAAAGTTGAGACCTTTTCCATAAGTCAACTTTATAAATGGTAATGATGGTATTATACAATCATTTGTTCTAATTTTGACATTTCATTTAAAGTGGACAAAGTTGCATTTTTTTTACTAGTGTAAATAAAATAAAATAATTATTGTTTAATTAAATATATGTATTTAGTTGTAATAATTACTATATAATTTTATAAATTTAAGATTGATAATTAAAAACGGTAACAATTAAATGTAATATTTATTTTGATAATTGATATTGGAAAATTGGTGTGTTAGATGTCAAATTAATTTATTATTATTATGAATATATATAGTTGATTTAGATGGAGATCTTTTGATTCTATAAATTGATTGTTCTTTGTCGAGATTTATATTTGTGTGAAGATTTGAATTCTACATATGTAAACTTGCAAACAACCATATAATGCTTTGTAGTAATTTATAGTTAGTCTCAAATATTATGATTTAGTATGGAGATTTTTTTTAGTCTAGTGTTGCTATGGTTGCCACTATAAGGCATTTGATGAAGAATTCACAACTACATCTTTATTTTAGTAGTTATTGGACTATGTGTGATAATGCATGTGCACATCTAATATTATTATAATATATAGTGATGTTTAATGGAATTTAAATGTTCCAAAGGATACTTATAGGTACTATAAGTGTTAGAACCAATTAACAAGTTTCCTATATTATAACAAGCCATACTTGACATCTAGTTGTAGTGTAGGATGACATGTGCATGGTTTATGTGAAGTTGGTCAACAACCTTTGACTATGTGTGTGCCAAAGAGTCTAATCATATATACGGAGTATTCATGTGGAGAAATAACTATAGTAATTATGTGTAATATGTTGTTATGGTATAATCCTATTTTGGTTGTATATTAGTATTCCATGGAATAGCTAGATATTTACGTTAGTTGGAATTCTATGAGGATGTTTGATGATTATATCTAATTTATTTTAGAGATGTAATAGATTAATGTGGATGATGCATTATTTCTTGAAGTGGTAGCGTTATGAGGAGGTCACACACTATATAGTGTGTAGATTGATACTAAATAAAAAAAATTATTATATTGGAACCGCTTCTTGTGACTATAATTTATCTTGTTCTTTTATTTGTAAGTTTCTTTTTGAAAGGGTTTCATATGTATGTCTTGTGTCTCATGTTCATGTCTTATGCATAATTTTCCTATTTCATGTTCTTCCTTTAATTTTGTATATTAAATTGTTACAGTAAATTTAACAAAATTTGATCACATAATCTTAAAGTATTATAAATCCTAGTCTATTGATAATTTTTAATAATGATTAAACTCCTAAGAAGGAGTGTATGAATTTATCTTATGTCTTATGTAATGCCATGTTCCATATAAAGTAATAAAACTTTGCTAAATAAAACTCTCCAACATCATCTATTCTCAATACCTTGATGTTTTTTCTCTATCTAGTTCTCTACAAGAGATTTTAACTCTTTGAACTTAAATAAGAAATAGATTTATGACTTAGGAAGAACACCCATTTTTTTGGAGAAGTCATTAATGGCAGAAATATACTAAAAATATTTTCCAAGTGAAGGTACATCAACAAGAAATAGACATATTATTATGAATTAAAGCCATAATTCCTAAAGATTTAGTACATCCCAATAAAAAGCACAATTTAATTTCCATTTATACAATGTTCATAAATTTCAAATTTATAGAAAAATAACTTAGCCTCTCTACTAATTTCTTATATTTTAAGATCCAAGGCCTTTCTAAAAATGTGACCCATACACTCATACTACAAGAGAGTCTTCATTGTAGGAAGCTTATATATCTAAAAAATAGAATCCTTGTAACTATTAAATTCAATGGTTCTTGTGCATTAATATGAAACAAATCTCTATACCGAGCCCCTTATCTAGAACCATGAACCCATCAACCATCTCACATTTATGCTCACTAAATAATACCTACACACTCACATGAATCATCTATGAATCATCTTTCTTACTGACAACAATCTTCTCACCAAATAGAATATGTACAAAACACAAGAAAGATATTTGATCCTCCCATCTCCAAAAGTAAGCATGATTCTACCATTGTGAATAATATTGAGATATATTTTTTCTTCTAGATAAAATTTCTTACCATTAAAGTTGTCATAATTATCAAACAATTCCATACGGGGTGTCATGAACAAGAAATTTTGAAAGCTAAGAAACCATGCTTCTTCACATGCATATGTGGAAAGGAATATAATGAACACATCACCGATACATTCATTAGAGTTTCTAAAGAATAAATAATCAGTTTAATCTTTCTTAGTCATATTATCCTTGTATTCCTTAATATAGCTGGTTTGATCTAAGGAAGCTTATATCTGCTCTTAAAATTATTTTTATTGTCTTGTCTCATATTATTTCTATTAACATTCAAACAATCTCTAATAGTAAAATAATCTTTGATAGATTATGATGTTTTATAAATCATCTTTGTTGAGAGTGACACAACAACTACCTCATTAATTTTTAAATTGTAGATGGTACTATTGATCACCATAGACAAGTAGTTCCATGAATCAAGAAAATAATATATGAGTGATATCTATTGAGCTTCCTCCCCATTTTGACATCCATTTAGACTAACTAACTTACAATATTTTTGAATTAATTCAACTTCTCTTTCACAGAATCGTCGTTACTCATTCTTAATGAATACAACATATTTCATAAAAAACACACATAGACAAGGGAAATTATTTGATATAAACTACATAACTTTTATATAGGTTCTTATTGATGGTCTCTCCTAGTAAATTCATAAATATTAAATTAGAAAGACACATACATACAAATTTTATATCCTTTCTATCAATCACTACCCAATATTCATCATTAATTTAAGAGGGTTTCTAACCAAAAAGTATAATTCACAAGTCCCTATCAAGAAAAATACCCTTAATCTTGAGCTTCCATAGCTCAAATTTAGTATCATTGAATGTCTCAACCTTTATTCTAGACATGGATACCATCATTGTTCCCAAAAAATAAGATCACACTATAATGCTTCTACTCAAGCAAGGATTAATAACAATAACCCACTCCTCCCACAAATGTAACAAGTTTTCCAAGGTCTAATACTATATAAAATTAAATGTAATAAATTATACTTAATCCAAAGAAGAAAATAAAACAACCAAACCAAATCTATAATAGTTTGTGTAGAATAATGGAACAGGAGAGAAATATAGAAGAAAAATAGAAATAGAATACAAAAAAGTCTAGGATAATCCTAACCTCCATCCTAACCCTCACTATAGATCTATGCTCTATTTTTGGAGGAAATTTTATTGCATAACCCTCCATAAAGTTCAAAAGTTAACTTCAATCTGAACGTTCGCTATATTGGCCAATGAGACCCAAAAAACCATCAATGGTTTAACTAAACCATAGGCTCAAAATAGTGAGCCAAATCTTGATCCAACTTGTCTAAGTTGGACCCATGATCCCCTTCCAAGAATAGTAACTCGTTGATTGACTATTTAACTTTTATGACTATGGGATCCAATTTAAATTCTAAGTGCTCTAATAAGAGGCCATAACTAAAAATGCATACCTCTTACAAACATATATATCTAAGCAATCTAAGATGATATTCATAGTCCTCCTACTAATGTCTTATTCAATTAATTCTTATAATTTTTATATGATAGATAATTTATGGAAAAGAGTGCCAACTAAGGAATACCAATATTCCTTCTAAGTGGGGAACACTTTTCCTTGTGACCAAATTATTTTTTAATATATTATAAATATTAAACAATTATAACAAACTTAGTACTAGTAATTGCACAATGTAAAAGCCTAGTCCTAATAGTCACAAATCTGATTCTATTATTTCTCCTACTTCTTCCTACACTTAACATTCCCCCTAAATTTATTCTATTGCAACCTTAACCTCCTAAATCACAACTTATGTTCTAAATGTAATGCCCCGCCAAGTAACCTTAAAGGAAGTTGCAATTAACATCATAAGCGAACCAATTTTTTTTAATAAAGTGCATTTAACATACACATTCACTTACTAATTAACAACAACCTCTAAGGCTACAAGGTTAGGATTACTTAAACCCACACATACATATTACATATAACCATAGCCTTATGAACTTTATGAGATCACCATCATACATCATAAGAATACCACATAACATAATAAGATAATCAACCGAGATACAATCTCATAAACATTATCTTAAACCAATAGTTACATCACTCATTCTCAGAATGAGGCAATAGTACAAAAGATTACAATTACAAAATTTCACCTCATAAACATAAAAGGGATAAAATAACTTATACAAGTTAAAATATTACAATGCAAGATAATACAACAAGAACCATGAGCTGACCATCTGGATGTCTTGCCACCAAGTATTGAAGATAGATGGGGACCCAACGGTTTTGGTGCATGTTCCACCCAACCAATGTGGTACCCGAAGGCCCACCCCCCATGCTAGGAGATAGTAACAAAGTAACATAGACAAAGATCTACTACCTCTAACCAAAGGCAGACTCAAACTGACTCATACTGACATAACCAAATAAATGCTATCAACAAGTACAACTCATTCACCATACAAGTACGAATCAAGTACAACATAAGTACAAATCAAATACAATACAAGTACACTCAAATACAATACAAGTACAACTCCAACATCACTGACATAGGTCACATTACTTTCAGACATAAAGTAGATCAAGTATGTTCAAATAACCATACACATAAAATAATTAACAACAGTTGTCATAGATAGAGTGTCATCGCAAGGTTTGTCATGAGATCTCCTCTGGGCATTCTTCATAGGCTCCGGCACAAGTAATCCTAGTGGCCTCAACCGAATCCTGGCACTCATACTCACTCATGCAGAATCAACTACCTCTCGCAAGAGCAAGATAGTTGATTTTGCCATTCCAGGCCTTCTCACTCATCCCAAGTCTAAACAAGCCCTTGTGTCTATGAGTGAGGATTAAATTATCTTGATTAATGTGAAGTTAGTCCTAATCTTCTAAGTACATTATTTTAATTATCACTTGTTTAAATCACTCCTGAAGGTTATCCAGTTTACCTCTTTGGGCTCTGGCGCCTAACAAAAGCCACTCTTCTATTCGACAACACACATCCAAACAATCCACCAAGGGAACTACAAGTGCATACCAACTAGGCATCATAATCCACTCCAACACAAGGAGGATACAAATAATAGAAATTCACTCCAACATCTTGGAGGAAACAACACATAGTCCACTCCTTTCACAGGAGGCAACAAGATGAAACCACATCATAAGGTCACTCCATACAAGGAGACATGGATCCCATAATCCGCTCCTAAACCAATGAGGTGCAAACATCCTCGTTCATGAAAATCGGGTAAAACTGAAAAGACGCCATGCACTACCCAAGGAAAAACAACTGGATGGCATAAAGATTCAATAACCCTTATGGTCTAAGTTCTTCTGGAAGACTTATAATTTATGACTAACACTAAATCCCAAAACCAACAATGCAACTTGACGACATAGCAACAAAAGCATTCAAGTCATCAATCAAATCTAATATTTGGATTTCCTAAATCCATACTCATTCAATAGGTAGTGTTGACAAAGTCAAAGACATGATAAGTAGATCATCTAAAATAATCATAACCCCTATTTCCCTTTTCATTATTGGAAATCTAAAACAATTAAACTTACTTCCCTTTACTGAATACAAAGAATTAAATCTTTTAAGATAAACATGAGGAAGATACTACTTTTGGATATACTAAATCCATATCTCTTTCATAATCCAATCACAATGATTCAATTAATCTAAATAGAAATTAATAAATAACATAATTGATTGCTTCATCAATAAAACAACTTCTTAATTTACTTTTAAATTGACACAAATCCATGCAAGTAAACTCTTTCCATTTCCTAACCAAATCTTACATCTCATTCAATTTTCTATTTAACACATTCAATCACTTTAATATAATAACATATTGTTTCTCTATCCATTTTCCATATACACTAATCAATCCATTTTTAAATCTCTATTCAATAATACATTGCATACATCTTATAAAAACGAAATACGATAATGAATCTACCCTTAACATATTTTACATGCTCCATATTATATATACACCAAACATATATATTAATAAACTCAATTATATAGATTCTTTAATATTCCAATCACAACGATTAATTTGTTCTATAGAAATAAAACATAATAACTATTTGCCTTTTTCAATTTAGTTAGTTCCTAAATTTACTTATAATGCAACCTAACACTATTGCAAACAATCTTTTCCAATTTTCTATCCGGAGTCTATGTCTCATCAACCATCCATTTAAAAACATGAAATTTCATCAATGTATAAAAATATCTTTTGGCTTGTCTATTTGGCCACGCATTCATATTGTTTATAATTAAATCTCATAATTAAAGCAAACATTTAAATATAAATATTTCTATAATTCTTCAATATATTTAAATATTCTTTTCTTTATCAATTTTGACCATACATTCAAAACTTATCTTTTAAACTCTTCATGCAAAGCTAAATTACACGCACTCAAATAAAACAAGGTAAATACTGATTGAAAATACTCATGGATATATATATACATTTCAATATATTTTCTTCAATCATATTAACAAAATAACCATTTCCTTTTTAAATCAAGTAATTATTTCTATTAAAAAAAAACATCTTTCTCTACACATTTTCTACACATACTAATCATTTATTATAGAACACTAATAATACCCAATTTACAAACAACAGAATAAAATAAGATAAAATATTATTTATTCTCTCAAATGAATATATACCTTCACTATATATCTACTAAATATAAATTAATATATTTAAATATATTTAATCATTATAATATCTTCTATCCTTTGCAGAATATCAAATTGATTAATTCAAAATAAAATATCCTTTAACATCAATATTTCAAAATATAAATATATTTTTCCAATTAAATCAAATTAATAATTGGACCTTTTACATATGGATTTAAATTCCACAATTCAATTTTAAATTATGCATTCTTTAAATCAAATATTTAACTCCTTCAATTAAACTTTAACATGTCATTTTAAAATAACAATAATTTTCCCATATGTTTATAATTTTAAATCCACCAATCTAATATACAAATTTTATTTAAAATAATATAAATAAATATAATACTTTAGTATTATAAATTATAATATAAAATATTATTAAATAATATTTTAATATTATAATAACAATACATAAAATATTAATATTTATAAATATCAATTTATTATTATTTTATTTTCAGAACAGCCATGGGAAAATAATTTAATAGCAGTCTCATGTTTTAAGCATAACTCAAAAACTACGATCTGGGTATTTGAGATTTTTGGACAGGGGTAAGAAAACTTCAAAAAGCAAAAATGCTTTAAATTTTTTGAAAACCCAGTTTGTGAAAGTGAAGTTATAGGTGGCGCAACCAGACCATTTTACCATGAAAATATAACTATACTGCAGATTTTAAAATCCGTTTTTTTAATAATAAACAGAAGTTTCATTTTCTAAAAAAATTCTAAATGCATTGTTCAATATCTATATTTGATTTCAATAACAACAAAATCTATTTCCCCAAATAATTTAAATTCAACTAAGGTTTTCACAATTTTCACTCAATAATTTTCACAAGCAAAGGCTGTAAATTTGTTTAATTCTTTTCTTCTAATATCAAGTTTGTTTTCTAAAACAGATTTAACAAACAAATATTTAATCACTATTATTTTAAAGAAAACATTTAAGAACAATAAAACACAAAGAGGAAAATCTGGTACAAGAAGCTACAGGAAGAGATGAATTTTTGATGCAAGCCTCCTCCAATGAATCCAATCCAAAATCTAACAAATGCAAACAATCTTTCCTTCAATCAATTCTACAATCAAACTTTGTTCAAAGCCATGTGCAAATTTTCCAAAATTTCTTCCCTGCTGTAAAAATGAATTTTCCTAAAGATTTTTTCTACCCTAAAATTAAAACATATATTCTTATAAATCAAAAATACCTAATACAACCCTAATTCACATTACATGTAAATTAGATATTTCAATTTCAATTTCAATTTCAATATTTACAACCCTAATTCACATTACATGCAAATTAGATATTTCAATTTCAATTTCAATTTTCAATTTCATTTTCACCTTCAATTTCAAATTTCAATTTCACTTTTGGAAAACCCACTTTCAATTTAAAATGCAATTTCAAATAATAAATTAATTTCCAAAGTTGCAACCAATTTCTCAAATAAACATTTAATTACAATTTCCAATTTAATTCCCACACGTCTAAATTAAATTCCAAAATTAATTTCAATTCTTTTATTTCCTTCCATTCTCTTGCATCACGTTTAATTAATTAATTTAATTATTTAATAACTAAATTCAACCCCTTGGATTAAATTTAATTAATTAAATAAATTAAATATAATTAATTAATTTAAATATAAACTTTTATCCACATTGCATTATTTAAATTAAATAACCATCAACATGATTTAAATGCAATTATTCTAAATATCTATTTCCAAATCAAGAATGCTTCAGAATTAAATAACATCAAAGCAAAACAGACAATGACTCGACACACACAACTGATGACACACTAAGGCTAGGGTATAGACTTGACACATGTTACCTAGCTACTATTTTCCGTTCAACTTAACCGTTGGATCGACACGCTCAAACCTATGAAGCCAGGTGGAGTCGATGTCATGTACATGCAATCCTACAACCAAGTAAACAACATCATACAATATATCCAGCATATAATACACACCGTGAAGAAGAAATTACAGATTCGTAGGGCGCTCGCAAGCGAGTGGTGCGAACCCGTCTTCTTCACCAATACACTCATTGAAACTGGCACTTCCATCATAATTCTAATAATCTCATAATAACATCTCATGTTAACTCTACAACATCATTAATCCATAATGCATGTGAAACAAAATCAGATAACTACATCCCACAATAATAGTTGTCACTCAATAGTAACGATCAAAACATCATAACAAAATGTATCTAGTATCAAAGTAATTGCAACCAAACATAGCATAAAGCAACTTGAACAAAAATCAAAACGGAGGGGTGTTACACTAAACCAAAGAAAAATCCTTAATCTACATTCACATCCAGCTTATCCTTCCCCCTCTTAAAATTATATATAATACATCCAAGACCAAGGCTCCACCCAAATCTATCACACCTATTTCTACACCTCCTACTATTCTCTCTTCCCCTCTAACACCCACTTTTGACAAGTATTCTAAATGTAAGCAAGTTTGGGTTCCTTATCCAAAATTAGAAATCCATCCTCTATTAGATACATTGATATCAAGCTCTCTTCTTCTCAATGCACCTTATTATTATAAAGATACATTATCCTTGATTTATCTCAGTTCATTTTATTTGGGGGATTCCAAGAATGATAATTTTTTGTGAAGAAAAGTCAAACACTAACTATATTGGTCAATTCCATATAGTTATGTTTCTTATATATATTATTGTGTCATGTGTTATGTTTTATTTCACACTTTTATTGATTGATGCAAAGTCAAGCACATGGATACACATTGATACAAAAGCTTAAGAATAATATATATTTAATTGTGATCACCTCCTCTTTTTATCCCTCTTCTTTTTGTTTATTTTTTCTTATGCTCCTAGAATGGTAAAAATTTATAAGCATACCTTAAAATTAATTATAATGTTGAACACACTATATATTATCTTCACTAATAAAGCATGTTTCTATATTGTGTTGATGTGAATAGGGGAATTTCCTATCTGGTTTCTCATTTTGTAGTGTGAACAAAATGTGCTTTATCTAACAAGTCATTAGTTAGGAGCTATTCACACATGTTCACATTTTGAATTTACTTAGGGCTCTAGAAATATTTCTAGAAGTATCTAGTACACATGTGATCTTATCCTATAGTTGTCTCACATTATAAGGTTAAGATACTTGTCATCATATTAGTTCATCCTACCTCATCACCTTGCCTATATAAGTAACGTCTCTCATTGTATATTTCAATTGAGAATATAAAATTATTTATTTTGCACCATAGTCAATCAAAAAATTATCTTTCTTCTCTCTTGTAGAAGGAAATATTTGGTCTTGTAGGCAATCTTGGGTCCTTGAGTTCGTTAGTGACTTTTTCACATTGCTCCTTCTTCCTATGAATTTGGTGATGATGCAAATACTTAGCATGCTTCACCTTTATCATATTTGACCCTAAAATATAGTATCCTTTATTTGTTTCCCATCCATCTCATCTTACTCATTTATTTTTCTATTTTTTAATTATTTGGGGATGATTCAAAATATTCAAGGAATTGTATCATCATCATAGTTGTACAACATACATACTTCCCTTGTTGTTTGGTCTCTAATTTTATTATGTGTTCATGTGGATATTTTATTTTGGGATAATTCAAAGTATTGTATTTCTTCAAATTAACTCTTCTAAAGTTATCCAAAAAAATACTTCCTCTATCTTAATTTAAAATTGTTGAATATAGTAGGGGAATTATGGTGTTAGAATCAATTTGGATTTCATACACAAATGTTACAACCAAAAAGAAATCCTGATTTTGGGTATGCCATACAATTTATTTTTGTTAATATTTTATTGGAATCTAAAATTTATTTTTCTCTTTCAATTGATTAGTAGATTGATTTAAACACTATTTTTAAATGGATCTAAATTTTAAAAAAATCATGGGGTGTTTGATGCGACTTCATTCCTTCAACCACATCTTCTTTGATTCTTAGATCCTCTTTATCTTGAGGTTGTTGTTGAACACCTATAAAATTGAGAGGGGGAGGGGGGTTGGGGGGGAGGGGTGTGAATCAATATTCTATTAAACAATTCAGCTATAAACCATCCAAACATTAAAGAACATCTAATTGCAATTGTAAGTAAAGACATGAAAGAGATCATAACACCACATAACACATAAAAACCAAGATTTTTACGTGGAAAACCCAAAATGGGAAAAATAACGGTGATGATTAGCTCGCAATATATTATAACCAGTTATAAGATATTACACAGGCACACTGCTAGGAAGCACTTTCCTTGAAAGGCTCACAACTTGAAATGATTAAAAAATGGAGTGTGGATAATTAAAAAAAAATGAACTAATGGAATACATCCTTCATGTGCTAAATTGAATTCTAATTAAGCTCTGAAATATAAAATCCTACACTGATTTGCAGTCTCACAACATATACTACAATTATACCTTGATACATATAACTCATACATATAAGTTCACACACTATCACACTTCACTTGTTGCACATCACACATATGTCATCTCTTCAATACAAAATTGTTTCATATATATGCTATTGCATCTTCACACATCAATTAGGTCTACCTAATTAGATGTACACATACTTAATTCAAACAATAGCTCATCGACTCAACACTTGAAACAAAGTTCATTTTGTGCTCAAACCAAAATGTGCAAGACACAATTTAGGTCGACATGGAACTAAAAAGGGATCTCTTTGTCATTCACACAACATATTAATCTTCATACCACTAATTCATGCTGACTAGGAGAAGACTTGATGATATACACAATTCTTGAGCTAAAAATTGTATGTCGAACTTCTGTTATTTATATCTTTTAGCTCATTCAACCAAAAATGAAAAAACTTCTTCATAGATGTGTTTAATAGTTTTGAGTAACATATTGAAACCACATATGTCGATCTTATACTATGAGAAATTTTGAACAAAATTACCAGATCAGAGTAACACAAAAATTGTTTATCGGATAGACAAATATGTAATGAAACAATGTTGGCATCAATGCCAACACACTAGAGGGTGTTCTTCTTCATTATTCCAAAAATCTCCCCCTTTTTCATTGATGGCAACATGTGCCAAAAATGGATCTTCAAAAACTATGTTCAAAACTGTAAACCCAAACTGTGCGAGCTCCCCCTTTCAAATATAAAAAAAAACTTCTCCAAAACTTCAAAACTTCTTCACCTTAGATTTCCAAAAATTCTGAAAATTTCTCCCACATCGAAAATTCTCCCCCTTTGACATCAAGGACAAAGGGTGTTCTAGAGATAAATTTGTAAAATAAATTGAAATAATAAAAGAGTTTTTTTTTTTTAACTCAAACTGGGGGCACCTTCTAATTCCTTGAGAGTGGCTTCCCAAGAAAGTTTTCCATCATCCTAGATCCCCTTTTCTCTAACAAGAGATTTTTGTTATTATTATAGCTCTACTAAGCTCTCTTCACCTTCTTTCAGAGTGGATGGATTAAATTTATCTTGTCAAGTTTCTCTACATCCACCAAGTCACTTGAAAATGGAATATGTGTGGACTTCACTAGATCTCCAAGTTGTCCAAACCGCCTTATTGCATCCTCTTTTTGCCTTTGAAGTTTGAAAAATTTATTCTGTAGGTCTGAAATGGAAGTCCAGGATCCATTATCTTTGTCATCTACAATGTTGTAGGCTCCAGAGGCATTTGCAAGTTGTGACTCAATTGAGTCCATTAAGTCTTTGACACCTTGAGTGGCATCCAACCACCACACAAAATACATGAAAAGCACTTGAATTTCCTCTTCAAATTCCTTTACCTCTTTTAAAAATTATAACACCATGTTGTGTATGATTGCTGTTGGCATATGGCTTCTAGTGTTGTCATTGATGGAAACCCAAGTCATGGATCCGATACACACTTCAATATCTATTCACACCAGAAGTTCGAGTGAAGAATAGGGTATCCGATTAAAGCTGAGTCTGTAGATCAATATGCATTATCTACTTATCATTTCATGTTGTGCATCTCAAGGAAGGTCATTGGGTATCTGAAATATGTTATTCTCAATTTTTGTTCATGTGCATCAATTGGTGTGCGTGTAAGAGGATCCAATGTATTAATTTTTTGTTTATCAAGTCTAGAAGGTCGATTTGGTGGATATAGCCGTTGTAGATGTTTAAGGAGTAATTTCTTAAATGATTTTGTTTTTAAACATGTTTATTTAGGTCCTCACTATGCTATGGCTAACTCTAGATGGTATGCGTTAAGAATCATTTGAGGATTTAGCCGATGGTTGGAAAATATTATATGTTTTGTTAAAGATGACATGAAGATAATATTATCCTTTGATGTGGATATATAAGATCGATTGCTTATATCCTTTTGGTATCGAAGCATGCTAGATTTGAAGTATATTATTTTGTGATGCAAAATTCAGAAGGGAAGTTGTGTGATTTCATCTGTGCACAAAATATTTGAAATACGAGTTGCAACAAAGCAGAGCAGAAGAGCAGAATTAGACAAAAGGTCTGAAATCAACTAATGTGCTTAACCAGAACTGTTACCTGGCACTAGAAGATGTTATTCCTTCAATTCAACCATTTAGATGGATTTAATCTGAAAATTTTGCAAGGAAGTGAGCCTTCTTATTTTGAGTAGTGAGCTCTAGGCAGTGAGCCTAAATGCAATTTCATTCCCATTTTTTAAGACTTATATTTGAGTAATCAAATTGTCGACTGACCTCCACCATGGATTTTCCCCTAATAGGTTTTCCATGTAAAAATCCTTGTGTTATTGTTTTGTGGATGATTGCTTTGTGTGTTTGCATTTTTCCTTTAGTTTAATGTGGAAATGGTTTAAATATTAGAATAAAAAAGTTGAAGACTGCAGAACACTGATTCACCCCCCTCTCAGTGTTCCCAAATTCCAACAATTGGTATCAGAGCAGGTTCCTTGGAAGGAGATTGAAAACTTGAGGTGGATCTTGGAATGTAATGGACTTTGGTAGTCTTTAGTAGTAGCCTGTGGTGGCACTTTATGATCTTGATCAGTCTAAAGTAGAAGTCTAGGAATTGAAAGAAAATCTTAAGAATGTTGAGAAATTCATTCAGTCATTAAAGGATCAGATTGTAAAATCCAGGGAACAGAGGAAGGATCTATGTGATCAGATTAAGTAGAAAGAGAGTGAAAACATGGATTATTCTCACCTGAATCAAACCTTGAAAAAAGTAACTCAAGAATGTGAAAAGATTTCTAGAGACAATGCTACCTTAAAGCATGAAATGGAATCTATGGTGATGAAGCTGACTAAGGAAATTGAAGAAAGGAAGAATAATGAGGAGAATATTGCTCAGTCCTTAAAATAAATATCTGATGAATGTAGAAGAATAAATGGAGAATTCATTTAGTTAGAAAATGAATTGTAACAATCCAGAAACAATGAAGAAGAACTTGATTTATTTTTATTATTCTAAGGTCTGAACTTGCTACTGCAAATGAATACAAGGAAAAGTTTAAAGTTAAATCAGTTAAGCTTGATGAGCTGACTCAAGAACAGAAGAATGCTAAAGACAAGCGAGGTCTTGGATATAAGAAAGGAGAAAGTTCTGGATCTAGACAAATAAATTTTAGGCAAGGAAATCAAATGAACAAAGGTGGAAGGTATTCGATAAGACAACCTAATGCTCAAAATTTTAATGGATACTATTTTTCTTGCAATAAATTTGGTCATATGGCTACTCAATGTAGAAGTAAAATGAAATGAAGTGATTCATCATTCTCTGGTCAATGTTTTAATTGCAATAAGTTTGGTCATAAATCAATCGAATGTAGAACTATGTCAAACAACTCTGTTAGTAGAAGGAATGTTGAATGTTATACCTGTGGAAGATTTTGACATATTGCTAACCAATGCAGATCAAGAATAAATCAATGGAATGATTGGTCTGGACAAGGAAATATTGTGTGCTACAATTGCAACAGATACTATCACATTGCAAGATTCTACAAAAATAAAAATGTGGGTAGAAGAGGTCCAATATACAAAGGCAAAAACTCATAGAAAGATGATAAAGGAAAAGGGAAAGTGACTCTGGATGAAATGAGAGATCAAATGAAGAAGACATGGGTAAGGAAGAATGAGTCTGATGTTGGAAATGGTTCTGCACCAGAACATGCTTCTGGTAATTCCTCTGGAAATTGATTCCAGGTCATTGGCCTAGGGGGAGTTTTTCAAGAAAATACTTTGTTCCCCTGATGGTAGTTAGCATTAGAATACAAGAGATTGTCAAAATTTGTGCTAATAGTTTGCAACTACATTGGAGATCACTTGTACAAAAAATTGAGAAGTTGAAGGTACACAGAAGAATTTTTCTCTCGCTATCTTAGAAAGTAGGGTATCTAGAACACCTAGGGGAAAACAATTTATTACAACTAAAATTTAGATAAAAGATATGTTGAAACCCTCATTTGTCACTTTGCATCAAAGAAAATAAGGAGAGCGCTCTGTAAAATTTTTTTGAAGGAGTGAAGATAATTTAGTAGTGAATCTCTATATCCATAAGGTATTTCAGTCATTTGTGGAATTTTCATTTAATTTGGTGCTCGATAGAAGTACTTGTTCGGTACGCAAAATGGAACTAAGCAAAGGAATTGTGAATTTGGATGAGTTTAGCAGTGAGAAGATTAGAGTTGTAAGAAAATTGTTATCACTCGATGAATTGAAATCGTTGGAAGGTATGAAACACAAAAGTCTGGAAATTTGGAGTAAATTCCCCTATTTCAAAAATGCATAAATTTTTAAATGTATTTTGGACAGATTGAATGATGATACTCTAATTCTAGATAAAACTTATCATATTTCGAAAGAGGTAATTGGAGTCCTAACTGGATTATGCAAAAATGGGGATATATCAAGAAAGAAGTATATTTAGAATAAAGAAGTTGAAACCCTAACTGGAGTTTTTGGAGACCAAAGGGCATTGATAATTTTGACAATTAGAGATTATGTAACAAGGTACATTTCAAATGGAGTATCCTATAAAATCCTTTTCAGAAATAGAGAAGGACGAACCTTGGTTGGTGCAGTTTACATCTCTCACAAAATGATAATAAAAGATCAGGACTTTGACCTGTGTGGATTGCTAAACGACCAACTAATGGAGAATGTGCAATTAACAAAGGAGACAGGTTATCCTTTTAGGTTTGGCACTTTGATTACATGTCTTGTGATGTATTTTTTGAATTTCTTACCACTGAAGAACAATGTTGTATGGAAATAAAATGAACCACTTTGCAAGCAGATTTATGAACACTCTAACAAACTAGAAAACTATGATCAAGAATATGCAAGTTTCTTTAGAGGTTTACAAGAAAATTTTGGATCAATTTGCATTTCCCTTTCGGTAAAGGAACTTGAAGTTGGTTCCTCTTTTGGTGAGGTGGAGAGAAAGAAGAAAAGAGAAAAATAAATTATTGTCTGTACCCCTCTGGTATGAAAGAATAAGTCATTGTAGATATTCCAAATGAGGAATTTGATAAGAAAACTGAGGTAACTAAGCGAAAATAATTGGAATCAGTTGAACCAAAATAAGAAAAAGTAGAAGGAAGTGAAGAAGAAGATGACTTAACTAAGGAAAAGCTACTGCAACTTATTCTTGAGGAAGATGGAATGAAAAAATTGCAAAATTATGGTCTATCAAACCTTCATATAAACATGATATGATTTTAAGTATACTAAGTGCTCATGTTGTGCACAGCCAGATCAAATTAGAGAGTTTGCAAAATTTTCTACTTGAAGAGATGATCAAATGCATCAAGTAAATCATGGAATTTGAGTCTTAGAACAAGAAAGAAGAAATAATTCTATAATTAAAGGAGTATTTCAGGCTATCACTTACCAAGTTGAAAAGGAAATGAATGAGTTGAGGCAATGCTTAAGTACAACAAACAACATCTATAACTATTGCATGAGTTAGCCTCATGTGGTTGGGAAATACAAATAAAATTTGGAGCAAACTGAAACATAATTGAATAGGATTCGACAAAGTTTTGATATGTTTCAGAATCAAGATGGTGGAAACAAGAAAATAATTCAAGAGTTACAGTTTGAGCATACCAAAGTTCAATTCATCAGAAACAAGTTTGTGGACACTTTTTGGAAAGTAAAGGACTTAACAGAATGCAGACTGGAGCAGTTGATTGAGATACTGAGGAAAGGAGAAAAACTAGAAGAAACCATCACTATTCCAAAATCTCTCATCAATATTATCAATCGAACATCTAAAAATAACAACATGATCATAATCATTAGGATTGTAGTAGAAGCTTGGAAGAAGTTTCTTTTCCAAAGATGAAATAAAAACATAAGATAATCTTATGACTCTAGTAGCATTTGTTCCTTTTCAAAATTTGAATCAGTTTTGAATCAAGAAGTTTTTGGTCATATTTTAAAGGGGGAGATTGAATATGTGTTTTTCGTTGATGTCAAAGGGGGAGAGAGAGCAGTGAAAAATGCCTTATCAATTTCAGGGGGAGCTATGTTTTGAAGTTTGGCAGTGTACTCATATTAGTTTTGACACTTAGTCATTTTTCACTAAGTGTTTCCATCAATGCCAAAGGGGGAGATTGTTGGCATATGGCTTCTAGTTTTTTCATTGATGGCAACCCAAGTCATGGATCTGGTACACACTTCAATATCTATTCATACCAGAAGTTAGAGTGAAGAATAGGGTATTCGATTAAAGCTAATTCTATCGATCAATATGCATTATCTTCTTATCAGTTCATGTTGCACATCTCAAGGAAGGTCGTTGGGTATCTAGAATACTTTATTCTTGATTTTGTTCATGTGCACCAATCAGTGTACGTGTAAGAGGATCCAGTGTATTAATTTTATGTTTATTAGGGCTAGAAGGCTGACTTGGTGGATATAGTCATTGCAAATGTTTAAGGAGTACTTGCTTAAATGTTTTTGTGTTCAAACATCTTTATTTAGGTCCTTACTATGCTATGGATGACTATGGATGGTACACGTTAAGAATCATTTGAGGATTTAGCCTACAGTTGGAAAATATTATATGTTTTGTTAAAGCTAACATGAAGATAATATTATCCTTTGATGTGGATATATAAGATCGATTGTTTATATCCTTTTGGTATCAAAGCATGTTAGATGCGAAGAATATTATTATGTGATGAAAAATTCAGAAGGGAAGTTGTGCAATTTAATCTATGCATGGAAGATTTGAAATGTGAGTTGGAGCAGAGGAAAGTAGAAGAGCAAAATCAGACAGAAGGTCTGAAATCAATTAATGTGCTTAACTGAAATTGTTATCTCGAATTAGAAGATTCCATTCCTTCAATTAAACCCTTTAAATGGATTTAATTTGAACATTTTGTAAGGAAGTGGGACTTCCTATTTTGAGCAGTGAGTTCTAGGCAGTGAGCTTGAATGCAAGTGCATTCCCATTTTGTAAAACTTATATTTGAGTACTCAAATTGTGGATTGACATCTACTATGGTTTTTCCCCTAACTAAGTCTCCACGTAAAAAATCTTGTGTTATGGTGTTGTGGATGATTGCTTTGTTTGTTTGAATTTTTCCTTTGGTTTAATGTGGAAATGGTTTAAATGTGAGAATAATAAAGTTGAAGATTGTAGAACACTTATTCACCCCCCCTCTCAGTGTTCCCAGATTCCAATATTTGCATATTTATCTTGCAATACAAGTAACCTTTTCTCCAAAAGCCTTAATTCTATCTCTTTTTCATTTTTCTCTTTTAAACTAGAGGTATATTCTTTGAGTGAATCAACCAAGATTTTAAATTCTCAATAGGAGCTAAGGAGTCATCATTTGTAGTACCAGGAGATGTATCCTGCAAATCCTTGATGGAATCATTTATTAGTTCAATCCATTTATGATGGGTTTCAATAATTTCCTTTTTAACGGAGTCAAGAAAGGTACTACAAAGCTCTATAGTTTTAACTAGTGAAATAATATTCAGATCCACATAGCCTAGATGCGATGGGAGCTGAATCAATTGAGGTGGAAGCTTTGGCCAAATCCTAGTTTTTCTTGATAAAAGACCCTTAAGAGTATTTCCAGATGGATTTGATGGCTCAATGGTATTTGAAAATTCTTATTCACTTCTTCCAACCTCTATTTCTTCCTTATTTTCTTCTTTCTTTTCCTCTATTTCCTTTTTGGAGGGATTTTCTGATGGTTTTTCTTTATTTTCTTTCTCCTTATCATCATCATCCTTTTTATCATAACTCTTTCCATATTTTCTCTCTTCTCCATCCTTTTTATCTTCTTCACCATTATTTTTGGCATTCTCATGGTGTTCTTGTGGATTGTCACTGGTATCATTGTTATACTGGTCTTCAATATGTTCTCTATTTGTATCCTTTGTGTCTTTTAGAGGAGAAGATGTCTTCAAAGAAGCATGTATATCATCAACCTTACCTAAATGTGATGTCTTTTCCATAGAATGGTCCTTTACTTCTTTGAAAATAGGTAAACTAGAAGTAAGGGGGATCACTACTTCGGTGTCAATGCTTTTGTCTTTATCAAGCTCCTGTACTTGTGCTGTAAAAGATGAAGAAACAAAAATCGTCCCAGTTTTCTTTGCCATGTCTTTCATTGTGGCAAAATTTTCTAGCTTCAACCTTTGTGCACGACCTTTTTCTCTTGTCATGAGAATGGTGACTCTCTGTTTAACTCCGAACCTCTTAGAATATTCTATTAACAAGGTAGTAGTATCATCCTTAGACAAGGATGATCCATATGTGTTCAAGACATCATACTTGATTTTGTCACCAATATTTACTCCTTCAAGCCTTCTTTGTACTAGAGCTTTCCATACATTATATGTCACCTTATTACTTATATCTTCCATAATCTTATAAAAAATAATCATGTATTGAATAAAATAATTTATAATTTTTTCCTTATCCTCTTCATTAGCCTCATCAAACAATTTAGCAATAGCTAGAAAATCTTTAGATTCTATCATATTATTTACAAAGGGCTCCAACTTCAAAGGAGAGTGGTCTCTTACCAGAGGAGAGTCAGGATTTTCCTCCATAGGCTTTGATGCTCCTTCTTCACCCTTATTCTCATGCACATGAATAGTGAATGCATTATTTTCTTCCTCTATCTCCTCTTCATCAGATGAGTCAACATTTTTTGTTCTAGCTGCTTGTGGTGTATCTTAATTGTTGGTGGAGACATTGCTTCTTCCATTCCTTTTCAACTGTCTTTCTTCTTGCAAGCCAAGGTTAATCTCCTCTTGCATAACATCACTTGGGTTCCTTTTTATTCTTTCTTTTTATTTTATTATTTTTCTAGAGGGGGAAATAGGTGCAATAGGTGATACATTCTTCCTCTTAGAAGCTCAGTTTTTGGGTCCGGTTGAAGCAAATACATTGATTGTTATTGAAGCACCGTGTTCTAACTTCTTTCATTTTGGTGTTGCAACTACATCGAGTGTTGTAGAGGAAGTAGTGGAATGTAATGTTCCCGATTTTCTAGGTTTGGAGGGCACTTCAATTGGTTTGGACCTCGTATCTACTATAACCTCCCTTAACCTATCAACATCATCCTTAGAAAGTGTATACAATTTAAAATATTCCTCAACATTATTATTTACCATTTTAGATTTTTGAGGTGCTAAACTTTCCAAAAACACTTTACTTGAATTCTCTTCATATGTACCATGTTGGGGCTAAGAGGGATCCTTAGGGATGTTTAGCAATATCTCAATGAGACCCTCTACCATATATTCATCAATATCATATCCTAGAGGCTCTATCCACAGAGGTATAGGTTCTACTACCTCTATAATACATTTTTCAATGGATACTAGGAAAGTTATATCATTTGTATATTTAGCTACCAAACTCTTTGGAATTCAATCTCTTTCATGCATGTCATTCTAGAAAATTGTGAAAAATATAGTAAGAGAATTCCCCTGTGCCTTGAAATCTCTAATGTTACTCAGATAAACAAAGATTTGATCTGCTACTGGTCTTCTAGTATCCCATATCATGTTTTTCCTTCCAGGTAGCTCTCTCATAAATTAAAATAGCAAACAAACTATCAGTGTTCCAAATTTGAATGGATATTTCTTTGTCTTGGTCTGGCTTAAGTTCTCCATAAGTTGTTTCTGAGAAACTCACATAAATTGTAGTCTTTTCCATGCACCACCATGTCTTGTGCAACATGGATTGCAATTGTAGGCACTGAATTTCCTCTATTGGTGAAGTAAATATTGTGATCTATCATGATTTCCACATACCTCATAGCACGGTTGGTAAGAGGTTTGGTAGTCAATTCTCTCCCATCATATGTGGCACCAGTTAGCTTCATAGTCAAATCATTTTTCATAGAATAATATTGGTACAGGTTCAGTATCATAGATTCTAGTCATAGATTTGATCACCTCTTTTGTAATTAGTCTAGGCACATTTGTCCATACAAATTTATCGTGCACTCTACTTAGGGCTATCCTTAAAAAATTGATATCCATTTCACTGCTAAAGTCAAGAAACTAGTTCCACATATCTAGCTTTGTCCTTACAAGGTTTTCATACTTTGGCTTCACTAAGAAATTTTCTCTAGTTAACTCCTTTAGCCATTGATTCTTGATTACTTGATGGTTAAACTCTTCCAATTTCCCATGGATGTAGGTTCTAGTATCCTCGATGGCCATGACATGATTTTTAATTTGTGAAAATGCACCGACAAGGTCAATGAAGAAAAACTTCCATGAAAACCTTTTCAATTTTGGCCTAGGTCTATCAGAAGTCTCAACAAGAATTGGTGTGGCCATTTATACCTAAATTATTTTATAGATGTTGATGCAAATTACTTCTAATGCAAACCCACAGTATAGATAGTTGTAAATAATTTTTTCACGCTTCGACAAAAACTAGGGTTTGATGCCAGATGCTTTGATTCACCTTTAACACTCCTTCAAATCGATCTGATATCTCCAAATGCATAAAAGTGGTTTAACTCAACTTGGAGTCTCACTTTATACTATACCGATCTACCCTAATTCTTCATTTATTGCATTTGATCTTCAAAAAGCTTATAAACACCTTATGAATATACTGTAAACCCTAATATACTCTATAAAACATCAAATTTGCATGTTTTATGCCAGAATATTTTTCAAAACCTTCAAATTATCATTTTACATTAAATATCTCCGTATCACCACTTGACACCTCATATATCAAGGGTTTATTAGATTTGTTTGTAATTTCTCCTAGTAAACCCAATATTAGATTTAGTTTTTAGTAGAATTATCTGCACCAGATGCAGGTACAAATGTATTGGATTCATCCTTGTTCTCGTATTCTTCCTTCTTCTTGCAAATCTTCTCCATTTGTTTCCTTAATTCACTAGTATTAACTTTATTCATTGGTTTATTCCTTTGTTCTAGATTAGATTTTCTTCCATTTTTACTTATGCAAAATCTTGAAATATGTCCTAGTTTGTTATAGGTGTAACACACAGCATGTTTTTCACCAAATTGATTTGAATTCATCTTTGATCTACACTGGTTAGCCTTATGTACAAATATGTTTCTTGTATAACAATAGCCATTGAATGATTGAAGCATTATTCTATCATTGAATCTATTCATCATCATCTGACTTCTACACTCAGTAGCTCTATGCCCAAATCTCTTGCATGTAAAGCATTATCCAAAGAAGAATCCAACATTCTTATTCAGTCTACTTCTATATTATGTTTCCCTATGACCAAATTTATTACATGAAAAAAAAATTCCATTGAATGATGAGTACCTTTGAGCATTATATTGTCTGATAGGAGGCTTTCCAGTGTTGCTTCTTTGGTTCTTGATTTGTCTACTATTACCGAAAGTCTTCTTTTGGTTATGATGCAAAGCCAAAAGACACAATCTCTTTCCACTTGACAACTTGCCTTCAAAAGGAATCTAACAAGATTATAGTGATTATATAAAGCAATGCAATCAGTCCTCCAAGTCCAACAATCATCAAAAGAATAACTTCCCAACTTTACCCTTCCACTCTAGTAGTAGTGGAAACCTGGTTTTCAGACCTTAACCCAAAAAATTTCCACAAGACTTAACCAAAACATGGGTGAATCAGATACCCATTTTCAAGACACACAACATATCCAATAAGTAAAATATACTCCTTCAGAACGTTTCCTTCAAAATGGCTTTTTTCGCCATTTTGAAGCCCCAATTGGCCCAAATTTTCAAAGGAACCCCTCTACAACTAGATCACCAGCCCAAGAAAAACTAAAATATTCTTAGGTAAGGTATCCAAACTTATGATTTTCAAACTTTTAGAACCTCAAAACCTTGTTTTATTCCCCTACTCACAAACCCTCCTTGTAGCCTAGAAACCTAGGATTTTCGAGCACCCTTATTGTAAGCAAAAAAACCAACCTTCCCAAGTTCAAAAAATTGTTTAGAAACCTTTAATTACCTTTGCACAACCTCTATAAACATTGATTAGACCATTTTTTTCATTAGTTTTCAGATTTACCACCTAGGTTCCTCATTTTCTTGAAGAAACACCATTGTTCAGCCTAGGACACCACACCATGTTGAGTTTCTTCATTCCCCCAGCCTCCAAAGAATATAAACACCTAAATAATAATGGTACAAGAAAATACATTGAGCCACAGGGTCAGAACAATAGGTGGATTGGCTAATGAGTCATGGTAATGCTCTCAAACCCTCAACACAGAAAGCAGACAACTTTTGGGTTTGTTGATCCCACACACACCAACGATGATTCTAAGCATCCAAAGAAAATGTAAAAGGTGGTAAATAAATATAAAAATTAGTGATCACAACTTCAAAACATATCAACCCTATACATGCTTGTGCCAAGAGAGAAAATTCAAAAAAACAACACAAAAGATAGTGATCAACGTTTGTAATTGTTTATTCTTCTTTTCCAAAACTGAACAACAACCTCAAACTCGAGGCCTAACATCAATATATCATGGTATCAACTTTAAACTACCCCCTTGAAGCGATAAAATACCATAACTAACTTACAAACTCTAATAACTCATTATGTTGCAAAATTGCAAATGAACAACCTATATCACCATTTACATCCTTGTGTTGCAATTTTCCCCTATTCTTGACTTCTATTGAACAATTACACATTGAATGGTCACTTTGGAACTTATTCAAGAAGGAAAACATGAAAACACAACTATTATACCACCTAGACTTCATTCTCATCATGACATTATTTGACAACTTATCCTATTTTGACATATTTTGCAACTTCCTCGTTGCATAATGCTTAAAAGATCTTCAAATCACTTAATGAACCTTCAGGGCTCTCTCCCCTACATTCCAAGGTGATGGTTCCCCTACACCATACACCCCCCCATAGAAAGACTCTTGTCCCAAGAGTAAAATGTTACTCCATGCCTCCACTTGGCTTCTCCATGCAACTTCAGACCTACTGTCAGATTCCTCCTGATCCTTGGATAAAAAATTGGTGCTACCTTTTTCCTCATACTTGCAATCAAACAAGAATTAGTAGTACCTATATTTGTCTTCTCCTTGGTTCCATATATACTCTTATGACAATCCACTATGCCTTGCATACTATTCTTTGCACTATTTGTGATTAGACTTGTTTGTCTTCATGTAACGCCCCGCCACGCAACCCTAGAGGAAGTTGCAAACAACTACTTAAACAAGCTAATTTTTATTTTTGTTTAAGAAAAAATAATAAGCAAGTTCACTACCCATTGCCAACAACATCTAATGTTATGAGACAGAGGTTATATAGAACCTCAACAAAAAACATGAATTTAAACCATGCCATTTAATTACTAAATAAAATAAACACATACATTCGAAATAAGATAACTATAAAATGATCATTTATTACAACCATTTAGGAAAAAACAATATAGAATTAAAAATTGTTTGCTCTAAAGAAACTAAATCATTTTAAAGGAAATCAATTAACTTTACAATTAAACATATTACTTACAACTCCATTAATTGCCTTTATAAATATATTACCCTTACACAAAATAAAAACAATACTTTCTTAAAAGAACAATATTTTAAATCACTCCATTATATTTAAATCATGATATTAACTAAATCATTTGCTCAATATTTTAATTAATATGAATAATGTAAAAAGATTCGTTTGATCGTTTAATCTATATATGATAATATTAAATATTATAATTTAAAACATTAAATATTAATATATATTTTATCATATAATATATATTAATATCTAATATTATAAAAAAAAATATATTTAAAATATTAAAACATATTTTAATATAATTTTTGGCACTCATGCCCTCGGACCGCGTGCCAAATTAGGGTTGGGGCGACCACAATCTTCTTGGCCACGCAGGTTTCACCGTGGTCGGCATTTAGTAGGGGCGACGACCGAAAAACCAGGCAGCGACAGTGGAACTGCCAGGCGGCGTTGGTGGAGGGAACCGCTACGGGCGGCGTGAGTGAAGGTGGGTCGGGCACGGCGGCGCTGGTGTAGCTGGCCACCAACAGTGGTGGCACGGCTGCGCAGTCTGCGCGACCATGGGGGTTTGTTGGGTGTGTTCCCTCACGTCGCTTCCCATGGGGGTGGCGATGGGATGAGCCCCCAACCCCCCACTATATTTATTTTATTTTTATAAAAACTTGACTGTCATTTAAAAAAAAAATACAAACTAGAAACTACAAAAACAATAGAGGCCTTTAACAATTTCGAAATGTCATAATTTTTGCCAACATAACCCCACTATGGAGAGAATAATATAAAAATATGAAAACAAGTATATGTATATATATTTATATGAATATATATATATATATATACATATGTTTTCTCTCATCCAAAATGAGATTTCAACAACATATAAAAAATAGAATTGAAATAATAACCTATAAACAAGAATTCTTTTAAAATTTGAATCAATATTTTCTTAAAGAGAGAGGTGTTCTTCAAATTTGAAAGCAAGAATTTGAATGGTTTTTGTTTTGCACACAATCAACAAGTTTCCAATGTTTTCCCTTCACACATATACCTTGAACCTCAACTAAAACTAAATACCAAAGTAAGAACCTATTTTTTTTTTAAGCTGATTGAAGATCCTGGTGGTGTCCTTGATTCCCTCTTCAGATCTATAGATTCTTCAAGCTTTTTCCAAAAACCCACAAAATTGAGCAATTTCTTCCTTCTCTTTCTAATTTAATCTTTTCCAAAATTCTATGAACCTCGAAATTGTGAAGCCAAATTCAAACATAAGGATAAAACCCTAAAAATCCTACAACCACCCTCATCAATTCTCCAAAACAGAAAATGAAAATATCTCATTTTTCAATTTTTTTGAATTTCAAATTTCCGAAAATGAATAATCCAATTCTTTTCAACACAAATAATGTAATTTAACACAATCTAATTTAAATAATTAATAACATAAATCTTTATCCAAAATTAAATCATTTTATTAATCAAATTAAATTAATTAACAAATTAAACAACATCTCTAACGTTATAACCCAATTAATTTAATCAATAACTTTAAATACATAAAGCGATTAATTACCATTTTCTAACTTGGAATTAAACTAAAACAAGGCAAATTGAACAATATTAAAGCAACTGGACCACACTATGACCGGCGACACACTATGACTAGGGTGACGACTTGGCACATAATCCTATCTACTATCTCCCAATCGATTACCATTAGGCATTGGACACACTCAAACCTATGAAACCAGGTGGTGTCGATGTCCTGTACCTGTTGACCTGCGAACAAAGAGTATATCCAGATGCAATAATATGTCCAAAATAAGGCACACCGTGAAGAGGAAATCTCAGAATCGCAGGGCGCTCGCAAGCGAGTGATGCGGTACCGTCCCCTTCACCAATACAGTGTAACTAACTGATAATTCTAACATACTAATATAATTCAAAACATAAAACATATTTAATTCAAACATCCATAATGTTAATCCCAAAACATGTTATAAGATAGCATTATATTAAAATACCATCACATCAAAAGATAACATTAACGTCACTTAATAGATAGCGATCAAATAATAGTTGGGTACCATAGTCAAGGTACTAACAGAAAGTACAACATAAAAGAGCATTGCACTGTTCAATCAAAAGGAAAAAACAAAGGGGTATTACACTTCATTCATTGTGTGCCTTTCCCACTGTCATCAGACCTTCCATACTTCCATTAGAATGTATCCATGCATTAGCAACCTTGTCGTCCCTCATACTACTAGATTTCACTTGCTTTGTAACAACCTTCATAGTAATAGGACACACCATGGTCCCAACAACAATTTCACCCTATCCTTCATACTCCTTTGCAAACATACCATCCCCCACCTTGTTTACACCAGACTTAAACACAAGTCCCTTCTCCATACTTTGCATAACTAAGCTCCCCACTATCCTCTCATCACTCATCTTAAACATATCAGATTGAGGCAAGAGCTCGTCCCCTACCCTTTGCGAAGATAGACTTCCCACTATCCTAACACCATTTATAGGGGCATTTCCTCCCTATCAAAACACTATCAACCTTCTCCAGACCTTCAATCACATCAGACCTACTGTCCTTAGGCCCTAAAGGCTCCTTCTTGCCAAACATCACTACCTTGTACTTATGCTTATCCCTTCCACTTGTTTTCAAGGGAATCAACTTAAAAAAAATTTCATCCTTCTTGATGGTATATGTGTTCTCCCAACCATCATATATAGACCTCCTATCAAATTTCCAAGGCCTCCCTAAGAGCACATGACAACAATCCATTGGAAAAATATCACATAGGACCCTATCTTTATACTCTCCAATCTAAAAATCAACATATGCCTACTCATTCACCACCAAATTTTGACTATCATTCACCCAAGAAACTCTTTAAGGTGCTACATGAGGTAAATTTTCCAAACTCAACTTATCCACCATCTCCCTAGACACTAGATTATCTTGAGAACCAGAATCAATGATAATTTGGCACACTTTACCTTTGCATTTGCATGTAGTCTGAATAGTCTCCTTCTTTGACTCAAATCTTCCTGCTTGGATTCTTGCAACATAGTTCTTCTTATCATGAGTGCCTCTCCTTCTTTTGATGCGAGGTTCACTATAGTTGAAGTCACACTCTCTTCATCTTTCTGCACTAGTTGATTCCTACTCTCTCCACCATAAGAGCTTGAGCCTTGCTTTTTAGGGAATTTAAAGGCTGGATGTCCAGGTTGGTTACAAGTGTAGCATCTCCTTGAGAACAGGTAGGAGCCTCTTCCTCCCCTAAATCTTCCTGTTGAACCTCTCCATCTACCTCTGAAATCATATTGCTCTTGGTCCTTCTTGTCATCTCCTTGACTCTCATTGTTTTCCTTTGAATTGGGATTGAATCTCCTTCCTCTAGAAGTGTTGCCTCTTCCTCTTGCTACCTTCTCTTGTCTCCTCTTTAGCTTTTCTTCTGCCTTCATTGCCATTTGAAAGCACTGCTCAACTAATTTTGGTGCCATTGAGCTAGTTTCATCCTGAATATTGAATCTTAGACCATTCAAGTACCTAGCAGTCAATTCTTCCTCATCTTCTTCATGTTTAGCCCTTATACTTAGCCTATAAAACTCTTTAGTATATTCTTGTACATCTAACTCCTTTTGTCTAATGTTTTGTAATTTCTTAAGAAATTATTAGATGTATGATTTGTCTTTGAACTTTTTCCTTCTTCAAGTCCCAAGCCACCTTTATCCTTAGAAGGTTTTTGAATTGCAATCAACTCATCAAGCATTGTAGCACTTGTTTTGAATTTTTCCTCATGAGATTTTTCTTTCTCTAGATTTGATCTTAGGTTTACCAATTCTTGTTTAAGCTTGATGCATTCTTTAGTCTTTCTCTGAATTTCTACTTTTTGATAGTCCTCAATTCTCTTCTTTTTTTCTACTTGCAAGTTTAGTCTAGTAATGTTCTCATTTGTTTTCTTCAATTGATCATTGACTTCTCTATGCTTTTCCTTGAATTTTTTGATTTTCTCTCTTAACTTTTTGATGCATTCATTTGCTTCTTTCAAGTTCTCCTTCATGATTTCTTTCTCACTTTCAACTCATTGTAGGGGCACACTACCAGGACTCATTGTCCTTAAAAGGGTCACAACCTAAAATGATTACAAAAGGGAGTGTGGCTCACTGCCAAAAATTGAACTAATGGAATACACCCTTCATGTGCTGAATTTAGTTCCAATTAAGCTATGAAATACAAAATCTTGCACTGATTTATACTCACAACATATATTGCAATTATGCCTTGATACAAAACTCATACATATAGGTTTGCACACTATCACACATCACTTGTTGCACATTGCACATCTGTCTCTTCAATATAAAAGTGTTTCATATATATATGCTATTGCATCTTCACACATCAATTCGGTCGGTCAAATTAGATGTACACATACTTAATTCAAAAAATAGCTCATCGTCTCAACACTTGAAACAACGTTCCTTTCACACTTAAACCAAAACGTGCAAAGTATAATTTAGGTCGGCACGAACCTAAAAAGGGATCTCTTTGTAATTAACACAACATATTTATATTCATACCACTTATTGATGTCATCCAGGAGAAGACTTGATTATATACACAATTCTTGAGTAGAAAACTGTATGTTGAACTTTTGTCATTTATATCTTTTAGCCCATTCAACCAAAAATAGTTAAAACTTGTTCATAGATGTCATTAATAGTCCTAAATAACATATTGAAGCCACATATGCCGATCTTCTACTATGAGCAATTCCACACCAAATTACCGGATTAGAGTAACACAAACACTGTTTATTGGATATACAATGATGTCATCAAACAATATTGGCAACAATGGCAACACACTGGAGGAATTTCATCTTCATTCTTCCAATAGTTGTATTTATTTATAATGTAAGTGTGTAGATGAAACATGATCTTATTGTTCATCATGAATTAATAAATGAATTCAATTTGTTTGGTAATTATTAATATTATTTTTAAATAGAAAATAATATCTCACAAGATTTTTTATATAAATATTTTAAATTTTTTTATACAAATGTAGTTTCAATTTCAATTCTATAATTTTTATCATTTTAAAATTTATTCTAAAACTTTTTGTTATTATTTTAAATTCTGAAAGAAAGGAAAATCATTAATAATTAAAAGTAGACTTCCAACTCTTAGTTTTAGTGATGGCATGAATAAGAGGGTGTGGCTTTTTTGCTTTAATGTTAATATTTTATTTAATAATGTTAAAGTGATCCTCTAAGGTCAAAGTAGTGAGTAAATTATTATTATGGCGAGGACAAGAATCCAAGGAGCTTATATAAAAACACATTTATACCTAAAAACTTAAAAGGCTCATCCTTTACTAAATGATTTTTATATGCATATTTCTTACTTTCTATGGTATCATTATCTTGCGTTAATATTTATGTTAAATAAGTGCATAGTATTCATAAAGTGTTTCAAGTCAACATTATAAATGGTAGTGATTGGAGCATTCAATCATTATTTCTAAGTTTCACATCTCATTTAAAGTGGGTTAGGTTGCATAATTTTTTATAATGGCACAAAGAAACTAAAACGATTTTAAAAAGTTAATTAAATAGATGTACTTAAACAATTAATTTACAATTTTTAAAGTGTTATTTAAATGTTTAATGATATAAGATATATATAATATTTAGTTTAATCATTAATGTTGGAAAAGTAATGTGTGGATGTGAGGATTCAATTTGTTATAATTTTCGAATTTTTTTATAAAGAGTAAAAGAGTGGTTTTTCAAAGGGTTCAAATCATTGTAAAAAAGTAACAATAGAATCGTCTACTTACAACCACACTACATAATATTACAACATTTTTTTACACTGGAAGAATTGGGCAGCCCTCCTTATAATTATAGTGCACCTGGTAAACTTTGTTCACATGATTGGAGATGTTGGTACGGCATGTCCTTTGGTACGACATGTCCTTTGGAGGGAAGAATAGACCTCATGACCTCTTGCCTGCAACAAGATGCTTTAGCTAATTGATCTAGGCCCTCCACCCCTACAAAATATTACAACATTATAACAATAAATGAAAAAATATATAAAATAACATTAACACTTTTGGATATTTATTGTTGACTTAAATGAAGATCTCTAATTCTACAAATTGAATCTTATTTACCCAAATTCATGTTTGCATGTGTGAATTTGAACTTTGTGTGTGTTGAATTAAACTAATATGTATGGATGTAAATCTACAAGAGGTGTTTTGACATAATTGGTTTGCATTTATTTTTTTATGTCTAATTATTGTAATAATAGGTGTTGGTCACAAATACCTTTTGGGGAATGTGCCATATTTCAATGGTCATTTTCTCCTTTGTTAGACCCCATTGGGCTAACTTTATAGCTTTAAAAACATGTGTACACAAAAAAGAAAGCATGCAATATACCTAGGATTATGTGTTTTGACAATGCTCTAATAAATGTTAGTAAAATGCTCTCATAAATGCTCTATCAATAAAAACCTACCATTTTTCTTGATAATTCTTAGGTGATGTCAAATGAATGAGCAATTATCCCTAATTACAACAAACATGGATATTAATATAGTGTGCACTAAGTCAACTCACAATGGCTAGTGAAGTGGTCGGCGAGATAAGATTTTGAAATTTGAAATTTAAAAGTTTAGGTATTATATATCTATGGCTATAAAATTAACTTGGGTCAAGTCTGCAACTAGGAATTTGATCTAGCATGGAAAGTAATGAGTCTAGGTGTTAGGAATAGAAATATATGGATTAGTAATGCAAGGGACCAATATTTGGGATGTTATGTTATGATCCAATTTCATGCACAATTATATGACTTGTAAGTTGACTAAATTATATTTATGACATTCTAATCAAAGTGGGTCCAAAACATAAAATAAAAATGTGTGTTTATGTAATTTTCACCATTAAATTTCTCCCCACTTTGACATGTATACAAAATTCAAGGTGGATGCATGTTAAAGTAAAATAATAAATCAATATGTAATTAAATGTTTTTAGATGTGCTCAAAATGCCACTATTTCATGTAAGTAATAGATCAATCTTCAATTCCTCTTGTCATGATTGTTCCATTGAAACTTGAAAAGTAGAGGAAAACACACAATGATTAGTATCTATCACACATTTTAAGATAATCATTACTTACAACTTGTTCAAAGGAATTATCCCTGAAAATACTAAAATTAGAGAAGAGAAGAGAAGACAAATGGATTCTACCCATTACAAAAAAAAAAATGAAGCTATAACTATGCAAATAAAATGGGAAAGGACTGCAATCATGTATAATGAAGATTTGACTTTGTGGATGGTTTGATAAATTATCTCCTCAAGGTGGGAATGAGTATAAACCCATTGCTACAAAACACAACTCTCAAAGGAACATTAACAATTTTGGTCTTGTCATTGCACCAAAAGATCAACCTGTCAATGTCCAATACAAGTCAGAGTTAAGATCCACGAGAGGTGGTTAAACCATGTCTCGAATCCTGAGCGCTGCGCTGAACAACCAAGGAGACCAAGGGCACACACCTTGCAATAATCGCCCCCAACACAAGTGAGGGATTTGAACCCATGACTAGCCCTGATACCAATTGTTGGCCTTGCCATTGCACCAAAAGATCAACCTATCAATGCCCGATAAAAGCCAGAGTTAAGATCCACGATAGGCGGTTAAACCATGTCACAAATCTTGAGCACTGCGCTGAACAACCAAGGAGACCAAGAGCGCACACCTTGCAACAAACAAGATATATGATTGCTCATATTAGTTTTGACACTTAGTCATTTTTCACTAAGTGTTTCCATCAATACCAAAGGAGGAGATTGTTGGCATATGGCTTCTAGTGTTTTCATTGATGGCAACCCAAGTCATTGATCTGGTACACACTTCAATATCTATTCATACCAGAAGTTAGAGTGAAGAATAGGGTATCCGGTTAAAGCTGAGTCTGTCGATCAATATGCATTATCTTCTTATCAGTTCATGTTGCACATCTCAAGGAAGGACGTTGGGTATCTAGAATACCTTATTCTTGAGTTTTGTTCCTGTACATCAATTGGTGTACGTGTAAGAAGATCTAGTGTATTAATTTTATGTTTATTAGGGCTAGAAGGCCGACTTGGTGGATATAGCCATTGTGGATGTTTAAGGAGTAATTGCTTAAATTTTTTTTGTGTTCAAACATATTTATTTAGGTCCTTACTATGCTATGGATGACTGTGGATGGTACACGTTAAGAATCATTTGAGGATTTAGCCGACAGTTGGAAAATATTATATGTTTTGTTAAAGCTAACATGAAGATAATATTATCCTTTGATGTGGATATATAAGATTGATTGTTTATATCCTTTTGGTATCAAAGCATGTTAGATGCAAAGAATATTATTGTGTGATGCAAAATTCAGAAGGGAAGTTGTGCAATTTCATCTATGCATAGAACATTTGAAATGTGAGTTGTAGTAGAGGAGAGTAGAAGAGCAAAATCAGATAGAAGGTTTGAAATCGATTAATGTGCTTAACTGAAATTGTTATCTGGAATTAGAAGATTCTATTCCTTCAGTTCAACCCTTTAGATGGATTTAATTTGAACATTTTGTAAGGAAGTGGGACTTCCTATTTTGAGCAGCAAGTTCTAGGCAGTGAGCCTAAATGCAAGTGCATTCCCATTTTGTAAAAAATATATTTGAGTACTCCAATTGTGGATTGACCTCCACTGTGGTTTTTCCCCTAACTGGGTTTCCACGTAAAAATCCTTATGCTATGGTGTTGTGGATGATTGCTTTGTTTGTTTTATTTTTTCCTTTGGTTTAATTTGGAAATGGTTTAAATGTTAAAATAATAAAGTTGAAGATTGTAGAACACTAATTCACCCCCCCTCTCAGTGTTCCCAGATTCCAATAGTTGCAAATTTATCTTGCAGTACAAATAACTTTTTCTCCAAAAGCCTTAGCTCTATCTGTTTTTCATTTTTCTCCTTTAAACTAGAGGTATATGATTTGAGTTAATCAACCAAGAACTTTAAATTCTCAATAGGAGTTAAGGAGTCATGATTTGTAGCACCGGGAGATGTATCCTGCAAAGCCTTGATGGAATCATTTATCAGTTCAATCCATTTATGATGGGTTTCAATGATTTCCACATACCTCATAGCACGGTTGGTAAGAGGTTTGGTAGTCAATTCTCTCCCATCATATGTGGCACCAGTTAACTTCATAATCACATCATTTTTCATAGAATAATATTGGTACAGGTTTAGTATCATAGATTCTAGTCATAGATTTGATCACCTCTTTTGTAATTAGTCTAGGCACATTTGTCCATACAAATTTATCATGCACTCTACTTAGGGCTATCCTTACAAAATTTATATCCATTTCACTGCTAAAGTCAAGAAACTAGTTCCACATATCTAGCTTTGTCCTTACAAGGTTTTCATACTTTGGCTTCACTAAGAAATTTTCTCTAGTTAACTCCTTTAGCCATTGATTCTTGATTACTTGATGGTTAAACTCTTCCAATTTCCCATGGATGTAGGTTCTAGTATCCTCGATGGCCATGACATGATTTTTAATTTGTGAAAATGCACCGACAAGGTCAATGAAGAAAAACTTCCATGAACACCTTTTGAATTTCGGCCTAGGTCTGTGATCTGTATAGGATCTAGACTAAATTGCAGTTTAAATGCTTAAACTTTTACAATGCTTTACAATGATTATTTCAAGTTAATTAAAATGAAATTAACTTAAGGAAATAACATAAAGAACGTAATCAAGGTGATTATAACAGAATGAAAAGAAATGAGAGACAGAAAGAGAGAAAGAGAGAAGTGCAAATAGTGTTTGATTTCGGAGTTCGTCACGAGAGTGACTACGTCTCCGGGTCCACTCCAATAGAGTGTGACCGATCCGATTAATCTCCAAATCAATTACAAAAGCACCACCATTCTCCAAGCATTTCGGCAGCGTAACGATGCTCTGATATGCAAGAATGATCTGAAAGAATTCTCCAACAAGACCTCTCTTTGACGCCTCAGCATTAGAACTTCATCACCTGAAAAAAAACTTGATTCCAACTCTTCTCTCAAGCCCCCTTTAAATACATAAAATTTTCTCAATTTGGTTACTAACCAATTGATTTACAAAATATTCTCCAAATCACCTTATCTCTCCAAAATACATAAAATCTTCAAACAATCTCCCAATTTTTGCATATAAAATCTCAATATCCCCTAATTACATAAAAATAATCAGGATAATCTCCCTTAATCTTCATTTTAGCCCTTTATTTATTCATTTCCGGGCTAATATTGTTTTGGGGGTCTGATTTGATCCTTTAAAAAAAAGGATTATAGTTGTTTGTTTATTTTAATTTAGGAGTTTGTTTAAATTTGATAGGCATTCGGTTTCCACATGTTACCAAAATCAACCGATGTCTACATATGTTGTCAAACCACCCGATGGCCTAACGGTGGCAGTCCATTTTGGGTCCCGGCCGGTTCGGGGTTCAAAACCCGCCGGCCGTTTTGTTTTTAAAACAAATTTTCAAACAAAATCTTAATCAAAACCAACAACTGCCATATCCATAGTAGTGGTCGCTATGTGGCCTGTTGGTAGCCCGCCCGGATAGCAATTCAAAGGTCGACGGTTCGAGCCCCTTGCGGGCAGTTGAAACAAATTTTTCCACCGACCGACGGAGGAGAGAGACCGCGTGGCCACGTGGCGTTCTGACGAGGTGCCACGTGGCGAACACCGATTCGCCCAACTTGACGACGTGGACAGTGACTCACCGAAGACGTGGAGGATGCTAATTCGCCGAAAACGCTAATGTGTAATTGACGTGTCCGCTGACTATGTGCCAACTGGGATCCGACGTGGAGGCTGACTCATCTGCCAACTGTGCATTGACGTGGAGGCCAACGTACGCTGACTCGGATGATGACTGTGCGATGACGTGTCTGCCAACTCGGATGCCGACTGTGCCGATGACTCATGTACGGAATGCTGACAGAGATGCCAACGAGGATGCTGACTGGGGTACGGATGCCACGTGTCGGCCGCCGATAGGTCCGTACCATCTGACTCACATGCCACGTCACCTGTACGGACTTGACACGTGTCAACATCTGGTTGATCCACTTCGGATTTGTACGGACTGCTGACGTCATCTTGTACGGATGCTGACGTCATCATTCACCCTCCGGTCACCAAGTCAACCAGGAGCTTTGACCGCTGATAACTCTCGCGTCCGTTGTCGGATTTCGACGAAACGAGTTGCGTTGGAAAGCTTGCGACGAGATCTTCCCGATGATGCTGACTCTGACAACTTTTGACGACATCATTTTTTTCGTTTCCTGGATGCCCCTGATTCCAGTTTGACCAAAGGTTTGACTGGCCATAACTCGTGCAAACGGACTCCTTTTTGCTCCGTTCGAGTTGCGTTGGAACCGGGACACTGAGCTCTTTCTGATGGTGCAGATTCTAGAGAAAAACGAGACACTTCAATTTCCACTGAAAAATGTCCACCGGATCAGTCTGTCAGAAGTCTCAACAAGAATTGGTGTGGCCATTTATCCCTAAATTATTTTATAGATGTTGATGCAAATTACTTCTAATGCAAACCAACAGTACAAATAGCTGTAAATAATTTTATCACGCTTCGATAGAAACTAGGGTTTGATGCCAGATGCTTTGATTCACCTTTAAAGCTCCTTCAAATTGATCTAATATCTCCAAATGCATAAAAGTGATTTAACTCAACTTGGAGTCTCACTTTATACCATACCGATCTGCCCTAATTCTACATTTATTGCATTTGATCTTCAAAAAGCTTATAAACACCTTATGAATATGCAGTAAACCCTAATATACTCTGTAAAACATCAAATTTGCATGTTTTATGCCAGAATATTTTTCAAAACCTTCAAATTATCATTTTACATCAAATATCTCCGTATCACCACTTGACACCTCATATATCAAGGATTTATTAGATTTGTTTGTAATTACCCCTAGTAAACCCAATATTAGATTTAGTTTTTAGTAGAATTATCTGCACCAGATGCAGGTACAAATGTATTGGATTCATCCTTGTTCTCGTATTCTTCCTTCTTCTTGCAAATCTTCTCCGTTTGTTACTTTAATTCACTAGTATCAACTTTATTCACTGGTTTATTCCTTTGTTCTAGATTAGATTTTCTTCCATTTTTACTTATGCAAAATCTTGAAATATGTCCTAGTTTGTTATAGGTGTAGCACATAGCATGTTTTTCACCAAATTGATTTGAATTCATCTTTGATCTACACTGGTTAGCCTTATGTACAAATATGTTTCTTGTATAACAATAGCCATTGAATGATTGAAGCATTATTCTATCATTGAATCTATTCATCATCATCTGACTTCTACACTCAGTAGCTCTATGCCCAAATCTCTTGCATGTAAAGCATTATCCAAAGAAGAATCCAACATTCTTATTCAGTCTACTTCTATATTATGTTTCCCTGTGACCAAATTTATTACATGAAAAAAAAATTCCATTGAATGATGAGTACCTTTGAGCATTATATTGTCTGATAGGAGGCTTTCCAGTGTTGCTTCTTTGCTTCTTGATTTGTCTACTATTACCGGAAGTCTTCTTTTGGTTATGATGCAAAGCCAAAAGACACAATCTCTTTCCACTTGACAACTTGCCTTCAAAAGGAATCTAACAAGATTATAGTGATTATATAAAGCAATGCAATCAGTCCTCCAAGTGCAACAATCATCAAAAGAATAACTTCCCAACTTTACCCTTCCACTCTAATAGTAGTGGAAACCCGGTTTTCAGACCTTAACCCAAAAAATTTCCACAAGACTTAACCAAAACATGGGTGATTCAGATACCCATTTTCAAGACACACAACATATCCAACAAGTAAAATATACTCCTTCAGAACGTTT
Source organism: Sequoiadendron giganteum (assembly GCA_007115665.2). NCBI lineage: Eukaryota > Viridiplantae > Streptophyta > Pinopsida > Cupressales > Cupressaceae > Sequoiadendron > Sequoiadendron giganteum. Next base: position 616,700,655 of record CM021102.1, on the reverse strand, counting down.
CTTCCAAAATGGCTTTTTTCACCATTTTGAAGCCCCAATTAGCCCTAATTTTCAAAGGAACCCCTCTACAACCAGATCACCAACCCAAGAAAAACAAAAATATTCTTAGGGAAGGTATCCAAACTTATGATTTTCCAACTTTTAGAACCTCAAAACCTTGTTTTATTCCCCTACTCACAAACCCTCCTTGTAGCCTAGAAACCTAGGATTTTCGAGCACCCTTATTGTAAGCAAAAAATACCAACCTTCCCAAGTTCAAAAAATTGTTTAGAAACCTTTAATTACCTTTGCACAACCTCTATAAACATTGATTAGACCATTTTTTTCATTAGTTTTCAGATTTACCACCTAGGTTCCTCATTTTCTTGAAGAAACACCATTGTTCAGCCTAGGACACCACACCATGTTGAGTTTCTTCATTCCCCCAGCCTCCAAAGAATATAAAAACATAAATAATAATGGTACAAGAAAATACACTGAGCCACAGGGTCAGAACAATAGGTGGATTGGCTAATGAGTCATGGTAATGCTCTCAAACCCTCAACACAGAAAGCAGACAACTTTTGGGTTTGTTGATCCCACACACACCAACGATGATTCTAAGCATCCAAAGAAAATGTAAAAGGTGGTAAATAAATATAAAAATTAGTGATCACAACTTCAACACATATCAACCCTATACATGCTTGTGCCAAGAGAGAAAATTCAAAAAAACAACACAAAAGATAGTGATCAAAGTTTGTAATTGTTTATTCTTCTTTTCCAAAACTGAACAACAACCTCAAACTCGAGGCCTAACATCAATATATCATGGTATCAACTTTAAACTACCCCCTTGAAGCGATAAAATACCATAACTAACTTACAAACTCTAATAACTCATTATGTTGCAAAATTGCAAACGAACAACCTATATCACCATTTACATCCTTGTGTTGCAATTTTCCCCTATTCTTGACTTCTATTGACCAATTACACATTGAATGGTCACTTTGGAACTTATTCAAGAAGGAAAAAATGAAAACACAACTATTATACCACCTAGACTTCATTCTCATCATGACATTATTTGACAACTTATCCTATTTTGACATATTTTGCAACTTCCTCGTTGCATAATGTTTAAAAGATCTTCAAATCACTTAATGAACCTTCAGGGCTCTCTCCCCTACATTCCAAGGTGATGGTTCCCCTGCACCATACACCCCCCCATAGTAAGACTCTTGTCCCAAGAGTAAAATCTTACTCCATGCCTCCACTTGGCTTCTCCATGCAACTTCAGACCTACTGTCAGATTCCTCCTGATCCTTGGATAAAAAATTGGTGCTACCTTTGTCCTGATACTTGCAATCAAACAAGAATTAGTAGTACCTATATTTATCTTCTCCTTGGTTCCATATATACTCTTATGATAATCCACTATGCCTTGCATACTATTCTTTGCACTATTTGTGATCAGACTTGTTTGTCTTCATGTAACGCCCCGCCACGCAACCCTAGAGGAAGTTGCAAACAACTAATTAAACAAGCTAATTTTTATTTTTGTTTAAGAAACAATAATAAGCAAGTTCACTACCCATTGCCAACAACCTCTAATGTTACGAGATAGAGGTTATATAGAATCTCAACAAAAAACATGTTTTTAAACCATGCCATTTAATTACTAAATAAAATAAACACATACATTCGAAATAAGATAAATTAAATCCAGCATAAGAGATAACTTTCTATTTCATATATCCATAATTTTAACAATAAGGTTACAACACTCATTCCCCAAATGAGGTAAGTTCAATTAAAATAATTACAATTACAACTTCCACCTCGATAACAATTGAGGGGTGAAATAATACAAGATCAACTGAAATGCAATAAAGCAAGAATTGGTACTGAATCCAATGAGCTCTCCAAATGGAAGTCTCATCCACATGAACATGAAGATATCCCAACGGATTTAGGTGCACGCTACCCAACCAAGTGGAACCCAAAGGCCACTCCTCGTGCTAGGAGATAGTAACAAGGAATCCTAGCCAAGACCATCTACCTCTAGACACAGGCTAAAACATAATTGAACCAACTGACACAACCAAACACATGTACAACACAAGTACAACTCATATACGATGTAAGTGCAACACAAGTACAAATCTACATGGTCACATTGCTTCTAGATATAAAGCAGGTCAAGTATGTTACGAGAACCATACACACAATAATAAGTTCCAACTGTTGTCCTAGATAGAGTGTCATCACACAGTTTGTCATGGTTGTCCTCTAGGAATCTTCATAGGCTCCGCGCCCCCACTATGGGTTATCCTAGTGGCCTCAATCGAATCCCAGCCCCCATACTCAGTCATGCGGAATCAAATACATTTCGTACATACAAGATATATGACCTTGCCATTCTAGGCCTTCCCACTCATCCCAAGTCTAAACAAGCCCTTGTGTCTATGAGTGAGGCATAATTATCTTGATTAGTGTGAAGTACCACCTAATCTTCTAAGTATTATTTTAATTATCACTTGATTAAACCACCCCCGAAGGTTTCCTAGTTTACCTCTTTGGGCTCTGGCCCCAACGAAAGCCACTCTCCTACTTGACAACACACATACAATCCAAACACCAAGGTTAAAAAAGTGCAAACAAACATGATACCACGACCACTCCTTTCTCAGGAGGAAACATAAGTTCAAACCCTCTCCAAACACTAAAGGTAACAAGGTAACAAAGTCACTCCTGACAAGGAGGCACTAATCACATAATCCACTCCTAAACCAAGGAGGCACAAAACATCCCCGTTCATGGAAATCGGGTAAATAACAATTATCTTCCCATGCACTACCCAAGGGTTACAAAATAGGTTGACATAACAGAACGACAACCACCTCCCCCCCATCCTCTGGAAGACTTACAAATTACACACATTTAACCCATTTCCCAAACAAGAACACGAAGGGAATATTCACTAAAGGCACATGAAATAAACTACCTTCGGATATTCTAAATTCATTTTGATGCTAACATACAGTATCTATTTGTCTTAAGGAAATCTGAATTAAATATCATCTCTTTCAGACAAAAAGTGAAATTTGCAACCAAGTATTTCTTTCTCTAATTGCAAAATAAATAACTATAAAATGATCATTTATTACAACCATTTAGGAAAAAACAATATAGAATTAAAAATTGTTTCCTCTAAAGAAACTAAATCATTTTAAATGAAATCAATTAACTTTACAATTAAACATATTACTTACAACTCCATTAATTGCCTTTATAAATATATTACCATTACACAAAATAAAAACAATACTTTCTTAAAAGAACAATATTTTAAATCACTCCATTATATTGAAATCATGATATTAACCAAATCATTTGCTCAATATTTTAATAAATATGAATAATGTAAAAAGATTCGTTTGATCATTTAATCTATATATAATAATATTATAATTTAAAACATTAAATATTAATATATATTTTATCATATAATATATATTAATATCTAATATTATAAAAAAATATATATTTAAAATATTAAAACATATTTTAATATAATTTTTGGCACTCATGCCCTCAGGCCGTGTGCCCAATTAGGGTTGGGGCAACCGCAATCTTCTTGGCCACGCAGGTTTCACCGTGGTCGGCGTTTAGCAGGGGCGGCGACCGAAAAACCAGGCAGCAACAGTGGAAATGCCAGGCAGCATTGGTGGAGGGAGCCGCTGCGGGCGGCGTGAGTGAAGGTGGGTTGGGCGCGGCAGCGCTGGTGTAGCTGGCCACCAATAGTGGTGGCGTGGCTACGTAGTTTGCGCAGCCACGGGGGTTTCGTTGGGTGTGCTCCCTCATGTCGCTTCCCATGGGGGTGGCGGTGGGATGAGCCCCCATCCCCCCACTATATTTATTTTATTTTTATAAAAACCTGATTGTCATTTAAAAAAAAAATACAAACTAGAAACTACAAAAACAATAGAGGCCTTTAACAATTTCGAAATGTCATAATTTTTGCCAACATAACCCCACTATGGAGAGAATAATATAAAAATATGAAAACAAGTATATGTATATATATTTATATGAATATATATATATATATATACATATGTTTTCTCTCATCCAAAATGAGATTTCAACAACATATAAAAAATAGAATTGAAATAATAACCTATAAACAAGAATTCTTTTAAAATTTGAATCAATATTTTCTTAAAGAGAGAGGTGTTCTTCAAATTTGAAAGCAAGAATTTGAATGGTTTTTGTTTTGCACACAATCAACAAGTTTCCAATGTTTTCCCTTCACACATATACCTTGAACCTCAACTAAAACTAAATACCAAAGTAAGAACCTATTTTTTTTTTAAGCTGATTGAAGATCCTGGTGGTGTCCTTGATTCCCTCTTCAGATCTATAGATTCTTCAAGCTTTTTCCAAAAACCCACAAAATTGAGCAATTTCTTCCTTCTCTTTCTAATTTAATCTTTTCCAAAATTCTATGAACCTCGAAATTGTGAAGCCAAATTCAAACATAAGGATAAAACCCTAAAAATCCTACAACCACCCTCATCAATTCTCCAAAACAGAAAATGGAAATATCTCATTTTTTAATTTTTTTGAATTTCAAATTTCCCAAAATGAATAATCCAATTCTTTTCAACACAAATAATGTAATTTAACACCATCTAATTTAAATAATTAATAACATAAATCTTTATCCAAAATTAAATCATTTTATTAATCAAATTAAATTAATTAACAAATTAAACAACATCTCTAACGTTATAACCCAATTAATTTAATCAATAACTTTAAATACATAAAGCGATTAATTACCATTTTCTAACTTGGAATTAAACTAAAACAAGGCAAATTGAACAATATTAAAGCAACTGGACCACACTACGACCGGCGACACACTATGACTAGGGTGACGACTTGGCACATAATCCTAGCTACTATCTCCCAATCGATTCCCATTAGGCATTGGACACACTCAAACTTGTGAAACCAGGTGGAGTCGATGTCCTGTACCTATTGACCTGCGAACAAAGAGTATATCCAGATGCAATAATATGTCAAAAATAAGGCACACCGTGAAGAGGAAATCTCAGAATCGCAGGGTGCTCGCAAGCGAGTGATGCGGTACTGTCCCCTTCACCAATATAGTGTAACTAATTGACAATTCTAACATACTAATACAATTCAAAACATAAAACATATTTAATTCAAACATCCATAATGCTAATCCCAAAACATGTTATAAGATAGCATTATATTAAAATACCATCACATCAAAAGATAACATTAACGTCGCTTAATAGATAGCGATCAAATAATAGTCGGGTACCATAGTCAAGGTACTAACAGAAAGTACAACATAACAGAGCATTGCACTGTTCAATCAAAAGGAAAAAACAAAGGGGTATTACACTTCATTCATTGTGTCCTTTTCCCACTGTCATCAGACCTTCCATACTTCCATTAGAATGTATCCATGCATTAGCAACCTTGTCCTCCCTCATACTACTAGATTTCACTTGCTTTGCAACAATCTTAATAGTAATAGGACACACCATGGTCCCAACAACAATTTCACCCTATCCTTCATACTCCTTTGCACACTTACCATCCCCCACCTTGTTTACACTAGACTTAAACACAAGTTCCTTCTGCATACTCTACATAACTAAGCTCCCCACTATCCTCTCATCATTCATCTTAAACATATCAGATTGAGGCAAGAGTTCTTCCCCTACCCTTTGCGAAGATAGACTTCCCACTATCCTAACACCATTTGTAGGGGCATTTCTTCCCTATCAAAACACTATCAACCTTCTCCAAACCTTCAATCACATCAGACCTACTATCCTTAGGCCCTAAAGGCTCCTTCTTGCCAAACATCACTACCTTGTACTTATGCTTATCCCTTCCACTTGTTTTCAAGGGAATCAACTTAAAAAATTTGTCATCCTTCTTGATGGTATATGTGTTCTCCCAACCATCATATATAGACCTCCTATCAAATTTCCAAGGCCTCCCTAAGAGCACATGACAACAATCCATTGGAAAAATATCACATAGGACCCTATCCTTATACTCTCCAATCTAAAAATCAACATATGCCTACTCATTCACCACCAAATTTTGACTATCATTCACCCAAGAAACTCTATAAGGTGCTACATGAGGTAAATTTTCCAAACTCAACTTATCCACCATCTCCCTAGACACTAGATTATCTTGAGAACTAGAATCAATGATAATTTGGCACACTTTACCTTTGCATTTGCATGTAGTCTGAATAGGCTCCTTCTTTGACTCAAATCTTCCTCCTTGGATTCTTGCAACATAGTTCTTCTTATCATGAGTGCCTCTCCTTCTTTTGATGCGAGGTTCACTACAGGTGAAGTCACACTCTCTTCATCTTTCTGCACTAGTTGATTCCTCCTCTCTCCACCATAAGAGCTTGAGCCTTGCTTTTCAGGGCATTTGAAGGCTAGATGTCCAGGTTGGTTACAAGTGTAGCATCTCCTTGAGAACAGGTAGGAGCCTCTTCCTGCACTAAATCTTCCTGTTGAACCTCTCCATCTACCTCTAAAATCATATTGCTCTTGGTCCTTCTTGTCATCTCCTTGACTCTCATTGTTTTCCTTTGAATTGGGATTGAATCTCCTTCCTCTAGAAGTGTTGCCTCTTCCTCTTGCTACCTTCTCTTGTCTCCTCTTTAGCTTTTCTTCTGCCTTCATTGCCATTTGAAAGCACTACCCAATTGATTTTGGTGCCATCGAGCTAGTTTCATCCTGAATATTGAATCTTAGACCATTCAAGTACCTAGCAGTCAATTCTTCCTCATCTTCTTCATGTTTAGCCCTTATACTTAGCCTATAAAACTCTTTAGTATATTCTTGTACATCTAACTCCTTTTCTCTAACGTTTTGTAATTTCTTAAGAAATTATTATATGTATGATTTGTCTTTGAACTTTTTCCTTCTTCAAGTCTCAAGCCACCTTTATCCTTAGAAGGTTTTTGAATTGCAATCAACTCATCAAGCATTGTAGCACTTGTTTTGAATTTTTCCTCATGAGATTTTTCTTTCTCTAGATCTGATCTTAGGTTTACCAATTCTTGTTTAAGCTTGATGCATTCTTTAGTCTTTCTTTGAATTTCTACTTTTTGATAGTCCTCAATTCTCTTCTTTTCTTCTACTTGCAATTTTAGTCTAGTAATGTTCTCATTTGTTTTCTTCAACTGATCACTGACTTCTCTATGCTTTTCCTTGAATTTTTTGATTTTCTCTCTTAACTTTTTGATGCATTCATTTGCTTCTTTCAAGTTCTCCTTCATGATTTCTTTCTCACTTTCAACTCATTGTAGGGTCACACTACGAGGACTCATTGTCCTTAAAAGGGTCACAACCTAAAATGATTACAAAAGGGAGTGTGGCTCACTGCCAAAAATTGAACTAATGGAATACACCCTTCATGTGCTGAATTTAGTTCCAATTAAGCTCTGAAATACAAAATCTTGCACTGATTTATACTCACAACATATATTGCAATTATGCCTTGATACAAAACTCATACATATAGGTTTGCACACTATCACACATCACTTGTTGCACATTGCACATCTGTCTCTTCAATATAAAAGTGTTTCACATATATATGCTATTGCATCTTCACACATCAATTCGGTCGGTCAAATTAGATGTACACATACTTAATTCAAAAAATAGCTCATCGTCTCAACACTTGAAACAACGTTCCTTTCACACTTAAACCAAAATGTGCAAAGTATAATTTAGTTCGGCACGAACCTAAAAAGGGATCTCTTTGTAATTAACACAACATATTAATATTCATACCACTTATTGATGTCGTCCAGGAGAAGACTTGATTATATACACAATTCTTGAGTAGAAAACTGTATGTTGAACTTTTGTCATTTATATCTTTTAGCCCATTCAACCAAAAATAGTTAAAACTTGTTCATAGATGTCATTAATAGGCCTAAATAACATATTGAAGCCACATATGCCGATCTTCTACTATGAGCAATTCCACACCAAATTACCGGATTAGAGTAACACAAACACTGTTTATTGGATATACAATGATGTCACCAAACAATATTGGCAACAATGGCAACACACTGGAGGAATTTCATCTTCATTCTTCCAATAGTTGTATTTATTTATAATGTAAGTGTGTAGTTAAAACATGATCTTATTGTTCATCATGAATTAATAAATGAATTCAATTTGTTTGGTAATTATTAATATTATTTTTAAATAGAAAATAATATCTCACAAGATTTTTTATATAAATATTTTAAATTTTTTTATACAAATGTAGTTTCAATTTCAATTCTATAATTTTTATCATTTTAAAATTTATTCTAAAACTTTTTGTTATTATTTTAAATTCTGAAAGAAAGGAAAATCATTAATAATTAAAAGTAGACTTCCAACTCTTAGTTTTAGTGATGGCATGAATAAGAGGGTGTGGCTTTTTTGCTTTAATGTTAATATTTTATTTAATAATGTTAAAGTGATCCTCTAAGGTCAAAGTAGTGAGTAAATTATTATTATGGCGAGGACAAGAATCCAAGGAGCTTATATAAAAACACATTTATACCTAAAAACTTAAAAGGCTCATCCTTTACTAAATGATTTTTATATGCATATTCCTTACTTTCTATGGTATCATTATCTTGCGTTAATATTTATGTTAAATAAGTACATAGTATTCATAAAGTGTTTCAAGTCAACATTATAAATGGTAGTGATTGGAGCATTCGATCATTATTTCTAAGTTTGACATTTCATTTAAAGTGGGTTAGGTTGCATAATTTTTTATAATGGCACAAAGAAACTAAAACGATTTTAAAAAGTTAATTAAATAGATGTACTTAAACAATTAATTTACAATTTTTAAAGTGTTATTTAAATGTTTAATGATATAAGATATATATAATATTTAGTTTAATCATTAATGTTGGAAAAGTAATGTGTGGATGTGAGGATTCAATTTGTTATAATTTTAGAATTTTTTTATAAAGAGTAAAAGAGTGGTTTTTCAAAGGGTTCAAATCGTTGTAAAAAAGTAACAATAGAATCGTCTACTTACAACCACACTACATAATATTACAACATTTTTTTACACTGGAAGAATTGGGCAGCCCTCCTTATAATTATAGTGCGCCTGGTAAACTTTGTTCACATGATTGGAGATGTTGGTACGGCATGTCCTTTGGTACGACATGTCCTTTGGAGGGATGAATAGACCTCGTGACCTCTTGCCTGCAACAAGATTCTTTAGCTAATTGATCTAGGCCCTCCACCCCTACAAAATATTACAACATTATAACAATAAAGAAAAACTAATATAAAATAACATTAACACTTTTGGATATTTATTGTTGACTTAAATGAAGATCTCTAATTCTACAAATTGAATCTTATTTACCCAAATTCATGTTTGCATGTGTGAATTTGAACTTTGTGTGTGTTGAATTAAACTAATATGCATGGATGTAAATCTACAAGAGGTGTTTTGATAGAATTGGTTTGCATTTATTTTTTTATGTCTAATTATTGTAATAATAGGTGTTGGTCACAAATACCTTTTGGGGAATGTGCCATATTTCAATGGTCGTTTTCTCCTTTGTTAGACCCCATTGGGCTAACTTTATAGCTTTAAAAACATGTGTACACAAAAAAGAAAGCATGCAATATACCTAGGATTATGTGTTTTGACAATGCTCTCATAAATGCTCTATCAATAAAAACCTACCATTTTCCGTGATAATTCTTAGATGATGTCAAATGAATGAGCAATTATCCTTAATTACAACAAACATAGACATTAATATAGTGTGCACTAATTCAACTCACAATGGCTAATGAAGTGGTCGGCGAGATAAGATTTTGAAATTTGAAATTTAGAAGTTTAGGTATTATATATCTATGGCTATAAAATTAACTTGGGTCAAGTCTGCAACTAGGAATTTGATCTAGCATGGATAGTAATGAGTCTAGGTGTTAGGAATAGAAATATATGGATTAGTGATGCAAGGGACCAATATTTGGGATGTTATGTTATGATCCAATTTCATGCACAATTATATGACTTGTAAGTTGACTAAATTATATTTATGACATTCTAATCAAAGTGGGTCCAAAACATAAAATAAAAATGTGTGTTTATGTAATTTTCACCATTAAATTTCTCCCCACTTTGACATGTATACAAAATTCAAGATGGATGCATGTTAAATTAAAATAATAAATCAATATGTAATTAAATATTTTTAGATGTGCTCAAAATGCCACTATTTCATGTAAGTAACAATGATAGATACTAATCATTGTGTGTTTTCCTCTACTTTTCGAGTTTCAATTCCTCTTGTCATGATTGTTCCATTGAAACTCGAAAAGTAGAGGAAAACACACAATGATTAGTATCTATCACACATTTTAAGATAATCATTACTTACAACTTGTTCAAAGGAATTATCCTTGAAAATACTAAAATTAGAGAAGAGAAGAGAAGACAAATGGATTCTACCCATTACAAAAAAATTATATGAAGCTATAACTATGCAAATAAAATGGGAAAGGACTGCAATCATGTATAATGAAGATTTGACTTTGTGGATGGTTTGATAAATTATCTCCTCAAGGTGGGAATGAATATAAACCTATTGCTACAAAATACAACTCACAAAGGAACATTAACAATGTTGGCCTTGTTGTTGCACCAAAAGATCATCCTATCAATGTCTTATACAAGCTAGAGTTAAGATCAACGAGAGGTGGTTAAACCATGCCTCGAATCCTGAGCGCTATGTTGAACAACCAAGGAGACCAAGGGCACACACCTTGAAGCAATTCCCCCCAACACAAGCAAGGGATTCAAACCCATGACTAGCCCTGATACCAATTTTTGGCCTTGCCGTTGCACCAAAAGATCAACCTGTCAATGCCCAATACAAGCCAGAGTTAAGATCCACGAGAGGCGGTTAAACCATGTCACGAATCTTGAGCACTGTGATGAACAACCAAGGAGACCAAGAGCACACACCTTGCAACAAACAAGATATATGATTCCTCTAACTAGTTGCATGTAAAGCATTCAAGGAATTGGAAGAGGATAAAAAAATATAAGCTTACTAAATTATATAACATTATAAAATATATCACCTTGTAAGCATACAAGTTGGAGACAATCATGAAGGTATGTGTAACAAGGTTTGCCCAATATAGACAAATGATAAGTATGCATTATAAAGAATAAAATAAAGTAAATGGTATCATCATATGATAATTATGTAGGTAGGATATCATCATCAATGGACATGAATTTTAATAAATTACCTTAATTATAGTCAAATAAATTGATATGGTGATGAAATCAAAGGGTAGTAAAGATGTTTATTTGATGAAGCTCATAACATAGACAAAAGTATATGGCCATGCCAAGGGTCATAACATGTAATCATATGATGTAAACATGACAAGGATCATATCGTGAGATCATAAGAGATAAAGACATTAAGGATCATATTTATAGAATCATGATTAGAATAAACATAATAAACATAGGAAGTGATATGATAAATATGGAACATAAGAAGTATAGAAACATTATTAATCATGTAACATAAGAACATAACTAGGAACATGTGAAATACAAATGGTAGACATTTAACAAAATGACATGGGGGAACCACAAAAGTCATAAGAAAATAATAGGAACTATATATCATAAACATGTAAGATAAATTAAATAAGCATGAAACATACCAAAATAAGCACATAATAATAATAAAGAAGATTCCCCTACACAAAGAATAAGAAATAATACAAATGATGAAATGAGAATTGGAAAAATACAATAACCATAACATGAATAATATATAAGATGAAATAGGAATAAAAATACAACAATCATGACATAAATAATATAGAAGGTTAAATGGAATAAGAAAAATACAAGCATGAAATAAATAATATAGAAGGTGAAAAATATTCGGGGGTAAATTAGATATTTATTATTCAAAGACATGGATAATAATTATAGCGTTAAATATCCAATTCAAAAAATATGTTTGGGCATGGATTCTCCTTAGGATTGGCTAAGGAGTGACATCCACCTATTTCATACACTTGTAATATTTTTGTATGTATGTATATATATGTATAGACATACAAATATGTATTATAGAAAGAAAATTAAGAATATTAAAAATACAATGTAATAATTACATAAATAAAATGTAATAAATGTCAAAATATAAATACATATAAAAAGAAAAGAATAATATAAGTAGATATATAAATAAAGAACAATAATATTAACTCTCATAAAATATATTAGGAAGATTATTATCCCAAATATTTAGTATCATATTCTTCTTCTAGCCATATATGAATTTATTGTTTCCTCTTAATAATAGTTGACACTTTTTTTGAACATGTTATCTATAGGTAGAGTTGCAGGAATTTTTTATTTACCCATTTCTCTTCCTTTTTGGAGACCTACCATATCTTTTTAATTTATTGAACTATAAATTTTCATTCTATAATGCATGAAGTAGCATCTTTCACATGAAATACTAAAATTTTCAATATAGGAACTTTATATTTCTTAGGTAGAATTAGGGGTAATGTAGGCTTGATATGGTGATGTACCATTTTGTCTTTTATCTTTTATTTTTCATAATAAAAGATAAAGATAAATTATAATATTTTCTTTTCATTAGAAGTCTTTTTATCATAATATTTATTTTTCATAAGAAGTTTTATTATGTGTCTGTGTAAGTATATGAAGTTAAATGAATCATCTTGGAAAGAGGTTCAAAATAAATATTATGTAATATTTATAATTCTAACTTCTTGAATATATTAAAAAAATTAATGTACACTAGAAGAAACAATTCTAAAGTGCTAAAGCCATGGTCTACCAAGAATTATGAAAAAAGTATTCAAAGAATAAAATGATAATGAGGTTCATCCCATAGTGTAATGGTTAAGTGGTGTTTTTGTTGTGGCCACCATGGTTCAAGTCTTTATTGGATTTTTGTGATTGCATGAACTATTCCTTCATTGATCCAATGTGCTTACAAGCTTGACCCGCAATATTAGATTTGTTGACGACATTCATGTCAAGTGCTAGGTGTTCATGCCTGAGGTCCATTCCCCTGCTGGGTTGGTGTGTTCGCGGGATTTGTGCACTTTCTAGGCTACCACTCTCATGGGAGTGGACTGTTACTTGTGTAACTCTGATTTTTCGAAATTGTGGATGGATGCTAACTGCTGCACAAGATTAAACATCAATTCTAATCTAAATAAAATAACAAAGAATGATAAGTAAGCCTGATAAATCTAAACTAATAAACTAGAATGATCTCACCGAATATGCAAATACTTCCTCGATTTATCTCAATTGCCCTTCTCCATTTTGCTGTCTTGTTATTCTTGCCCTCAGATATTTGTGTGTTTGAATGCAAGCATAACTTCGTCGAGTGTCTCAACAAAATATCGAAGATTGTTTCTTCTCAAAAATGTATAATGATTACGGGAGAGGAGGAATAATGATAATGACAGGCCATTTTATAGATTTTGTGTTTTTGAATGATCGGCTCAGATTGAAAGAGAGATCGATAGATGAGATTGATGAATACCATGCAATGTGAGTTCTATCTCAGATAGAACGTGAGTTAGAACATGAGTCAGGAAAGACTAAAAATAGAACAAGATCTTAATCTTCAGTTAAGAATCTTTGAAAATAGAAGAAATAGACTTTGAATGTCAAAGACAAAGTTAGAAGTTGAAGAATAATGCATTCAAATGCAAACTTTAGTTAATTAAATTAATTAATTAAATAAAAGATATTTAATTAATAAATGCATACATGCATATGAGTTAGAACTAGTTAATCGACTAGTTGTGACAAAGAGTCTTTCTGCAGAGATGATCAACAGTTAAATTCAGAGATAACTCGAGAACTAAAAATAGATCTTGAGTCAAAAGGTGAGTGAATGATTAGATAACTAAATGATAGAGGAATGTGACACAAATGAATTAAATGTGAATTAAATGCTAATTTAATTCAACATTCGAAAATAAGATTTAATTAAATAAATAAAGATCATTTATTTAATTTGACTTTTGAAAAGGATTAAATGAATAATTAAATAATAAATATTTAATTATAGATAAAGGGGGTTAAATGAATAATTAAATAAAGATATTTAATTATAGTTGAAATATGACCAAGGGGTAATTAAATAATAAATTATTTAATTATGAAAGAGGATTTAATAAGTTAGCGACATAATTAAATAAATATGATTTATTTAATTAATCAAGTTGAATAAATATTAATAATGACTTAATGAATAAATTAAAAAGGGGTATTTAATTAATAGAGGAAATATGTGTTAGAAAGGGTAATTAAATAATTGACATTATTTAATCATGACCATGGACTATAGAAAATTATGTTGAATGTGTACTCGCAGGCCTAGACCAATTTTCGATATCTACAGTTTGCCCCTCTTTGATACAATGTTGGTATGACGTTGTGTCAAAGAAAATATGCCCCAATCGTGCCCCAGCATGAAACAGGGTAAGGTATGCCCCCTCGGGAAAATTGACAATTTTTGAAAAGTTTCAAATAAATTGGGAAATATTCCCGATAAGTCAAGATGTTAGTCAGAAATGCTATGGAGTCGACGGAATTGAATTTGGAGTTAATACGGACGAATACGGGTCATTGGAAGTTGAAAGATTATGCGGCCAATAGATTAGGGCTGAGAAAATGCCATTTGAAATCCTCCTATAAATAGAAATTAGGGCTAAGATGAATTCATTTGCACCTAGAGGAGATAGAAAAACTTGAGAATTTGCTCTGACTGATGGACTAAATGGCACCTATTCCATACACCAGGCATAGAGGATATCGGATCCGGACCTTCTAGCAGCCAGCCAACGCAGGACCACCAGTATGTACACAAAAACGAGAACTTGAAATATATTTTTGGCACATTTTTCTAGGCATAGAAAATTAGTTCAGCAAATGCGGTGCATCGTGAACAACGCATCTACCGTCGTATTCGCCGCATTTGACTACAGAACGACGCATGTGCAACTTCACACATAGTCTCAAATAGGATTTAGAGAAATGCACGCATTTGAAGATTAGTGCACCGAATGTGTATACATGCAATGCATCTACTGAGGGGTTAAACGCATGTGACCTAGTGAGCCGCATATGCGTTAATGACCGCATATGTAGTAGAAATGGAGGCGATGAAAATATGTGGTTTAGTGAACTGCATATGTTGTATTGGAATAGGTTTGCAAGAAATATACGACGCATATGTAGTATGCACTGCAACTGAGGCATTGTATAATGCATTTGAAAAAAATGCACCACATCTATCAATGTGAGCCGCATTTGGCTGGTAAAATTTTTCAAAATTTTTTGTGAAGTAAAACTTGAAAATTTTCTGACATCATGGTTTAAATGCAGGTGGTTTTAGATCCAATTTATACATAGGAGTTGCAACCAGATACGTTTGATCTGAGAGAGAATTTGATTTATGCAGAGATTTGATTGCTATGGGTTCTAGGTCTACAACATTGTTTGTCGATGCCCGTCGTTCAGGTGAACAGGGGGATGTTGATGACACTGTGTGAGCGATGGCATTCTGAGACATCGTCATTTCATTTGCCGACTAGGGAGGCCACTGTCACATTAGAGGATGTGTACAGGATTTTGAGGCTACCCATTAGAGGAGAGCGGGTTACATATGATCCCTAGCGAGGGTTGATTGAGTTGGCGTGGTTCTATCAAGTTGATGACATTAGTAGGCTCGGCATTGAGCACTACGAGATTAGATGGCCAGTGTTAGTAGATAGATACGACAGGATTGATTGTATCCTATGTACATTGATTGGGGGTATTGTGCTTCCGGACAGATGGGGTCATGGCTTTACAGTGGGATGGGGAGCTATGTTGGTTGGGATGTTGGAGAGTGAGACGAGATATACATGGGGTCCATGTCTACTCAGGATGCTATATTTTCATCTACATGACATTGCGTATAGAGATGCACAGTCATTGAGTTGTGGGACGACACTACTAATGATATGGGGTTTTGAGAGGATAGCTATATTTCATCCTCCAGTGATAGTAGAGAGAGATGAGAGACTTCCATATGTGTTCCGATATACAGGACAGATTAGGCAGACACATGTTGGAGACACAGGATACTGGAGACATGCATTGGATACACTTGATCAGTTTATATGGAGACCTTACATGGATTGTGAGGTGTGGGCAGATGATGATATACATTTGCTATTCTGCAGACAGACACAGTACCTTATTGGGAGGACTGTTTCTAGTGTTCACATCATTGAGCGACACTTGCCAGACAAAGTTCTGAGACAATTCAGAGAGGTTCAGAATGTGCCTCGGAGTAGAGTAGAGTTTGCTCGTTCATCCAAAGAGGTTCCATGGTGGGGACCCATGATTCCAGTGGCTACTGCGGAGGTAGACATACATGCACTTCAGCCAGTACAGTGGGGATGGAGAGGTGGATTAGTAGATCCGGGGACCACAGCCGCATATGATGCATGGTGGGTGGTTCATCGGCCGATTCCTTACACAGATCCTGACCAGCCAGCACCAGTCGAGAGATGAGGCATAGGGCCGAGAGGATGTTAGAGAGGTGGAGGTGCCAAAGTTGGTAGGGTTGGTGGTAGAGGGGATGGAGATGATGGCAGAGGCGGAGGTAGAGGCGGGAGACGAGGACAGAGAGGACAGAGAGGGTGTCAGGTAGGTGGACATGCACCTATTTAGGAGGCAGTAGTAGTTGATGTACCAATGGTAGATATTGGAGGGAGAGTGGATGTACAGGCTAGAGGTGAGCATGCTGCAACAGAGGTAGTGATTGAGGAGCGTGTAGAGGTAGATGTCAGAGTAGCAAATGTTGTAGAGGATTCTGATGCAGACATGGCTTTAGATCCACTGGGTGTGTTGTCCGGATATGGAGAGAATGATATTGAGGATGATGTTGAGGAGGAGGCACCGATGGAGGAGCAGGAGAGACAACTCAGAGATTGGATAGTGGAGGGGAGACGGGATGAGGATGCTCCTAGGGATGGTGACAGGGAGGCTTTGAGGAGAGACTCAGACTGATGACAATGAAGTTTGATGCGATGAGATTAGAGAGAGACAATGCCTTCACAGAGAGGGACAGTGCCTATGTAGAGAGGGACAGTGCATACACCGAGAGGGACAGTGCTCTCATGGAGAGAGATCAAGCTATAGCCCGACGGCAGGAGGTAGAATAGTAGTTTTCAGAGATCAGATGCCTTTGCAGTGGTTCTTTATCTGAGGGTTTTGCTCATGAGCTAGTCAGGTTAGTTGAGAGAGTGTCATACTACAAGGATCTTTATGAGGCGGTTGTGCCAGCAGAGAGACGGGCTCCTACATTTTCAGAGGTGCGTAGTTAGGGAAGGAGTCATACTCGGAGTCAGAGGACACAAAGTACAGAGGGGGTGGTAGGACCACCGAGGACAGGTCCATATGATAGGCCTTCCACCTCACAGAGGCCACCTTCGACTGTTTTCCCACCAACATCACCTTGTGATAGCAGGGGTAGCGAGACACGATGATAGGGACTTATGTAGACAGTTGTATTTTGATCAGAGAGCCTGCAAGCTCATGTTTTATTTATTGATACATTCAGACATTTAATGTGACACACTTTTTGAGCGATATATATATATATATATGATTTTGGCGGCTTCTACATGATATGCAATTCTATGTGATAGATGATGCTTCATTTCTACATGATTATGTTTCCTAAATGATGTATATACATGTGTTATGAATGAAATGTTTCTATATGTTTATGAGTTAATGATGTTATGGATGATTCTATTTACTTATGATAATGAATGCAATGATCTATATGATGCTTATTTATATGTGATGGAAGTATGCACATGCAATGTTTACCTTATATGATGATGCAAATGATCTAATGTTACTATTGTGTCACAGGACCTTATCTTTATGTCAAAGAAGAGAAATGTTAGGATGAAGTTAATTCAGAATGTTAATAAGAAATAATGAAAGTGTGATTGACGGACAAAAAGATAGAATGAAAGTTGATTGATTGAGAAAAAGATATAATCTTCGATATATTACCAAATACGCTATACTTGCTTGTTATCATCATTAGGCGGGACATGACATAGATGGATAGTACACACTATGATATGAGATAGACCATAGTGTACAAAGTTATCCATCTATGAAAAATAGATAGTCGTAGACAAGGAGTGTCTTAACTTAGACTAAGGACTGTATTGCCCCAGTCGTTTGGTCAAGGCAAACCATAGATAGCAGACAAATAAAAGACGGTTCATGAGACATCATTGCTCCTCTAAATCCTTGATAGGACATCCTTGAGGAAACTAGTAACATGACTCAAAAATCAATGTAAAAAAGATAGTTGACAGATAGTAGCCAAAGAAAAATAATCCTGAGATATCATTGCTTCTCTAAATCCTTCAGGGGACATCCTTGAGAAAGCTAGTAATAGGATCTTGCATAAATCAATAAAAAGATAAGACAAAATAAGATATAAAGTCATAAAGCCAAATAAATGTATTCGCCAAAACTTGATCTTGTGGAATTGTTTGATGTTGATGTTTTGACATAGCGTAATGTGAGAGAATGACACATACCGCATAAGACGTTGAGTCTGGTTTCGACCTGGTGACTTCTATATAAGGCATGACAAAGCTTGGTTTCAGAAAGACACGTGCCATATAAGACGTTGGAGTCTGATGACGTTGAAGTGACAAGCTACATGAGACTATGACAATTTGATGTATGATGTTTGACATAGCGTAATGTGAGAGAATGACACATACAACATAAGACGTTGAGTCTGGTTTTGACTTGGTGACTTCTGTATAAGGCATGATAAAGCCTCGTTTCAGTAAGACACATGTCGTATAAGACGTTGGATTTTGATGACGTTGAAGTGACAAGCCACATGAGACTATGACAAGTTGATGAAATCTGTTGACAAGAAAGACATATCTTGCATAAGACATAGGTTGATCGCTTTGACAATGTGTTGGATATTGACTTCATGACTATTGAGACATTTTGCCTTGTTGTTGCATGACTTTTTTTGATTCCTTGACTGATAAAAGTGTGTGCGTGTAGACAGTGTATGACATGAGACGATACCTTAAACTATGATATGCAACTTGTGTGATAGTGATTGTGAATGAACCCTATTGGACTAACCTAGTGTGGTCTCAGGAGCTCATCAATTGATTAGCCTTGCCTATGTTGTACATGCAGAGACCTCGTAGTTCGACATGACCAATGAATTTGAATATACAAAGTGTCATGATTTTAATGTGTGTGATACATGACAAACCTAGACTGATAGACCTAATGCCTCGGGGGCACATCGATTGATGACCTTGCCTACGTCCCAGCCGTAGAGGCAACGTAGTTCAACTAAATTCTACGACTGACTTAAGATGACCGGCTTGACATGATGGACGTGACATGATTGACTTGACATGATGGACTTAACTCTGTTTTTGGGATTTTTTGACTATTTTGATTTTTTTTTTTATTTTCGGAGTTTTCTAATGTTTTTGGATTTTTCAGGACATTTTTGATGGTGTGACGTTATGTACAAGGTGTTAGGGCATAGAACAAGGATTGCCCCTAGTCGGGAAGATGTTTGGAAAATGGAGTGGATAATGTGATAGAATGGACGCTAGATGTCAATCGTTCCAAGGAATGGACAAGACAACCATTTATTATGAGTGATGATGAAAAAGTCTAATTAGAATGATGGTAGACGAAAGAGTGAGCTTGACTACACATGGTGCCTATTTGCCAGGTTTTCACCATGGTACTTATCCATAGTGCCACCAAAGTAGTTTTCACTAGTGGACGAATGTTTTTCTCTTTACTTTTTTGATTTTCTCAATTTTTTTGGTGTTACAAAGATGCCTGTTTACTAGGTTTTCATCAAGGTAACCATTTTTTTGTATTTTTCCAGATTAAGACATGGATTCTCAGGGACTAAGCATAGAACCTCTTTAGATGTAGACTGTTGATAGGCGACAAAAGCGGCTCTCCTTCAGGAGTAGAGAGTTGGTACGCTCCTGATCAAAAGGCTTTTGTGACAATGTACAACCCCAACCAGTTAGGCTCAAACTTACCTGGTTTCTATTTTTTAGCTTGGTTCTTAGGATTCTCCATTAATACTAGGTCACCAATGTCAAAGTGTCTATTGAGAACCTTCCTATTGTAGCTACGATGAAGATGATTTTGATATGCTTGTAAATGATCTAATTCCTTCTGTCTTCGCTCATCTAGCAGTTCTAGCTCTTGTAACCTAGAGACACGGTATTCTTCATCATTGACATGAACCTTCAAGGATACTCGTAGAGAAGGTATTTCAACCTCAATAGGTAAGATAGCTTCAGACCCAAATACGAGGGAAAATGGAGTGGTGTCGGTGGGAGTACGGATGCTTGTGCGATAAGCCCATAAGGCACGATTAAGCTGTAGGTTCCAGTCATGACTAGCGTCATTGACAGTCTTCTTAAGGATTCTAACAATTGTCTTATTAGATGCCTCAGCTTGGCCATTACCTTGTGGGTAATATGGGGTGGAGAAATGGTGTTTGATGTGGAATTCTTCACATAAATGGCATACTTCTTGGTTCTTGAATGGGCGGCCATTGTCTGTGATTATGGATTGAGGTACACCATACTGGCAAATGATATAGTTTAGGATAAAGTTAGATATTTGTGTGCCGGTTATGTATGTCATGGCAATAGCTTCAATCCACTTAGTGAAGTATTCGGTAGCGGTGATGATGAATTTATGGCCATTGGATGATGAAGGGTGTATCTTACGTATGAGGTTGAGTCCCCATTGGGCGAAGGGCCATGGTGAAGTAATTGGATGAAGTTCCTACACTGTCGCTCTTATCAAGTCTCCATGTATTTGACATTGTCTACATTTCTTTACAAAGACATATGAGTCTTTCTCCATCGTAGGCCAATAGTAACCTAGTCTCATAGTCTTATGGGCTAGAGTGGGACCACTCGAATGAGATCTGCATATACCCTCGTGTACCGCTCGCAAAGTTGTTTGTGCTTCTTCAGCATCGAGACATCTCGTAAGGGCGTTATCTAAGGTGTGTCTATATAGGGTTTCTCCGATGATGGTGTACTTGGTTGACTTTTGGATGAAGGTTCGACATTGGTTATTGGACAAGTCTTGAGGTAGGGTTTGGTCAGTGAGGTAATCGAATATGTCTTTATACCAAGGAGACGTAGGACCAACAATGGTACACACTATCGTAGTATCAGGGACATCATAAGCAGGGACCAATAGCTATTCAACCAGAAACTCGAACTTAGGCATATTACTTGGAATATCCAACAAGGAAGCCACAATTACCATAGCATCTGCAGCTCTATTCTGGATACGCGGTATTTGTTGAAAAGTTATGTCATTGAAATACTATTTGAAACTGTCAGCCATCCTCTTGTAAGGTGCAAGCTTCTCATCCTTAGTCTCGTAATCATCATTCACTTATCGGATTACCAATTGAGAGTCGCCAAAGACATGTAGGCTCTTAATGTTCCACTGAGCTGCCCTTTTTAACCCTATCACTAAGGCTTCGTATTCTGCTATATTTTTGGTACACGGGAATGCAATCCTGAATGATTTGGGAATGGTATCACCTTGAGGTGTGACAAATAAGATACCTGCTCTTGAACCACGATTTGTATGTGACCCATCAAAGTAGAGTTTCCATTCAGTTTTAATGTCAAGGTTGAAGAGGAATTCATTTGGAAAGTCTGCCACCAATGGATGGTCTGCCTTTATAGGTGCATCAGCTAGTTGATCTGCAATCGCCTGTCATTTTATAGCCTTCCTTTCGACATACTGAATGTCATACTCGCTAAGTATCATAACCCATTTAGCCAATCGGCCTGTTAAAGCTGCCTTACTTAGGAGGTATTTAAGTGGATCAATTTTTGCAACCAACATTATTTGTCGATTGAGCATATAGTGTCGAAGTTTTTGGGTAGCAAAAACTACTGCAAGGCAAGCACATTCTATGTTGCTATAATTCAATTCATAACCCACTAAGGTACGACTGATATAATAAACAACTCTCTCATGACCTTGATCATTGTGTTGTGCGAGAAGAGCCCCTAATGCCGATTGAGTTGCTGAGATGTACAATATCAATGGTTTTCCCTCTGTAGGTGGCATTAAGACTGGTGGAGTAAGCAAATAGTCCTTGATTTGCTGGAAAGCCTCTTGGAATTTAGGTGTCCACACAAACAGTACTCCTTTCTTGAGTAGATGTTGAAATGGATGTATTTTATCCGCCAATTGTACTATGAAACGCCTAATTGACTGTAATATTCCTTGTAAAGTTCTGAGTTGGCCAATGCTGGTTAGAGGAGGCATTTCTATGATAGCTCTTACCTTCTTTGGGTCCACTTGAATGCCTCTTCGAGAGATGATATAACCTAATAGTTTTCCTGACTTCACCCCAAAGACACACTTCTTCGGATTTAGCCTGACATTGTAATTTTTTAGCCTTTGGAATATCTTGTCTAAGACTTTCAAATGATCCTCTCTCATTTCTGATTTTGCTATAATGTCATCGACATAATCTTCCATAAAATTATGTACAAAATCATGCAAAATTGTAGTCATGGCCCGTTGATAGGTGGTTCTTGCATTCTTAAGGCCAAATGGCATAACATTCTAATAATATGTGCCCCATGGACATGTGAAAGCTGTTTTGTGTTGGTCTTCAAGTGCTATTTTAATCTGGTTGTATACAGAGAAACCATCCATAAGGGATAGCATCTTGTATCCTGCTGTCAGATCCATGATCATGTCGATATTTGGCAAAGGAAAGTCATCCTTAGGGCATTCCTTATTGATGTCCCTAAAGTCAGTGCAAAGGTGAATGCCCCCAGTTGGCTTAGTCACTGGTACAAGATTGGATATCCAATCTGCATAGTCTATTGTCCTTATGAACCCTACATCCAAGAGTTTCTTAAGTTCTATCTTGACCAATAAAGCAATCTGCGGATGCATTTTCCTCAATTTTTGTTTGACTGGTTTGATACCTGGCTGTAGTGGTAGATGATGCAATATTAGGTCTGGATCTAGCCTAGGCATGTCAGCATATGACCATGCAAAGTTAATTTGTCTCTTTGTGAAGAAGTCTTTAAACTCAAGTTTTTCTGTCTCTGTTAAAGAAGCTGCAAAATATACCTTTCAGGTATTCTCTTCTGTACCTATGTTAACTTCAATAGATTCTTCTACTAGCATTGGTGACTTTTTCTATTCAAAGGGGAGAATATTTAAACCTCTATCCTTGGGTGCCTCAGAGAGGTTTTTTCCCTCAGATATGTCCTTTCTTTTGACTTTTTCATCGTCCAAAGGCGCCTTTCGGTTTTCACCTAGGGACTCATCATTTTTATTTTCTTTGTCTTTTTTCTTTTCATTCTCATTTTTGCGACTAGAGGTGTAAATAGACTCCCCAAAATATGCTTTATCGTCCAAGTCTATGGTAAAACCTACCTTATGATCCCCTCGTGGTATACCTTCTCTAAGTCCCATGAACTTAGCAATTGCTTCATCATTCCTGAATGTATCTATGATAGGTGTACCTTGTTGATCCTAGTCGATAAGTTCGGGATAGATAAGGGGCATGTCATCATCGGAGTTTGTAAGGGTAGCTGCTGACAAGGGGAATATGGAATGGTTGACATGGTCATAGAAGTTTTGGACTAACTCCTTCTTATTCTTCTTCCTAGGGGTAGGTATACTTTGTTGTGGGACTATAGTGAGGGCGGATTCGTCAGAAGATGGTTGATTAGGTGCCCAAGATGAATGATCATCTGTTTCCCAATAATAGTTCTCATGCCATTCTTCCTTTGACAAGTGTTTCTTAGGACGAGGACTATATTGTTTTGGTACAAGTTTCACGTTGAGGTCCAATTCTCCAAATAGGGCATCGATATTCATGGTGCTAGTAGATGAAAGGGATTCCCATTCATCATCGCTAGAGTAAGGGGATTCATCATAAATTGGAGGTTTGTCGTAGATTGGGGGTTTGTTGAAAACTGGGGGTAGTGGTTCATGAGATGTCTCGATGCCTACGTATTCACTCACTTCCTCTTGAAACGATGACGAAGTACCAAGAAACCCAATTCTAAGTGGTTGACACCCTAGCCCTAGATATTTTGGTCGTGGGTAGATAGTAATCGGTTTTGTCCTTCCATTCTGATAGAGTCCTAACCTGCTATGCCCGTCATAGCCTTCCTTTTGCATTATCTTAAATCCTTTTCCATACTGGTCCTTGGCTATTTGAATAGACGGGGAGGGGTATTCATGTTCTTCTTGATACAACCAGGAATCACCTTGATCCACAATTTCTTCACTTAACTCTCCCTATTTGGTTAATATCGTTGTAGGGGGAACATGAAATATGACCATTGACAATCTTCTATCTGCCATGGGTAGGCCATATGCCTTAGGTGGAATCAATTTAGTAACACAGTATAAGGCCTTTATATGATATTCGCCACAACCCTTGTCTTGGATCTTGAGTTTAGGAGTGGATGATGGTGGTTGGAATAAAATGGAATTAGTGAGACATGATGGGTCAATGTATTGGGATAAAGTGGATGATGAGTCCTCTTGGTTAATGGGTACTTGTCATGGTGGAAGGTCCCTTAGGCTTGTACAATATTGGAAGGGATCTGGATCACCATCAATAGTGATCTCAGTGCCATTATAGGGGAACTTGAGACATTGATGGTATGTTGAAGGGATGGCTCTCATTGCGTGTATCCAAGGTCTACCTAACAACAAGTTGTATGGAAGGGTGAGATCCAAGACTTGGAAGCTGGTGTTCAAGATCGCTGGTCCAATTAAAATAGGGAGTGTTACAACTCCTTTGGATGACCTTTCTTCATCATCATAAGCCTTAATGACTATACTCTTGGAAGTGTCTACACAGTCTTCTGAGAATCCAAATGCCTTAACCAATTTAAGGGTACACAGGTTCAAACCTGCTCCTCCATCTACCAAGACTCGTCGGACTTTGTTTTGATGGACTAAGACTTCAAGATGTAAGGGGTCATTATGATCTGACTTTTCAGTTGAGTAGTCTTGTTGAGAAAATGTTGCATGATGCGAATTGGTCAAATATCCCACCATTTCCTCGAAACGATTGACATCCAAGTCTGTAGGAACAGTTGTATTTTGTAGAGCTTTGTCAAGGATGGATCGATGCTGAGGTGATAAGGTCAACAATTCCAAGATAGATATTTGGGCAGGGGTTTTACTCAACTGATCGAGAAGGTTGTACTTGGACTTGGAAGCTTGAGTAGATGGATCTGAAGAAGGACCAGAAATAGTAATCTTAGTTCTGCATGTGTTCACATTACATTCTGGATGCTTCTTAATGGTGAAGGTATTGACATTCTCATTTGCGGCTTGGAGGTGGTTTATGGTCTTTCCTTTACCATAGTCATAGTTGGTATTGTTATAGTTGGCAGATGGATTATTCGGGGGTCCCAAACTGGAGGCTTTTCCCTTTGTGTGGTCATGTAACGGGTCCGTGAAGACCTTATGATTACTGTTCTTAGTGTTTTTCTGCCCACCAACCTCTATGGTTCCATTTTCAACAATGTTTTGTATGATGTTCTTGAGTTGACGACATTGTTGGAGGTTGTGCCCTTTGCTTTTATGATAGTCACAAAAAGAGTTATCATCCCACCGTGAAGGTTTGAACTATCCAGGATCATACTCTCTCAGTTCCAAAGGTTTGATGAGATTATGCTTAATCAATTCTTTGAAGATAGTCTCGATTGGTTGTCCCAAAGGTGTAAATTCATGTGTAGGAAATCTCCTTTGTTGCGGCCTTTGTTGTTGTGAATTTTGGACATAGTTAGCTTGTTGATCTGGACTATTCATTGTGTCTTGATTGGGATTTTAACCCCTAAGGGTGATAACTGGTCCTGTATGTATGTGTTTAGCATCAACAATGCCGTCATTTATAACATTCTTGTTCCTAGACCAGAACTTATTTCTATCATTTGGCGTGTTTTGATGTTGGACAGCCTAATTTCTACTTGGTACTTTCATTTCCCCTTTGTCTATAAGGCCTTTCTCAGGGATGATTCCTTTTTGTACTAAGTCTGAGAATGACGTACAACAATGTACCTTTAGATCACTTCGCAATTTGGGGTTGATATTCTCTAGGAATATTGTGACCTTTTATTTTTCAGGTATTTCAACTGGACACCTACTAGCTAGACTTCGCCATCTTTGAAAGAAAGTGGTGAAATTTTTGCCATCTTCTTGTGTTGTATGGCACAAGGTTGCAATTGTTACCTCATTGTCTATGTTAAAGGCGAAATGTTCGATAAAATTCTTAGCTAATTCACCCCAAGATCGTATACCATATGGTAAGTTAGAGAACCATTCCAGTCCTATCCCGACAAGGGTTCGTGGAAATGGTCTCATCAAGTATGTGGAGTCATACGATATGTCCATGCATGTTGTTGAGAACTCTCTAATGTGTTCTATATGATTCTTTTTTCCATTATACTTAGGCAAAACCAGTATATTGTATCCATGGGGAAAAGGTGTCATATAGAGTGCCTTATCAAATGGACATGGACATAGGTCTTGTGCTGAGATAGTTCATTTTCTGAACATAGACATGTTGTCCATCTGTTGTTGAAGAGCTTGCATCTTGTTTTGAAGGACATCGACTTGTGTCAAAGACATGGTGTTTGTGTTATTTGGGTCAATGTAGGTGTTCTAATACGCCATGTTTTGTGATGGGTTATGATTGGGCGAGGGAATATATCCTATGAAAATGTTCTGATTCGGGATAGGGATATTTCCTATCTGAATGGTTTGAGTTGGTATCAGAATGCTTCCTGTCTAAATTGTCTGATTTGGTATAGGGATGCTTCCTCTCTGAATGATTCGGTTTGGTATAGGTATATTCTCGCCAACTTTGGTTCTTTTACCAGTCGTGTTGGTGCCAAAGGGGTTGGGGGAAGTTGCTCCCGTAGTGAATTGTAAACCTTGTGTTATGTTAAAAGGAGTTGTGTTTACAATTGACGATGTTTGTGTTGGTATACCTGTTGGTATTGCTGCGGTTATTTGGGGAATAGAGATAGTTGATGTCGCATTTTGTGTTGGTTGAGTTGACTGTGTTTGCAAAGTACGAATATCAAATCCTATGGGTAGTTTAGCACCATCTGCTAACAATTTTGCTAGATAGCGTTGAGGATCATTTAGCAAACATTCATCCATAAAGGATGCAAATTCGGGATCTTGAACTGCTGCATCTATGTCTTCTATCTAAATCTGACCGTGCGTGTCTCTAGTGACATGTTTTTGTAGCAAAGGCTGGTGTGGTCGTTTACTTCCTGATGGTTGGTTTCCAAACGAATTGATGAATTCGTTGGGGTCTGTCATTGCTTTGTGTTTCTTTTGGGATCTCGTTTCAACCATGAAAGAGGTTGCTCAAAATGGGGAATGCAGACTATGTCTAAAATTGATATGACCTATTTCTATGTTTTTTGGATTTTTTTTTTGACGATAAAGGACGTTTCTAAGATGATAACTAAAATGACATTTCTAAGATGACGAATGGTAAGACAGACACTATGCAAAAATCTCTAGTAGATTATGATGATAAAATGGTTCTAAGACGGCTATAACCTACCTACCTATGAGATAAATGCATGCAACTAGGTTGACTAACTGTGACAAACTGGAATATGGACGTTTCCAAAGACAAGGAAAGTTATCTATTCTGTGATATTAATGTCCTAGGAAGTATCTATATACATGCAACTTAGGATGACTATGACTAAGACGTGGAGTGTAACTAAGACCTATATGATACCTAATGGATGCAAGATTTTTGAGAAAACTTTTGACAGTTTCTTGTCCAAGATTGATCTTAAGAACCTAAAGCAAATAGTGACAGTAATGTTTCAGACTCAACTCGCAGTTTTCGTTGTTTTCTGTTGATAGGAAAATGCGGTTCACCTAATAGTTACGGTTCATAGTTTGATAGATGCGGCTTTTAGCAGTGCATGCAATGTTCTTGACAGTTGCGGTTTTTCTTCTGATAATTGCGGTTTACTAAGACCCATGCGGTTCAAAAATTGATAGATGTGGTTTACCAGGACACATGCGGTTTTCACACTGATAGATGCGGCTTGCATGCGCACATGTGACTCAAGATGTGATAGTTGCGACTCGTGAAATGTAGACTGTGAAAAATGAAAATTTTGATAGCTAGATGTGACTCTCTATGACACATGCAGCGATTAAACTGACAAATGCGACTCGATTTTCTAACAGTTGAATTTTTTCTGAAAGTTAAAATTTTCCCAAAAGTTATTGACTGACTTTGTTGGTTTGATCAAGATTTTGATGAATACAGCAAACAACAAACACAACAATCAATGTATTTTCAATTTTGTGATGGGAGGACTATTTAAGACTTGAAAACAATTACAACCTAGGCTTTTTGGACACTATTTGCTGAATTCTTACTTGGATTTCTCTAGCTATGCCCATTCAAGGCGGATGACTAGTAGCTTGACCCCACTGGCTCCCCTCCACAACACTCACTTATACGGGGCAGCCAAGCTACTATACCCATGAAACTCCCATGGCATACATGTCACCTCAACACAAGAACCGTAAATTTGTAAGATGGCTTCACAGGTTATACACCTGCTGCACCAGCAAATAGATAGGATTTTGTTAACTCTACAACAAGGTTTTTAATAAGGGCATTCCATTCGTGGGACACTATCCAACGTCGGCAAGAGTCCATTTCTGTCCATCTCGTCGGAATAGTGCACGTGATTCGTGGGGTTTCCCCAAGAATCCTCTTTTATATACCGGCTGGAAGTCGCTTGGCTTTAGCGTTCTACCGGTCTGAGTTGTCTTAGGGTGAGTACTTTTTCCCACCAAGAAAGGCCCAAGTTCTGGAGTCAATAACCATTTCTTTTACACCCAGGATCGCATGACTACGTAAAGGGAGAGGATACTTCGATTATTGAATCGTGAGGGTTTACAAAATTGTGCTTTCGCACCAAACAATGAAGACAGTGGTTCTTTTTAATCCAAATGACAATTTTTTATCTATCAAACAAAAAATTCATTTTAAATCCACACGACAATTATCTATCTACCAAACAAAAGCTTGCATAAATGAATAAATCAACACAAAGGAATTAGGTCCTGCATGCAAATTTATTAGTAGTTCAATGTTCTTTAGCTTTCGTCTTGCAGAAAATTGTGTTTGATTTTAATTGTCTTCAAAGCTTCATCCTGCAAACGCTATGTTATTCCTCCTAAACACAACTCAGACAAACATTAGCGGAAATCCAAATAACCCAAAAAGCGAAAAAGTGAAATATGGATGTACGAAAATAATTAAAAAAAAAAGAAAAAGTTTACTAGCCGGATGTGGCTTTTAAAGCCACAGATGCGGTTCGACTGGTGACTAGCGGATGCGGTTAATGGAGTGTCAGATGCGAATTGATAATTTGTTGACAGGCGGATGTGGATTTTGACAAGCGGATGCGGTGATTGACAGGCAGATGCGATGATTGACAGGCAGATGCGGTGATTGACAAGCAGATGCGGCGATTGACAGGCAGATGCGGCTTATGGCATATCAGATGCAGTTCATAATGATAGTTGCGTCATTTTTTTTGACAATGCAGTGTTCTGGACGGAAAACCTGGGAAAAATGAAAAACAGAAAACGAAAAGATGAAATTTGAAGCGTGTTCACGTCGGGTTCACCAAATGTAACTCAGATTTTTCAGAATTGTGGATGGATGCTAACTGCTGCACAAGATTAAACATCAATTCTAATCTAAATAAAACAACAAAGAATGATAAGTAAGCATGATAAATCTAAACTAATAAAACTAGAATGATCTCATCGAATATGCAAATACTTCCTCGATTTATCTCAATTGCCCTTCTCCATTTTGCTGTCTTGTTATTCTTGCCCTCAGATATTTGTGTGTTTGAATGCAAGCATAACTTCGTCGAGTGTCTCAGCAAAATATCGAAGATTGTTTCTTCTCAAAAATGTATAATGATTTCGGGAGAGGAGGAATAATGATAATGACAGGCCATTTTATAGATTTTGTGTTTTTGAACGATTGGCTCATATTGAAAGAGAGATCGACGGATGAGATTGATGAATGCCATGCAATGTGAGTTCTATCTCAGATAGAACATGAGTTAGAACATGAGTCAGAAAGACTAAAAATAGAACAAGATCTTAATCTTCAGTTAAGAATCTTTGAAAATAGAAGAAATAGACTTTGAATGTCAAAGACAAAGTTAGAAGTTGAAGAATAATGCATTCGAATGCAAACTTGAGTTAATTAAATTAATTAATTAAATAAAAGATATTTAATTAATAAATGCATACATGCATATGAGTTAGAACTAGTTAATCGACTAGTTGTGACATAGAGTCCTTCTGCAAAGATGATCAACAGTTAAATTCAAAGATAACTCGAGAACTACAAATAGATCTTGAGTCAAAAGGTGAGTGAATGATTAGATAACTAAATGATAGAGGAATGTGACACAAATGAATTAAATGTGAATTAAATGCTAATTTAATTCAACATTCAAAAATAAGATTTAATTAAATAAATAAAGATCATTTATTTAATTTGAATTTTGAAAAGGATTAAATGAATAATTAAATAATAAATATTTAATTATAGATAAAGGGGGTTAAATGAATAATTAAATAAAGATATTTAATTATAGTTGAAATATGACCAAGGGGTAATTAAATAATAAATTATTTAATTATGAAAGAGGATTTAATAAGTTAGCGACATAATTAAATAAATATGATTTATTTAATTAATCAAGTTGAATAAAGATTAATAACGACTAATGAATTAATTAAAAAGGGGTATTTAATTAATAGAGGAAATATGTGTTAGAAAGGGTAATTAAATAATTGACATTATTTAATCATGACCATGGACTATAGAAAATTATGTCGAATGTGTACTCGCGGGCCTAGACCAATTTTCGGTATCTACAACTTGCATTCATGTCGGGGAGGAGGTACCTTGGTTGTGACCTCCATGTTGGTTCTATTGGCTTGGGTGAAGCTAAAAATCTTGTTTTCATTGATAAAAAAAAGAATAAAATGATAATACATTTATACTTCCTTAGATAAAATTACACAACCTAGTGCATCAATTAATACTCCTTTAGAGATATTCAATGATAGCTCTAAATGGATATAATAAGTTGGCTTCAAGTGCTCATACCAAAAACATGTTTATTTCATATATTGAGCATATTTGTAGTATCTATGATAATGCAACCAATAGCCACATCATGTATTTGACCAACCATATATAAGGGGCCATGGATCTTATTTTGTAGGATTTCCTCATTGAAAAATATGATCAATGAGTAACATAGTAGGGAGAAAATATTTCTCTAGGCTATATTACCCACAAAACATCTATATGTGAATGTGCATGAGAATTATTATGACAACCATCTATGATACCTATTTAAATGAGTATATGATCCAAATAAATAAAATTAGGTTCATGAGAGCCATTGATGATAATAGAATGATTAAGAAATGGATTGGTATAAATTTTCATATATTGATTAGGAGGAGAAACTAAATGTTTCCCCTATCATTAACACATTTAATGTAAATCATATTAATACCAATTAGATCTTTCAATTCATATTTCAACTCCATACAACCTTGTTTGTGATACCCGTTAAATCTATCAAAGTTGAAAATGTACTCTTAATGTAATTATTTAGTAGCCCTCTTATTAGATCTAATGCACATATAGTTTAAAAATTAATTAAATTAGAGCTCAATAAATTTTAAAGCATAATATCTAAGGGATCCTATAATATCATATTATTTTTGTAAGAGAATTAAATTATTCTTATAATATATTGAATAGTAAATTATAAAAATACAATGAAAGAATAAATATAGTAGTCAACACACAAGCACACATTTATGGTGGGGAAAACCATATGGTGAAAAGGTTGTTGGCCCCATGGTTTTCGTTGCACCAAAAGATTGACCTGTTAATGCCCGATACAACCACTAGAGTTAACAAATCCCAAGGGGAGCACTGACCATTTGCCAACAATCTCCCCCTCAATGTTACCTGAGGGGATTCAAACCCAACACCTTTGGCTTTGATACCAATTGTTGGCCCCACGATTGTCATTGCACCAAAAAATTGACTTGTTAATGCCCGATACAACTACTAGAGTTAACAAATCCATGGGACGTGATTAGTCCATGTCACAAATCCCAAGAATGTGCTGGCCATCTGCCAACAAAAGCTCACAAATAATTGTTATTTAAAAGACTTATTAAATTTTTATCTCTTTACTTATAGATATAAGAACTTGGGAATAATTATTTTCTCCTTTTTAAATTGATTCACATAAGTCTCTAGTGTAAAATGACTATTTCAATATTCACAAAATTTAAATTCTCTTTTATTAATTTATCCCTAGCGGGAATCCATTAGAATTAATATTAAAATTTAAACAAATTTATTTTAATAAATTTATTAATTAATCAAGTATTTCTTGTAGTATACTAGAAACACATATATATATATTTTAATATTTTATATCTTATATTATTTACTTTTATAAGTATTTATTTTAGGCCTACTTATCAATGCATAGACCTCTAAGAAACATATTCTCTAACACTCCTATTAATGTTTGAGGATTTATAACTTATAATCGAGCTTTATAAATATTTATTTTAGGCCTATTTATCAATGAATAAATCACTAATAAATGTATGATTTAATAGTCTCCATTAATATTTATCGAAAGTAAATGTTTTAGATCCTATATTTCTTAATAATTCTTACAAAGAGATCTTATAAAGTTTCTTATTAGAGGTCAAGCCTTCTGAAAATAGTCTCTCTACCTAGGTTATTTATATCAAGTCTAAAGGTCTCACATACAATATAGTTCTTGACAAGTGAAAGAAAAAAATACAGAGGAAGATATTACATAATACTTATAAGTCTTACATATAATACATAGTTGAATACTAGGAGGTGGAATTGTCATACACACTCATTACTGGAAAAGCCTTTGAGGCCCATCATTATAGTTGAATACTAGGAGGTGGAATTGTCATACACACTCATTACTGGAAAAGCCTTTGAGGCCCATCATTATTTTGATCGTAGATAATTTACATTGTACATAGGATTTATAAAAATGCCTATCAACTAATCATTATTTTAACATAATTGAATAGTAATCTCACTACTAAGAAATATTTCTTTTATGAAGTGTGTATGAACTTCAATATGCTTTATTCTTTGATGTTCAATAGGATTTTTGGAAAGAGAAATATAACTTTGGTATCACATAACAAGGTGTTACTTGCAATAGTACCCATGTTAAGCTCATTTAATAATATTATAAGCCACATGTATTCTTTTTTTGCAAGTCTATTACACTTTTATATTCAAGCTCTATGGATGAGTCATAGTAGGTTAATTTTTATTTCTTTATATCAAAATATAATCTTATTTATTCCTCCACTTATTATCTCTATTAAATTCTTCAAAAATCTAAAGTTCACTTTCATAGAAATATATTAGGGCATATTATGTATGTTGGCTACTAGGTATTTTAAATGGGGGAGGATTTTATTAGGATTAAGGTGTCATCCACCTTATAAATCTTATGTCATGGTTCCAACATCATTGGAAAGTGCCTCTAGGCACTTAGAATGTATTGGGAAAATATTTTATTTATTAATTCTCACTATTGTTTGTAATATATTCATAAGGGGTGATGGGTCCACTAGAAATGGTAAAGCTGAGTTGTCAATGTAAATATTTAATATTATTTTCCCCACATGTGGATTCCTATAATGGGTTGATAAATTATAATAAAAAGAGAAAATGAGTGATTTTTTGGATTCTCCAATTGAGAGCTTGGAATGAGTTAGCAAGTGTCTCTTGGTATTCCATCATTTATTACATTTAATATAGTTTTTATCTTTCATGTTTGGGTGCCTAAGTTGGAGGGAAATTATTGGAGCCAAAATTGGCATCCTTTCACATTCCAAGGAGGTATTTCAAGGGTTGGGGACATTTGGAATTAGGATAATATTTGGGAGTCTTGTTTGGGGATTAAGATGTCTTCATGAGTCTATAAAGTCAACCTCTTAGATGTAGAAAATATGAGCAGCGGTTGAATGTAGAGTTTATTTGTAGGAAAAAGTATAGGTTGAGGCATAAGGAGGTTGTTCATAGGTTCATATTTTATTCCATGGTTGATGCAATATCATCCCTGGTTATAAAGCAATCCTATATCAGCCAAAAACATTTATTTTCTTGCATTTTCAATGTATAATAGTTTCAATATTTCATTCCGCATTTCAAAGTATTATCATATCTCAGATTGTAGAGAAAGATATAGAATCTAAACGAAGTCATCTATCACATATCCATATTTTAGATCATTTGTATTTTTCTACCAAAATTTATCACTCTCAAAATTTCACTGTAATTCATAGTCAAAGAATTTGGGACTGACCTGGACCAGATTTTTTAGTGTAGACCAATTCTAGAATGTGCGGAGCCTAATGGGATATAATATAAGAATTTTGGGTCTAATTGGATCTATCTTGGAGATTTATAATTCATTTCATTTCGTGAAGGATTATCTTTCATGTCTTGAGATTGACTTTCACATTGATCATCTATCGGGTTTTGTAAACCCTTGTGGTTGATGCAGATATTTGTTGGAGTTGGATAATTAGTAGTTAGTGAGTAGTTATTAGATTCACGTTTGCAATTTAGGATTTCTAGTCTTCGAACTATAATAAATCTATTGGCTAGTTGTAATGTTGAATGCCCTCACAACAGAACAACAAGAAATTAGTACCTAAAATAGTGTCTATTTTTAGTGTATTTGAGTCCATCATTTGGACACGACTCACAACACAAAATTTGGCTTCTAAAAGGTATGTTTATTTCAACACCGGATTTTACACGACATTTGTCACTAAATTTCGTGCACACTTTAGCATCGGATTGTGCGCCAGAAAAAATGGTGCCAACAATAGCATCTCCTTTAGTGTTGGGAATAGCACCGAGAAATAACACCAAAAATAACACCTAAATTAGCGCCCAATTTGCCTTCTAGTTTTGCTTCCAAGTTTGCTTTCGATTTTTCTTCTAGGTTTGCTTCTGATTTCGCTTCCAGTTTTGCTTCCAATTTTGCTTCTATTTTTGCCTCCAATTTTGCTTTCAGGTTTGCTTCTAGTTTTTCTTCCATTTTTGCTTCCAATTTTTAGGTTTTCTTCCAATTTTGCTTCTAATTTTTCTTTCGGTTTTGCTTCCAAGTTTGCTTTTGGTTGTTCTTCCAATTTTTCTTCCAGTTTTGCTTCCAGTTTTGCTTCCAATTTTGCTTCCATTTTTTCTTTTAGATTTTCTTCTAAGTTTGCTTCCGATTTTGCTTATGGTTTTGCTTCCAATTTTGCTTCCAATTTCACTTTCGGTTTTGTTTCCAATTTTTCTTCAGATTTTGCTTCCAATTTTGCTTCTAGTTTTGCTTCCAATTTTGCTTCTATTTTTGCTTCCAATTTTGCTTCCAGTTTTCCTTCTAGGTTTGCTTCCAGTTTTTCTTTTGATTTTTCTTCCAAGTTTTCTTCCTAGTTTTGCTTCCTAGTTTTTCTTCCAAGTTTTTTTTTCAGTTTTGCTTGATTTTCCTCCAAGTTTGCTTCGGTTTTGCTTCCAATTTTTCTTCTAGTTTTTCTTCCAATTTTGCTTCCAATTTTTCTTCCAATTTTTCTTCTAGTTTTTCTTTCAATTTTTCTTCCAATTTTTCTTCGAGGTTTTCTTCCAATTTTGCTTCCAGTTTTGCTTCTAGTTTTGCTTCCATGTTTGCTTCTAGTTTTGCTTCCAGGTTTGCTTCCAATTTTGCTTCTGATTTTTCTTCTAGTTTTTCTTCCAATTTTTCTTCCAAGATTGCTTCTAGTTTGCTACTAGTTTGGTTTCCATTGTTGCCTCCATTTTTTCTTCTAAAAATGCTTCTTATTTTTCTTCCATTTGTTAATTTAATGTTTTATTTCAATTTAATTAGTTAAATATATCATTCCTCTTAAATAACTCATATGATTATAGAGTAAGTAATTTAAATATTTAACTCATATGATTAAATAACAAGATAATTATTATAATATGATCATCATCTATAATTAAAACAAGCGAGTCATATATCTATAATTTAATTGAATTTGACATCCATCCTAAGCAGTAAATTAAAATCATCATACGTAATAAATATCCATCCAAAAATCATCGACCACTTTTAATATATATAAATTGACAAGTCAATAGTGATAAGATCATCATCATATATAACTAAAACAAGTGAAATTCAAATATTCCAGTAGATCAATAACATGTCAAAATGATATGTGTCCAACAATTGACATAAGTCAAAATGATACATGTACAAATGATATGAGTAAAAATGATAGATTATGTAACTCAAATTGATACAAGTTAAGATGATAAATGTCGAAATGATATAAGTGAAAATGATACATTTCAATATGATACAACTCAATAATATGGTACTAGAGGTTGTGAAAATGATACATATGATAGTAACCATGAAAAGAGGCATCATAACGATATATCAACAATGATCCATGATGTTGTCTATATGATCATGAATGCCACTGGGTACTTCCAGAAACTACCTCATCATCATCACCACCATGATGATGATGATGATCATAACGATATATCAACTATGATCCATTATGCAGTCTATATGATCATGAATGTCGTTGGGTAGTACTAGAAACTAACTCATCATCATCACCATCGTGATCATCACCATTATGATCATGATCATCTTCATCATCATTGTCATCGGTCTTAGTGTCTTCCATATTTGCATCATCATCATCCTCTACCATGTGATCTGTACTGAAATAACCAATATTTTCTAGATCTATATCATGATGAGGATCGTCTTGATCTTTAGGAAGACCCGTGTTCTACAATAAAAAAAATTAAAATGAAAATTTATTATTTATTTCATGAGATAATTTATTTTTCTATTAGATATCTAATATTACAACATGTGAGACGAAACCATAATCATATTACATCATATCAAAGTGCACATACCATAATAAAATTTCAAAAAAGTTACAACTACTATGTCATTCCAACGATGTAAAACACACAACAATTCTAATAAACGTTAGTAAAGATCATAATTTTTTTTTTTATACAATTTGACTATCAACTGTAAATTCTATTGCATAACCTTAAGTTCCAACCATTCTACAAAAGAATGAGGAGACTGCAAGAAGATTGGCTGCAAGGGGCATTGGTATAGGAGATGGATATGGCTCTTCCAAGCCATCCATTGAAATGGTTTCATACAAAAATGTGGATGATATCCCTATTTCTAGAGAGCTCATAATTCAAGTTGATACAAAAAATGATTAATGATATCAAATTCAAGTTGATACGAAAAAATGATGTTATTTTGGTACCCATATATGACATTATGGTTTCATTTCATGTAGCCACCATCAAGAGTGTTACAAGTCAACAAGATGGAGGGAATTCTTAAATAAGGATAATTTTCAATGTTCCAGGTACTGAATTTAATGCCAACTACATGCCAACATTGAAATTCCCTAGTAGTATTTATGTTAAGGATATTTCCTTTAGATCCAAGGATTCAAAGCACATCAACCATTTCATACAAATGATTAATTCCTACAGACGATCTATAACAATGAAAGATTCTGAAAAGGAAGAGAGAGTTACATTGGTGACTCAGGAGAAACTTCATATTTCAAAAAAAAATGCAATTAGGCTGACAGACTTGTGGATTAGGCAAACATTTGGTGGAGAAGGAAGAAAGATGAATAGAACTTTGGAGGCCCACCATAATGGATTTTGGTATTCAACCATGAGATCACAAGAGAGTGCTCATATCTGTAGACATGGAAAATGTATATTTTTGATCTGGCACACTTGATCTTAATTACTAACAACATTTCTTCCTGAATCATACTTTCAACTTTTCATCATAATTTTGTCTCTTAATCTAATAAATCATTATTCATCTGATCAGGACTATCACCTCCTTTGATTAAATTAATCAATTTAATTTAATTAACCTTATATTTATGTTTAATCAAATAAATCATTTTATTTGATTAAAATCCCTAAAGTCCTCTTACTAAATT
Organism: Sequoiadendron giganteum; assembly: GCA_007115665.2. NCBI lineage: Eukaryota > Viridiplantae > Streptophyta > Pinopsida > Cupressales > Cupressaceae > Sequoiadendron > Sequoiadendron giganteum. The sequence goes on along the minus strand of CM021102.1, from coordinate 616,662,177 downwards.
AAATAAATAAAAACCTTATTTGATTTAATCTCACATATTCCTTCTTGGTTAAATAAATCAAATCATTTATTTAATAAATCATTTCCACTCAATTCTAATTTAAATTAATTCATCTATTTAAGTCTAAATTGTCACATCACCTAATTCTTCATTAAATTAATCAAAACCTTGATTAAGCTAATCTCTCACTAAAATCCTCTAGTGAATGCAACTTGTACAATAAATCAATTACTTTGATTTATTTAATTCTCTATTTTCCCTCACAAAGCATCAAAAGAGGATATTCCCTCATTTGAATTCAAAAAGGCCAAGTGGACTTGGTCCTTCCAACAAGGCATTTAAGACCTCTTACATGTCCTTGGGCTTAAGCCAAGTGACATTAACTTCATTTCCCTTCCCTCTTCAACAAGTCATTTCACAAATTCAAATTCAAACTAAATGCATTTATTGGCACTTTGGCCAAAATGTGCACAACCATCAACCATTCACATCATGACATGTGGCATTCAACCATTGGATTGAAGGTTAGTCCCGCATTTCTCTAATCTCTTTCATTCTTCCAAATTGAAATCTATAAAATGGAGACTTCTCTCCTCACTTCTCATCCACAATCTTCATGCAAAGTTACTCTCTTCACATTGAGAGCTAATTTTTCCCACTTCACTCAACCATTCATCATCTTCAAGATTTGTAACAAGGTTATGCTCAAATCTCTTTGGGAGATTTGACCATTTATCAATCACTACAATTGCAACTTAGGAGTTGGGAAAGGGCCAATTTCAACATTCAATTGGCACCAATTCCCTCATGGGATCACTATTCTATTTATTTAATTAGGATTAGCACTCACTTATTTAAGTTTTTGTTCTTCATCATTTCCTAGTCTAAGTTAAATAGATGGATTTTGTGGGGAATCTCTCATTCTTTTTTGCATATTGAGATAAAAATTTAACATTTTTGTTTCTCTTGTGCATTTGCAGGTTTAGGGGTTCACAATATCATTTATGAAAACATTTAGCCTGCATTCTTCCAGCCAGTGGAGAAGGAGATGATTACTTTGCTTCATTTTCATTTGCATAACCATATCATGGCGTGTAAACCAAGAAGAACAAGGATGTCTAGTTTTATCTGGAGGTAATGGATTTGGTCAAAAATTTAGGAGGGGCAAGAAGTTCAATGTATGATCTTGATGAAATTAAGGAAGAAAAACAAGAGAGAGATAGGAAAAATAAAATCAATGCAGATTTTCAAGGATTTATCAAGTGAGTAAGAGAGCTATGGGAGAAACCTCATCTAAAATATTTTAAACTAGAGTTTTATATACCATTTAGAGAGATTTTTTTTTATAGATTAGGAAGAAAGATGATTTCTTTGCTTCATTTTTACTTGCATAACCATATCATGGCGTGGGAACTAAGAAGACCAAGGATGTCCAATTCTATGTGGAGGTAATGAATGTGGTCCAAAATTTATGGTGAAAGGGTAGCTATACCTAGCAAAGACAGAGAGGTGGACCTTGAAGGTTCAACAAGTGAATTTGAAGGCTTTAAAATCATATGCAATGAGGAAGTTGCAAAATATGATAAAATAGGTTGCTTTGTAATAAGTTGTCCATGTGTATCATGTTGACAAGGGATTCTAGGAAGATAGTAGATGGATCTAAATCATGTTCCATATACAAATAAAGTCTCATTAAACCATTTCTAATAAGTTGGGTAAGTATGGGGTCAAAAAGAGCAAACATTGCAAACATGTATTGATATTGGTTAATCAAATTGTGTAAGGGGTATAACCTTGACCTCCAATAGTCATTAGTGGTTCAAATTTCTGTTAGAGAGCACTTGGTCAATTGTAGGAGATAGTTGGAATTTGGAATCAATATATACATCCATGTAATCCACGAGGAAAGGTTGTTGTTCAGTTTTAATAAAAGATTGTCTTGAGGAAAACACTGATTACTATTTTATTTTGTTTTCCTGAACTTTCCTTGCTTTGCCTAGGCCCGTACAAGTCTATCATGACTTGAGGCTTGGTATGTTTGATTGAATATATTTTTTCCTCCTTTACAACTCTTCTGAAGTTTTAAATTCATCTTTGGTGAGCTTTGGATCAACAAACTTGAAGACTGCCCTGTTTCCTGTGTTTGGGGTTTTGTGAGCAGCAACATGACTAATCAGCCAATCCACTTACTATTTTAATCCTTTGGCTTAGTGGATTGGCCTGTATCATGGTTAGTTAGGAGTAAGAACACTTTGGGAGGAGAAAGAACGAGGGAACTGTGCAATAGTGTCAGTATTGAGGTTGAACAAGGGTATTTCCACCATGAAAGTAAGCAACCTAAGTGGTGATTCTGAGAGATAGTCAAAGGAGTGGGATTGTGAGTGTTCCTTGAGTTAGAGTAGAGGTATTGTGGAGTGTTTGGACCCTTGGGAGGATTTGCGAAAGTTAGGAGTTAGGAGTTTCCTTAGAACCCTTGTTTTTGTGAAGGTTTAGGAGGGTTTGTGAGTAGAGGGATAAGACAAGCCTTTGGAGCTCTAAGAGTTGGAAAATCATGAGTTTGAGAACCATTCCTAAGACATTTTTACGTTATTTTGGTTTGGGGATAAGCTTGAGTGAGGGTTCCTTTGGGAATTAGGCTTAATTGTGGAGCCTAAAACCGGATAGGTGTATTAAAAGTCTATGTTGGTCCAAAATAGTAACCCTTGATTCTTAGGTATTTTGTACAAACTTGAAAAGGGTATCTTAATCCACCCTTTTGTTATCAAGTGTTTTGGAAAGGTTGTGTGTAAATTGACCTAATTATTTTTGGTGTGCTACAAGGGCAGGGTGAGGTGTAGGTTGGTGAGTGGAGAAATTTGTGAAATTGACGATTGAGATTGTGTGGAAACCTTTGTACTGACATAAGAAAGGATTTTAACACCTTGCCTTTGCATCATAGTGGTATCAGAGCAAGGGAGTAGGTCTTTTGTGAGATCAAGATTGAAGTTTGTGTGTAGGAAGAAGAAGGTAGTTGGAGGGAACAAAATGCCTCCTAAAAACAATGTTGTTGCAAGGAAACTTGATACTCATGAGAAGGATATAGATACACTGAAATGGGAGATGGCTTCAATAAAGGCTAATAGCATGGCCCTTTTGGATTAAAGTGAGTCTTAAGAGGAAGAGACCTCTGGTGAAGAAGAGGGAATGGATCTAGATGATGTGAGAACAATGAAGCTTCTGAAAGTTGTGAAGAAGGATGGACATGGAAAAATGGATGTGCCTATGTATGGAGGCAAACTTGATAGTGAAGAGCTCTTGGAATGGATAGGGGCTTTGGAGAACTACTTTGATAGTGAAGATGTTGATGAAGGACATAAGGTGAAGAGAGAAAAAACTAAATTGAAGGGGAATGCTTTGGTGTGGTGGAATTTTGTGCAAGTAGATAGGGAGAGGAAAGGCAAGAGCAAGATCATTTCTTGGGAGAAGATGAAGACAAAGATCAAAGGTAAATTTCTTCCTTTTGATTACAATATTCAATTGCTAAAGAAATTGAAAAATCTTAGACAAAAGGAGTTAAATGTACAAGCATATACTAAAGAGTTTTATAGGCTAAGCATAAGGGTGAAACATGAATAATTTGAGGAAGAAATGATTGCTAGGTACTTGAATGGTTTAAGATTCAATATTCAGGATGAAATTAGCATGATGGCACCAAAATCAGTAGATAAATGCTTTCAAATGGCAATGAGAGCAGAAGAAAAGTTAAAGAGGAGACAAGAGAAGGCAACAAGAGGAAGAGGTAATACCTCTAGAGGAAGGGGGTTCAATCCTAGTTCAAAGACAAACAATGAGGGCCAAGGAGATGACAAGAAGGATCAAGATCAATCTGATTCAAGAGGTGGATGGAGAGGTTCAAGAGGCAGATTTAGTGGAGGAAGAGGTTCCTATTAGTTCTCAAGAAGATGTTACACTTGCAACCAGCCTGGACATCCAACCTTTAAGTGCCCTAAAAAACAAGGCTCAAGCTCTCATGGTGGAGAAAGGAGGAATCAATTAGTGCATGAAGATGAAGAGAGTGTGACTTCACCTGTAGTGAACCTTACATCAGAAGAAGGAGAGGTACTCATGATAAGGAGAACTATGTTGCAAGCATCCAAGGAGGAAGATTCAAGCCAAAGAAGGAGCCTATTCAGAACTACATGCAAAAGTAAAGGTAAATTGTGTCAAGTTTCCATTGAATTTGGTTCTCAAGATAATCTAGTGTCTAGGGAAATGGTGGATAAGTTGGGTTTAGAAAAATTACCTCATGAAGCACCTTGTAAAGTCTCTTGAGTCAATGACAATCAAACCTTGGTGGTAAAGGAGAAAACATACGTTGATTTTCAAATTGGGGAGTACAAGGATAGGGTTCTATGTGATATTTTTCCAGTGGATTGTTGTCATGTGCTCTTAGGGAGGCCTTGACAATTTGATAGGAGGTCTATATATGATGGCTAGGAGAACACATACACCATCAAGAAGGAGGACAAAACCTTTAAATTTCTTCCCTTGAAAACAAGTGTAAGGGATAAGGGTAAGGCTAAGGTAGTGTTGTTTGGAAATTATAAGGAGCCTTTAAGCCCTAAGGAGAACAGGTATGATGTGGTTGTAGGTATAGATTAGGTTGGTGGAGTTATGACAACAAGGAGAACACCTACAAATGGTGTTAAGATAGTAGGAAGTTTGTTTTTGCAAGAGGCAGGGAAAGAACTTATGCCTAGGTCTGATTTGGTCAAGTGGAAGAGTGAGTGGATAGTGAGGAGTTTGGCCTTACAAGGATTGAATGATGGTTTCATTTCTAGGTCTGATACAAACAAGGAGGAGGAAGGTGAGATAGTGCAAAAGCATGGAGAGAAAAGTGGAGTGCTTTTGGAGGAGGATAAGATTACTGTGGGGACCATTATGTGTCCTATCAACATAAGTAATGATGCAAAGTATGTGCATTTTGCAAGTACAGGGATTGGTGAGTCTGATGAGGCAGTGTTGCTTGGAAATGACAATGTGTAAGGTTTGATGACAGTGAGAAGAGGATAGAGTTTGCAAACCCAGATGGATTGGTACAAGTATGGAGATGCAATAATGAGGAAGGTGGGGCAGTGTGTTACTAACCATTTTTTGTTTGCATGTGTAAGGGTTAGGAGGATGTCAACCTTTGATCCAGGGGTGAGATAAAGGCAAGTGGCAGGTCTGGATATGCATGAAGCAGCACTGTGGCAACAAAGAACAAGGTTTTCACTCTTGGGACAATATTTTATCTATGGAAAGGTGTATGGTACAAGGGCACCTATACCTAGAAAAGAAAAAGAGGTGGACCTTGAAGGTTCAACAAGTGAATTTGAAGGCTTTTAAATCATATGGCTTTTAAATCATATGCAACGAGGAAGTTGCAAAATATGATAAAATAGGTTGCTTTGTAATAAGTTGTCCATGTGTATCATGTTGACAAGGGATTCTAGGTAGATATTATATGGCTCTAAATCATGTTCCTTATACAAATAAGGTCTCATTAAACCATTTATAATAAGTTGGGTAAGTATGGGGTCAAAAAGAGTAAACATTGCAAACATATATTGATATTGGTTAATCAAATTGTGTAAGGGGTATAACCTTGACCTGCAACGGTCAATAGAGGTTCAAATTTTTGTTAGAGAGAAGTTGGTCAGTTGTAGGAGATAGTTGGAAGTTGGAATCAATATATACATCCATGTAATCCCCGAGGAAAGGTTGTTGTTCAGTTCTAATAAAAGAATTTTTCTTGAGGAAATCGTTGATCATTGTTATATTTTGTTTTCCTAAACTTTCCTTGCTTTGCCTAGGCCTGTACAAGTTTGTAATGACTTGAGGCTTTGCATGTTTTATTGAATATATTTTTTCCTCCTTTACAAATCTTCTAAAGGTTTAAATTCATCTTTGGCGTGCTTTGGATCAACAAACTTGAAGACTGCCTTGTTTCCTGTGTTTGGGGTTTTGTGAGAAACAACATGACTAATCAACCAATCCACTTACTATTTTAATCCTATGGCTTGCTGGATTGGCCTGTATCATGGTTAGTTAGGAGTAAGAACACTTTGGGAGGAGAAAGAACGAGGGAATTGTGCAATGGTGTGAGTATTGAGGCTGAACAGGGGTATTTCCACCATGAAAGTAAGCAACCTAAGTGGCGATTCTAAGATATAGTCAAAGGAGTGGGATTTTGAGTGTTCCTTGAGTTAGGGCAGAGGTATTTTGGGGTGTTTGGACCCTTGGGAGGATTTGGGAAAGTCAGGAATTAGGATTTTCCTTAAAACCCTTGTTTTTGTGAAGGTTTAGGAGGGTTTGTGAGTAGAGGGATAAGACAAGCCTTTGGAGCTCTAAGATTTGGAAAATCATGAGTTTGAGAACCATTCCTAAGACTTTTTTAGGTTCTTTTGGTTTGGGGATAAACTTGAGTGAGGGTTCCTTTGGGAATTAGACCTAATTGTGGAGCCTAGAATCGGGTAGGTGTATTAAAAGTATATGTTGATCCATAATAGTAACCCTTGATTCTTGGGTATGTTGTACAACACTGAAAAGGGTATCTTAATCCACCCTTTATTTATTAAGTGTTTTGGAAAGGTTGTGTGGCAATGGCCTAAACTGGTTTTGGTGTGCTACAACGGCAGGGTGAGGTGTAGGTTGTTGAGTGGAGGAATTTGTGGAATTGACAACTGAGATTGTGTGGAAACCTTTGTATTGACATAAGAAAGGATTTTAACACCTTGCCTCTGCATCACTTTAGGAGGGGAAAGAAGGTCAATGTATGATCCTAATGAAATTGAGGAAGATCAACAAGAGAGGGACAAGAAAAATAAAATAAATACAAATTTTGAAGGATTTGTCAAGCGAGTAACAGATCTATGGGAGAAGCCTCATCTAAAATATTTTGAGCTAGAGTTTGATATACCATTTAGAGAGCTTGGTTTTCATGGAAGAGGAAGAAATATGATTACTTTGCTTCATTTTCATTTGCATAACAATATCATGATGTGGGAACCAAGAAGACCAAGGATGTGCAATTTTATGTGGAGTTAATGGATGTGGTCTAATTTGTAGGAGGGGAAAGAAGGCGAATGCATGATCCTGATGAAATTGAGGAAGAACGACAAGAGAGGGACAAAAATTTAAAATCAATGAAGAGTTTGAAGGATTTGTTAAGCGAGTAAGAGAGCTATGGGAGCAACCTCATCTAAAATATTTTGAACTAGAGTTTGATATACCATTTAGAGAGCTTGGTTTTCATGAAAGAGGAAGAAAGATGATTACTTTGCTTCATTTTCATTTGCATAACCATATCATGGCGTGGGAACCAAGAAGGCCAAGGATGTACAGTTTTATGTGGAAGTAATGGATGTGGTCCAAAATTTAGGAGGGGAAAGAAGGTCAATGTATGATCCTGATGAAATTTAGGAAGAACAATAAGAGAGAGAATGGAAAAATAAAATAAATTTAGAGTTCGAAGGATTTTTCAAGTGATTAAGAGAGCTATGGAGAAGCCTCATCTAAAATATTTTGAACTAGAGTTTGATATACCATTCAAAGAGCTTGGTTTTAACGGAAGAGGAGGAAAGATGATTACTTTGCTTCATTTTAATTTGCATAACCATATCATGGTGTGGGAACCAAGAAGACCAAGGATGTCCAATTTTATGTGGAGGTAATGAATGTGGTCCAAACTTAAGGATGGGCAAGAAGTTCAATTTATGATCCTGATGTGGTCCAAACTTAAGGATGGGCAAGAAGTTCAATTTATGATCCTGATGAAATTGAGGAAGAACAACAAGATAGGGATAGGAAAAATAAAATCAATGCAGACTTTCAAGTATTTTTCAAGTGAGTAAGAGAGCTATGGGAGCAGCCTCATCTAAAATATTTTGAACTAGAGTTTGATATACCATTTAGAGAGTTTGGTTTTCATGGAAGAGGAAGAAATATTATTACTTTGCTTCATTTTCATTTGCATAACCATGTCATGACATGGGAACCAAAGAGACCATGGATGTCCAATTTTATGTGGAGGTAATGGATGTGGTCCAAAATTTAGGAAGGGAAAGAAGGTCAATGTATGATCCTAATGAAATTGAGGAAGAACAAAAAAATAGGGATAGGAAAAATAAAATCAATGCAGAGTTTCAAGGATTTGTTGAGTGAGTAAGAGATCTATGGGAGTAGCCTCATCTAAAATATTTTGAACTAGAGTTTTATATACCATTTAGAGAGCTTGGTTTTCATGGAAGAGGAAGAAATATGATTACTTTGCTTCATTTTCATTTGCACAACCATATCATGGCATGGGAACCAAGAAGACCAAGGATGTGCAGTTTTATGCAGAGTTATTGGATGTGGTCCAAAATTTAGGAGGGGCAAGAAGGTCAATGTATGATCCTCATGAAATTGAGGAAGAACAACAAGATAGAAAGGAAAAATAAAATCAAATCAGAGTTTCAAGGATTTTTCAAGTGAGTAAGAGAGCTATGGGAGAAACCTCATCTAAAATATTTTAAACTAGAGTTTGATATACCATTTAGAGAGCTTGGTTTTCATGGAAGAGGAAGAAAGGTGATTACTTTGCTTAATTTTCATTTAGATAACCATATCATGGCATGGGAACCAAGAAGACCAAGGATGTCCAATTTTATGTGGAGGTAATGGATGTGGTCCAAAAATTAGGAGGGGCAAGAAGGTCAATGTTTGATCCTAAGGAAATTGAGGAGGAACAACAAGAGAGTGACAAGAAAAATAAAATCAATGCAGAGTTTTAAGGATTTTTCAAATGAGTAAGAGAGATATGGGAGTGACCTCATCTAAAATATTTTGAACTAGAGTTTGATATACCATTTAGAGAGCTTGGTTTTCATGGAAGAGGAAGAAAGAGTTGGTGGAATTTCCTTTCTTAGTAATCAGTATTAGTGAGATTTAGATTGTTAACCTTGAGAGAGTAGGACTTGGGAAAAAGGCATTTGATATGGCTATTATTTTCAAAGACTTCAAGTGAGATGTACTCCGCATTGATGCCATTACTCAGTATTCGCTTGATAACATCAAGGAATGGCTAAATTCCATGGATATAAAGTATTATGAAAGAAGAATGAACTTGAATTGGTGGCCAATTTTGAAGAATATTACTAATGATGTAGATAAATTTATTGAAGATAGTGGTTGGGAATTTTTGAATATGGAAGCTAGTGATTCGGATTATGATAACTCAGAAGAGTCAAATCAAGGCTATGAACCCTCTGATGTAGAAGAGGAATCAGAATCAGATTTCATAAAGCCACCATCAAGAGTGTTACAAGCCAACAAGATGGAGGGAATTCTTATATAAGGATTATTTTCAATGTTCCAGGTACCGAATTTAATGCCAACTACATGCCAAAATTGAAATTTCCTAGCAATATTTATGCTAAGGAAATTTCCTTTAGATCAAAGGATTCAAAGCACATCAACCATGTGGTAAAAATGATTAAATACCATAGATGATATGTAGCAATGAAAGAGTTTGAAAAGGAAGAGAGAGCTACACTCGTGACTCAGGAGAAACTTCAACTTTCAAAAACATGATATGAATATGTCAAATATATAAATATGGTTTATATCCATATTTCCCATTGAAGCGAACATATGTCATTAGTTTTCCTTCGAGGCATCGGTGGGATATCAAATGATGTCTCCCCGATACCCCTTAGTCTCTCTGATATCATACCTTAGGCATGTAATTAATCACTTGTGACATTCTTTGTGTTATCGGCTCACCGAGGCAACTTTGTTTATATTCTGACGATAGCAACCATTCCTCCCAATACCCTTTTCTTTTGTCAGTTCATCATTGTATTGAGGCAACCGTGATTTTTTTCAGCCTGATAGGTTTGTGTCTCACTGATACCACTGTGTACTTTATTAATAAATATCTTCATCATGCCACTGTATCAGTCCATCAATGAGACAACATGTCATCTTTCCTTACTATACTTTGGTGTCTCTGATATGATATGTTTGAGCTATCTGTGAAACAACAAGATTTGTTCTGGTGATTTTTTTTCTTACTTCGATGAATCAAAAATTGTTAGCTTTGTATTCTTTGTTGACTTTCTCATTCATTTACGAGTCACTTAAATCATGAATTAATTCATTAGAAACATATCTTTATAGACCCCCTTACATAGTTTTTTCAGTCATTCAGTGTTATATCTCTCCATTTTATTTTTCCTATCGGGCTCATTTGTAAATCTTGGTCGTATATCGCACACCTCACACAATTTAGAAAAGTTCTCTCCAAAATCTTGTGAGGTCTATGAATGATGAACATGTGGACTATTTCGTTCACTTGGGAAAGGAGGTGGAGTCCATGAGAGAGGATGATATGGTTTCCAATCAGAAATTTTTCATTAGCCGATGAGGTAATGAATGAAGATAAATAAAATTCAAACCATGTTGACTTGATCTTGACCATTCACTATGCCATCTTGGAAAGAGATCGATGATTTCTATTCAAAATTGGATGCATGGCTAATTGAACCATTTTCTTCATGCAAGCGAGAAATCATGGTGGACAAGACACCCACAATTGCTATTTTTTTTATATTAAAGCACATAGCACCTTATTTTCCTCACATAATTCAGGATTGCAAGTAAATTCAAAGACTTGAGGAGATCGTGCAAAGTATTTCAAGCTACAACTCAAAAAAATTGGGGTATCTTGTAAATGAAAAAGTTGTAAGTCAAATTACAAGCTTGATCTTTTAAAAAATCTAGATTTAAGGCAGGTTTTTGATTCTTTCTTTAAAATTTGATTAGCTTGGATGTTTTAATTGCTTTGTTTTTCTTTAAAATTATGCGTAAGTGTGGTCTTCTATTGTGCTTCAAAAAATTTATATCCAATTTGCGCTAGTTTTTAATTAGGCACTAGGTATTGAGCTATCTTGCATCGAAACACTAGCCTACTTTGAACCTACCTAATTGTCCATGGCTCCCAAAGCCCAAGTGTCCAGTTCTGAAACCCGAACTAGGTTACTCTCTCAAGATATTGTTGACCAACTCAAACCCTCGACAAGTAAGAAATATCAAGGCTGGGTAATATTTTATGGTCCTAAGATTTATGAGGGTTTGTTGGATAAGCAACATTGTATCACAAATGTTGAAAAACCTTTCATTAGATAGCACATGTTCAAGAATTTATTTGGAAATAGAAATTATGGAGTTCCCACTTGCAATACTTGGAGATTAGACATGGGAAAACTTGTGGTCCCAAATGTCTATATGAATGCTATTTTTTTAATAAAAGAGTCATCCTCCATAAATTCCTTACAAGCTTCATGTCTCAAGTCATCCAAGTATCCTATCCCACTCAACTCCCCTTTTCCCAATCTAAGGCTACCTTATGCAGTATCTCCTACAACTTCCCTTGGAGGAGAAGGCATTCCCTATTGCATCTCCTCAGGAGATTAATATTTCTTCTTCCTTGATGTTCGGGTAGTCAACAAATTTTCTCACCTCAAATTTTTGCTTCTTGGTTAGTGGCTGCTTTGATGGAGAAGGGCCTTTTGGGGGTGAATCAATCTCAATAACAATAGGTGGAGCCTATCTAGGAGGTGATTAAACTAACCTAGTTGGAGAAGATTCCCTTAACCCTTCTGAGGTAGTAGGGGTTGGCAATGTCTGTAGTTTCTTAACAATCTCCTTCCTCCTAGAATATATTCTGATCTTCTTTGGAGTCTCATAGGAAGGTCTTTCCTCCTCAAGTGAAAATGGTTCATCTTCTACCTCCAATGACTTCCCCTTATGCTCAATTGTTCTTTCCCTTCTTAATACACCCACAACACTTTCAAAGTTTGCCAAAACTTATTGTACTCTTCCCCATTCTCCCCTAATATTTAGAAAAGGGTTATATCTAGGATCAAAATTCATGGAATTCTCAACCATCTTTTTAAATCCAAGATACATGGCCTTCTTTTCCTCTTGCACCTTGAAATCCAAAATATTCTTGATAACATCTTTAGGGTGGTAGAATTTTTACAGAAATACACCGGTCCTTATCCTAGTATTTACTACAACAATGAAACCCTTGGGGTCATGGTTTCTAGGGCGCATTGTCCTCAATTCATAGGGTTCCAAGATCTTAACAAAAGCTTTCCACCCTCCCTTAACCATCTCAAATTCTGCAAAGGTTGTCCATTCAAGGAAGAAAGACCCCTTCTTATTTTTTGGTAGATGTGCCATTTGTGTAGCTCCTAGTTGTCTCATTATTTTAATAAATCCAATCTACAAAGATACATCCCTTGGTAGCACATAATGATTGATAGGTGTCCTATATACCCTGAATATAGTTGTATTTGGATAGGGAATGATATCTCCCCAATTATGAGTTATCTACAATTCAAGCCTCCTTTCCATAGGTCTCAAGAAATGACGAATCTCTTTCGGGGTCCTCGGTGGATCATGAATCAATGATCTCCTCAGCTTGGAGGAAAACACATTGCGAAAGGCCACATAATCAAAATTTTTATCACATCTATCTAGAATCCTGGTCCAAAACTAAATGGACAACTCAAGACCATCCGCTTTCATCTTCAATGACATATCTCTAGCAAAGTATTTCCTTCCCTTGTATAAAAACATATGCATTAATAGGGAGTACCACTAGAATTGAACCCAATTATTTCCTTCCTTAAGAGAAACCAAAACCTTATGCATATGCTCTGCCAAGTAAGTAGCATAATCATAGACAATGTTGAAAGCTCCATCTTGGATATGTCCTCCCATGTACATATATTCTTTTGGCATAGTTTTTAGTGGATCAAAACCAATGATTTGGCATAAGGAATAGAAGGTCTTCTTAAAGTAATTAGAAAATTATTTCACACGGAGAGGTTCCCTCTCATCTTTTCTAATCTTTATTTGTCTCTTTCTTTTTCCATATCTTGTGGTAGCAATATGTATTGGCAACATTATGGTTTTGAATAAGACCTTGGTATTTTCATACTCTTTCCTAAAAACATCTAGGTCAAAAGGGATCATGTCTGGATTGCACTCAGACAAGTCAAAGACTTCAACAATTTCTTCTCTGGTAATCCTGAACATCTTAGTGCCATCAAATTCCCTAATTACCCTAGAAATGGGGTCATACCTTGCTACAATATCTTTCAGCAAGTCCACATGGCTAAGATTTTGCTTGGAGGGCTAAGGTTTCAATTTATGTTGAGAATGTAGCTAAGGAAAGGAGTTTACATCCTGAACTCCCTGAGAATGTTATCCAAGCAAATGTAATGAAAGACATGAAGAAGGAATTTCAAAGTATTACAACTAAGGAAGGAAGGGTGCTTGTGCAGAAAAGTGGAGTTCTGTTATTTCCTGAATGGGACATCATTGATGTTGTTGTATTGGACACCATAAGAAGAGCTGAAAAGCCATTATTTCAAAATGAAGTAGAAGCTATGTTGGCAATCAATGGATCCAAATTTAGTGAAGAATGGGATGCCTTAGCCATTTGGTCATTGTATATGAGATCTAGGAAACTAGTTGTGGTAGAACCAGCTAAATTTAGTGGACAATTGGTTATAAGAAGAGTTTCTAACACTCCAGCTCTAGAGGCAATAGACATGACGATGAATTTTTCCAAGTTTTCCAAAGAAACTGTAGAAATTTTAACTACTGAAAGGGAATCATTCAAAGGATAGTATAATGATATTTTGGTTGAATATGATAAGATTCAACAAAGAGTTGTTGGTCTAGAAATAGAGCTAGCACTTTGGAAAGGACAAGTGGAGACGTTGAAGTCTCAAGGATAAACTAGCTCAAGCCAAGCTGCATTGACCATTCCAGTGGAACTTTCCCAACCTTCTCCTTTGTCAGAACAACCCATGACCATAATACCATACAAAATGGGCCAGGAGCCCATGAAAATGATGAGCTTACAAGGGTACAACTAAAAGAAGTTGAGGTACATAAGAAATTGATTGATAAAACTCAAAATACAATGTATGAGAACAATGCTCATATTGTTCATATAGTACTCAAACATATGAACAAGAGGATTCAAAGAATATTAAATATTGTTCATGAAAATTACTTTTCAATGTTACAAGCAATAAGGTTGTCCCAGAGGGATGGGATATAACTATTACAATCTTGGATAAGTGGACTCCAAGGGTTGGTGATTTGAAATTCATGGTGGTTAGGGATAAACAAACGGAAGATAAATACCCCGAAGTGATCTTAGTCTACAAATATGTTGATGGAATTAAGGAAAAAAAATTATATGGATATGTGACTCCATTGGAGCAGAGGATTAGAGAATTAAAGGCTAAGTATGATGAGGCAGAGTTGAGATTGCTGCTAGATATCCAATATACATATGATGAGGTAACGCCTCTACAGATGTGGAAGGACGAAATGGATACCACTATTGCCTCACAGGTAGTTCTAATTTGTGAACATGTTGATATTGCTATGTTGAAGGATTCTCTAGAGAAATTGTCTTCCATTATTATTTTCTTAAAGGATTTTGATAAAGATTGAACTTCAATGATGGTGAAATATGCTCTATATAGAACAAGATGGATGAAATCATTAATTTCAATTGGCCATCTGATGATGAATATGAACAATGGAAAAATATTTTTATTGGTGAATTGGATTTATGAGCAGAAAGGAAGAGTACACATACATTTGGTCAAGTATAATATAGGTATGGCCTAAGAAATTGAAATGCATAAATTATGTGTCTCTTATAGCAAACACCATAGGTAGAGATCAATCACTAATAATTTGAATGCTAGTTTGGGTCAACCTTTCTTTCTCTTTCATATTTTTTCTTTAGCTCAAGGAATGAAATGTTGCAATAGTTAGAAGATTCTTCTCTCCAACAGAATCCCTTTTGGAAGGCGGGTCCATTTTCTTCATCAAATGGAAATATTTCATCTCACTTTTGCCCTCCATTTTGAAGATGTAAATATAATTGCAAAAGGGAATGTGTGTATTGCGGTCCAATGAGAGGGTGACATGTGTACAACTTGGCTTGAGGATTTTTTTGCTTCCTTATTCTATAAAAGGGGATTCAAGGCCAATTGTACATGTCTTTTTTTGAATTCTGGAGCCAAGTATGCAAGTAGAAAGAACAAAGAAAATTCATTTTGTGTCAATGTCTTAGGTTTTGAGTTAATCTAGCCAATGTTGTCAATTATATGGTTTCTAAACATGCCTGAGTAAAATATGTAAGTCTCATGAGGTCATTGTCTCTCCATTCATACATTTTATATGAATTATTAATGAGAATGCTATCAAAGATCTTTTCATTAATGTTCATTGTTGTCTAACTTTATATCTTAGAGTAAAGACAAGTTCTTATTCACCCTTTATGTAATATCATAAAGTTCACTCTTGTTAGCTTGATTACTACAATGATTTACACAAGAAGACAAGAAGACCAATAGAAACCAAAAACAAAAAATAGAGTACAACTGTAACTATTTGTATCAAGTATTACGCTATAACCTCTTTAGAGATTATTGAAACTCAACACAATAAATGAAAATTGACATATTAAAACAATAATATCCAACTAAGTTATTGAAATTCAACTATTGATACCTTGTTCTCCATCCAGATTACAAAATCGGCCCGCTTTTTGCTTTGTAACATTTCATTTTCATATTGCTTTGGATGTCGGCTATATTTCTCCTCCTATCAAAACATGGCACATGGACTAGTTAAAATAATTAATTTTCAATCATTTACTTTTTCCTAGGAAATTAAAAAAATATCACTTAACATATTAAATATACTTACAAATGTATAGATCAAGGCTTGTAAACCTTTCTAGCCACTGTGGTGTGTGACATAATTTTTTTGAAGCCTAGCCTTGGAGGCCTTGTCCTAAAACATATACTAATTCAATTTAACTATGCACAAATAAAATTTAAAAATTGTTTAATAAATTTGATATAATGTAATGAGAAAATTCAAATACCTATGTACTCTTGTCACCGAACTTCCTCTATGCATCAGACTTCTCATATGATTTTACAAGCTCTTTCCATACTTTGACACTAATATCAATTGGCCTTTTTTTGAGCCTTAGCTCGGGAGGGATTTTTTTTATCTTCTTTGTTTGGTTGCACCGAAATCTCTTACAATTTTGAGACATTCATAGATTTACCTTCTTCACAGACCAACCTATGCCAAATTTAGTCTCCATGTCATTGATAACTTCTTTTTGTTGGTGTTTGGGTATCTTTGAGAATGGAAAATGTAGATGGTCTTTGAACCATTTAAGGCATGATTCCTTAAACCTATTCATAAATTCTTTTCGAGCATCTGTCATTCAGACTTCCCTCGAAACCACATTATCTTGGTATTGTAGCTACCAATGCATGATGCAAAACTTGGCATGGTGGAATAAGTTTGTGTCCCAAGAGTGGCTGGGATAGTGGAAGTCTATGCTCCCTGTTCTACATTCCTAGAGTTTTCGTTTATTGATTTCCTCTTGGACCTTTTACTTGATCCAGAACTACTTGGGGAATAAATTGATTCCCTTTGACACAATTGATTTGGTTGCAAAGTTCGAGGGGCTTAACTAGATCATTTTTCTACGTATTTGGCAAGAATTGTCCACTCCACAACATCCAATTTGTTCACTGCCTCTACCCCCAATATGGAAGCCAATGCCTCTTTATCTTTGCCAGTCTCATGTCCCTATATATATATATATAAAATAAATTTCTTCTTTTAAATTTAAAAATAAAAAACTAAAAACTAAAAAATGAAAGAAACAATGGAAACATTTACAAATCTATAAATTGACAATGAATTACCTCATTGTGGCCAAGGCCTTCTCCATTTGTTCTCTTCCCTCTATTGCTTGAAATTTTGAGGCGACCTAGGGAAAATTATTTTCATCTAGTCTGTGGAGGCAAACGAAGTACACACTATCAAGAAAAAAAATTCAGATATGTTTGCAATGCAAGGAGCATTTTTATGCATAACTACAGTCAATCATTGTCAAGTACAATTCGAATATGTTTTCAATGCAAGGAGCATTTTTATACATAAAAATGGAATTACAAAGGCTGATTGAAATTTTAATGAAGCAACATCACATGGATCAAGTCCAATCAATTAAGGTTTTAAAGCAACTTCGTATTTGCATCTACTATCAAAATATAAGTGGTTTTTCTACTTTTCTTAAAAAATTCAAGGTCGTATGGTGTTTCTCTCCTTTTTTAAAAGGAGTTTTAAAATTTTAAACCCCAAATGGTTTTTGACATTAAAAATCCCCCAAAAAAATTAGTTTAAGGGTATATGGTGAGGATCATAGATTTTTTTATTTTCAATATGCCTTAGCCCTAGCAAAAACCCTACTTTTTATGGTTTCCAATTATTGTTAGAGAATTTTTGTGGCATAAATGGCACAATCATTCCTAAAATATAGAAAAATCATACAATTTTTTCGGCTTTGAATACTATTGAAGTATTTATCATTTCAAATGGCATTTGGAAAAGGTGCCAACACATGATTTTTGTAAAATTTGACAAGAATGCAATCCAATGAGCACAAGATTCAAAATCTAGGTGATAAAAACAAATCACACTAGCTAAATGCAAAAGGACAATGTTTGTAAGATTTGTGAAGAATGAAAACCAATGAGTATAGGGTACCTAACCAAATTCAAATCATTTTAACACAACCTATGGGCAAATAAACATTAAATTTGCCATTTTTTTTTATAAAAGTGTCATACATATACCTACGTACACTAGATGATGCCAACTATTGATGAAAATCACACATGATACAAAGGAAAAAAATGAGTCACACTAGTTAGAAGTAAAAAGAAAATGGTTACCAAGAGCGACTCCAAAAATCTCTTTACTAAGAAAACTCCATGAAATCTCCAAATGAAACTTCTCAGTGAAAACCTATGGCGGCTGAGAAGAGAGATTCCAGAAATCTCGATGGAAAAAATGACATGTAGAAGAGAAAGCTCAATGGAAAAAATGACACATTTTTCCAAACTTTTCAAATGTTTTTGCAAGAATTTTCTATTTTTCATTTTTGATTCATTAGTCGGCGCTATAGTCGTCGACTTTAGCACCGACTTTAGTGTGAAATTTGAAACCTAAATGTAATCTCTTTGGGGTGTTAAATACAATGCAAAGTGTGCCTATTTTAGCACCTACCTGTGCAAAATTATGTATTTTGCATGGAAGTCAATGACGACTTTAGCACCGAATTTAGTGCCAAATTTGAACCCTACATTTAATCTCTTTGGGGTGTTAAAGGTGATACAAAATGCGCCTAATTTATCTCCTACCTATGAAAAATGATGTATTTTGCATGAAAGTTGATAAATAAATACCGTTATTTTTATTATTTAATTTTGAGCATTTATTTTTGTGGTGTTATTGCTCTCAACTCTTTATCCTAGGCAAGTAATATTATTTATTCATTATGATTTAATAAATTTACTTGGGATATTTATGTGAGGCATGTTATTCTTCCTTACATAAATTCATGAACCAAACATTTTTAAACACACTCAGGTTTCATCCTTAGAGTTTTATCTTCTACATTAAGGTTATGAATCTAACATTTTTAAGTAGATTTGATTCATTTTATACTTTATTAGGGCTTGGATGCACCCCTTATCTTTGTTTCATTGCTACTATCTTGATTAGGGTATGGGATTATTTTGTGTAATCTCTTTTATCCCACTAACACACCCTTATTTAATGTATTATTGATAGATCATTCATCATGTATTATCATATATATATTTGTCTATTGCCTTTATTCATGCATATATTACATATTTTGACATGTTTTTACACTTTGTTAGATATCAATCATTCCATCCTAAAGTAGGTTTCAATCAAGAATAAGAAATCCAATCTCTAGTTTTCAAACATAAAATATCTACGGTTTTAATGAATTTGTGGAAAAAGTGTAAGGTAGAGAACCAACTAAAATTATTAGTAATAGGTTTTCTTTCATCTAGGATAACAAGGGACCATGGAAGGGATGTTCAACTAAAATTATTAGTAATAGGTTTTATTTGTAGTCAACCTGTAAATAAATGTCTTTTTTATGTGAGTTTGTAGTCATCTTGTAATCATAAGATTTGACCTCTAGTTGTCAAGATTCTGTGTAAAAAATTTGTGAAGAGAAAAATGTTGCAATGTCCTATTTTTTTTTTCATAGTGCATCTTAATGAAAATCGAGCCTATTAACAAGATGATTTCAACAATATTCTCTTGGTGCACAATTTTTATGTGACTATTGTCATTGTTGTGTATTATAGGATGTAGAGGAGGCCATGGTTAGAGGACGTGGATGGTGTAGAACTACTAAATCGCAGAGAGGAAAGTGGGTGGAAATAGATATGACAAAAAATTCTGTAGATACAATAGAGGCAAGAAGAGAAAGCAACCTAAATGAAAGGAGGAAGGTGTTTATGAATTCACAAATGCTACAACATAGAAGAGAGAAAGTCATTTTTTTTCCATCAGACCTCTGAGGTGAAACTTATTGATTGAAAATGCATAGGAATGGTGATTAAATGTGATTCTATGATCAAAGGAAAAGTTTGAAAATTAGGATGGCCAAAACATGATATCATATGTCAAATATATGACTAAAGTGAGGTTTTCTATTGGATAACATATTCGTTGAAATGATATAATTGGTGTGCTAAATATTATTTACTATGTTGTGTACTATAGGGGCGAGATGAGGCCATGACAACATATCATGTCATATCAAATGAGGACACAGCAGATGAAGCGGGACATTTGGTACTCAAATTTTGACTTAACTTAGAAAAAAATGATCTAATGACATTTTGTCATACCTCCATCTTTTTTCATAGTATTATTAAAATTTATAATTTATTATCCAATATTGACATAAATTAATGCATGTTGTTGATTATTTTAGATGGATAGTGGAGAAAATGCATAACCTAAGCATTCAACTAGCAAAAGAAGAAGATATGTACATGGACATGGACCTAAAACTATTCAATCACGTAGACGATAGTGGGCGGAAGAGGATATGACAATGGATCTTGTAGACACAAAAAATGATTGCACTGAACAAGAGGTTGATTAGGAATATAGTACATGGGTTGAATACTTTGAGAAAATTGTTGTTTGTGAATATTTTGTATGTCGTGGAAATAAACAATTCAAAAGATCAATTGTACAAAGACATTACATATATGATGAGCTTCCAGTCGGTAGTATACATCCTATAATTGATTCAAATCCAATAGGAATTGTGGTAAGGAATTTTCCAATTTGATATAAATAACATGTACACTTCATTAAACATTGTTTTATATTATTTAAATAGCTAATTTTTTTCTTAATGGATACTTGCAGGATAAAGTTCTTGGTTTAAAGTTTCCTGGATCACTGAATTCTAGCCTAGAGGGAAATGATTGTTTATCAGATGATACATCTAACAAAAATATGTGCCAATATACCAACTCAGAAGATAAAAAATTGATGAAAAAATGTCATAGAACAAGAACTGGTTTAAAGATGCATAATTTGCTTAAAGACAGGGGGAAGGTGGAATACATACCCTATGAGAATGAATATGATGGAGATGATGAATTGTCCCTAAGTTTGAGATTAATTTAAAAAGAGACATTTGATCGTCGACTATATTGTGCTTGGCCTAGTGATCAACAACTACTTAGAGTGTACGAGGTGTTTCAATTTTTGGGATACAACTATATGATACGACCCTCCAATATTCATAGAGGGAATCTAGGCCTCTTTATTATCCAAAATTCACATGTGGGATCTAAAAATTGAAAAAAATTAGAAGAAACCACTAGGATATTAATTCCATATTATGGTCCATCATATTATAGTGGTGAATGGAGAAGGCTAGTAGAATATAGGCCTAGAATGTCAGCATATGGTCTAAATTTGAATATGTATACACATCGTATCCAATTGGGAAGTGGAAAATAAATTAATAGAGGTCATCTTATGTATATAGATGGATGTGCATACACACACACAAATATTGCAAGATTAATAAATAGTAGTAAGGGAAGGGACCCTATAGTAAGACCGAATTGTCAATTTGTTGAGGTTATAAATGATAAAGATGGAGATATGGAATGATAGGTTGATAGATTGATAATGGTTGAGGCTATTATGGACCTTACCATTGGGGATGAGTTATTGATTGATCACCCCTTCTTAAAACACACTCTTGTGTGAAAGAAAAGGGAAGAACAATGTCTCCCTAAGGATGTTCGTGAGGGCAAAATACCAAAGAATAATAAATGAGTGTGGACTGATGTTTTATAAACTATGTTGTCAAAATTGGGTTTTATTTAAATTATTGTATAAAAAAGGTAGTCTATTAAATAATGTTCCATTATTCAATTGATGTATATATATTCATACAATTTTTATTTTTATTTTTTAAGCCGTATTTGATTATATTTCTTTGAAATTGATACATTTATGATTTATCCAATTCTTTCCAAACATTAAATA
This sequence comes from Sequoiadendron giganteum, assembly GCA_007115665.2. Taxonomy (NCBI): domain Eukaryota; kingdom Viridiplantae; phylum Streptophyta; class Pinopsida; order Cupressales; family Cupressaceae; genus Sequoiadendron; species Sequoiadendron giganteum. The sequence continues at coordinate 616,640,628 of CM021102.1, read as the reverse complement.
ATGCTTAGGTTTGTTGATAGGTAGAATATATTGATGAAACACATACTAATACCCAAGATCCAATTGGGTTATTAATATTTGGACGGGATGATCCAAACCATCCTTTAAACCATACCAAGGTGAAAAGAGCAAGATTGAAGAAAATACTACCACCTAAGAAATTTGAAGACCTGATGAGATCCGCATACAATGATGGCATGCCACCTAGCCTTAATGATGATGATCATGGTAGTGAAAATGCAGTGCATGAAGAATGATTGGATGAAATTCTTATAGATTTCTTTGGGGATGAAAACAATGATTAAAATAATGATCTTATGGTTGACATTAACGATGATAGCATGGGTAATTACCACCAAAATAATGTTAATGTTAACAATCTGAAAGACTCCATCAAGCAAGCATCAAAGACAACTATGTTCGAATCGGGTGCAAGTAGAACCTCAAAACTAGAATGCACATTAATATTATAATAAATCAAGTCACTATTTTATTGGTTAGACAAAGGATTAACTACCCTATTGAACTGAGTTGAAATCTATTTCTTACTTTGCATTTTCAATGGGTGTACATAATTCGTCAACATTCATCAACTTCGTTTATATTTCTTTAAGGGTATTTTAAAACCATATATTGTATATAAACAATCCTAGTATAGATAGACATATCAAACATGTTCATCATAAGTCTAATATTCAATAGATTTAATTTCTGGAAATCTTGCAGGGCACTAAAAACTAAAATATTCCCTAAAGAGAATGTGTTGCCATCAACTTACAAAGAGGCACATTTTTTGTTGGTTGAGTTGGGGATTGAATATAAGAAAATTCATTTATGTTAAAATGATTGCATTTCATATAGATATGAATATCAAAACAAGTTAGAATGCCCTACATGCAAAGAAAAGAGATATCATACATATGTACAAGGTCCTACAGTTCTAAATAAGGTTTTATGTCACATGCCAATTATACGTAGACTTCAACAAATGTTTCATTGCAAGTTACTTGCACAATTGATGGAATGGCATGCAAAGAACATGAGTAAATATGGATTCATGTGAATTTTGGTTGACTCCAAAGAAATGAAACACATAGAGGAAAAATGGCCAAGAAAATTCAAAGATGAACCCATTAGTATCAGGTTTGGTCTTGCAATAGATGCAGTGTGCCCATTCTATTTTATGAGCTCAAGTTATAGTGTTTGGCCAATCGGATTGATATTATACAATATTCCCCCATGGATGAGTGTTAAAAAGGATCGCCTTATGTTGACTCTCATTATTCCAAGAAAACATCAAGTTAAAAACATGGATGTTTATCTTGCACCTTTTATGGATGAGATACAACTGCTATGTAAAGGCATAAGAATGTATGAAATATCACATCCTCCATCAAAAAGGTCCTTCATGTTGTATGGTGTGCTATGTTGGACTATTCATGATTTCCCAGGACTTGTTTGTTCTGGTAATAGATTATTTATGTATTTACACTCATAATTTATTTTCATCCCAACTTTCATACTCAGTTTTATACTATTTTTTTGATGTTATTAACATTACTTGTTGAATTACAGGGCTTCAAACAAAGGGGATATTTTCATGTCCAAGATGTGTAGAACAATTGTAAGGGCAGTATTCTAAACATCTAAATAAATTTATTTACACAAACAATAGGGTTTTTCTACCACTAGATCATAGGTTTAGAAATCAACTAAAGAATCAATTTGATGGAAAAGTTGAAAATAGAAGCCCTTTCATGATTATGGGTCTAGGTGATTGGATTAAGAAGTATGAAGATGCTGAATTGAAAGCTTGGGAGGATTTTTTTGATTGGGGTGATTCAATTGAAGAACCATAACAAGTTGTATTTAATATGCCAAAAGGAATGAAAATTAAATCCATATTTTATGAGCTCGCTTATTGGAAGGATCTATTAATATCTCACCTATTATATCCCATGCACATCTTTAAAAATGTCCTAGATTCTATATTTTGACATATATCATGCAAAGAGAAGGACACCTTGTCTTCAAGGAGAGATATTTCTCTTTCGTGTACCAAATTTGATAGAAAAAATCTGTGGCCAAATAGGGAAAATGAAAAATATGTAGAAGCTCCATGGATTTAAAAAAAAGAAGAGCTAGATGAACTAAAAAAATATCATCTATTAAATAAGGACACTTACTGGCTAAAGATTTTATAGTTGACTTAGAACAAGGCTCCTTGGAAGAAGAGCTATGGTTCACCATTGGTATTAGAGCAAGGCTCCTTAGAAGAAGAGCTTAACTGATTAAGGTAGATCTAGCATGGTAAGCAAGATTACTATAGATTGCCCTAAATTTGATGGCACAAATTATGCATTCTAGAAAACATAGATGAAAGGATATTTGTCATCACATGGATTTGAAGTTGAAAAAGCATACAAGACCACATATCTTCCCCCTTAAAATGGTCCAAGTATAAGCAAAGAGGTCAAGGTACATGAGGCAAATTCTAAGGCAATATTTCTTATTGCGAATGGTCTTTCAAAAATAAATTTATTTAACATTATGAATTTGAAGACTACAAAATAATTTTAGGACAAGCTATAAAGAATCTATGAAGGAGATGACAAAGTTAAAAAAGAATGGTTGCATATCTTGAAGGAAAGATTTGAAGGCCTACAAATGTTTGAATATGAAACAATGTATTCGTACATGTGCAAAAAATTGATGAGCTGGTAAGTTGAAGAGTTTAAAGTGGTAAATAAAGTTCTTAGATATCTTCCTAATTGTTATAGAGAAAGAAAAATTTCTATTGAAGAAATTATAAATCTTAATAATTATTCTAGAGATCATATGATTGGTACACTAACTTCTTTTGAGATGATGAAAAAGGGATTGAAAAAAAACACAAATGTAGAAGTTTTCCTTAAAGCTAGTACATCAGTAAAGATTGAAGAACCAAATAAGGAAGATCTAGATGATGTGGAAGCTAACTTTGTGAGAAGAATGAAGAAGGGAATCGGTAAGTAAAAGGGTAAATTACCTTTCAATTGTTTTAACTGTGGTGATATAGGTCATTATGCTTCAAGATGTCCTAAAAGAGGTGAAAGAAGTAAACAAAGAGAAGGTAAGGAAAATAAAGGAAAAATGATCAAAAGAGCATATTATGTGAATGAATATGTTGGTATTTTTTATGATGAGTTTGATTATGGAGATTTTGATGATAATGAATGCTTGTTCTTGGCTTTAAAAGATGAATCTACTCCTGCTAGCACTAAAAGATGTGTGAAGGAATGTGCTCTAGAGAAATTTGAAGGTACTATGGTATCTTATTTTCATGTTAAACAAGAGAGGAACTATTGGGTTGTTGATAGCGGCTGCTCAAATCACATGAATGGTGATAAAATTAAGTTTGCTAAACTTGAAAGATATGGTGGAGGCTTAGTTATGTTTGGAGATGATTCTAGTAATAAGATCTATGGGATAGGTTCAATCAATTTTGATGGCAAGTATAATACTAATAATGTATATTATGTTAAGGTTTTGAGACATAATCTATTTAGTGTCAAACAAATGTGTGGTAAGGGATATAATATTGTGTTCAACAATGAAAATGTGAAATCAGAAAAGGATCCAAAACTATTATTGTTATTTGCAAGAGGACTGAAGGAACCATTTATAAACTTAAATGTGTTGATGGATATTGCTTTATGTCTTAGATTAATGATAGTTGGTTATGGCATTAGAGGATGTGTCATATGAATTTTGACAGCATGGTGAGAATCAGTGTTGTTCAAGTTGTGAGATATGTACCAAGAATCACAAAGATGGTTAATGTTGTCTGCAAAGATTATAAATTTGGAAAGCATGCTAGAAAAACCTTCAGAACAAAAGAACAATCTACTATTAGACTGCTAGAATTGATTCATACATGTTTTTGTGGTCCTACAAGGGTGAGAAGTCTACAAGGAGATATGTATTTTATGATTTTGATTGATGATTATTCTAGAATGACAAGGGTTACTTTTCTTAGAGAAAGTTTTGATGCATTAGACAAACTCAAAATAAATTCAAAGCTATGGTTGAAAATGAAATTGATTTGAAAATAAAATGTTTGAGGTTTGAAAGAGGTAGTGAATTCACCTCCAATGAGTTTAACATGTTTTGTGAAGTTCATGGAATAAGAAGGCAATTGTCTGCCCCTAGAACTCGTTAGTAGAATGGAGTTGCTAAATAAGAACATGACAATTCAAGAAGCTACTAGAACAATGATAAAAGAGGTAGGTCTACTAGAAGCCTATTGGAGAGAAGAAAATCACACTACTATTTATGTGCTCAAGCGAGTTCAAGAAAAAGCTAATAGTACTAAGACTCCCTATGAGATATGGTATGGAAAGATTCTTGTTGTTAAGTATTTCAAGGTATTTGGAAGTAAATATTATATCAAGAGAGATAAAGAAAATCTAGGAAATTTTGATGCAAGATGTGATGAGGGTATCTTCCTTGGATATTATACAAGAAGAAAAGCGTACAAATGTTACAATGAAAGGATGAGAAAGGTTGTAGAAAGCACAAATTTTAAGGTTGATGAAGTGTTGGAGAATTAAATTGAAGTTAATGGCTATGTGTCAGATGAACCTAATTGCAGAGAAGAAGAAGAATAGGCAATAGAAAAAAGAACATAGAATGAAGAGGAAGAAGCTCCAGAAAAGGATCCTAGAACCCCTAAGTATGTGGAAAAGAATCATTTTGAAGATCAAATCATTGTAGACAAGAGGAAAGGTATATTGACAAGAATAAAACATGATGAAGTTAAGGTAAATTATTGTTTACTTTCTAAAGCTGAACCTAAGACTATGAGTGAGGCATGTAAGGATGAGCATTGTATGAAAGCTATGGAAGAACTTATTCAAATTGAGAAAAATAAAACTTGGGAATTGGTTCCTAGATCAGTAAAGAAGAACATAATTGGAAGCAAGTTAATTTTTAGAAACAAACTGAATGAGAATGGAGAAGTGATAAGAAACAAGGCAAGACTTGTTTGTAAGGGTTAATCACAAGTGGAAGGAATAGACTTTCATGAGACATTTTATCTAGTGCCTAGAATGGAATCTATCAAAATGTTTTTGTCATTTGAATGAAAAGTTGGAAGAAGTTTACATGGAACAACCAGAGGGATTCCAATTGTCAGATCAACTAGATATAGTTTACAAATTGAAAAAGGATTTATATGGCTTGAAGCAAGCTCCTAGAGCTCGGTATGCAAGGTTGGACAAATATTTGATTCAACAAGGTTTCAACAAAGGTACTACAACTAACAATCTCTATCTCAAAATTGAAGATGACAAGAACTTGATAGTAGCTGTGTATGTGGATGAAATTATATTTAGAGGAAATAGAACTATGTAAGATGTTTTCTACAAAAATGTAAAATGAGTTTGAGATGTCTATGTTTGGTGAGATGAATTTCTTCCTTCGACTACAAATCAATCAAACAAACAAATGGATTTTCATTTCAAAATCCAAGTATACAAATGAAATGTTAAATAAGTTTGGGATGGATGGTTCGAAACCAGTATGCACTCCTATGGTAACCAGATGAAAATTGAGTAAGCATGATGATTCACCTAAAACTGATCAAAGAAATTATAGATCCATGATTGGTGAACTATTGTATCTATCTGCTACCAGATTGGATATCATGCATGCAATTTGTCATGTGGATAGATTTCAAGAGGATCCTAGAGAAACACATGTTGCAACTATCAAGATGATATACAAATATCTAAAAGGAACTCTAGATCTTGGCTTATGGTATCTTAGGGATATTGACTTTACACTAAGGGGCGGGTGCACAAAGATGGGTAGCCAATTTGTGGCCAACTTTTTAAAAAACTTTTGAAAAATCATAATGCGAGTGTGTTATAAGGCACTCGTGTTATGGCTTGGTGTGTTGAGCCCAAGGCTCAGCCATAGAGCCCATCATGTGAGCACATTATAATGCACTCATGTTATGACCTATTCAAAGAAAAACAAAAAGAAATAAAATTCATTGTAACTTTTGACTATGTTTTTTTCGTTGCCCGCAGCCAAAACCCCAATATTCCATGCTCGCATTCTAGGATGAGGTATTTTTCATAATTATTCATCAATGATTGTTGTTTCATTGCCAGGATGCTTCCATGTCAATGAGGAGGTCTAAGAGGTACGAATTATTTGTTTTTTGTTTTGAATTTGTTAGTTTTAGGTTGTTTTTGATATTTATTTTTTGAATTTGTAGGAGATGTTAATCAACCTAAAAAATCTCCTCAAAATCCTAAAAAATCACAACAATAACAAGAGAAACAAAATCCTCAACAAACACAACAAGAACAAGAACAACAAAATCCTCAAGTTAATCAACCACAACCTCAATATCCTCCACCAATCCCTCAACATCCTCTTGGTAGTCAACAAAACTTAATGAGTAAAATTGAGAATAAAAATAAATAAATTGAGGATATAATTAGGAGGTTGAATGATCCAAATGGTTCAATCATGTAAAGAATGACCTTGGAAACTTCACTAAAAGAAATGTTAAAACATGTAGATTCAATTAGTAAACAGTTAATTGGTTGGCAGGATAGGAGGCAAGCGACTAGGGCTTATTACAAAGATAAATTATCATATAAAGCAATAAAAGACTTTAAAATTACAAAAGGTGATTTGTTCTCATTATTCATTGACCCACACACAAATGCAAATCTTAGCCTCAATACAAAGATGTTTCCTATTCATTGGTGCCACCACTAGCAGATTACAAAGTTTTTTGGGGATTGGTGGTACATGGTTTTTGATTATCCACCATGCAAAAATTGTGAAGTCCCATAGTATTTCCGTAGGAAACTATATTGTGAGTTCATCTTGAACAAAATCCCAAATTATTTTTATATGAGGGACTTCCAGGGGAGAGGTGGGGGGTTGGAACAAGATAGACCAGTGCACAATTGAATCCTACGCAACAAGGGAGACGACCTCTTGCTAGGACACCTCATGAGCACATCGTTATCCGTTCCATTGCGAAGGAGAGTGTCGACGTAGAGACTTTGCAGGCCATCAAATCTTTGACCCAGAGTGTCACATCATGCCAACCCTATTCTACAATGCCATCCAAGGGAGTCTTTGAGTGGTGGGCTTCAATCCCATTTGTGTCAATCTTGTGAGGTGACTTGTTCATATGAACCCACTGAAACTCAGGAGGCTACTATGTAGGATCTGTCTGCATCTATGGAGATGGCAATGGCAACTGAAATTTTTCATAAGGCCTATGGAATTGATACTCAAGTAAAATTTAGCATGTTCATTGAATTTAATTTATTAAATTTTGATTTTGAAATGAAAGATTAACTAATTTAGTTTTATGATTTTAATAAAATTATAGGTTCAGAGTGTTGATACTAGATACACCGGCCCTACACCCACTTATTTCTCCACTGCACCTATTGTTGAGGTATGTAACTAGTAAAAAATTATAAATTTATTACATATTAATAGATTTTTTTATGAATGGTATTTTAATATGTGATTTTGGATGTTGAATAGGCTAATATTAGAGGTTTGGAGGGAACACCTCCCAGTGCCAGCAGATTTATTCAAACCTACATGCAGGTAATAGAATAAAGAGTTTCAATAATGAATTGTACTTAATAGATTTGTGTAGTTTGTATTCATATCATTGATTATATTGCATTGCACATCTTTCAAAATCAAAACATTACTTCACATTCCATAACTAATAACTAGATTTTGATAGATGAAAAAATTTCAACTACAATATAGTTGTTTAGAAAGTCAACATAAGTACTGATATAATTACTTCACATAGCATAATTAATAAGTAGGAACAAATTTCAAATGCATTTTCTTGTCATGGCATTCCATGAGATCACTTTTTACTAAGACATCTTTTCAAACAATTCACTGCCTTGGCTACGCTATCGATGCTTGGAAGGAATATATGAAAGAATAATAGTAAGCAATAACATAGACAAGGAAATGAGTTGTTTGAAAAAAATGCCTCAAAGAAATGCGGTATGATGGTGATGTCCATCACCATGAGACCCACTTTTTTTGATGCACTTTTTCAAATAGCTTAGCGCCTTTTCTATGCTACCACATTTTCCATACATGTCTACCAAAGCATTTTTTCAAACACTTCATTTCATCACTGCTATGGTTAAAAACCTAAAAAAGGTGCTTTCCAACAAACTATGGATGCTTGGAAAAAATATATCAAAGCATAATAGTAAGCAATAACATAGACAAGGCATTTAGTAGTTTGAAAAAAATTCTCAAAGAAATGTGGCCTCATGGTGATGGAATTCCATTCCATCACCATAAGACCACATTTCTTTGAGGCATTTCTTCAAACAACTCACCACCTTTTCTATGATACCACATTTTACATACATGTGTACCAAAGCATTTTATCAAACTACTCACTTCCTTGCTGCTATGGCTAAAAGCCTAAAATAGGTGCTTTCCAACAAAATATGGATGCTTGGAAAAAATTCTAACAAATCATAATAGTAAGCAATAATACCATAGAATAGAGAATGAACTATTTGAAAAAATTCCTTAAAGAAGCGTGGTCTTATGGTGATGGAATGCCATGACGTGAATTTGTTTATAATGGCATTCCATCACCATGATACCCCATTTCTTTGAGGTATTTTTTCAAATAATTCACTACCTTCTCTATGCCACCACATTTATCATTAATGTCTACAAAAGAATTTTATCAAATGGTTCACTAACTCGCTGCTATGGGTAAAACCCTAAAAATACATGCTTTCAAATAAGATATGGATATGGAAAATAGTAACCATGATAGAAATATATAGTTTAATAAGTACTCAAAATTTTGTTCATTATCTCATACATTATAAGTCATGACATGGATCACTATTGTAGTTTTTGTGATTGAATAATTTGTTGTTTTATTTTGAGTTGTTAGAAGCGGAAACACCTCTAAATGTTCAAATGGCCATGAACATCGGTGTTTCATTTGTTATAGAATCATCAATGTCTCTAGCAAGGGAGGTATGAGGAAAATTACTAAATTTCAATTTAAATTTGTTGTTATAGATGTTAGTTAGTGAAAAATAAAACCATTATTGATTCATAGTTTAATTTCTATTTGGATGGTTTATATAGGGCTTCAACACACCTCAACATGCGCATTTGAATATTTCCCTCATAGAGAGTTATCATCAGATGGCGGTAAGTGTTTATTTTGTTAAACATATATTTTTTTTAATGTAATTTCTATATATTAATGTATTTACTTCTTATTGTAATAGATAAGACTTCACCAAGAATAAAAACACTAGGAGGAGCACCAAGAGCACACCTCGACCACAACATAAATGAGTGATAGATGTATCACCATCTAATCAAAAATCAAAGGGAAAGAGTTTATTTCGAGGGGATGGAGAGTGATGACTTATGATTCTAGAGCCCTTTGTTGTCAGAGATTTGACTCCCCGAATGTTTCAATTTATGTTCAGTGTTCCTAATCCAAAGAATCTTGGACAGCTCAATGAGGCAGAGGATTTAGAGATATATAGCAATCATAAGGAGACCAAAAAGGATCATTTAAATAAGAAATGGTTGACAATCGAGAAGAAGTCTCTAGAAAACCTTTCAGATCAGCCAAAAAGGGTAGAGTTCTACAAAGAACTTGGGGATATGTCTAGAAAATAAATGATATAAATAAATTGTCAAATTCAACTCTTCTTGAGAAGTCAATCCTTGAGGAAGACAATGCAAATTTCTTGGAAAAAGCCTCTAGCATAATCCGGTTCAGATCTGATTTTATATACAAGCATAGGAATGAAATCCAAGATGCTAGTTAGGATTTGAATGAGAAACTTGATGAACTAGAAGCTTTTGTAGCCATTCTAGTTAAGGTAGATATATCGGTTAAGGAGGGCATGCCTCTGTAGCAATTAAGAGAGAAATGGGGCAATAGGTTCCAAGAGGTTATGCAGAAAGGGGATGATGGAGAGGATCTATTGTTTGATAGATTGATGGATGTTAAGTAAGAAGTGAAAGCTGCGAGAAAGGAGTTGACTAAACTAAAGGGCGTGAAGGGGTTTGCCTCTGCAGAATTAAATAGAATCAAATTTGAGGAAAACTGGATTGATGGACCAGATGTAGATATTCTTTAGTGGGTCTTCTCCAATTATGATGAATACCTTATGGAGCGGGACACACGGGAATGAGTTGGCGGTCTATTTTTGGCACATGAGTTCCCCCCCCTTCTTTCTCTCCTATTTCACAGGGCAGTCAACATTGGAACTGGAGATCAGCCAGTCTGAGTTTTTTAGGAGGTTCCAATTCCTTGATTTGTGGATCTCAATTTTTGATTGAGAGGAATTTGTGTTTGGCATGCCTGTATGTATTTTTGAACTCCATTTTGTAAAGGTCGGCTGATGAGAGTAGAATTAGCCACATGATAGTAACAGATAGGAATTTCATAGCTTTTAAAAAGGATACTTTGTTTTAAGTTTAGTTGAATTTAGATGTATTTTTATATAGTTTTATGTTGAAATTGAGTTTACTGGATGAGGTTAATGAATCATAATATGTTTGTATGCCAGTGAGTTTGTTGAAGCATAAATATTTATTATTTTATGAGAATCAATAGAAGGAACCAGATTTCAAATATTATTTCATTAAATTATCTATGGATGGAATTGTTACATATCTGTTGATCTATGTTATTAGCAACGAATGAAGAGTTTTGTTCTTTTTATATCTTAAAAATTATTGTGATGGTTAAACTAAGCACTATAAATGTATGCAATAGTATGGATTATTTTGTAAATTGCATCATGTTATGGTTTTCTTGATTTGTTAAAAGAGCATTCGTTGTTGGAAACATATGTCTAGATGTTACAGAATTTTATTCATGTTTTATTGATTTATGCCTTGACCTATCTTTTTTTGTTTATTTAAACCCCCTTTCATTAAGTATAGATTGATGAATCCATTGTTGCTTACATTCCTTATCACCAGCAAAGGCCCCTTGAATATTACAGTTGCATGGACCAATTGAGTGACATTACACAGTTGAAAACCAACTACCAAGACCTTGGGAGTTAGGCTACTATATGTTGTCTTTCTTTTTTAGGAGAAATAGAGTAGAAATATTTTGCTTAACGTTTTTTGTGTCATTTTCACCATCAACACCTTCCTAATAATCTAGAACCATTTCAGCTAGTAGAGCTTCTAAATTTTCCTAGAAAGAAAGACGAAGAAGAGCCACACCCATTTGCTAATAAATTTTCATGACTTAACCAATTTTGATGTTTCCTTTTAAGATCAAAATCCAATTGAAGAACCCTTTACTTAGGAACTTCATCAAGAAGGCATGGTTGATGCAAATGGAAACAAGCCTAACAGGAAGAACCAACCAACTTTTCCTTTTCCCATTTCTCAACAGAATGAAGTAGAAAACCTCAAAAATATCCTTGCTTCAATCCTTCCTAAATTCTATGGACTTGTCATAGAAGATCTTGATATATTCTTGTTTGAGTTTGATATACTCTACAAAAGTTATGACTATACCACTAATTCCCACAGGCTTAAGCTATTCCCTACTACTTTGAAAGAGGCTACATTGAGATGGTTTATGAGCCTTGGTAGAGATACTATGGAGACTTGGGAGGATATGAAGATCCTTGAGAAATACAAATATTATTGTAGAGGCAATGATATGAGAGGAGATGACATTTTTAGAACGTAGTAAAAGGAAGATGAAAGCCTAAAAGATTTCATTTCAAGGTTTTTGTTTTATCTGTAGAAATCTCCACACCATACTCTCAATGAAGACTCAAAAAAGTTTCTTTTCTTGAGAAGAATTATTGAAAGCTACACTAATGCCTTGGACCTACTGGTAGGAGGAGATATCACTCAGGTTCCTTGGAAGGATATCAAGAAGATATGTCAAAACTATTCTAGGGAAGCTTCAAAGAAAGTGAAAGCTTACCAATCGTCTATGGGTAAGTCATCCACCAGTGGAGTTTCAAGGATGGAGATTACTCACTTACTGGAAGATTTCAAGAAAGATATCATAAACAATCTAGCTACTCAACTAGATACACTTCATGCCAAGAAGAAACATGAGGAGGTAGAGGCAATGCTGACAAAATATTTCCCTCATTGCAGACAAAAGAAGGACTACAAATGCAAGATGGTAGCTAACATTGATAGCAAGAAGATTCCATCTGAGTTCAAGCCAATTCAGACTAAGGAAGACCAAGTTTACTTTGTTGCACAAAAACTGCTATGGGATCTAAGAAAAAATTTTCCACTAGATCCACTATCTTTTGTTGGGCCATATTTTAATTCCTATTCATCTATAACCAGTGGAAAACCTCATGTCCATACAACTATGGAGGACATCCACCACAGTCTTGAGGTAACCATCCAAATACTTGGCCCAATTATCAAAATTCTTCACCTCAGTGGTAGCAACCTTAGGAGAATTAGCAGCAGTATCAAGGACCTTGGCAACAACCTCCCGGAAACTAGCGACAAAAATCCCAATTGAGAGGTGGACAACAATGGCCAAATCAGACAACCAGTTACGTGCAACCACCTTCTAAATCCCAAAAACCTGCTATCATGCCTCCCCCTTCTAATCCCACCTCAAATGTACCTAAACCCACTTAGTTACCAACTCATCCCACACCTAACCCAAATAATAAACCACAAAACAAATTATGTACTCTACTTATCCAAATCAATTTTTTGCATATGTTGTGAGTTTAAGTAACATACATTTGCATTCAAGAAGTACTTTGCCAAATCCTTCCACACCCATCATCACTGAGCTTCCTATGTAAGAAGAAGAACCTCTGGATGTTCCCATTTAGCCTGGTGCACCTAAAAATCCCGAACCAGTTCCAGCCAAGTAGACAACACAAGAGACACCATTCCCCCAAATATTGGAAGTTTCCAAACAAAAGGAAGACAAGGAGGACACAAATTTTGGCATTCTAGACTAGCTAAAGAATATATGTTTCTAGATACCCCTATTCTAGGCCATAAAATATGTTCTTATATATGGAAAAATAATCAAAGAAGTACGCCTCAAGAAGCTTCAAAGGAAAAAGAAAGACCCAACTAAAATTCATGTAGTGGGATAGCTGGATAATATCATGATTGGAAAAGTAACTATCCCCAAGTACAATGATCCAGGTAGTCCTATGGTTGAATTTATTATAAATGGGATACACATAATGAATGCTTTGATTGACTTGGGTGCAACAATAAATGTTATGACTAAAGACATCCTAAAACAACTAAAAATTGTAAGTATGAGATCCACTCCTACTATCCTATAGCTTGTTGATAGTTCCACTATTAAGCTTGATGGCATAGTAGAGGACCTTGTGGTGATTCTAGATTCTTGGGAGTATTCAGCCAACTTCATGATTCTTTCTCCTAAAACTACACTAGGTGGGTATCCTATCATCCTTGGAAGGCCATGGTTAGCAACAACAAGTGCTTATATTGGATGTTGGTCAGGTGACATGACCATTTTTGATGGAAGGAACTGTTGGTTCTCAAAAATGCAGGTTTGCGCCACGAGAGGTTGCCAAGCTCTCACAATGCTTTTGGCCAACGTACAAGGCCAATTATAAAATTAAACCTTCTACTCTTTAGGTTTTGCAAGGCCTAGGTGGGTGAACCTATGTGAAACATGCAGATTTAAAATGAATTTCCTTCCAAACAGTCTACCCACAATGGAAAAAGGTAGTGAATAGACAAAAATACTACAACTAATCCTACTACATAAAATATTTTTTTTTAATATATTATTTGTTAGGAATTTTATCCTCTGGGATATTGCTGATCAGTGCCTCCTATCTATTGGGCAATGGAGTCAAAAATAAAAAGGATCTAGGGTGTTTCCCTATCCAATCTTAATTAAAATTATTGAGCATATTTAAAATATGAAATTCTATGACTGGCATATTATTTCACCCAATTTATGGCTTGCATAAATTACCCTTGAATATTTTCCTACCAGGTTCTTTAAACAACCAACCTAAATTCCAAAATCACTATGACTTGATTTAAAGAATTTAATTCTGATCTTGCAGACACCTATAAATCAAACCACACAGTAAAAATTGCACCATGATAAACCAGATATATACTTGTTATTTTGATTTAAATGATTTAAGAAATTCTAATTGGAGACAACCAGATAAGAAATTCACAAATTATGTCATCTTTAACAAATGAACTCGAAAGAGATTGCACCAGTTTGAAAATGTCTACTCCATTACACCAGTTTCAAGAAGGATCATTCATTGCTTTTATCCCAGTTTTGTTATTACAGTGGAAAAAATCCCAACTTCTCAAACCCCTGTGATTGATTTTTTTGAAATATTTATACAACACAACTCAATAGTCATGACTTTTCATTTTACCTGCCATAATCGTTTGGCATTCTAATAAAAATGAAATATTTAGATAAGTTGCTCTGTTGGAAATTTAAATATTTCGATATAGTTCAACTTTTGATTTTCCTTCAATATTTTCCTTGCTCAGTCTTCACTCCTTACCATGCTACCGTAGTCTATGTTTAGACCCTTGGTGGTTGCGCGGTGAACATCTTTTGTTTACTCGCTAACAACTAACCATTTACCATTATCACCATAGTCATTGCTTAGACTCTTGGCGGTATCGTGGTCTTCACATTTTTTGTCAACTTCACCGCCACTGTGCTACCGTGGTCTGTTAAATGACTCCTTGCGGTATCACGGTAAATCGCTCTGACTGGTGGCTCACCACTTACCTCCGTTCTACCATGCTACTGTAGTCTCTGGCTTGATTGCCAGTGGTATCGTGGTAGTCACTAACTGTTCACTATCACCTCATTGTTGATGACCCCATTGACTGCTACCTCCACCGCTTGCTACCCTTTACCGCAGCACCGCGGGCTTTGAGACTACCCTCCGCGGTATAGCGGTAAGGGTTTCCTTGACCACATCAAACTACCACCACTATACTACGAGCCCACTATGGGAGGCTGCGGTAAAGTGGTGAAGAACATATGAAATGATTTCCAAGGGAGCGGTAAGGATTTGAAATGAATGATAAAATGAATGGGGAATAAAATGAAGATTTTTTTATGAAAAGATAGGCAAATATGAGCTTAAATGGATAAAAAGGATTAGGATTTTAATTAAAAAATGTTGCTTCTAACAAGAACACCAAAAATATTGTTCTTTATCCTCCTGCTCAAACATCCCATGGTGAGGATAATCCTATATGGCCACATGTAGGTGAAGAGGCCAAGGATGTTAACTCTGTGGTGCAACTTATGATGTTAGGTAGAATCCCTTTCCTAAAACTTAAATATGAATATAAAGTATTATCTAATATAATTAAAAA
The DNA here is from genome assembly GCA_007115665.2 of Sequoiadendron giganteum. NCBI lineage: Eukaryota > Viridiplantae > Streptophyta > Pinopsida > Cupressales > Cupressaceae > Sequoiadendron > Sequoiadendron giganteum. The sequence goes on along the minus strand of CM021102.1, from coordinate 616,625,187 downwards.
CCATTGTGAGATAGAGGAGGTTCCACCCTCCCTTTCATCTAGTTTTGCTGATCCCGTGAAGACACTTTTGTCTACTCTACCTGATCTTCCTACAACCACTCTTCCTATAGACAAAATTACTACAAAAACAGGTATGCTCCACACAATGCTTCCATATGAACTCAAGGTACCATGTATTCATGAAACAAATATGATAGACTTACTACACAAGTACAGGTGTTCGAGGGAAAATATTTGAATATTAACAACTTGAATTGGGAGAAAAACAACAGTTGTCATTGAAAAATTTGTTGAAGACCCACCAAAATGAATTTTCATGGGATTATCATGATATGAAAGGCCTAGAACCTAAGCTTTGCACCCATAGGATATATATCAAAGATTATTGTCAACCGGTCAAGCATTCACAAGGAAGAATCAACCCTAGATTAAGAGAAATTGTCAAAACAGAGCTGCAAAAGTTGCTAGATGCAGGCTTTATCTATCCCATTTCAGATAGCCAATGGGTGTCTCCATTGGTGATTGTGCCCAAAGAGGGAGGAAACTTGTGAGTCTATGTTGACTACAGGGAACTCAATGTTTCTACCAAGAAAGACCATTTTCCCTTACCTTTTGTTGATCAAGTACTAGACTCACTTGTAGGAAAGCAATACTTCTCTTTCCTAGATGGATTCAGTGGCTACAACCAAATCTAAATTACACCTGAGGACCAAGAGAAAAAAACCTTCAAATTTCCATGGGGAACATATGCTTATTCAGTACTTCCCCTTGGTTTATGCAATGCACCTGCAACTTTTCAAAGAGCAGTCATCAGCATATTTTCAAACATCTCTCTTGATTGCATGGAAATCTATATGGATGGCTTTACCACCTATGGTGTTGATTTTGATAAAGCATTGGAGAAACTCGAGAAATTCTTACAGACATGTGAAGACCAAAATATATTGCTAATCTTAGGAAGGTTAGCTAGATGGTTATTGTTGATGCAAAAATTTGACATAACCATTATGGACAAACCAAGGAAGGCTAATGTTGTTACAAATTTTCTTTTTAATACTGACCATATGAAAATATAATCAAGCCATAGATGAATCATTTCCTGATGAGAATTTGTTTTCTATTACTGTGCACACACCCTAGTATGCTGATATAGCTAATTACCTTTGGACAGGGAGAGTTCCTCCCCACTTCTCTCCAAAAGAGAGAACAATGCTCATTGAAAAATCTTTTCCTTTTACATGGATTGTTGGATGCTTGTTTTATATTGGACCAGATCATGATATGATAAGATGTGTGAGGGAAGATGAGACATATGAAATTTTGCATGCATGTCATGATGAACCCTATGGAGGAAATTTTGTAGCCAAAAGGACAATAATGAAGATTTTGAACAAAAGATACCATTGGCCTACACTCCATAAGGATGCAAGAATATATATAAGGAAATGTGATAGGTGCCAAAGAATGGTCCAGCCAACCAATTCAAATGAGATGCCACTCTACCCCCAAGTAGTAGTCACTCCCTTTGATAAGTGGGGATTGGATTTTGTGGGACTTATTGATCCCCCATCAAATGGTGAGTCTTATATCTTGGTATGCATTGATTATGTAACTAAATGGGTAGAAGTCAAGGCCATGAAACATGCAAGAGATAAAAAGGTTGCGTAATTTATTTATGAAGAAATTTTCACACGATATGGAGTGCTAAGAGAAATAGTAACTGATCAAGGAGCTTAGTTTACCTCAAAAATTGTTACAACACTAGTCAATGAATATAACATAAGGCACAAAAAGTCTACTCCTTATCATCTTCAGGCCAATGGAAAAGTTGAGGTGACCAATGGATAAATTCAATCCATTCTAACCAAAACAGTGGCTATTTATAGAAAGGATTGGGCAAACAGATTATGAGAAGCAGTTTGGGCCTATAGAAATACCTAGAAAACTACTATAGGCTTCACTCCATTTGAGCTACTATATGGGAAAAAAAATATGATGCCCATTAAATTCAAGCACAAAACTCTTAGAACTGCAATAGACTTAGGGATGAATATTTTTGAGGCAAAAAAAAAAAAAAGAATCATGCAGCTGAGCACTTTAGATGAGATGAGGAACAAAGCCTTACACCACACTAAATTTTTGCAGAATCAAAGAATCAAATGGCATGAAAATTTTATTAAAGAGAAGAAATTTCAACTAGGTGACTGGGCATTGCTTAATGACTCACAATATTAGGACAATGCAGCAAAATTGCAGACGAGGTGACTAGGACCATATGAATTTGCTGAGGTATTTCCCAATGGATATTTTCATCTCACCACCATTGATTCTGTCAAATTCAAGTTACTAGTCAATGGTCATCGCCTTAGATTGTATCACAAGCCAAATTTCAAAGAAGAGTTCCTACAAAAATTCATCCAACCTCCAACACTCGAGCTTCCTACAGTCGAAGGCAGTGGACCTAGTGTCCCTCCTTTTGGCTAATTAAGGTACATACTTGTCATAATAAAGACTTAATTTTGTAGAAGTCCATTTCATCACCCATCCACCCATCTGTTACCACCTTTCTCTCTTTTCCATCACTTCATTCCACCTCACATCATTCCACTTCATCATTATTGATTGCTCATTTTATTTCCTAAAAAGGCGAACGATACTTTCTCCATAATCTTTGCAGTGTATCCTCCACAAATTCAAGTATGTGTGCATTAATTACTCTCTTAATTATCTTTTTAGTGCATTCATTTAATCATTGTACAATTAGTATGGACATTCACATAATTTTCATATCTCCCTATCAACTCATTACTGCTATCTTGCATGTGTGGACACATGTCCAAATTTAGGTTGGGGGGGAAGGAAAGATGTAGGTACATTGCTCATGTGTTAGTTGGTGACTTGTTTGCATCAACAAATCTAGCCGAGTTGATTTAAAATTTGAAAGGAGGGACAACTCGCATCTATGATGTGACTAAATTTCCACCGCCATTTATTTTCATCATCTCTTTTTTATTACCCTGTCTTTGCCATTATTGGCCTCACCATAATCTTGAATTGTAAGTGGTCAAAGGAAAAAAAAATAGAGAAGGAAAATTCAGTCAACATTGGTGCAAGACAATTCAGCTAACAAGTGTTGTAGAAAGGAATCTATTTTTAGAACAAAATAATAGGAAATGAATTTTGCAAAGTGATAATCATTGCAAAAAAAGGGACATAGACTAATTCAAAATGAGCCTCCGGTTCATGATACCTTATTGCAGGATGCACAGTACCTGCCTAAATTTAGAAATTATGGCTAGTTGGACTACTTCCTAAAGCGAGACAATTTTGATGAAGGCATTGCACTAGAGTTTGCCCAAACAATTTCAGAGGAAAAATCCACAGTAAAAGGATTGGAGGTTGGGGCAACTGAGAAAAGAATTGTAGAAGTTTCAGGGTTACCTACTGACTGCGAGCATTACCTTGTTTTTAGAGATGCTAGGTCAAAAATGGCCATATTCACAATACATGGTGACCCTCCAATCCATATAGACAAGCAGGGTGCCACAAGAACCTCTCTGTCTAAGCCATGAAAGAAGACAATCATCTACATTGTTAGGTACATCACTTGTGAAGGTCAATTGTCAAACTACATTCAAATCATTTCAAAATTTTGAATCCTATGAGACACATGAGAAGGATGAATGTGCCTAACATATTATACAACCTTCTCTCCATCATGACGGTTGAAACTCAAAAAGGTAGGGACAAATCAGTCTCACACCATTGCCTCATTAAATTGTTGGTTGAAAAATATTTGCATGATGTAGCACCCGAGATGACCTAGGAGGAATTTGTAAATGTTAATCAATTTAGACCTGGGCAGCTACAATCTAGGGCTTTACCTCAATCACGTAGGTCTAGCAGGAGATTAAGCATGGATGGAGCCACCCCTGGTGCTTCAACCTCTGGTGTTGGATCTAGTATGAATCATCCTGCAGGAAAAGGGACCATAGACATAGTTTCTCTGAAATAGGGCACTGTAAAAAAAAAAGTTCTTCATCAGATTCTGATGATGATGCTCCACTTCAAACCCTAGTGAGAACTAGGGCACAAAAGAAGGAGGCAGAGTCAAGAAAAGGAAAAGACAAAACACAGCCTATGGAAAGAAAGGTGCTAGGTCCTAAGAAGAGAAAGGTTGACACTATTCATCCAATAGCCAAAGAAAAATGTGAGAGCCCTCTTAAGAAATCAAAACTAGTTGTTGATATGCCTTCACGGGAAAACCCTAAGCATGGAAGGACATCACATAAGAGAAAAAAATCCCCAATGGGGAAGGAAAATGTAACAAAAAAGGATGTATTCGAAGAGACAACAAAAGTGACCCTAATGGATTTTGCTACCCTTGCAGAGGAAGTTGAAACTCGAGAGCATGAAGAAAATTTGGAGTTCCTGCAACAAGACCAAGAATTAGATCAGGATTTCCTACAACAACTACAAGAACCAGAACAAGAGGCCATGCATAAATAAGTAGAAGAATAAATTTTACCTCTACAATATGAGCCAGTAGGACAACCTGAATCTATGTAAATAATACTATATGGGGTGCAACCATCAACAAAAATCCTGGTAGTAATTCATAATCCTCCTGATTTTTCAGTGCATACAACAATTTTAAATTTATGGAAAGAGATACAAAGGTGAGAGGAAGAATGGAAAAAGAAAAAGAAAAGATTGAAAAAGTAAATTCAAGAGAGGGATGAATTAATTGAAGATAAAAATGAAGAGATTGCCTCTCTAAAGGAGAGGGTGGGCAACATTGCAACCCTGGTGTCATAGATTTGAGAACGCAGAACCCCTCCAAGATTTCTGCTTTACACTTGAAGGAAAAATATCTTTTTTAATTTGTCAAGACATATCTTAGGTTTGAATCACCCAATTGAGACTCCCACTAAATTTTACAATGCTTATAGGATTGCCTCCCTTGAAATGAAGAATTTTTTATGTGAGTTTTATTTACATAATTTGGTTGTAATTCAAGACTAAGATTGGAACCCGTTGTTGTATGTTGGAGATATCTAACTAAGAGCATTCATGTCTTGGGTGCAAAATGAGATTAGTTGGGGAGAGAAGTATAATGCTTATGAGAAGAGGGAATTCAATATACCTTTGGCCATTAGAGAAAAATCAAGAAACCCCAAGGATATTTATAGAGAATGGAATAGAATTCTTTTTAGGCCTAGTTATGGTAAATAAATTATGCCTTGGATTGAGGCAGTTTACAGTGAATATGAGGTAAAGATGGCAACAAAAGAGGACACCATGAAAGTATATCTATCATAGAGATGAAACACTTTGACTGATGAGCTGAAACAAGATGAACCTCATTCTATCTAGAACTATCATGCAACAATAAAGAGGATTGAAAGGTACATTCAACTTGGGAGAGCAAAGGGCCAAGAGTGGCTTCCCTTGACTTTTCAGCCACCTATCCTCATGTGGCCTGCTCCATATTTTAGATTATACCGATATGACATTAGTGAAGAAAGAAAAATATGGAAAATACTTGATAGACTAGGAGGATTCTACTAGGACCCTAACTCATGCTCAACAAACACTAATATTGGAAAATTAGCAATTGCAAATTTTAGAGCTTCGACCAGGAATGAAAGTAGTTCTTCCCTTGTTGAAGGACCAACAAAACATTAAGTTGGTGGGAGTGATGAGCGTAGTTTTTGGTCCAAATTTGGGTAGAATCTATAGTTTATTTGTTGAATTTGACATGGAATTTGATATCAAAAGTTGATATTTCTATATAATTTCCCTCAAACCATAGACATTGGGTTTAATTCCATTTCTGCCAGCTTTAATGACATTAGCCATTATGTGGACTATCTATATTAATTTTCCATGTGGCTAATGAATTTTCTTTAAGGTGGTTATAGATGTGCAATTATTATGCGTACTAACATTGCCATGCAGACATACTTGAGGATACTAAATTGAGAAATGTAGTCGCCAAGTGGTCATGCAGATGAATCATTCAAATGTCAACTAAAGGACGACGACAGGAGATCCCCCATGTTAGCCACATGTAATCGCCTTGTATTGGTCTTTCACGATGTTGAGCGGTTACAGGCATTACTGCAACGTTGATTCTATATTTGGATTTGCATATCTGATCAAATTCCCTACATGTGTAGTCGCCCTTCCATTCTTTTCTCTACTTTCCCTAAATGGCATCCTCTCAGTTAGTGAGAGTTGACTGCCATGTTTAGTTGGTAGCATAAATAAGGTTCAGATTCTCCTTCTTTAGGAGTTCAGAGGTTACCAAGTTGTTGAGTTATTGATGTTGTATCTGATAATATACTAGCATTTCTAGACATGCTACTCTTTTGTATTCACATTTCCCAATGAATAAGATGAAGTTATGAGTTGAGTATTTGAGTTTACATTAGTTTTAAAGGATACCTGTCCAAGGGGGTCCACTTGGTGAGTAATCCATCCTTTAGTTTAGTTAGATTATTTATTAGTTTTTGTTTATTACTTAGTTCAGAATCTAACACCGACTATTCCTGCAGCTACTAGAATTCTATTTTGTGACTATTCCTGCAACCAAAGCAAATAGAGTAGTTTCCTATTTGTTGTTTAGATTTTCATTCTTTTCATGCATGTTAAACTTAGTTTAATTGTTGAGTGATTTTAAACATTTACTTTGTTCCTTTCCATGCAATTTACTTTCAATATTGAATCTTTCTTAGCTGTAGAATGAAGATGACTACTTTGAAGTTCCTAGTGCACATACTTGCTGATCCATTTCAAGTTCATGTCCCTGGTTTGATAATTTAAATGCACCTTCATGATGGTTAAAATGGCTATTCAGGTTAGATGTCTAATCTCTGAATCATGACTGTAAAGGCTTAGTTATTCAAATCATTGTAGGAGGCCGACATATACTTTTTATTAATTTGCGTATACTATGTATTCATGTGTATACTTCAAGGATTTTGTGCTTTTGAGTACTTGTGCTTCCCTTATTTACATGTACATTCTTGACTTATTGACATGTATAGTTATTCATTGGTTAGCCCTTGCATTTATCATTGATGTCCTTCATGGTTTGTCTTGAATATTAATTGATTGATGCTAAACAACTTCAATATTTCTAGGAATACTAGTAGAGTTACAAATTCCAAAATTATAAAAATTGAAAAGAAAAAATTAACTATAAATAAATGCACTGATTATTAACTTAATAATTGATTAAGAATGAGTATAAAATATATCAAGAGATGAGCCTTCTAGAATGGCAACTGCCAACTAGAAAATATGCAAAGCATTCCCAATACTTTGAAAGTAATAATCCACCCAAAATTGCAACATAAGAGAAGCGATGCAGATCAGGGAGGCCTTCAATTACCAATCACAAATTTAACTCATTTCAACAAGCCTTCAATCTCCAAAACCCTAACTAGGGTGATTCCCTTCACAACTTCACTATTTGCCTTGTAAGTTAGTAGACCTAGTTTCTTGGACCTATCTCACAACTCCACTCTCAAACCAATTAAAAATTATATTTTTAGACACCCTTTAAGGAATACCAAAACATATCTCAAAATCTCATATAACTCTTTTGGAACAAATCCCTCAAACTGATGCTTTTGCATTGTCCCCTTAAGCCAAATAGGCCTAAATTACAAAGAAACTCTCCTCTAAACAATATGCCAATAAAAATACCTATGGAAAGTCATTTACTAGTCTATAAAACCACCAAATGTACAAATTTTATCAAGTGAACCACTCACTAAGTCCTCTTTATACAAAACCCTCAGTTTTAGCAAGTTACAAAGGGGTTTACCCAAAATCCCACTTCCCAAATTATTTACACTTCACCAATGCATCAAAAATGTTTCAAATATCTTTTGCATGCTTAATCTATCACCAAAATTTTCTACCCCAAGATTTTTCCTCACCTACCCATCTTTAACCATCAAATTTCACTAAAAACATTCAAATTCGACAATTAGGGCATCATGCCCAAACCCCCAAAGGACCTCTCCTGATCCCAAAACCATTAAATCAACTAAATCCTACCATATTGGGCCCATTCAACTCAACTACATGAGTTATAGTCAGTGGAATGGGCCATAATCAATTTTTTTGTCTTCAAAACCTTAAAATTGGAGTTTCAGACCTGCCTATAGGGAAAAATCAATAAGATTCTACAAAACCAATGGGAATTACTCAAAATCACTCAAAATGATATACAGGACACTGAAACAACAATTCAAATCAATTTGGATTCACCATCAGGTCGTGCAACTACTCTGCAACAACAATATTCAATAGAAAAGATACAAAATATCAATGAAAACATGAGCTTATTATTCAATCTTTTAGAAAACATCCAACAACCTTCATCCATTGAGTTTACAACATAGTTTAAACCTTAACCAACCTATTAAAACTGTTCTAACTTCCCTTTGAATGCCCATGACTATTGGGATTCCTCAATTTTTCTTTTGTATTTTGCACTTTTACAACTTTTCAATATTGCACTTTTGACAATTTTGCAAAAATATGAAAATATAAACTCAATGACTCCTAATTACCTATTAGATGGTCTATTAGGACCAGGGATAACTTTAAGAAACCCCCCCTTCGGCGAAGGTGTAAAATCCTAGCGAATCCTTCCTCTTTTTTTGAAAAAAATATTAATTTCCATGGCGAATCTATACACATTATTAAAAAAAATTGTAAAATCCTGGTGAATCTGAATGAATAATTGGTAAAAGTAATAATGACATTGGCGAATCTCTCCTTTAAAATTTTGCATAGTTGATTGGCACAGTTCCCCCATATATTTTTGGTTTTGTAATATTGAAGTAGGGGCCCGAGGGCGGCAGCCACCGGCGAGGTCAAGGGGGCAGAGCCCCCTTGTGGGGGTCAAGGGGGCAACATGCCCTCATAGGGTCTGAGGATAGTACACATTTTAGCAAGTGAACCACTCACCTTCGAAAATGCATTGGAGCACACACAAATTAAATTTTTTTTTTAAATATCACTTGAAAAGTAACACTGAATGAAAACTGAAAAAGTTACCATCAATTAGCTTTTTAACCGGATGGCTGTGAGTTGATTCCCTAGCCTAATACACATGTTCCTTTGAAAAGTCTTGCTGAGGTCCGAATGTTTTTTTGGATCACATGATTAGATTTAATCGTGTGGCCCAAAATAAATTTTGAGCCTCAGGAAGCCTTTGAAAAGGAACATGCATATTAGGTCGCGAAATCAAATCACATCCATCCGATTAAAAATCTAATCAATCGCAATAGGAAAAATACATATTCAAGGCTAAGCCGCTAAAGTAACCCTAAAATTAAATAGTATTTTATTATTAATGGCGATATTACCCCAAAATTGATCAGAGGAATATAATATTATCAAATATAATTAATATTTTTAATTATGGTATAAACTACTGGTGAATAATTTCCAATGACGTATTGTTTTTCATGGCGAATTAATCGAGACAATTTTTTTTTTTGTAAAAGCCCAACGATTCGGTCTCCTTTTTAGCTTGCACTATTCGCCATTTTTGGAGGTCCCGATTTCTATTATTCGTTAATTGGAAAAAATTCGCCACTAAAGTTTTCCCTGACTAGGACCTTATTGAATTGAAAAAAACTAAAAAACACCTAAAACTATCAAAAGACGTCATTTGACAACATTAAAACACAAAATTCATTTGGTACCCCTACACCAAGAAGGCTTATTTAAGATCATTGAGCAATGTATTTCCTAATGCTCCCTTGTTCTTACATATCTCAATTCAATTTAATCTGAAGCATTCCATGAAATACTTTATCTAAAAGAAAAAAACACATTTTCAATTGATATTCCATGAAATGATTCATAAAAAGATTCCAATATATTTAATCCTTTGATTGGAACAACTCAATTAATTAAAGGGTACATAATCTTCACAACACTTGCAAAACATAATATTCATCACACATGAAGTAGTGTTTTAGAGTGAAAGAGGACCATGTCTAGCATTAACGTACCTATTGGGATTTGTTGGAGCAGTTTGTTTCGTCACACGAATTCCAAAATAAAAGTTGCACCACTTTGCAACTTTCCACTACTTGCATTTGACAATTTTTCCATCAAATGAAAATTGGACACCACAGGAAAACAACTTTGAGATGAAAAAAACTGAGAGGTTATTGTAGACGGGCCCAATGCAATCTCGTAGGATCAGACAAAGATTTCACAAGTGTCACAGTTTTCAAGTAATAACCCACCAAAGATTGCTTCCCTTTTGCACTTTGGACCCTTGAGGGATCGAGTTGGTTGATTGTAGCTAGGAGAGATTCCGCATGTTTGGGTGTGGAAGAATACCATTCCTAGTGTAAACGTACCCATCTGGATGCATTGGAATAGTCTGTTTGGTCACAGAAGTTGCAGAACAAAATCTGCACCACTATGTAACTTTCAACTACGTGCATTTGACAACTTTTCCCCCAAGTGAAAATTCACCACCATGGGAAAATACCTTCAAGATAGCAAAAACCAAGAGAGGTTATTGTAGAAGGGAACAACATGATCTCATAGGATCAGATAAGAATTTTATTAGTGCTATTGTATCCGAGTAATAATATGCTGAAATTTGCGACCATTTTGCACTTTGGACTCTTAAGGGATTGATCTGGTTGAATGTAGCTCAAAGCGATTCCACATGTTTGGGAGTAAAAGAGGACCATGCCTAGTATAAAAATAGCTTTTTGGATGCATTGGAACACTTTGTTTGGTCACACGAGTTGCAGAATGAAAGTTACACCACTTTGCGACTTTCAACCGCTTGCATTTGATAACTTTTTCGCCAAGTGAAAATTCGCCACCATGAGAAAATGCCTCTAAAATAGAAAAAAATGAGAGAGTTTATATTAGAGGGGCCCAATTTAATCCCATAAGATCAGACAAGAAGTTTTTAAACATCACGGTATCCTAGTAACAACATGCTGAAGTTTGCAGCCATTTTGCACTTTGGACTCTTAAGGGATCGATCTAGTTAAACATAGTTTGAAGTGATTCAATGTGTTTGGGTGCAAAAAAGGACCATGTATAGCATAAAAATACCTATTCGAACATGTTGGAACACTCTCTTTTGTCATATGAGTTGTAGAACAAAAGTTGCACCACTTTGCAACTTTCAACTATTTGCATTTGACAACTTTTTATCCAATTGAAAATTCACCATCATAGGAAAATACCTTCAAGATAGAAAAAACAAGAGAGTTTATTGTAGAGGGTACCAATGCAATCTCATAGGATCAGATGAGAAGTTTCTAAGCATCACGGTATCCCAATAACAACATGCTAAAGTTTGCAACCATTTTGCAGTTTAGACCCTTAAGGGATCGATCCGATTGAACGTAGCTTGGAGAAATTCTGCATGTTTGGGTGCAAACAAGGACCATTCCTAGTGTAAACATACCTATTTGGATGCATTGAAATAGTCTATTTGGTCACACAAGTTGCAGAATAAAATTTGCACCACTTTGCAACTTTTAACTACTTGCATTTAACAACTTTTTCTCCAAGTAAAAAATCGCCACTGTGGGAAAATGCCTTTGAGATAGAAAAATTTGAGAGAGGTTATTGTAGAGGGACCCAACACAATCCCATAGGATTAGGTGATAAGTTTCTAAGCGTCATATTATCTGAGTAATAACATGCTGAAGTTTGCAGCCATTTTGCACTTTGGACCCTTAAGGGATCAATCTGATTGAACGTAGCTCAGAGTGATTCCGTGTGTTTGGGTGTGAAAGAGGACCATGAATAGTGTAAAAATACTTTTTTGGATGTGTTGGAACGTTTTTTTGGTCACACGAGTTGTAGAACGAAATTTGCACCACTTTGCAACTTTCAACTACTTGCATTTGACAACTTTTTCCCCAAGTGAAAATTCACCACCATTGGAAAATGCCTCTGAGATAGAAAAAATTGAGAGAAATCATTGTAGAGGGACCCAATGTGATCCCATAGGATTAGAAGAGAAGGTTCTAACCATCACGATATCCAAGTAAAAACATGTTGAAGTTTGCAACCATTTTTCACTTTGGACCCTTAAAGGATCGCTTTGGTTGAGCATAGCTCGAAGAAATTCCGCATGTTTGAGTGCGAAAGAGTACAATGTCTAGCATAAAAATACCTATTTGGATGCATTGGAATAAATTTTTTGGTCACATGAGTTGTAGAACGAAAGTAGCACCACTTTGCAACTTTCAACTACTTGCATTTGACAACTTTTTCCTCAAATGAAAGTTCACCACCACGGGAAAATGCCTCTGAGATAACAAAAACTGAGAGAGGTTATTATAGAGGGACCCAACATGATCCCATAATATTAGACAAAAAATTTCTAAGCATCATGGTATTCAAGTAACAACATGCTGAAGTTTGCAACCATTTTGAACTTTGGACTTTTAAGGGATTGATCTGGTTGAACATAGCTCAGAGTGATTCCACGTGTTTGGGTGAAAAATATGACCATTCTTAGTGTAAACATACCTATTTGGACGTGTTGGAACACTCTATTTAGTCACACGAGTTGCAAAATGAAATTTGTACACCACTTTGCAACTTTACGTTGCTTGCAATTGACACTTTTTCCATCAAGTCAAAATTGGTGACCATGGAAAAATGACTCTAAAATAACAAAAACCAAGAGAGGTTACTGTAGAGGTTCCCTACATGATCTTGATGCCTTAGAGGGAATTCCCATAACCAATATGGTATCCAAGTATTAGACTATCGAATATTGTTTCCCTTTTGCAATTTGGATTGTTAAGCGATTACGTTGCTTGAATTACAAATTTTTGAGGGTAGCAATAAATTTTGATGCAGAGCAGGGAGGAAATCAACCTACAATCTCAATTCAAGCCTTTAGAAATAAATTTGCAACCCTTTTAAACCTATCTCTCCAACTCTTCACAAATTCACTCAAATTCCCTTATAGGTCTGCAAACCTAGTTTCTGGACCAAAACTATCAGATCCAATCTCAAACCCACCAACCAATTGTATGTTTAGACACCCTTTAAAATCTTACAAATCATATCTCAAAAGCAACATAGGTCACTTTGGACCAACTTCTCCAAAATCATGCAACTATGTTGTCCTAGACCTCAATTAGGTCACTTTAACAAAGCATCACCCACTTGAACACCTTTCCAACCCTAAATATTAATGGAAAGTCACTTACTAGTCTACAAAACCTCCAAATCCATAACTTTTGATGAAAGAATCATTTTCTATAGCACCAAAACATGAAACCCTCACTTTATGCCATTCCAAAGGGGTTTATTGAAAACACTGACCTAGGCTTTTACATAGCCAATTGAGTCCTAAAACACCTTTATTTATGTTTTCACATGTTTGAAGGTTCATTAAAATCTATTGCACCCAAGATTGTCTACAACTTCCCTCCTCTAACCATCAAATTTCACTCAAAATACATAGTTTGTCAATTAGAGCATCATGTCCAGGCACTCAACTTGCCTTCCCTACTCTTCCAAAGCTTCAAACACTTCAATATATTCCTGCTCATGCCAAATCAATCATATCCCAATATTTCCTAATACAATTTCACCAAAGCCAAACATCGAACCTCCATTTTAAAGCCAAAATTCACTCAATTTCCTTTGGGACAACAACCAAAAAGACTCCTAAAAATTTCCCTAATGCTAAATCTTATTCCTACATCTAATCCTACCATTTTGGACTCATTCCACTGATCCAAAAAGAGAAAAAATAGGTGGAATGAGTCATTTATTCATTTTTAGTCCTCAAACCCTTATGGTTGGCTGTACAGACCCATAGTCAGTAATTTGACAATAAAAATCTTAAAACTCAATGAATTTGTTTCACTCCAAAGAAAAAATGTAGGTAAAACCTATCTCTACCAATTAGAAACTATTTTAGGACATAATACTTCTATATGGCCATGTATAATAGTTTGCAACATAAAAATTCAATGAAACACACAATTACAAGAGAAATCAAGGGATTTTTTTATTGTTTTTCCTTCACAAAAACATTAAACAACCTCTTCCTTCAAGTTATGAACATATTTAAACCTTAAACAACCTATGACAATAGTTATAACTACCCTTTGAATTCCCATGACCGTTGGGTTTCTTCAAGTTTACATTTTTTTGCACTTTTTTCATATTGATAACTTTTCATTTTTTGCAATTTTATATCATTTTGACAAATATGCAACATGAACTCCAAAATGACCCCAAAACCAACTAACATGACTTATTACATTATAAGTTGGTCTAATATGACTTTATTAGATTGAAAAAACTCAAAACACAAAACTAAGTTAAGACTTCCATGAACCAAATTTGCTCAATAACCTTGGTGCCTTGCACCAAATTTTAATATTTGAGTAAATCTCATTAAAATTAAATCTCATTAAAATTTCTTAGGTACTCCATTCTAACATATCTTTTACAATTTCAGTCATACATTCGAGATTCTCTTATAATTTATACATCATAGATGCTCATGATGAGGTTAAATTCAAATGAGTAACTCAAAATTCCCTCGCTAAGCTTCACACACTCTTTTATAATGGCTTCAAATCAGAATTGAGATTTCTCAAGATCATCAAAATAAGAATGTTGCATTGCTTTTTTGGCTGAGATTCTCTTCTATGGCTCATAAATCAGCATTTTTTGCAAGGTGAGAACAATCAATTTTTAGTAGTTTACTTACAAATACACAAAGGAAAAGAAGAAAAAGAAAGAGCATCCAAGATGGAAATGAAATGAAAATAGATGGAAGACACTTATAGACAACAAATCCACACCATTTGGTTCTAAATCAAGAAAAAAATGGCATAAATCTTGATGCTTCCATTGAGGATAGGTTGGCCAATCTCTCAACTTAGTCACTCTTGGTTATACATCTTCACTGGAAGTTCCAAGATATCTATTGCACATAACACCTCTCATAAATAGAATAAATTGAAATTAAAGATGCTTTTATAATGTCTACATCATATGTGCTCATGATAAGGTTAATTTTGTTAGAGTAATAAGTTATTACACTTAATTAATTATATCATATTGGTTAATTAATTAAGTCACTTACTCCTTTAGTTACTTAAGCTAAACTTAGGCACATTAATAATTGATTAATTATTAAGTCTGCACATTAGGGTTTCCCTTTTAGGTTTATTTTAGGGTTTCTTGATCTCCTTCATAAGGATTGATCTCTTTGTAATAATTGATTGTCAATAATGTATTTTTTCTTTGAGGTTTACAAAACATCTTCTTTGGTTCTGAATGTCTTTTGTATGTGATAGGTATTTGCATGTAGGTGATTCTTGGGGACTGTGAATTTGGATTTCTCAAATTCTACATGGTATCAGAGCTTCAGACTTGCAACAACCTGTTCATCTTTTGAAGATATGGCATTTCAGTGAGTTTCAAATGCAATGGTTTTCACAGGCATCTTTTTTGCAAGATCTAGAGGTAGCCAATTTTCTGGACACTTTGGGCTCAAATGGAGGTCACCATCGCGTTCACAATGGCCCAAACCCTAAGAATGTCTGTCAAATCATCGATTTCTGAGCAGTTGATTTGGAAGGCAAAAATATTTTTCCAGGGAGGTTGTACGGCCTCCCCAACATGCATTCTTAGGTCGAAAATGGCACCAAAAAAAATTTAAAAAATGTGTTTTTTGGGATTCAAGCCGACACTCACAATTCAAAAGGCACCCGCCGCCAGCCTCCTCCACCATCCCGTCGTCGGTCTCAGTCAGCCCCCATGGGCCCTCTTCTGCACTCAGCATTGGTGATATGGGGGACCAAGAGCTTTGTGCTTGTCCCTTGGCCGCATCCAGCCTATGTCGCGGTCCTATGGAGGACCAGGCGCTTTGCCCCAGGCCCCTGCCTTGTGCCTTTGGTCACATGGGTGATTAGGGGCCCAATTTTTTTTGCAAGGTGGCCGATTTATTGCGGGGACGACCAGATGGCCGTGGATGTTTTTCTCATGAAGTGCTAACATCAAGGGCCATACAACCCTCTTTGCCCCCTCTTAACCCCAATTTTCCCTAAAGGAGTAGTTTTTTCTGTTTGGCATAACTTGGGCATACGGTATCAAAATCGGGCAAACGAGATATCGTTGGAAAGTTGGTTCTGAAAACTATCCTATGGTGTAGTTTAGTTTTCATTATTTTTCTATTTAGCTACATTTATTTCTATTTGAAGTCCGATTTTCATTTATCGCTTCTAAGCTCATAACTTTTTGCCACAATCTCTAATTTTCGCTATCTTTGCGACGTTGGAAAGGTATTGAGGAGCTCTACATTGATATCCATACAAATTTTTTTGTATCTATCCTTGGTTTATCACTTAGTCCAGATTTGGCTTGATGGGTTGTTTGGAGATTACTTGGATGTTTTGGCAGTTGGAAGGGTGAAACTTGCATCTTTGCACTTCATTTTTTGTAATACATCATTCAATAATCAACTGTTGCTTCATAGATTCCAGGGTTGTTGTCATTTGGAGTTTTCGAGTGTTCCATGACATCGGGTCTGATGTTGCTTTTTCATGATTCCTTAAGTCAATCAGTGACTCTCATTTGGTTTCAGTAGTAAACAAAAGTATATTTCCTTGCTTGCCGGATTTTTGGTTCCAATGTTACTCCACAATGTTCTTCCAGTGCTTCTTTGTAGCATGCCATCTCATTTTAGGGGGGTTTTTTCCCACTAGGTTTTTCTTCTCTACCTCATTCTTGCTTTTGTAAATGGGTACTTGATTAGGCCTAGTTGTCAGGACCCATCTTTTCTTTCATGCATCTTTTTTCTAGTGTTTTAGCTACTTCCTAAATTCATATTAAGGGGGGGTGTTAGAGTAATAAGTTATTACACTTACTTAATTATATCATATTGGTTAATTAATTAAGTCACTTATTCTTTTAGTTACTTAAGCTAAACTTAGGCACATTAATAATTTATTAATTATTAAATGTGCACACTAGGGTTTCCCTTTTAGGTTTATTTTAGGGTTTCTTGATCTCCTTCATAAGGATTGATCTCTTTGTAATAATTGATTCTCAATAATGCATTTTTACTTTGAGGTTTATAGAACATCTTCTTTGGTTCTGAATATTTTTTTGTATGTGATAGGTATTTGCATGCAGGTGATTCTTGGGGATTGTGAAGTTGGATTTCTCAACTTCTACAAACATGAAATGAATAACTTGGAATTTCCTCACCAAGCTTCACACACACTTTTGTAATGGCTTAAAATCATAATTGAGATTTGTCAAGATCATAAAAATAAGGATGTTGCATTTATATTTTGGCTAAGATTCTCTTGGATGGATCATAAATATGCATTTTTTTGCAAGGGGACACTAATCAATTTTTAGCAAGTTACTTACAAATAGGAAAAGTAAAAGAAGATAACATTGGCATCAAACAAATTAATGTCCATACTGTTAATGGTGTTTTCTGTACAACAACAACTCAGACAAAACATGATATCCTATCTCTCTTGAAAGGTAAATCTCTATGAGAAAAGAGATAACCCCAAGGTCTCTAAAGTCAAGTCTTGACAATACAAAAAAACAACTCAGTGATAAATGTGAGAATACTAGTAATCACAATGGGACCTTACTACGAGCAAACACTCAACTTTGAATTTATCTAATCTAAACAATAAATTGATACTTTGAAACTTGATTGGAACCCTGATAATAAAGAAATAGCAAAAGATAAAGGTTTCAGAGATAGTCTTAAAACTATTTCTAACCCTAAGATTGAAAATGCCAAAAGATAAAATGCTCAAAACGGACCGATCTCTCATAAACTATCTTCTGCTTGACCCAGATGAATCTGCAATTTCACAAAAATAGTGGAATCTTCTAAGGTATTTTAAATATTTTCAAATTATAAATATTTAAAATACCCTAGTGACCAAGTCACAAACAATTACAACTGAACTAAGCACAATTATAAGTCCAGGCTAACTTTGCAAATCAGCTAACAATCAACTAATTGCAAAAAATATGGACTAGAGATCACTGCAAACATTCCAAACATGAAACCCTAAGTATTATCAAACTATTTACCATAAAATCATAAGAAATCTAAAAGATAGAACAACAAGAATCATGCCAGATGAAAATCCAAAAGATAGATACCAAACACATTATCTTTCCTATATTAAATCATCCAAAGTAGCAACAACTCCAGCTTTTTGTTACCACACTTGCTTGAGAATAAACCCTAATTTGCTCTAATATCACTTATCTAATTTCTCTCTATCCTCCGATATGCCTCTCTATCTATATCCCTATCTATGTTCAAATGAAGCAACATGCCAGTTTTATAGAGAAACCTTAAGATAGGTCGGCCCAAAAGACAATTTACAATAAAACATGACCTACAAGAGGTCGGCCCAAAAGACAATTCAAACATATGAAATGTGCCAATGGCACCAATTTCATCCAAAATCGCCAAGATATCAAATAAGGTAGGCCCAATACATGTGCATAATGGAAATCACAAATATCAATGTAACCCTATATAGTTACTCCCCATCCTTGTCCTTAGCTCTCCCTTCTTCATCATGTATGACCAACAGAATTCTATCTAGCTCAGCAATAGGTGGCACAGGAAAAACCCTAATCCTTCTTTCAAGGGACTTGATATCATCCCTCGCCTGCCTAACTGCACCATCCCAATCGGTCTTACTAGCGAAATACCTATCTATAACTGCAATATAAGTTGCAGCATCATCCAACTGGTGTCCAATAACTAGTCCTTCATTGACTGGAGAATAAAAGTATCTCCACCATTCCCTAAGCTACTCCAAACTAAGATGTTTCAGAGCAAAATTCTTTCTGCCAGTCATGACCTCAAAGAATGAAATGCACTTATCATAGATACTAGTCAAGGTATCCTCAATCTGTTGTGCCTACTTATGAATCTTTTTCAAGGCCTTCTACCTCATTTGCAGGATTTCAAACCACTCCCAAGGTTCAAAAAACTTTGGAAAAGGAAGAATCTTGCATTGTATCAATTTGTCTTCAGTAAATCCCATGATGGTTGTAGTCTTCTACAGAAGGAGGTTGGTATCTACATTATCTTGAGCTAAGATAACCTTTAACTGATCCACCAATCTCATTGCATCTCCTCCAATTGACAATATGCTCTTGATAGAATCATCTCCTTTAATTTGGACACCCTGCAACCAAGCAACTGTAGCATGTGTGGTGCCCTTCATCTTCTCAAGTTCATAAATCGTCTCCTAAGGCAAGAAACCTATAGTAGAGGAGGAAGAGCTAATGGCTTGCAATGGTTTCATCAACTCTTTCAAGTATTTCTTTAGTTTCTCATTCTCCCTCTCTAGTTTATGCCTTATCTACAAAGCTTTCTTCAATCTACCCACAATCACAGCACTGGAGTCTTCATATTCTTCAATGTCTTGCTCCACAATAGCATGCCCCAATTCAACAATTTTCACATTATAGTCTTGGGTAGTCACATTGTCTCTATCTTTGTTTGGAGCAGGGGTAGCAATGTGAGCCACTCTGTTACTTGACCCATCTCTTTCAATTTGGGACACAACCCTTTTTTTCTTCTTAGTTCTTTCCTTCTCTACATTAGCCTTAAGGGCATCCCAATTAGGAGGAGCATCCTCCACTATCACCATTTTTCTTTTCAATTCTTTCTCAATCCAATCCAGAATAGTGGACCCAGCAAGCACTGTATCTTGCTTATCTTGCCCTTGCTCCTGCTAGTCAGTAGTTGCATCCTTTTCAACACTTGGACTTTTAGGAATTTCCATGATGGGATTCTCCTTTTTCTTTACTTTCTCTTCCACAACCACATGTACTCATGAACGGGGCCTAGTTGGTATCTCCTCCTCCTTTTGAGGAGACTTGTTCATTTGTTCTCTCATAGGTGAGTCTGCATGTGATACCAAGGGAGACTGTATTACCTTATCAATCTCTGCCTCAACATTATAGAGGTCTCCCTCCTAAAACTCTTCCTTGCCCAAATCCTTAGGAATTTCATCCTTCTTTGGTTCCTCCTGTGTGTTACCAACATCCTGAGGAATAGAGACACCCACTTGCTCAACAATAGGGATACTAACTGGGACATTCTCCTTTACTATTGTATCCCTTGGGGAAGGAGTCCTTTATCTCCTCATGTAAACTTGTGTCTTCTCCCCTGAGCTTTCCACCTCTACCACTGGTGGATCAATTTCCTTGTCAACTTTAGGAACCTTCTCCACCTTTTGTGACAGTTTTGTGATTCTCCTTCTCTTTATCAATGGTGGAGCATTTTCAACCACCTCATGTTCTTCCTTATTCTTTTCAGTTTCTTTCCTAGAGGGATGCTTCCTTTTCTTAGAAACAAGCTTCCTTTGTTTGCTTACCTCTGTAGCCTTATCTACTTGAACCTCCCTTACCTGGATTCTGAAAGGAGAATCGATCTTCTCTTTGCCTTTTGGATCAGGTTCAAGTGAACCCTTGGAAGCAGAATGAGAATCTAAGTCTCCCATTAGATCATAAGTGCATGGAACACCCTCACTCTCTAGCTCCAATATCTTGTGCTTCAACCACATCTTAGTATATTTGATCACTAGGGCCATGACTTGGTCCAACTCAGTCTTTTCTTCCTCTAACCAGTAAACTTCTCCAACTAGCCTATCTTTCACTACCTCATAGACATGGCCTTGGATTACATTTCCATCTTCCTCAACCTGGTCAAGGATGGCCTTTAAATTGTATAATCTCACCAAATCCACTAGCAACCTAGAAAACCTCTTCCTTCTTACCTCGAACTCATCGACAAGGTTAATCCAGTAATCTTCAATGTGAGCCTTATGGCTATACTCCCTACTGGCCTTTTTTTAAACCTTGCCCTTTTGGAATGGAAGGAAAGACCAAGAGTAATCATTTCCTCCTCAGAAGCATGAACAGACTTAATGGAAGCACAAACCTCACCCATTCCTATCTTTAGGGGAAAATCATTCCCAAAACCTGTCTTGTGCATCTCTCCATTTACAACATTGTCAAAGTCACAAATCTGCATAGTGACTTCCAACAATATGACATGGACAGTTGGATATCTAGGGAGTCTGTATGGAGCCCTCTAAAAACCATCAATCCTGATCTATGAGAAGGTTAAGAATTGGATAAACCATGCCCCATACCTCCTTATCAATTCCTTTGCCCTATCAGTAATTCTTATGTGTTCTGCACCTTAGAGCAATCTAGTGATGTACATTGTGAAAGCATCATTAGATCTCTTGTAACTCCCTCCATTCAGGTGCAACTGTGGATATACCTCATAGATGGCATCCTGCCCAAAGAATCCCCTAGTGCTTAACCCCTTGTATGGATGAAGTCTCACCAATGAATACACTAGGTAAGAGGTCATGGTAAAAGTCTTGGTTTGCAAGACATTACATAATTGCTCATGAATCACAGCACTAATGGCCCCTGTCCAGTGATATTCAATTCCCTGCTCCATTCTAGCAATCACATTAAACACCTAGGTCTCGAACACACCTGCACTCCTCAATCCCACCAACCTATTGAGAAGAGTGATGACATTGTAGTACTCTTTCTTGAACTTAAGCCTGAATAGTTGCTTAGGCAACTTGGATAAATGGGATTTGGGCTTCTCTAGCCAAGAGTTGATCACCTGTTGAGACTTGACTATATTCTCCTCATAATACTTTCTGGCACCATCTTTGTCAAAGGCCACCACATGGGACCTATCAGGAATGCCAAAATGTTGCAGCAATGGATACTGGACTGAAACCTGCAAGAATCCTCCCCTGGGGGCCAATAATCCTCTGGGTCCCTCTATCATAATTTTTAGCACATTCAAGCACCAAATAATAGCACTACACTGTAGAAGGAAAACTTGTCACATGAGCCAATTCTGAGTCTACCATTCTTTTTTCCAACAGAGGAGGGCTTGGTGCTGACATCTCAGCCTTGGAATCTTCATAATCCCACATGCCTACATTTGTATCCGTGATTCCTGACCAAATTGAGGTCAATTTTCTCTTAGGAATCTGGCTCTTTATATCTAATTTCACCTTCTTTGCATTTGAGATGGCAGAAGTCTCTGCACCTGGATCTGTTTCCTTTCCATTTCCTCGACCAACAACATTCTGTCCTGATCCTGCCTACAAACACATAAATATGACCACAATCAAATCCACAAGAAACAATAAGTGCAGAAGATTATTACCTCAAAGTTTGGGATTTAGCCCCCCTCACGGATTCTACACTGGAGAGGATTTTTTGAGAAAATCCGGACCAGGCGGATTCCAGTGAACCAAGTATATAAAATCCCATAATATCATTCAAATCCATCAATTAATAAATGAAAACCATTAGAAACACTTAGCATAAACTCCTTTAATCTATCAAATACATCATCAATAAATAGATCCTTCCATAAACATCAAATTCAACCTTTTCCCGAAAACTCGAAAGAATCCGCTAGAGGCGGATTGTGGTGAAAACAAAACCAATTACAACTAACTTTGGAAAAAGGAGGGACTGCGGAACATCTAGGAAAATCCAGAGTGAATGGATTTTGGTGAAATCCAAACATATCAAAATTAAAGCATGAAATCGAAAAATCGACCCGATCACGGATACCGAGGAAATTCGAAGGAAGCGAATTTTGGCGAGATAAATGAAATCCGAGAAAAAGGTGGTAAAAGAGAAAGAGAGAGAAAATTAGGGGAAATCTGAGGGAAGCAGAATTCTGTGAGGACCTCGAAAACCCGAACCTGTCCACATTCTCACTACTTTCACCAAAACTATTTGACAACTCCAGATCTAAAGCCTGCATTTCGAAATCGACCTAACCTAGACCTCCAATGAACAAAATGCGAATCCTAAACACTCCTCATAACAATTTTAGGAGGATTAGCCACACCCTAGGTTAGGAACCCTAACATGTCCACCATGAAAGCACATGGAACAATGCACGGCTTTCTCACGCACCAAAATTGAGAGCCTTAAGATAAATGCAAGCAAACACCCAAACAAGAAGCAATACTAGACCCAAAATCAAACACCAATGACTAACCAAGCGGATTGGTAAAGCAACACAAACCCTGAAATTCCCAAATGAGACGCACATACCCAGGACACCAGGAAATCATGAAAGACCTAGAAATAAATGAAGCAAATCAATTGAAACGACAAAGTAAAAGAGCGTCTCAACATACCATGAAAGTGCAAAGGCCGAAACTGGTGATGCCAACATAAAACCATCAAATGCGAGCAAGGCACAATCCACGCACATGAAATGTAGATGCACAGTCCAAACAGCCTCAAAAATCCCATTCTAGAAAAAAACTAAAAGCTCCAAGACTCAAGCTCAAATGATAGAAAATGCACAAACTCAAATGATCATTTACCTCCCAAAAAATCGTCACAAATGCCATTAATGCGGTCGACAAGACAACCATGACCATAAAAATCAAGAATTTGACGTGGCAACGGACTTCGAGGAAATTCGGACCATACGGATTTTCTCGAAAACAAGGCGAAAGGCAACAACTTCGGAAATTGAAAGGAAACAGGGAGAATCCGACCTAGGCAGATTTTTTCGAAAATAGTGAAAACTCCGAGACATAATCATAACTCAAGATTTTCAGTAAAACCCATAAATGTGCCACTTCAATTGGCAAGATAGATATTAAATCACAAACCCAAGCAAGTGAAAACCCTCAGAAAAGAAGGGCCAAAACATCAAAAAGCAAAAAAAGAGGGTCCCCACTTTTAGTGGAGCATGTGTGCAAAAAACTGCACAACACATACAAGTATAACTTAATAAGAACCAATGTCCATACTTACAAATTAATCCAACGAACCATCCAAATTTGATCCACTCTTTATTGTGTCAAGTATTACCTCATGGTTAGACTCATAGACCTTCCACAAGGTGTTGTTCAAAGGTCTACCCCCATATTTTTTCAAACAAACATTGGATTCCATGATAAGGTTTGAGTAATGAAGAATATTATGATGCATGTCAAAGTCTTGAAACAACTAATGTTTAGCACTCTTATGTGGGTACCTTCTAAGCCACGTTCTAGTAACAACAATTGAGCATGTAGGGTATTCGATGTTTTCTCCATCTATAAATGGGTCCTCCAATTTATTTTTTGCCTCAACACAACGACACAAGTAATAGTTTGTTCCCTCTTTCATTGTATTCATCCAATATAACTGCATAAACATGCCCTACATTGATATGTGCAACGAATCTCTTGAAATTAGTCAACATTACAAATACAAGGCAAAGTAAGATAACAATAGGAATTTCAAAAAATAAACAAGTAGATAGATTACTTGGTTGAACTAGATTTGATACGTGGTCAAAGTCGATCAATGACTCCATATGTGTTAGTTCCAATGTCGTCGAAGGGTGATACATGTGAAGTGGGCTAAGATAACTTGTCAACCATTTGTAAACCCACTCCCCTGACTTCCAATTATTCCAGGCTTACATTGTACATGAAGAACAAAAGCATGCCATCTTTTGTGTATTGATACTCCATAAACCTACATCTGAGCTAAGGAAAGAGTGTAGCTCACTCGATCTTTTTAGTTTGCAACAATCCTCATATAGTGCAATGTTAGTATCACCCATCAACCAAAAAAATCTACGAATTGAAGATGTACCTTCATTACTTGGACCCATCGAAGCATTGCACCACTCGACGATTGATCTTGCATCTATCAACTTTGCACTGTCTTTATACTTTAACTTTTCTCGTGCTAATGCTCTTTTCATGCATGTTCTTGCACCATCATGCTCCCCTTTTCTATTTCTAGCCTCACAAAATCTCCACATATGTTGAACACCTGTAATGAAATGCATCTTGCTCAACCAGTAGAACATGTGCAATTTCTTGAACTGTGTTTCACAATTATTTCACCATATTATATGTCGACCGTATGTTATGCCCCTCTGAGCCAAATCACTATAGAAAATTTGGAAGCATCCTTGCATGAAATCTAGAGAATGTGCACAATCATCACTAATATAAAAGTGATACAACCTCAATACCTTCCTTTGGTCCTCTGTACTATCAATTACATGAATGAATTCTATGTGCACAAATATCAAAACCTATGTGGAGTTGTAATACTTTGACTACACCTCATGCTATGGTTGTAGAGTGTAGTTCTCTACAAATTCAACCATCGATACTATGTTGCCAAATATAAAGGTGCCCTTGCATATCTTGAATTGGATGTCCAGCCATCGGGCTCTATGGGTATGCCTTGCATACTCAGACATTATATTGTCATGAAATATGGATATAAACTGATACATTGGAATCTTCTAAATAACCAAATCACACATTTTTTCTTGAGACCCATCTTTTGTAATGCATGCCACTATTTTATACTTCCCGAACTCTACTAGTTTATGTCCCACCTCATTTGTGCTTTCCATATATTTGCATACTAGCATACACTGCAAGCCACCACAATGCTCACATGAACCATCCAAGCTTGTTGTCCTATAGAATATTTGGCCATCCTCTATTTCACATAATTTTTTTGATAAGACCTCTCTTGATGATGTTGGTGGGGCTTCTAAGCCACAATCCTTCAAAACATCATTAGTATGCAAATCTAAACATATAGAATGATAAGCATCATAATGGTTAGAGAATTGAATATGTAGCCTACAACAAAAAGTAGTGCATGTGTGATTTATCTTGATATAAAAAGGTTTAAGAATTTCAAAATATCTTTGAGAAATACTAATTTGAGGATAATCCTGCTGAAATTAATGAAAAAATTGGGTTTGAGTCATATCCAAAAAATGCTTTGGATGTGGTTCATGGTTCTAAATATCGATTCTCCTTCTTACCACATGCCTTTGATTTTAGAGATGTCCTTTTTTTATTCTTCCAATACTCCTCAATTAGTGTTCTCAATGCTTCAACAATTTTTTTATCTTTTCATGGTAGTCTCGCCGAGAATGCCCATAATTCATTTGAATCGGTGCGCTCAATTATTCCCCGCCTTTGAAGGGTTCTTGATAGAGTTTTTCTACAAATTCTCATTTGTTCACTCATCTTTCTAATGAGATGAGCTCTCTTTGTTTGACTACTTACCAAAGTCGATGTAATGACACGTCGGGTGACATTACAATCCTTTGAGTGTGAGATCTTACCCACACTATCATAAGCATCCATTAGATTCTTCACAATATTGTTTTCACTTGATGCATTCGATGTTCTCAACCCAAGATTCTTCATGATGTTTATATACTTTATACCCTACATCATTTCAAAAAATAGTTGACATCTTGAGGTCTCATTTAGCCTTTCAAAGAATGATTTCCAAATCTTATCAGCATATCTTATACAAGTGTTTGTTGTAATCTTACCGTCCATGTGTTGCAAAATATCCTCATCAATATTAATCAAATACTTTGGCTTTCTACAAAAAATTATAGGTGGTGTTCTCCTTACAAATTTCATCAATATTTAATTGAGGTGGGCTAGATTGCGTACCTTTGTTCATGGGTGGAGTAGAAGACATACCTTGAGGTTCACGTGGGGATGATGGCATACCTTCTTCATCAAATCTGAGTGATGATGTACTCTCAACTTGAGATGTGTTGGATGGTGTCCAACCATATTCACTTGTGATTGATGATGTCCCTCCATATTAACTTGTGGTAGATGGTGTCCCTCCATATTTGATTATGCTTAATGGTGTCCCTTCATATTCACTTGTCGTAGAGGGTGTGTCTCCAACTACAGTATCTGAATCTATCATACCATGATTCTTTCACATTCATTCCTTTTGTGCTACCAATGCCTATTCTCTTTTTGACGGTTGAGGTTCCTCTTCAGTTGGCTTGTTTTCGTCAATCATATCCAATTTCTTCTTTTCATGATATGTCACCACCCGTTCTCTCTCCTTTGCTTTGAAGGTTTCATACTCTTTGTTTGTTAGTTTATTCCTTTTTCATTTCTTTGGCATGGTGGATAATTTTACTTGTAGCATGGTAACGAGATGAATATTAGTTCCTAAAAAATGTATCCATTCAAATAAATGAAATATATGTAATTCAAGGCTTCAAAACAAAATACTTACAATCATCCTCTAGAAGAGTATTTCTAGCATAGACAAAGGTCACATGAATTTTTTTGATGGAATGCCTTAAAGAAATGTGGTAATGTGGAATTTGATGATTGCAAGATAGGTTGAAAATGGAAGCATGGAGAATCCATGTGGTGCAGGGGCACCTAGCTAAGTTGCAATTTTTGTTTTGTGATAGGTCATTAAAGGTTTTTATGTCTTTTTTTTTCATGAATAAGGTCTAAAATCTTGTAAAGGTTTGGAGTCAAGATTTTTGTTGTAGTGCTTTATAGAAATGTGGAAATTGTTGGATGTTGTTGTTGGAAAAATAAGGATAGACAACTGAGAGGGGGGGTGAATCAGTTGTTACCAAAAATCAAACATATACAACATTAACCAATCCTTATCTCACAAATCTAATAATTAACAGTGCAAGCATAAGAACAACACATCAAAGACACATGAACACCAAGATTTTATTCGTGGAAACCTTGTTAGGGGAAAAACCATGGTAGATGTTAGTCCACAATATTATACCTTGTTAGAATTATAATGAAGAATAAAAAGAGAATGCACTTACATTCAGGAACACCACCTTGAGCACACTACTCAAAGGGAAGGCTCACTACCTTACATATAGTAATCAAATTAAATCCATCTAATTAATTTGAACTGAGAAAATAGCTTATATAAAATCTTGATTATTGTTCCATTTAGGCACTCAAAAATTCTTCAAACTCTTCCACACTCTTCTCTGAATGATCTGACCTTTATTCACACTTGTAAATCACTTGTACACTTAAGCACTTCTCATAAATGAGGAAAACAATCTTGTATATGTATCCGCTACATGGATTTGCATCCACTATTCAGTCAGCCATAAATAAAGAATAAATTACAATTATCGTCCTTGATACATGAATAAATTTCAATGTGTACCAACACAAGTTGGTCAAAACATAGTGAGGACCCAAACATGCCAAACAATAAAATATTAATCCTCATGGATTCACAACACACTAACACCACAATGTCGGCCATGAACATGAACACTCGGGCACATATCCAAATTTTTTTATCACAGACACTCCAATCATTTCAGATGTATAGAAAGGATAGAGTATGATCTAGACTCATCTATGAACATCATAGGTACATGCGCAACACATGAGATTACCGTAATTTCATCCACTTTGACCAAGAACACCATCTACAGAAACTGAATAACTGTAGGCACACAGATTTGCATAACTTCCACAAAACTTTATGTGCACCTCTAAAACTTTCAGACAACATACTAGAAAGGTTCAACAACAAAATATTTGAAGCATACCTTTAAATCTTCAACACACAAAGATTTCCAACATTTTGACCTTCTCAGCTCCACTGGCTGCCTATACTATATTTTTTACAATTTTCTCAATCTCCTCAACATATACAACCTTAAGCAAATTAAAATGCTAATAGTGTTGAAATCAATGACACCAATATATTAGAAACACAACCACAACATCCAAAAATCTCCCCCTTTGGCATTGATATATGCTTTGTCTTTGAATGCACTACTAGATTCTTAGAAATGTTAATGGCACTTGAATTGTCACAAAATATAGCAATGGGTTCTTCATACTCAATTCTAACATCTCTTAACAGTTTCTTCATCCATAATACTTGGGTACAACTGTTTGCAATAGCAATGTACTCTGCCTCAAAATTAGATAATGAAACTAAATTTTTCTTTTTCCTCAACCAAGATACTAGCTTCCTACCTAAGAAGAATGCCACACCATTGGTACTCTTGATGTCATCTACATCTCCTACCTAATCAGCATCAGTAAAATAAATTAGAGTAAGATCATTAGTCTTAGGATACCAAATACCAAGATCAGCTATCCCTTTTAGATATCTGAATATTCTTTTCAAAGTAGTCACATGGGACTCTTTAGGATCAGCTTGAAATCTAGCAACCATGCACACAACATTCATTATGTCTAGCCTGGTCTAAGTCAAGTAGAGTAGTCCGCCAATCATTGATGTGTATCTTGTCTAATTTTATTTTAGAGTATCATCTTTCTATGTAAGTTTTCATCCGGTCACGATAGGTATACCAACTGGTTTTGAATCTTCCATTCCAAACTTTTTCAGTAATTATTTCACATACTTCGAAGTTTTGAAGTTTTCTCTTACCTCTTGTTCTTGTGATATTTCTTTTGCACTTTTGCTTGCTTCTGCTTCTTGATTTCCTTCATTCATTGAAACAATCTGAAGTTGATTATGTGTCTAAGCATCATTTTCAGCATCATCATGTTGATCATCTAAATCATAATCATTAACTCTAGATGATTTACCAATATCTTCATCAACCTTAACATTTGCACTTTCAACCACTTTCTTCAACCTTTTATTAAAGCACGGTAAGCTTTGTTTTTAGTAGAGTATCCTAGGAAGATTCCTTCATCACTTCTATCATCAAACTTACCTATATCATCATCCCTCTTGATGTAGCATTTTCTTCCAATTTTTTTGAAGTATTTGATAGTAGGCTTATAACCAAACCATAGCTCAAAAGGTGTCTTGCTACAATTATTATTGAAATTCACCTTGTTAATAGTATACACAATAGTACTTACAACTTCTCTCCAATAGAAATGAGGAACATTTGCTTCCAACATCATGGTTCTAGTAGTGTCTAGAATGGTTCTATTCTTTCTTTCAACAACTCCATTTTGTTGAGGGATCTGGGGAGCAAATAGTTGTCTTTGAATTCCATGCTCTTCAGAAAAAGAATTGAATTCCCATGAAGTAAATTCACCACCTCTGTCTAACCTTAGAAATTTGATCTTTTGACCTATCTCATTCTCTTCCATAGCTTTAAAACTTTTGAACTTTTCTAATGCTTCATGTTTTTCTCTCAAGAAAGCAACCCATATCATTCTAGAAATCATCAATGAGTAACATAAAGTACCTTTCACCTTGTAGGCTTCTTTTTCTGGAAGGACCACATAGATCGGTATGTATCAAATCAAATACTCCATTAGAGTTGTATTGTTTGCTCTGGAAGGAATTTATTGTTTGCTTTCCCATCTGGCATTCCTTGCACATAGTGTTAGTAGAGTTCACTAACTTAGGTAAATATCTGATTGCTTGAGTAAAACTTATCTTGACAATGTTATCAAAGTTCATATGACATAACCTCCTATGCCATAACCAGCTTATATCAATTTGATCAATCAAACAAATTTGACTAGCAGTACTTAAATGAAAGATATTACCTTTTGTCTTTGTTCTTGAAGCAATTATATTTCTTGAACTTCCTGTTATTCTGCACTTACCATTCTTGAACTGCAGATTGCAACCTTTGTCTACCATTTTTCCAACACTCAAAAATTTATGCTTTAGGCCTTCTACATAAAAAAACATCATTAGTATTTTGCTTACCACCAAAAGAAATAGTGCCTCTACCATGAATCACACCAAAAGTGTTGTCACTGAACCTCACTACACCACCATCATAGTTTTCCAAGCTTACAAATTTTATTTTGTCACCAATCATATGATGTGAGCATCCACTATCAATTACCCACTCATCTTTCTCATCAACTTTGGCTGCAAGAGCTTTCTCAACATTTACATTACCAGCAGATTCGGTGGACACCTGACCATTTTCTTTGGTAGCAATAAATACCCATTCATCTTCATTTCCAATTTCTTTATCAGATTCTTCATCGGTTACACCTTCTTTAGCATAATAACACTTTCTTTGAAATCTAGTATTGTTAGGATTATATTTTGAAACTCTTTCAGGACATCTAGAAGCAAAATGACCTATATTACTGCAAGAAAAGCATTTAATAGGTAACTTTCCTTTGTACTTACCATGACCTCTTGATTATTTTTTCACAATCAATGCTTCCAATTCTTCCAATTCCCTTTCTTCATATTCATATTTGAATGTTCTCTAGGAACTCTCTCCTGAACCATATCTCTTTTTCTCGGATATAGTGGCCTTCAAATCAGATTTAGTCTTAGGAGTAGACTCACCAAATTCACTTAATTCAAATGCAGAAATTTTTCCAATCAACATGTATTTTGTAATATTTGTCATTGTTATGAGTTCATCAATAGCATGACCTTTTGTCTTGTAGGGAGGTGTAATGCCCAAAATTTTACACTAAAATATAATTAAGGTCAAAACACAAATTCCAAATTTCGTTCACATACACTTGCAAAACTCCCAAAGTTTTCTACCAAAGCATGTACTACATGAAAGCGTACAACTTTCAACCAATTATAAACTATAATATTTTAGATCGATAACTAAATTGCTTAGACAATAAAGGGTGGGGGATCAAAGGGAGATATTGAGTCCACATCATTGAGGTTGACTTAGATAGTTCAGCTAACTCTAAAACAATCACAAACATAAAACCAGACACATGATAACCAATAGAATACATATCTATGGTAATCCCCAAATATAATAATAAGAGACCAAATCCTAGGAGCTAGACCTAGTCCTCGGGGGCTCGTCTCAGACGGCCTTGCCTACGTATATATTTCGCAGAAGCATCGTAGTTCGACAATTGGACTTCAACTATCTCACACATGGTTGAATAACAAAAGGACATAACCAAAGGGTTCACAACATGTATAGACATAAATTTCACCCCTAAGAATATATACACAACCATATATACATATTGATTCTTAGGAGAAGAATAACCATGACACATATGCACTTTTATAAGGTTATGAGATTACAAAAATAAATAATTAAATAAAATAATATTTATAGTCAATTTATGAACTAGCAAAACAATGCTAAGTTAGAAGAGAGGAACTAAGTATCCCAACAAGTCTATAATGTTTACTTTTAATACATGACCTCTCTACAAATAATTTACAATCACAAGGTGACTAATACTATGTTGGATACTTAAGTTGTAAGGATTATTACCAACCTTGCCCTAACTCTATTCTGAGACATTCCAACAAGAGTTCAACATGCATACCTTATACACATGGGTACCACTGAGTAAACCTTAGTGAAGTGTATGAACGAAATTTGAGTATTAATGTCATGCACAAAGGCAAGAACACAACTAACAATTTTTTTTTATTTCTTTAAAACTTAACGTATAAGTATTGAGTATGACTGTTGAAACACACACATGATAGCAAACTAGAGGCATGTGATGACGAATAGCGGAAAGGCTCAAACAATAGATCTATGTTTGTTTTCCATTTTATATTTTATTTTGATTAGACAACACTCACAAAATTATTTACAATTTAAAATATGACTTGAACCACAAGAAAAATTACCCAAATATTATTTATGCATATATCCACTTTATTCACTAACCTCCACTTTTATTTACTTATTTATTTTTCTTTAATTTTAAACTAACTAAAAAAAAACTATCTTATTTATTTTACAATATTTTATTTATAAAAATAAAAATAAAATAATAAAATTTATAAAACAACTAAAATGTTATTTTATTTATTTTTTAAAAACATAACATACTTAAAATACTCTTTAAAGCTAGGAACCTTTAGTATATTCTTATTTTAAATTGAAACAATCTCTTTCTAAGGGAATGGGGATATATTCCCCTTTCCTTAATTGAAGGAATATATATTTCATGAAAATGAGACTTGTCCTAAATCGAAGTCTTTTAATAGTTAAAAGTGACTTCTTAAAAAGTATCAAATTTCCAACGCCCACTCACATAGCTTAAGGCTCAAAAAAGTATAACTTTTCTTTTCTTTTGTATTTTATTTAAAAGCTTCAACTATAATCCGTGAATTGTTTTATTTTTGCAACCTATTTCCTTAATACTTTTGACAAGTAGAAAACATTAACAGAGCATTTCACAAAAACTTAGAGAGCCTTATTTAAGTAGTTAGTATACACTCTACAGGTTGACGAAAAGTTTGGACAAATGATAATCAAGAATTTGGGTAAACGGTTTTACAGCCGATTGCTGGCATTTAAACAAAATATCAAACCAATCACTCTCAGCTTACATAAATGTGGCAAAATCAAGTGTATAGTTTTTATTTTTTAAAAATATTTAATGTAAATTAATTTCACAGTTCAAAAATGCCTCCATCCGAAGCAGCATATAAGGAATCATAAAAGAACATCCATAGATAAAAGGCGTGTGACCTACTTCAAGATTCTGCCCAAATTGCATTGTGTTGTCCACGATGCTGATGAGATTTGATCAGAAAAGAGATCCCTATTTTTATTTTATTATTATTATTTTTTTTTAATTTAAAAGAGAATTTAATTCCTAAACCTTTACTGTAACATTTTAAATGGGTCTGAACACAGAGAAGGGAAATGTTATATCAGGAAATGGAGTGGATGAATTATAAATGCATACAGTGGAGAACTCACATTGTGCGCGAAATTTGTTTGTCAGGATACCTCAAGAAAATGGTTATAAGATCAAAGACTCCCTTTAAAAATAGTAGCCATAGTAAGAGCATTTCAACCACACCGGTCGACTAGCATCACTAAAGGTGAATTATGGAGTGCATTGGATTTTATCAGCAGATTACTCACAGAAGCATCCACCTATACTTTGACAGAGTAGTTTGAGAGGAATGATAAACAGGAAACTTAAGAGGATCATCAGACAAGAACAATATCTTCTTTTTTTTTTACAACCTTATAATTTAAATATCTTAATGACTTTCCAAGAGATCCTGGTAATCTATAGACCCAGGAATGCAATTCCTATGAAATTCAGATCACAAACGTTCTACAGACAAAGAACCCTAACATCTAAAGGATTCAAGTTAGAGTGGTTCAACTAATCTATCATTGTTGACTCAAGTATATAAGAAGGGATTTATTTAATAGCACACAAATAATACTATGGACAAGAGATTTGCATACCAACAATGCCTCCACGGTATCAATCTCCAACCTTGTGTAACTGTACAGGAAGGCATACACTACTCGTTTGCAGATCCTATCATTTTTATACATAATGACTATTTGATCTGGGTGACTGGTGATACCAAGATTTTCCTCCAAGCAATTTATTGAAATTCTTAAACGTGAATCTCTATTCCCCCAATAGTTTTATGAATTCAAAATGGTGCTTGAGGTTTGAGAAATTGTGATTTACTATTCGAATTATAAGTATCCATTAAAAATTTCCTGTGTATTTTATTTATAACAGTGAAGAGACCATTCTGAGAACATTTTAAACTATTTGATTAAAATATACCATTACTTAAAATCAAATCAACAACAGTATAATCCGTGAGGAAAATAAGGTAGAATAAAATCTACATCCAGTCGAAAGCAATTTGTTAAAAAACTACAATACTCTTGCACTGTTTTCTTCTTCATAAGAATAATACTCAAAGGAAAACAACCTCTAAAATTTTAGTTACATATACTATAGGTAACTCGACCTACCTCGATCCTTGTAATGGAAAACTCTTTGACCCAAACGATGCCCATAACCTGTTCAAGGGCTCTCATTGCTGGACAGGCAGGGAGGATGTCGACGATGGTTGAGGAGTCTGGCATTATACTTGTCAGTCGCCTTTTATCTAAGGCTTCCAAGTCTTCAAGGCTCTGCATCCTACCAAAAGAAACCATCCACTCTATTACTTCTGTGTATGAATGGCTCCTCGCTAATTTCGCAGCTATGTTTTACGTTTCCACACTGACTCTTGGCCCACGTCCCTTTTTTTCTCTCCTCTCTCTCTCTCTCTACTCTCTCTACCCTAGCGTATTTTGTTTCTGCAAACTTTCCCCTTGGAGATCTTCTATTTCAAGCCTTCCAACGGGTGTACTTGTTATACATGGCTGGTTACAAACACGAATTAGTTGTTGTGGCCTAAATGGCTGGCAAACGCCTGACAGATCCTCCCAAGAGTAGTGTTCCCTTAGAAGCAGGTAACGATATTAAAAATCTCTCTATGCAATCAATGTTCCCAATATGGAGACTTGAAAAGGGAAAATTGTATCCCCCAATATGCAAGACTTTATGACAAGATTTATTTCAGGAATAAGACAGACTCGCCTGGTGTGAGACATGGGATTCTAGGAGGACGTACCCTTAAGCAAATCTTTTCACTGTTTAAAGGATCTCCCAAGAAGATAAGTATCATTGCCAAGCATCCGTTAAGTCACTGGCAAGGATCAATATATCAAATTCCCAAATGCTCTTAAATGCACTTGCAGCTCATCAATTGGATTTGTACCTCTGCAGGCATGAAGATCACTGACTTTGGAGGGTGTGGATCTCTTTTCAGTTGTGCAGTTAATTTCTCGAAAAAAACTGGCATTCCCCACTCCTATCTTGATTGCCAAAGAAGATACGTTGTCAGAAATTAAATCAAATCTTAATTCTGCACCTTGATTTTATTTTTTTTGCTACTTGTTCCTCTACATAAAGCCATACCTATTAATGGCTTGCCCACCAATTCTGCATATGCCCTCTCCTCACTTACTTCCTTTAATTCTACCTCAGATAAAAGTTTTGCTCCTTGAATTTTCAGTGAAACTCAAGTTGACAATCCAGCTATGGTCCAAACTCCAATTGTATTTTAACCAAGGCGATAGCCTGCCCCAACTAATTTCATTGTTAATAACTACTATTACTATTATTATTGTTATTATGTGGATGCTCATCCATAGTTTGTCTATATCGTATATCTTTGATAGTATTGGTTAGTAGTTTAAGTTTAATGACTTTCAAACAATCCCTCATATATTTAAGAGGTGTAACGAACTACTGTTACATATTAAGAGCATCTCATCTAATGCTTATATAACTGGCTTATATTTTATCAACTAATATATGTTATTTGAAGGTCATATTCTATTATTATTGAAAATTAATACTTGATGTGATCTACCTAAATCACCTACTATGTTTGTTATCACTTAACTAAAAACAAATATCTTTAATATGATGCGTGAATTAAATACCTTCTTCCTTTTTTCTTTATAATTTGCTTATAAGTGTACATGTTAGCTACTCCTCATACCCCAATAACACTTATTGTGTATCCCATTACCTCTAATTGAATTTCCTGTTGTGCTTCTTCATTTTTTGAATACTAATTTAGGAAAAATATTCATAAGTAACTTTACAGCTTGATTTATAGTGATGGCTCACATAGAATGCATGAGACATTGGAATACAGAATGAACAAGAATGAATTGAATCTACTATCAACACGTTCTAACACCAATACCATGATATTCAAATAATTCTAATGTGTACAGAAGACAACACATACAACTAGCACATAGGAAATTATATAATACGTTTATTGTAGTTTTTGACAAATTCTAAGGGAACATTTTAACTTAATTTTCAGCATATTCAAGATGACTTACACCAAGGTCATTATATTATGAGGTAGTTGTAGAGACTAACAATTATAGATTCATTATCTTGTTGCTAATTAATTCATTGTAGCACTAAGAGCTTTATCATTGCTAACAACATGCACAAACATTTTAATTACACAAAGCTTGATTATTATCATCCTAGTGACCTAATCTTAATCTAAATAATGGAGTAGCATAAATTCATAACGAAAGGGGTTGTAACCTTGGTATATAGGGAGAGGCCTTACAGGAGGGGGCACAAATCTAAGTATCTTAGCCACAATTTCATCATCATTCATAGTTCCACTAGCACATCTAATGTCCATCACCAATTCATTTATCTTATGCAAGAAGGAAAAGATGCTCTCATCTTCACTCATCTTCAATCTCTCCCATTTTTATTTTAGACTTTGTAGCTTAGCACTTTTCACTAGTGCATTTCCTTCATACAATGTTTCCAACTTTTTCCAAATCTAGTATGCAGTCTTCAATCCCATCATATTTGTCATTTATGAATTAGTCAAAGCACTCACCAATGTTTCTACTGACCTGGTATTAATTTATACTTGCTTGATCTAATCTTTAGAGGAGGGACCATTTTGAGGAATATTATATGCAATTTGTGTCATCTACCAGAAAGGTTCACCAATGCACCTCAAATAAAATTCCATCTTGAATTTCCATAGAGATTATTTTGTACCATCGAATCTAGGAATATCTTTCTGAAATGATGCCATCTCGGATCACCTCAATCTATTAAGCTTCTTTCAAAGGAACTAGCTCTAATACCAACTATTAGAAAAACAAGGATAGACAACTGAGAGGGGGTGAATCAGTTGTTACCAAAATCAAACTTATACAACATTAACCAATCCTTATATCATAGATCTAATAATTAATAGTGAAAGCATAAGAACAACACATCAGAGACACATGAACACCAAGATTTTATACATGGAAACCCTATTAGGGAAAAAACCACGATGCATGTTAGTCCACAAGATTATGCCTTGTTAGAAGTATAATGAAGAATTAAAAGAGAATGCATTTACATTCAAGCACACTACCTAGAGAACACTGCTCAAAGTGAAGGCTCACTACCTTACATACAGTAATCAGATTAAATCCATTTGATGAATTTGAACTGAGAAAATAGCTTCTGCAAAAGCCTGATTACAGTTCCATTTAGGCAGTCAAAAATTCTTCAAACTCTTACACACTTTGCTCTGAATGATTTGACCTTTATTCACACTTGTACATCACCTATACACTTGATCACTTCTCATAAATGAGGAAAACAATCTTGTATATATATTTTCTACACGAATTTGCATCCACTATTTAGTCAACCACAAATAAAGAAGAAATTACAACTATCGGCCTTGATACATGAATAAATTTCAATGCATACCAACACAAGTCGGGCACAACATAGTGAGGACCCAAAAAAACATCTCCAAACATGAAAAACAATAAAATATTAATCCTCATGGATCTGCAACATGCTAACACCACAATGTTGGCCAAGAACATGAACACTCGGCCACATATCGGAAAAATCTTCTATCATGAATACTCCAATCACTGCGGACATACAACAAGGATATAGTAAAATCTAGACTCATCCATCAACATCATAGGTACATGCACAACACATGATATTACCATAGTTTTATCCTCTTTGACCAAGAACACCATCTACATAAACTGAATAACTGTAGGCACACAAATCTTTGTAACTTCCACAAAACTTTATGTACACCTTTGAACTTTTAGAAAGCATACTAGAAAGGTTCAACAAAAAACCCTTTGAAGTGCACCTTCAAATATTCAACACAGAGAGCTTTCCAACATTCTGACCTTCTCAGCTCCACTGGCTGCCTATGCTATATTTTTTACAATTTTCTCAATCTCCTCGAGATACACAACCTTAAGTAGATTAAAATGATAATAGTGCTGACATCAATGAAAATAATATATCAGAAACACAACCGCAACATCCAATAGTTGCAATTCTGTTGTTGATATGTGGTTTTCATTGATGTCAACAATATTAGCATTAATGTCTTTAAGACTATATATGTCAAGGATATTGAGAAAATTGTAATAAAATATGTTGTAGGTTGTCTATGAAGCAGTGAAGATCAATATGATGGAAATTTTGTTATGTTGATGGTGAGAAGTTGCGGATTAAAGGGTTTTTTTTTAGGTGCATCTAGTTTATCCACAAAAATTTTAAGAGGTCCGCATGAAGATTTGAGCAAGTTATGATTTTTTGTGTCTCGATAGTTATTTTGTTACTGTAGTTGGTGTTCCTGAAAGAAAATGTGATTCTATTAATCTGAGTTGTTGTGAATGCTCATGTGGTGTTTGTGGATGATTCTGGATTGTGCTTCATTTGTGTTGTACATCCACATTGATCGTTGTTCTCATGATCAGTGATTTTCTCTTGCATGTTCATTTTTTTCATGTTCATGGCCGACAGGGTGATTGTAGCATGTTGTGGATCTTCGAGGAATAATATTTGAAGGTGTTTTGTGCTCGATGATATTGTTTTAGGTCCCTAATATGTTGTGTCCAACCTTGGTGGATTCACATTAATAATATTTATTGCTTTGGGCCGAAAATTTGTATTCATCTTATTATTTGTTTGAAGCCGACATAAAAAGATGCAATTCCTTGTTGCAGATATATATAAGTGATTGTTTCTTCATTTGAATGCGAGTGAGAATTTTTTTGTGCGTGAATAATGTTCTAAATATTTTGAAGGAAGAGCAGAGTGTGAACAAGAATGAAAAAGAGTGAAGAAGTGTTCATGTGCTTAATTGCAATTGTAATCAGGCATTAGCAGATGCTATCTTCTTAGTTCAAGATCTTTCAGATGGATTTAATTTGAATATTACTATAAGACAGTGAGTCTTCCCTTGGGAAATAAGCCTTTTGTAATTAAGCAATGAGCTCTAGGCAGTGTGCCTAAATGCATGTGCATTCCCATTTTTCCATACTTTTAACAGAGTACAAACTTGTGGATTAACCTCCACCGTGGTTTTTCCCCTAACAAGGTTTCCACGTAGAAATATTGATATTATGTGTGTTTCTGATGTGTTGCTGATTTATGATTTCATAGTTATTAATCAGATCTAAGAATAGGGGTTCATAAATTTAATAAGTTTGAAATTTTGTGACAATTGATTCACCCCCTCTTAGTTTTCTACCCTTTTGTTTCCAACAATTGGTATCATAGTAGGTTCCTTGGAAGAATATTAATAGCTTGAGGTGATTTGGGATGGTGACATATAAGAAGGATAGTCCAAGATTTGATGGAACATATTATTCTCTATGGAAGACTCAAATGAAGTGTCATTTGAGATGTCTTGATGAATCATGCTAGAGCATTACAAGTAATAGGTATGTTATCCCTCAAAATGGTCCTAGTACTAATGCTGAGATTAGGGATGCTAAATACAATATCATGGCTAAGAAAGCATTATTGAGTGCTTTGACTGATTCTGAGATGATGAATGTTATGGATTTGAAGACTGCTTATGAGATCTAGAAAAAGTTGGAAACTTTGTATGAAGGTGATGCTAATGTGAAGATTGCTAAGCTACAAATTCTGAAAGGGAAATATGAACTATTGAGAATGGGTGATGATGAAAATATTACTACTTTCATGCAAAGAGTGAATGAACTTGTGTGTAGTATCAGATGTGTTGTTGGATAGTTGGATGAATCGGAGATTGTTGCTAAAGTTCTTAGATCCTTGTTTGGTGTATACAAAGTCAAATCTATAGCTATTGATGAGCTTTGAACTATGACAAATGTAACCAGAGCTATGTTGATTGGTAAAATTACTTCTTTTGAGTTGAGTGAATTCGGTGGTGCCCTTCCTAAGATGGAATTTGCATTCAAAACTACTACCTCTGAAATAGATAAGTAGAGATATGATATAGGTGAAAGTTCTTCTAGAAAGGTATTCAAGTATGAGGAAGAAATGAGACAGATTGAAGAAGAAGAGAGAGGATTGGATGAGCTTGAAGAACTTATTATCAAAAGAGAAGCCAGAGGACAAGGTAAGTATAAAGGAAAGTTGCTTATTAAATGTTTTTCTTGCAATAAGATAGGTTATTTTACATCAAGGTGTCTAGAAAGAGTTCCTAAGTCAAGTTCAAACAAGCCTAAATTTCAAAGGAAGTGTTATTATGCTACTAATGAAGGTGTGGTAGATGATGAATCTGATAAAGGGAATGTAAGTGAAGATGAGTTTGTGTTTATTTCTATCAAGGAAAATAATCATGTGTCTACTGAATGTGCTAGTTGTACAAATTTGGAAAAATCCCTAGCTTCTTGAGTTCAAGAGAAGGATGAATGGGTAATTGATAGTGGATTCTCTCATCACATGATAGGTGATAAAAGAAT
Source organism: Sequoiadendron giganteum (assembly GCA_007115665.2). Taxonomy (NCBI): domain Eukaryota; kingdom Viridiplantae; phylum Streptophyta; class Pinopsida; order Cupressales; family Cupressaceae; genus Sequoiadendron; species Sequoiadendron giganteum. Next base: position 616,584,230 of record CM021102.1, on the reverse strand, counting down.
TTTTTTTAAGCCTAGAGAATTATGATGGTGGTGTTGTAATATTTGGTGATAATAATGGTGGTATAATCTGTTGTAGAGGATGTATTTCTCTTGATGGTAAGCATAATACTGATGATATCCTATACATTGAAGGTTTGATGGGTTTTCTTCATTAGTTTCACTTAGTGATTAAGTACAAGAAAGGTGCCCATAATAAAGTAGCAGACATGCTCTCTAGACCTCCAGTTTCCAATGCTTTGATAATCCTTAAAAATAGTTCTATGATGCATGCAAGTTTTGAAGAAAAATATGCTATTGATGAAAATTTTAAGGATATCTATGCAGCTCTAATCCAAGGAAAACAAGTAGAAGAAAAGGATTACTATGTGCATGATAAAATCTTGTATCACTTAGGGAAATTATGCATTCCAAAGAATGAACAAGCACATGTAATCAAAGAGGCACACACATCACTAATTGCAGGACATTTTGGGGCTAGTAAAAATTTGGCACAACTACAAAAATATTGCTACTGGCCTCGAATGCAAGAAATTGTAGCAAACTATATTAAGGGATGTGTGATGTGTGCAACTTACAAACCAAGTAACAGGAAACTAGAGTTGTACACACCTTTACCTATACCGTCTCTTCCATGGGAAAGTGTTTCTATGGATTTTTTCGGGGGGTTACCTATGTCTAGGAAAGGGCATGACTATTTGTATGTAGTAGTTGATTGGTTCATCAAGATGTGTATTCTTATGCCATGTAAAAATCAAGTCATTGCTGAATTGACAACTCATATGTATTTTTCAGTTTGTATGGATTCACTTTGGGTTACCCACTTCCATTGTATCGGATTGAGATTCTTGATTCCTTAGGGAGTTTTGGTTAGTCTTATGGGGGCTTATAAATACTAAACTGAAAAAGAGTACAACCTTCCAACCGCAGACAAATGGACAGACAAAGGTAGTCAACAGGACATTTGTGTATCTACTCAGAGGATATTACAAAAAAAATCCTCAGTTGTGGGATGAAAGTATTCATTATGTGCAACATGCCTACAACCATGCAACTCATTCTTCTACAAAGAGGTCTCCTTTTGAGACTTGTTTTGGTTACGTTCCCAAAACACTGATGGATTTTTCTTTTGGAAAGGACTATGTTGAAGATGGACACCATGATTCAGAGAAGGCTTTGAATTTCATCCAGAAAGTCCAAGCAATTCATTAGGCAATAGAAGCATAGCTGGAAAAGAGCCAAGCCAAATACAAGGCTCGACATGATAAACATCACACCAACCACCATTTCCAAATCGGTGATTGCATTTGGTTACATATAAGCAAGGAAAGAATGCAAGGTGAAGGAAGGAAGCTCAAGCCGATCAGATATGGTACATTCAAGATTTTGGAAAAGGTTGGCACTAATGCCTTCCGCTTTAATCTTCCTCCATACATGCAAATTTACTCGATAGTCAATGTTGAGAACTTGAAGTTGTATGAACCTCCAATGATACTAGCGAGGAGGCTGAAGTGCAAGTTCCATCTATTGATGACCTTTCACCAGAGTACATGTCAGAGTTGCCTAAAGACATCATCCTCGACAAGAACACCAGAACTTCACGAAGAGTAGTTGAATACCTCTGAGTGGGGCTAAAGGGGATACATCCAAGCAAGGAAAAGTCAATGGAGATTGGTAAAGTGAGGGAACTTTACCCTCACTTACTTTCTGAGAAACCAGCTTTTGGAGGTCCAAAATCTCTCCAGTGGGGAGGACTAATTTGGAGGATTTTTCATCAAAATTTAAAATTCTCCATTTTTCTCCAGTTTTTGTATCATTAAAAAGTGTCTGGGATCCTGACTCCAACATAGCTTGAATGGATTCAATCGAAGTCCCAAAGCTAAAGATATTTAAGGTCAATCTTTTGGTCAACTCCTAGACCCAAGCCAAAAAAATGGTAAAAATTAGAGCCATCAAAACTAGTCAAAGTCAACACCATTTTATAGTGCTCATCGTCATGATTTCGATAGAGTTTGTTTCATGGAAAATGGATTCTGTATGGCGAAGTTACGAAAGGTCAAAGTTTGGGTCAAAATTGCCCTAATGACATCAGTGCCTAGTCATCTCAACAAAAAATCAGCCCCTGACACATGGCATCCCATGACAATATTATTGTTGGAATAATATAGAAGAAAATACAATAAATATATATATATATATATGTAAAAAATCATTTTTAGTGGGTCCCACCCATCCAAGGGGGGTGGCCCACATTAAGTGGGCACCACCCATGGTATGGGGGACAACTCACATTAAGTGGGGTGCCACCCATGCTATGGGGGGTGACCCACATAAAGTGGGGCGCCACCCATGGAGTAGGGGGGCGGCCCACCTAACAAGGAAATTCCCCTTATCTTGTTTTAAGCATTTTTAAAGGAGAGGGTGGTGGGACCACCACCCACCATCTTCTCTAAAGGGGATTTTATTTTATTTTTTCAAAGCCTTAGGATAAGGCTATATCCTTATTTTCAGTGGCCTAATATATCCCATGGGTTAAGAAGCCTAACGTATTCTCTTTATATGGGAAATATTAGGAATATTATTCCTAAATAAAGGGGCCAAATAAAACCTTACATAAAAATATCCCCTAAATAATAGAGAATAAATCCATTTGTAACCATTCAAATGGAAAGGGAATTATTTTTAGGGGAGATTATCCTTCCGGAAATTATTAAAGGATTGTACTCTCAATCAACTCATGGATTCTTAGGATTGTGCCACCAATTTTGTTTGCACTCTCTTTCTCTCTCTTTCCGTTCTTTCTTTCATCTCTTTGTAATCTCATTAATTTAATTTTGTTAAGAATTAAATTTCAATTAATCACTTTCGGATTGTAATTAAGCATTCAAAGCATTTGTCATAGATCCGTTAAATCAGATCATGCTAACAATTGCACTCAAGTATTGTGGATGAAGCAGATGCTGAAAGATCTCAGAGTTATGTATGATGAGCCTATTTCTATATTGTATGATAATTTAAGTGCAATTAACATTTCTAAGAATCCAATGCCGCATTCAAAGACCAACAATATATATATCAAGTTTCACTTTTTGAGAGAGAAGGTGAGTGAAAAGGAAGTCAGATTGGAGTATGTGCCTAGTAAGGAATATATTGCAGACATCTTTACCAAGTTGTTGCCTAAGGATACTTTTGAGTATCCTAGAGAAAAATTAGGGGTGATTTCCTCTTCTAGTTAGAACTAAGATGCATTGCCTTGCATTAGTCTGTACATTTCACAGTCATATCTTGATTTGGATTGATGTTGTGGTGGCTACTACTTAGGGGGAGTAGTCAGATGATTTAAATATGTGCTTCAAAGCTTGTGTGTACCATTTTCATTGATTTCAAATGGGGAGAAGAGCAATGTGAAAAAATGGGAATTATCTAAGGAGAAGAAGTCATGAGAAAAGAGTGAGAACCTAAGAGGGAGTAAGTGCTAAAGTTAGTTGTGTTGATGGTGTTTTTCACATCATGTGTTGCTATAAATTCCAAAGGGGGAGATTTTTGGATGTTGTGGTTGTGTTGTTGATATGTGTTTGTCATTAATGTCAACACTATTAGCATTAATGTCTTTGAGACTGTATATGTCGAGGATATTGAGAAAATTGTAATAAAATATGTTGCACGTTTTCTGTGAAGTAGTGAAGATTAGTATGATGGAAAGTTTAGTATGTTGATGGTGAGAAGTTGTGGATTAAATGGTTTGTTTTCAGGTGTATCTAGTTTATCCACCAAAATTTTAAGAGGTTCACATGAATATTTCAGCAAGTTATGAGTTTTTGTGTCCTGACAATTATTATGTTACTGTAGTTGGTGTTCCTGGAAGAAGATAATGTGATTTTGGTAATCTGAGTTGTTGTGAATGCTCCTGTGGTGTTTTTGGATGTTTATAGATCATTCTCTATCTGTGTTGCATGTTTTCATTGATCATTGTGCTCACGATCGGTGATTTTCTCTTGCATGTTCATGTTTTTCATGTTCATGGTCAACAGGGTGATTGTAGCGTGTTGTGGATCTTTGAGGAATAATTTTTGAAGGTGTTTTGTGTTTGAGGATTTTTTTTAGGTCCCTACTATGTTGTGGCTGACCTTGGTGGATTCTCATTAATAATCTTTATTGTTTTGGGCCAACAGTTTGTATTCATCTTATTATTTTGTTGAAGCCAACATGAAGTGATGTAATTCCTTGTTGTGGATATATATAATCGATTTTTTCTTCATTTGAATGTGAGTGAGCAAGTGTGTGTGCATGAATAATTTTCTAAATATTTTGAAGGTAGACCAGATTGTGAAGAAGAGTGAAGAAGAGTGAAGAAGTGTTCATTTGCTTTACCAGAACTGTAATAAGGCATTAATAGATGCTATCTTCTCATTTCAAGATCTTTCAAATGGATTTAAGTTGAACATTACTGTAAGACAACAAGTCTTCCCTTGGGTAGTAAGCCTTTTGTAATTGAGCAGTGAGCTCTAGGCAGTGTGCCTGAATGCATGTGCATTCCCCATTTTTCCATACTTTTAACAAAGTATAAACATGTGGATTAATCTCCATCATGGTTTTTCCCCTAATAAATTTTTTACAAAGGATCTTCCTAAAGATACTTTTGAGCATCTTTGAGATAAATTAGGGGTGATTTCCCCTCCTTTTCTGAACTAGATGTATATGGACATGCATCAGCCTGGTCGATCTATGGATCTATATTTCTTCTAGACTGATGTTTTAGTGGCTATCTCTCAGGGGGAGCAAGTAGTATCGTGTGTTATCATTGAAAGTATATTTTTGGACAAAGAGGAAATCAATGTAAAATATCTTTTACCTTTGCCATTGATGTCAAAGGGGGAGAGAAAGAATAATATCATTTGAAAAATTTATCTCGTGAGGGAGAGAATTCTAAAATGTGTTTAGAGCTATTGTGTTGTCTTTGATGGGTTTTCACAACATGTGTTGCCATCAATGACAAAGGAGGAGGTTGTTGCAAGTATGAAGAAGGTGTTGCAAGAATGAAGGTGTTGTCATTGATTTCAACTGGTTAACTAGTTATCAACTAGTTTTTATCATTAATATCATGGATGTAGGTTATTGATTGTATATGTCGAGGATATTGAGAAATTTGTAAAGGAAAAGGTTGTAGGTGTTTGGTGTTTGCTCTGGGTTTCGCTCTGGTAATTGCTCCTATGTTTGTGTGATTTGGATATGTTGTTCATAGTTGTTGAAAGTTGTTATATCTAGATTTTTGGCTGCTGGGTCATTGTATAGTGCGAGTTATGTTCACTAGTTGTGAATCATATTATTATGTGTTTCTGGTTGAGGTCCAAGAGAAATATTATTGGTTCAGATTTCTTCTTGTTCAAGTCTTATGACTTGTGATTCTGAAGTTAAGTTGATATGAGTGTATTGAAGATAATTTTATCATCTAGAAGGATTGGATTATGTTACTTGGTTGTGTGTGCTTAATTGATTATGTTTTTTACATTGGTTTGGTCGACCTTGTGTTTAAACACTACTTTCAAAGATTAATAGAAGTTTGTGGAAGCATGTGTTTGGGTCACCATCATTTTAATTCCACCCTAGAATGTTTTGGCATCAACCTAATTTGAATTTATAAGATGGATGGCTGACTTTAAATTGATGATGTTATATATACAAGATGAGATATTAGTGAAAGTGGAACAAAAAGTGATTTGAAGGAATAGAGTAGATAGATGTGAATCATTATGTATGTGATGCAAGTGTGGAAGATTAGTGAAAAATCTAAATGTTGAGTTTTTGAAAGTAGTGAGATGAAGTTGTACTCTATCATTCATGCATATCTATAAGTGGTTGAGTGAGTTGTGGTAGAAATCTCTATTGCATTGAGATCGTCTTCTCTATGTAGCATATCTCTTCTATCTTATTTGTATTTGTGTGGAAGTGAGCCCTTTGGGTGGTTAACCCTATTGGATAGTGAGTATTGATTCAGACGATGAGTCCTTGTTGTTTTGGTAGTAAGCCTATTTTTGGCAATGAGCCTTTGTAATCCATTTTTATATTCTTTATAGTATGAGTTAATACTCACCATGATTTTTCCCTCATTGAATTTTCCACGTAAATACGATGTTATTGCGCATGTGTGATGATTTAGTTTCTATCCTTGCACTTAATGTTTAATTAGTTTAAAGGATTTTTGATTGATCTAATTTTTGGTGGAAGTATTAAAGGTTTAATTTGGTACAACTGATTCATCCCCCCTCTTAATTGTCCTATTCAATAAAATATATCTTCAATCAAATATCCTTTATTTAAAAGGTATCTATAAGAAAAGTTCATTCTAATGAAGGTCAACATCACTCAAGGTTAAGTGGTGAAATATAATATAAAGGTTGTAAAGATCTATACATAAAAAAGGTTAATTTTTTGGTTGCATTTTTGGTAAATTAGCCTTAGAACACATCCAAAATCCTAAGATGCAAAAGCTATTGGAAAAATCACTTGGATCATATTCTAACACATAGAACTCAATAATTTAGAGCTTGCATATGGATTAAACAAAGACCAAGCCAAATTTCATAAAACAAAAATCAAGTATAAACCATGTAACAAATTATCCATACCCACTCATGAAAACAACCATTTTAAAGCCCTAATTATTCAACCTGCCATTCCCAACTACCTCATTGAACCAGAAATCATTAAATTAACTCAATTTTTATAGATTAAAAGTGAGAAAGAATATTAAATTTTCCCAACTCAAAACCCTAATTAGCTTCAAGAATTTCTATATTACTATATCCAAAAATGAGACCAAAAGTGCTAGATTTTAATTAGGGGAGACCATTAAGGAAATCATTTTCAAACCATAATGTAAAGTGTATATAATGTGAATATCATGATCTAAGAACCATAATACGAAAAACCACAATATAAAATGTATAACAAATCATGTGTCTGCATGTAAAACAAGTCAAAGAAGAGGATGTCTAATATGACTATGGATAGATCTCTCTCCTGATCCCTATCTAGATCCATGTCCTAATCTCTCTCTCAATCCCTATCTCGATCCCTATCTTGATCCACCTCCCTACACAAGAAAGTATATAATTTAATTTAATGTACATGTGTATATATAAATTCATTTTAAATTTTTATACTTTCAATGTCTGAATGTATCAAGTACTTTAAATATTATAAGTGTACCTCAAATGTACCATGCGCAAGGTCATCTACATGCTCCAAATATCCAAAGCATGAAAGATCCTCGTATTGCTAGAAATTTTCAAATACAATATTTCAATGAAGAGTGAGAAATACTTTAAAGTCTATTTTATTTAATATACATGTGAATTTTTAGAATGCAAAATATATAAATTCTTCAAGTGTCTACATTTTTGTGATTAGGTAAAGGACTAGTTTCAAAGAGATTTTTTTGTATGTGTGATGTAAATCAAGTGTAGTAACTTCAACTCAATGTTGTGTGGGGGCCGTAGGCTAATCTAGAATATGCTAGTCCTGTGAAGCCGCCTCACCCCAAATTAGTTGTCTACCATAATGTCATATAATATGAGATGGTAAAAAATCTACAGGAATCCCATACTCCTCAATGATAAAGTGGTATGATGATAGTAAATCAAAATGGAAGTTGAACACACATTACACAGAGTGGCTTCACTCATTTGGGCCACATTTGATGATGATGGTAGCTCTGCATGAATGTGGGGATCATAATTGGTGGATGTAGTCTCAATGGGAGGAAGGATAATCCATGGACATAATAAGTATCTGCCTACATGATTAGATGACATCTGATAGAATCGAGTAGAAATCATGACAATACTATCAAAAAGGTCAAATCTAGTAGGTGCTACTGTTGCACCTCCTACTGCTACTAATTCCAAAATGTTTTGAAAGAACCAATTTAACATTTGGACCAACTAATACCCTCTTGTTGATGAGTAGTGGCAAATATGCATGTCTATATTGAGGTTTTTCGAACAACCTCCCTTTTCCCTATCCAACATGTGCAAGAATATATGTGCAATCCACATCTAATCCTAAATGGAACTCGACATATAATTGTTTACAAAAATAAAGTGGTAACACATCATTATGAGGTCATTTGTGATTGGCTTCCAACCATCTAGGATATATAAATAGAGCAACAAGCTCATTTGTACACCTAGTAGTAGTATATCCTCTATTTTTTTGTCATCACATATAATAAGGGAACATGTTATGTACATTATGTAGTGAAACTCTATGGGAAATAGACTGAATTTTCTCAGTGCCAACAAAACTCTTGGCAAGGGACCTATAAAACTCATCAGTGCTGAAATCATCATATGGATTGTATGATCGAATCATGTCAATCATCTATGTGCTCTCCTTCTAAATACTAACTAGTCTATCTTTATTAGCCAGATTAGGGGAGTTTTGTATTATTTAGCCCAAACATCTCAAAGCATTCTTTGATCTCCTAATGCTATCATTATAAAAATTAGACCTAGCCTAAGCTTCCTCTCGAGACTAAGTGGAATGATATGAACTCTGATCATCAGTCATATCTATATAAATACGAAGACCTACATTTAATTAAAACAAAAAAATTAAATTACAAATTTTACTTATTTTATTTCACTTAAAATAAATATGAAATAACCATTTTTATATTAAGATGCTCCATAGGAAATATGTGCAATGAGTAGCTTTCATCATGAAGTAAAAATAAGAACAATTTTAAGTTGATTCAACTATCTATGAAAGAGAGAGAGAGAAAGGGAGAGTAGGATTATAAAATTTTACCTTTAAAAAAGGTGGTACTATAATATCCTAATTAAACATTCACATGTAAAAGTAATGTAAGCATATAAACACATAAACATGTACCTAAGTAATGTGTCATATGTAGCATCATGTGATAAGAAGGTATAACATATCAAATAATAATATTGAGAAAGAATATAGACTAGATCTAATTGTCAAGGTGTATACATTTTTCTTAAGTATAGGAAAATATATAAAAAAATGCAAGGTATCTCTAAATTACAAATAACAATCATACAAGTGTGTATAATATAGGAAAGATTCATTTACCCAATGTGGCTCTAGGAATGTGATAAGGCCCATGGTCAAATAATGTTATATGTACAACTAAGGTGTTTCATCTCCAAATTAAAGAAAGAGATCTAAAATTATGATGGAGAAATGAAAGGGCATGCACCATAATAATATATAAGCAACAAGAATAGGAACATAGGTTCAAACTAGACATAAGATAAATGATTATAAATTTAAAGATAGAATAGACATCATTAAATTTTGATAAAGGTATGGAAAGGATTATAATAATGTGATAAAAATTATAACTTTTATACTACATAAGAATAGGAAAACAAATACAAATCCATGTTAATAGTTATAAATCAACACAAAATCAAAATATGATATATATTATGGAGAAACAAAGATATAAGTTATATCTATGTTGGACACATGATAAGATTGCATCTCATGTGTAGAGATTATTTTAGTTACATTCATAGAATTTATGCACAATAATTTAATTTATGATATTTTTTCATTTAGTTGTAGATGGAATGATGTAGAATATTTTTTTTGTTCCTCATAGAGCCTAAATTAGAACCCAACTATAGATAGAGAGTGTATGATTAAGTATAATGCACCTATATAAGTAGGGATAAGGAGATAATCATGCATAAAATATATTTAGGGAAATATTGTATTTTAAGATACTTACAAATTACAATCAACCATAAACAATTCTACACTGTAATTATAATTATGTGTGGTGCTATGGATAACCATTTGAAATTTATAGAAGAGACAAGGATATATTCTAGTACAAATGAAATCTTAAATGTTCAACCTTTTTAAATTATACACAACAATAAAAATGATTTAAGAAAGAAAAATCACAAATGCACAACAAAGTTATAATGAGATTAAAATAATCTAGGCCTTTTTGGGATGGCCCCCACAAAGAAAAAGTTAAATATCATTGGTAGTGATATTGCCTACTTCAAAAAATTAAATGACTAATAAAATAAAAGAACAAGAAACAATATAACCACTTGGTATTCTCTTTGAAGGGTAATAATGAGAGTGATAGGGAACATTCATGTAAATTTAGTTAGACTTTTAAGTGTATGTGCTTAATTTCATTGTATGTTTGAACCAAAAAAATGGATTAGTGTGTAATGCTTCGCCACGTAACCCTAGAGGAAGTTGCAATAATCTATGAAAAACACACATTTTTTTATTATTTAAAAGTACAATATAACATGAAAGTTCACTATCTATTGCCAACATCCTCTAGGGCTACGAGACTAAGGTTACGCTTGAATCCCATACATAAAACATAAGTATATCCATAACATGATTAACTACTTAAGAAATAAATTTTCATACATTCCAAACATGAAATCGCATCACAAGATAAGATATACTTCAAGATTTACAACATTACATTAACTCATCAATAAAGTTTACATTACTCATTCTCAGAATGAGGTAGTTCATACAAGTGTGTTACATAATACATGAAACCTCGTCGAATACAACTGAGGGGTAATAAAATACAAAAGCCATCTGTAACAATAACAAAGCATGAAATAAACAAGATGGAATCCATGAGCTCTCCACAGGAAGACCTCACCATCACGATATGAAGATAAAGGGGACCCAATGGTGTAGGGTGCACGTTCCTCCCAACCAAGTGGTACTCGAAGGCCCATCCCCCATGATAGGAGATAGTAGCAAGGATTCATGACCAAACCTATGACCTCTAAAACTAGGATGACACATACTGAAATTGTAATACCCCTTCATTTTGCTTCTTGTTCAGATTGTTTTATGCTTTGTTAGCTGCAACTACTTTGATACTGGATATATTTTGTTATGATGTTTTGATCGCTGCTATTGAGCAACAACTATTATTGTGTGATGTGTTTATCTGATTTTTATTTCACATGCTTTAATGGTTTAATGATGTTAGTGGTTATAACATGAGATTATTGATTGTGATGTTAATGTCAATCTTTGATGAGTGTATTGGTGAAGGAGACGGGTTCGCATCACTTGCTTGCAAGCGCCCTGTGAATCAATGATTTCTTCTTCATGGTGTGTATTATATGTTGAATATACTATATGATGTTGTTTACATAGTTTCAGGTTGCAGGTACATGACATTGACTCTACCTGGTTTCACAGGTTTGAGTGTGTCGATCCAATGGTTAAGTTGAATGGGAGATAGTAGCTAGGTAACATGTGTTAGGTTTACACCCTAGCCTTAGTGTGTCGTCTGTCCTGATTGTTGACTCATAGTTTACCTTATTTTAATGTTATTTGATTTTGAATAGTGTGTGATTATTTAATCAATTTTTTAGAATGATTGCATTGGTTAAAAGTGGTGATTATTTTATATTAAATTAAAATTATGCTTAGATGTTATATTTAAAGTTAATAATAAAATAAAATAAAATTTATTTAATTAATTAAATTAAATTAAATTTATTTAATTAATTAAATTAAATTAAATTTATTTAATTAATTAAATTAAATTAAATTTAATCTCAAAAGGGTTGAATTTAGTTATTAAATAATTAAAATTAATTAATTAAGTTTTATTGAATTAAATTAAATAAAAAAAATAAAAAATTGAAAGATATTTGAAATTGCGTTTTAAATTCAAAGTGGGTTTTCGAAAATGGAAAATTAAATTAATATTTAATATTCAATTTTGCATGCAATTAGATTTAGGTTGTTTGAGATGTTTTTGATTGAGGACTGAAGCACATTTTGAATTAAGAAGAAGAGTTGATTGAAAATTCATTGATTCAAGAAGAAGATTTTGGGAGAAGAGAAAAGTTTCTTGAAAGCAGAGAAGATTTTTTGGAAAAATTTGCATAGAGAAGGGTTTGAAGAAGTTTTTGATTGTAGAATTGATTTGAGGAAATATTGTTTGCATTAGTTGAGTTTTGGATTGGATTCATTGCACAGTTGAAGAAAATTCAGGAGATCTTTGGAGGAGGCTTGCATCAGAAAATCATCTTTTCCTGTAGCTTCAAAATCTAGGTTTTGTTCTGTGTTTTTCTTGTTCTTGTTTGTTTAAAACAAATTTATATTGTTAAAGAATCTGTTGTTGAATTCATTGGGGATTTGGATTTGTTAATGGAAATTAGGTTTAAATTAATCTGAAATTTGGGGAAGAATGTATAAATATACTGTAGGATTTAATTTTGTGATTGGGGAAATTGTAGAATCATTGTTAAATCAAAACTTAGATTGTGGAACACATGAAGATTGTTGATGAAATTTTAATTCCTTTAGAAAAAAATTAGATCTGGTTTTGAAAACAAATCCTCTATAGAAAACTTTCAATGGAAAAAATCAAGATTCGTTTAATTTTCCTACTTTTATATTGTTTGAAAATTAAAGGAATGGTTTTAAAATAATTCAGTTTTAAATCTCTTTGAATTTAGGAAAGATTTTTGGAAAATTTTAATTATTTTCCTGTAACTGGTTATTTTTATTTATTTTCTCAATTTTACCAGTAAAATTAATCTGTTTAAATATATATATTTATATATTATATGTATTATATTCTGATAAATATATATACATATAACATATAAGTATATATATATTTTATTATAGTTAAAGATTTAAAATTGTTTTCCTTTTGAACAAAATCACCATACATGAAATTGTACAGGCCTGTGTGAATTTCCGCACACGGTATTTGTGATAAAGTTTGTTTTTTTATATAAAATAAAATTTTATTATACACACTGGACGGTGGCCATGACCCCATCGCCCAGGGATTTCCTTGGGTGATGCACTGCCCATGGGGTAATGCACCCACTGCTTGGGGGGACGCACTATCCCATGAGGAGTGCGGCCTCCCCAAGTCAATGTCGTCCGTTGTACTAAGTACAATTGGCGTATACAGTTTTGGGGACCGGCAGTACTGTCCGTCTGATGGTGTACCGTTTGGTCACTATCTTTTGGTATTAATGCGAACTTTTATTGGGATTTAAAGTCTTTGTTTTTTTTTTATAATTTTTTTTATATAATGATCTTTTGTTTAATGTAGGTTGTGAATATTTTATATTAAATATTAATATATAATATTTAATATAAATGTATTTATATATTGGGAAATTAGTGTTTGACTATGAATTTATACAAAATTAATTAATATTATAGTCTGGTAATTTTTAGAAAACCAGAGGTTTAATAAACAATGTTTAATGCAATTTTATTTTTAAACATAGTTTAGTATATAAATAAAATATACCTAATTAAATATATAAGGAATGCTGCTTATATATTTAAGTATTTAAATTTTTAATATTCTGTTTTTAGACATATGTTGCATGCAAAGTTTTTAGACAACTTAAACTGAAATAAATAATGTGCATGGTTAGATAAGGTTGAGAAAAGATATTTATTTTAATGGAAGAGATTATCATGTTTTAATAAAAAATTGGAAGAATATTATTTTAATTTTCGCGAGATGCATTAAATAGGAGATGGATTTAAGATATCCAAATATAGTGTTTTTCATTGCTAGTGCATTTTAAGATTAAATTTCCTTATGTTGATTACTTTGGGAATAGATGATTTGTGTTTCTAAATTGTAAGTCTTCCAGAGGTTATGGGTTGATTCTTTGTTAAGTCAATCATTCGTTTACCCTTGGGTAGTGCTTTATGTGTTTGTTTCCTCCAAGTATTGGAGTGGGTTTCCTTAATTGTTGCCTCCTAGAATAGGACAGTTTGTGTTGGTTAAGTTCTATAAGCACTTGAGTTACCCTTGGAGTCTAGTTTTGTGTAGCGTGTTATCCATTAGAAGAGTGGATTTTGTTAGGGGCCAGAGCCCAAAGAGGTAAATTGGGTAACCTTCAGAAGTGATTTAAACAAGTGAAAATTAAAGTAATATACTTAGTTGTTTAGGATGCATTTCACATTAATCAAGATAATTTAACTTTACTCATAGACACAAGGGCTTGTTTAGACTTGGGGTGAGTGAGAAGGCTTGGAATGACAAGGTCAACTATTTTGTCCTTACGAGAGGGATTTGATTCTGCATGAGTGAGTATGAGGGTCAAGATTCGGTTGAGGTCATCAGGATTACCAGAGCCTATGAAGAATGCCCAGAGGAGATCTCATGAAAAACCATACGATGACACTCTGTCTAGGATAACATTGAGATGTGTGTTGTGTGTATGGATTCTTTATCATACTTGATTAATATTATGTTTGGAAGCAATGCGACCATGATAGTGTTAGACTTATATTGTGCATGTGTTTGGTTGAGTCAGTATGAGTCTGCCTTTGGTTAGAGGTAGTAGATTCTTTGTCCTTTTTGCGTTGTTACTATCTCCTAGCATGGGGGGTGGGCCTTCGAGTACCACTTGGTTGGGTCGAACATGCACCATGAACCGTTGGGTCCCCCTTGATCTTCAGTACGTGGAGGCGAGACATCCAGTTGGACAGCTCGTGGGTCTTGTTTTTGTTTCTAGCACTATTGTATTTCAAAATGTAATAAGTTGGTTTTACCCCTCTTGTATTTATGAGGTGGATTTATGTAATTTTAACACTTATGTATTTATGAATCATTCTGGAAATGAGTGTTGTAATCAGTTGTTCATGTAATGGATATATGTTATGAATGTTATCTTCTTATCTTTTTATTTATTTATGTAGAATGAAATGTTTATTATTTGAGTTGTTTAATGCAAATTTTTTAATGATGTATGTTAATGGGAATTTAAGTAATCTCGGTTGCGTAGCCTTAGGGGATGTTGTCAATTGTAGATGAACATGCATGTTTAATTCACTTTAATAAAAAAATAAATTAGTACGCTTTTATTATGAATTGAAACTTCTTCTAGGGTTGCATGGTGGGGCATTACAGAAATAACTAAATACAAAACCCTTACAATCACAAAGGTCACATTGCTTCCAGTGTTACACAATCGTTTATATCACAGAACTAACAAACAGTTGACTTAGGAGGAGTTTCATCACAATGTTGCATGGGATATCCTAGTAAGTCACCCTAGGCCCCAACCCCCATCTTGGGATATCCTAGTAGCCTCTCATGACTCCCAGCCCCACATGCAATCCAAAGCGGAATCGAATATCTTTCGAGAAGACAAGATATCGATCATGCCATTCCAGGCCTTCTTGTCTCATCCCAAGTCTAAAATAACACAAGGATCCATGAGCGAGGCACATTAATCTTAATTAAGTGTTTAATACTCCCTAATCTTCTAACAAATTAATTAGATTATCATTGGATTAACTAACTCACAACGAGTTATCCTGGCACCACTTTGTGTGTCGACTCTCGTTGAAAGTCACTCCCCTAAGACAACCTCATGGAACTATTCCACTACCCAAGGCAAACTAGTGCTACTACAAATATACCAAGAACCCCACTCAAGATATTAGGGCAACACTTCCCCATTCATGGAAACTAGGTAATCACTGATAAAGGCAATGCACTACCAAGGGTAACAAACTGGATTGACACAAGAATAATTCACAACCCCCAAATCCCTATTACGACTAGCAGACTTAAATAATTCTAAGCAATTTCCCTAAATAAATAAATAGAGGAAATAAAATGCAAAGGCAATCATACAGGAAATAAACTACTTTAGGATATATTAAATCCAATTTCCAGTGAATTTACAATAAATAATTGCCCCGTAAATTTAATAAAATCAAAACACTTAACATTCAGAGAAAGGAAATTTTAAATTATCAGTAATTCAATTTCCTCGATTACTTTTAAAAGAATAATAATTTCACAAAAAAGATTAAATCAACTAGTTCCTCTACTTGTGCATATATGCATGCACCAATTTTTAAATAAAATCATCAATTATATATTTAAATATATATATACATTGAATATATACAAAATTATATATTTATATATATAATTATATATATCCAAAATATATATACATTAAATATATTTCAAAATATATACAAAGATTCCACATTATTATAAAATATCTATATAAATATATGTATACATATATATATATATATATTTAATATCTATATATATATATAATATACTATATATATATTTTAAATATTATTTAATTCACAAAAGAAATCAAAACCATTATACAGGCAGATGAATCATTGATTAAAGTTTGCATAGGTTACAAAGAAGGGCCAACTGTATTAATACGGCCAAGCCTCCTTTATTAACTTGGTCGCAGTCCATGGTAAGAGGAGGGGAGGCTAAGGAGGATTACCTCCACATCGCCACCCCCATAAGGGGCGGTGGTGGAGGTAATTCCTCCAACGCCTTCCATTATATACAAACAAACGAACTTCCATTTCAAATTTAATACTTCACAAATAATTTTATCCCCAGTGTATGAAGCTTTCGTCGTACGATGATAACAGTTAATATCAAAAGTTTTTTAGACAATTTCAATAGTATATATTATATATATGGATATATATACACATATATTAATATAAATCTAATCAATCAAATATTGAAATTGGGAAATAATTTTCCACAGCGAATTTTACAAGAAAATTTTTACAAACACCATAGAAAGCCAAATTTCACAAAGAAAATTCTATAGATGCATTTCTCAACCAAATTATAGAGGTTTCCTTTTACAACTAATCGGAAAACGAATCTTAAAATGAGAACAATAAAATTCATACAATTAATTTTGAAAAAATTTCTCGAGAATATTTCAACCTATTGGAGAATTTTTCCTACAGAAACTAAATTTCTTCCAGATCCCTAAGTGTTTCTTTCTGAATTCATCTAAATTTTCAATAATCCCCATTAACAATTTTTCCATAGTTTCCATAGAGAATTTCAATCTACAGACGAATTTATTTTATAGAGGATTTATTGTACAGAGGAATTTCATTTACGACAATACAATTTTAATACAAAACTTAAACTTAAAAGTTTGCACAGACAATCTTTTATAGAGAATATCTAAACTAGAAGTTTTTCAATATAACTAAACAAAATTAAAGAATGAACCTGTAGTCCAATGCCTATGAATTTTTAAATTTGAAGCAGTGCCTCCTCCACAGATCCAAGTAATTTTCCTAGATAAACAATAACTTCCCTCAAAATAATTCAATTTCTCGAACACAACAACAATTCCCGAGAACAATTTTTCTAAACATTCAAGAACACAAAACTTCTTTCTACATCAATTCTTCCAAAAAAAATCTAGAACACATGCAAATCCCAAAAAGAATTCCTTTCAATCTATTTCCCCACACCCAAAATATCCCCGTGCTTTAGCCTTCTCACTTCTTCCGTCAAAGCCACAATCTTCTCCCCGTGAATAAATTTCTAACAACTTCATTAATTATTCTAACACATGTTAAAACTCATAATATATCTTTAACAACCAATTTACATAAAATCCTCCAGATATTTAAAATTAAAACATTTAAATAATTCTAAATATTTACCATTTCAAATTTAACTTAATGAAACTAATTTAATCAATCAATAAATAATATAATCCTAAGATTAGACTATTTACCAATTAATTAATTCACAACTTCTAACATTTAAATAAGATTAATTTAATAATAATTTTAAATAATTAAATTCATTCAATTTCGTTTTTAAGCATTTAACATAATAAATCAAAGCAATAATAAATAACTTTTAACAAGAAAAACCGGCTAGATTAGATGACACACTGAGACTAGGGTAAAGGCTTGACACAAGAATCCTAGCTACTATCTCCCAATCAACATAACTGGTGGGTCGACATGCTCAAACCTGTGAAGTCAGGTGGAGTTGTTGTCATGTACCTTTAATCTTGTAAACAAGACATATATATAGAACATGCATATAAATATCATCATAAAATAACACACCATGAAGAGGAAATCATGGAATCACAAGGCACTCGTAAGCGAGTGATGCAATTTCATCCCCTTCACCAATACACTATCATGAAACCGATAGTTCTAACATATATAAACTATTCATGTGCAATAATCATGTTATTCCAAATAATCATTATGCTAATTAAAGGCATGTCAAATGATAAAATCAAAGTAAGGTAACATCACATCATGACATATAATCCACATCGCTCTATAAATAGCGATCAAATAATAAACAAGTATCAAAGTATATCAAAGTCTAAGAGTAACCAGAAACAAAGCAAAGCAAGTTAGGACACTGTCTGAAACAAAGAGAAAAATGAAGGGGTATTACATAGTGCCTCCCTAAAGATAGAGAGCGAATGGTTAAGTATCATGAACACACATATAACTAATGGTATGGAGATAGTCATACATAACTTGTATTTAGGGACATGATGTATTTTAAGATACAAGTGATTTTTATATAATTATAAGAAATTTTGTGCATGATAATATGAATGGTTTAGGTGGTTGTAAGGGACATTTCCCTATATACCCAATGTACAATCATTTTAAGAGGGAAGAATAAATTATTGATACCAAGATTAATACAATAATGTTCATGCTTTTGGTAAATATTTCCATGAAAGTATTAGTAAAATTCTAGAGTTTAGGTCACAAGAAAGAGTATGAAGAACTCAACATACTTCATGCTAGAGAAGGAGATATTATATTATGAATGAAGTCTTAAGTGTTTATCCTTTTATCATTGCACACATCTAGGCCTTTTTGGATGCCTCACTAAGTGAATGTTTAATACCATTCTCGGTGATGGTGTACATTCAATACAATAAATGATCAATCAAATACAAAAGAATATTAAATAGCAGTTTATTGAAATAATTTGAAAGGGTAATAATTGGCCTTTTTGGATGCCTCATGCTAAGTGAATGTTTAATACCATTCTCAGTGATTGTGTACATTCAATACAATAAATGACCAATCAAATACTTTATTGAAATAATCTTGGAAGGGTAGTAATTTTGGTGCCTAGCACAATGCATTTTAGGATATGACTTACAAATCTATAATTTCATTTAAATGCATGATGTTATGAATATATTTAGGTGGGGATCTTTAATGAAATTATAGTCATAATTTATTGTATTAAGTTGTAAGTCATATCCTAAAATACATTGTGCTAGGCACCAAAATTTATATTATAACTAGTTTCACTTATCCATTCACATAAATCCAATTACTACCCTTCTAAGATTATTTCAATAACTATTATTTAATAATCTTATGTATTTTATTGATCATTTAATTAAACATTCACTTAGTTTGAGACATCTAAAAATCCCATAGGGGATAGGAACTTATATATGCTCCATGTGCAAAGATAATTAGTGATTGATACTAATTTATATATAAGTTTGGGAATTTTTTTATTAATTAGTATTAGTATTAGGTTATTGATTATAACACATAGGTCACAATAGAGGTTAAGAAACTTAAGAATGATTTGGGTGAAGAACTCAATATAGTTCAAGTGATACAAAGAGATTTCAATAGATGTGTCGAGTATTAACTATTTATCCTTCATTAATTTTATATAGGTGAAAAATTCATTAGTATTGGCATGTGTCCCTATCTCAGAAGAAGCATGCTAATTTTTTCACCCTTTATTGTGACCTTAAAACTATAATTTATAAGTACTAATACCAATTCATACAAAGATTGATAAAAAGTATTGAAAATTTCTACTAATTTCATTATAAATCACTAATTATCCTCTTATAATTATTAAAGATATATATAGGTTCATGTCCTTAAGCACCAAAGTGCTTTGAAGACCTATTTGGAAGTGTTATTAAATATATATATATATAGGTTCATGTCCTCAAGAACCAAAGTGTTTTTGAATCCTGTTTGGAAGTGCATGCGCCATTGTTGAAGCAAATTGATTACATAGATCAATGTCATTTGTATGAATGTGCCTTGTTCTTGAAATGTAATATGTGAGGCCAAATATTAAGAATACTTGACACAATATTACATGAAAAGTGTGACCCTACTGGATACAGGTGGAAATCGAACATAGGGAGAGCCATTGTAGGTGGAATCTATGATTGGAATGGACGTGCCTTTTTTTTGCAATGTAATATGTGTGAGGCTAAATATTCAGATTGGTTGACACAAGATTACATAAAAAGTGTGACCATATTGGATATACAAAGATCTCTGCCTTCTATTTCCTGACTATTTGATCCATCGTTAGCAAACACCTAAATAATTTAGTCTAACCTCACATATCATATACAAATATTTCTACTTAATCAGATCTAGCTACACTAGATATCAATTGTGCAAATTTATTGTATATGAGTACAAATATGAAAGAATAGCTATAAAGCATATTAAGAAAGGCATATGTAATGCAGGAATTCTAGAGCACATAGATATCAATGGTTCAAATTCATTCCTTTTGTAAGTATGGAGCATACTTGCACTAGTGATGTGGTACAAATTCATCTATTTTACTCCACCAAAGTTGTACAAAAGGGAATTGAAAGAGGAATGTTTTTACTATAATAATTCTCACTATTAACTTATTAGTGGGCACATCAACATTTTCCTAGAATGGTGTTTGCACTATCATGGATGTTTTCTTCTTTAGGGTTTTCTTTCCTAGCCACTTTCCTAACAAGTTTAGGTAGGATAATGCAGATGGATAGTCTACCTTACCTTTTATTTAGTGTGTAAACCCCTATTTGTTCTGAATAAATTGGCTTTGTTTACCTCTAAAAGTGAAGATTTCATAAATTTGGTTTAGATATTTGACCGTGACATGGACGATCATGGAGCTGCTACCAGTGTCATTCCATTTATGGCAATGAGTCCAATGTCGAGGCCATTCCAAGAAATTTCAAAATCATTGGATAAGAATAAAGTTATATATCCTTTTAAGGCATCGCATGGGCATGGGGAATGTGGGTTTTAGCTGAGAACCTATGAACCTTAAAAATAGAAAAAACCCTAACTTAACACATAGACATAAACAAAATACCCTAACATTAACAATACAAAAATATAATCAAAAGCTACCATAGTCACTTGTCAGGTGAAAACTATGCAATTATCGAAGCAAATAACATTGAAACAAATAATTAAAAATGGAGAAAAACATGGGTTTGAAATGTATTTGTAGACCCACTCTTTGACAGATCAGCCTCTAAAAACAATCAATTTGCTTGAACATGAAAAATGCCCACACCCATTTGTTTTTTTCTTTTATATTTGAGGTATTTGACCAAAATTAGGTGGCCATGTAGGTGCCATGTAGTCGCCTTATGATTTTAGCTGAAACCTACTCGGTCGAATCAATTTCGGTCCAAATTAGTTTGATAGAATTTGTACGATTGACCCAAAGTGTGACATAGTTTTTTACTTTTATCCCCTTGTCTTCTAGAATGCATAATCTGATCCATCAAACAAAGGAGCATCTCTTTTGTGTGTAATTCCATATCTACCTCAAGTGGTTAAGATTTCTTCTAAAGAACCTTGCTCTGATACCAATTGTTGAATGCACAAGATAAATAAGAGGGGGTGAATTAGTTTTTCATTAAAACATCAAAACCCTCATTAATATTCAATCCACATAACCTTTAATTTGTTAGAATCATTTAGCATGAAATAAAATAATAGAAATTGAAACACATCAACACCATGCACAATAAAACACCAGATTTATGTGGAAAACCCAAGAAGGGAAAAACAACAATGAGGATTAGGTCATAATATAAAGTAATTGCAACACCAAATGCAGTGGCCTCTCTGCTTGAGGGCTCGCTTCCCAAAAGAAAGAAGGGATCACTACTAAATTATAGAAAAGAAGAAGATTGTTATAGTGATAAATTCATTTCAATGCATTGGAAAATTTGATTACAACATCACCAACACATCCATAGCCTTTCTGAAGATTGTAGACACCTTCTTCTCACTACTTCTAGTATTCTAACTCATTGAAGCTCACACTAGACTTCTCAAATTTTTTGGCATACAATGACTTCTAGTTCAACATTTTTAATCTCCCCTGCCTCTTCTATGTATCTACTCCTCCAACCGCATTTAACTCCTCTTCCCTCCTTCTACTCTCTTCTTCTATCTTCTTCGATGCATCTAGACATTTCTTCTAAAATGTATCTAGAAACTTATTGGTTGCTGAAAAAAAAGTAGCTCTGTTTTTGTAAAAATATACGCAAGTGGTACTCTGTTTTTGGCAAAAAAATGATGGCATGAATGTATCAACACAGAAGCACAAACAACTCTATTTTGATTAAAGGCATTAATAAAAACTAAGTATATTGAATCCTCCAAATTTATTTTTATCTCTTTTTTGTGCGTATTTCTTCGTTTCACTGTGTATCTGTTGCTTTTGTTTGTCTCTGTTTCACCAACAAAATGGTATCAGAGCCTAGGTATTACAAATGTCTAAAACTGTGAAATAGAAAAGTGGATTTGTCAGAAAATCAAATATAAGCCACTCCATATTTGAGAAAACAAGTTGTGTATAAACAAAGAGAAGAAAGACTTCAAACAAAAGAAAACATTAAATTGAAGGACAAGAAGAGGTTCATTGGTCTGAAAAGAAGACAAGGGAAAATGCAGATTTGGAAGATGCATAGGTCAATGGGGTCATTGAAGGCATGAAAGTTTGAATAAAGTAGCAAAATTTTGTTGTTTCCAATCATACAAAAGGGTTTTATACAAATTGAAAAGAAAATAGAGAAAAATAAGATTGTAGAAAATAGGAAAAGGGTTTTATTGGAGAGGCAATTTTTATTTTAAAAATCATGGTAGGAACAAGTGGAAGTATTGCACAACCCCAGGTTCCAATTTTTAATGGTAAAAAATATGAATATTGGAGCATAAAAATGAAAACTTTTTTTTGCTCCCAGGATGTTTGGGATTTGGTTGAAAATGGGTTTCCTGAACCAGTAGACCAAAAAGCTTATCAGGCTCTATCATAGGCTGAGAAGGATTTGTTGAAAGAAAACAAGAAGGATGCTAAAGCACTATTTATCATTCAACAGGGAATGGAGGACTCAATTTTTCCAAAAGTTTCAGCTGCCATAAGATCAAAACGGGCATGGGAAAGTTTGCAAACAACTTACCAAGGCATAGACAAGGTGAAAATAGTAAAATTAAAAATTCTTAGAGGGGATTTTGAAAATCTACAAATGAAGGATTCAGACTCAATAGACTCATTCTTTACTCGTGCAATGAAAATAGTAAATCAGATTAGATCTTACAGAGATACCATTGAAGATCAAAAGGTTGTAGAGAAATTACTCAGAAGCTTATCAACAAAGTTCGATCGAATTGTAGTAGCTATTTTGGAGGCCAAAGACCTTACTCAGCTATCAGTAGAAGA
Source organism: Sequoiadendron giganteum (assembly GCA_007115665.2). Taxonomy (NCBI): domain Eukaryota; kingdom Viridiplantae; phylum Streptophyta; class Pinopsida; order Cupressales; family Cupressaceae; genus Sequoiadendron; species Sequoiadendron giganteum. The sequence continues at coordinate 616,560,871 of CM021102.1, read as the reverse complement.
ATTAATGGGATCACTCTTAGTACACAAGCAAAGATTGAATCGATCAGGGCCATCATCATTGGAAAATTCATTCAAGACTCAACTTTCATTTGGTAGATTAAGAGGGAGATCAAATTATAGCAGAGGCAGAGGATGTTTCACACCAAGAGGAGGAAGATAAAATACACAATTTGAGAGTAGAAGACCAATATCAAGCCCACATTCATATTCTTCACCAGCAAGAGGAAGGGGGAGCAACCATTCTCATAGCCATCATCAAGGAGAAAGGTATGATAAATCTAATATCCAATGTCATTACTGCAGTAAATTTGGGCATTATGCATCAGAATGTAGAAAAAGGAAATATGACATGAATAAACAAAAGGCACATTTCACAAATGAAAACAAGCCCAACACTAGTGAAGAAAACACCATATTGATAAAATGCAATGTAGCAAAAGAGAGCTCAAAAGAAGTGTGGTTCTTAGATAGTGGTTGTAGTAATCATATGAGTGGGAGCAAGGAGATGTTTGCAACAACGGATGCCTCAATAAAATCAAAAGTAAAATTGGGGAATGATCAACGAGTTTCAGTCATGGGCAAAGGGTCAATTAACATAAAAACTAAGCAAGGTGAGGAGAAGCATATTTCTGATGTATATTGTGTTCCTGGATTGCAACACAATCTCATAAGCATTGGACAACTAGTGCAAAAAGGATATAGAATATATTTTGAGAATGGTGAATGTGTGATTCTAGATAGGAAACCAAGCAATAGGCTAATTGCAAAAGTTGAGATGACAAAAAATAGGTTGTTTCCACTTAGAATTCAAAGTGAATTGTTTTTGCAGCCACAAGGATTTAAAAAAGTTGGTGAGTTAGCTTTCAAAGCTTCATACAAAAATGAATCTTGGCTATGGCATTTAAGACTTGGGCATTTGAACTTCAAAGGGTTACAACTGTTAAATAAGAAAAGAATGGTGCATGGATTGCCACCAATAGAGCCACTTAAGACAACATGTGAGACTTGCATATTGGCAAAGAAACATAAGAAAACACTTATATTTGGAGAGTCTTATAGGGAAAATCATTCGCTTGAGATATTCTCTTAAAACTTTTGTGGACCTATGAAAACACCATCCATTAGTGGAAAAATTTATTTCTTGACATTTACTGATGATTTCAGCAGAAAAGTAGGGGTTTATTTCTTGAAATACAAATAAGATGCATTTTCTATTTTTAAAGATTTCAAGACAAAAGTTGAGAAAGAAAGTGGATACTACATCAAAACATTGAGAACAGATCAAGGTGGAGAGTATATATCAAATGATTTTCAAAAAAATTGCAAAGAAAATGGCATAAGAAAACAATTTACAACAAGGTATACTCCTCAACAAAATGGAGTAGTTGAAAGGAAGAATAGAAAAATTATGGAAATGGCTCAAAGCATGATAAAAGAAAAACATCTACCAAATGAGTATTGGGCTGAAGCGGTTGCATGTTCTATATATATATTGAATAGATGTCCAACAAAAGCGGTGATAAAAAAACACCAGAAGAAGCTTGGAGCAAAAGGAAGCATAACATAGCACATTTGAGTCTTTGGATGCATGGCATACTCATTGATACCTCAAGAGTTGAGAGAAAAAATTAGATGATAGAGGAGAGAAGTGCATATTTGTGGGATATAGTGAACAATCTGAGGCATATAAGCTATACAATCCTATCACAAAGAAGTTGATAATAAGCCGTGATGTTGAGTTTGTTGAAGAAGAAGCATGGGATGGCAGCATAGACCAAACAACTATAGTTGCACCTAGTTTTCCACAGGAGAATGAAGAGAATGAAACTCAAAGTGTGAATCGTAGTACACAAAAAAATATTCCTACAACACCTTCAAGGGTACCTACCACTCCAAATATTACTACTCTAGCAAGTAACGACAACAGTGATTCTTCTAATCCAACACTTGCATCACTAAGATCGAGGTCCATAAACACTTCAAAGAAGACGCGTAGTTTAAGAGACATTTATGATGAAATACAAGAGGCTGAAAATGATGACCTATGCACTAATTTTGCATTCTTAGCAAAAGCTGATCTAATTTATTTTGAAGAGGCAATTAAGGATGACAAATGGATTGCAACCATGGATGAATAAATTCAATCAATAGAAAATAATCAAACTTGGGATATAGAAGAGCTTCCTAAAGGCAAGGATGCAATTGGAGTTAAATGGGTTTACAAAACAAAGTATAATGCAGATGGAAAAGTAGAGAAATGCAAGTCAAGACTAGTAGCTAAAGGTTTCACACAATAGTCAGGCATAGACTACAATGAAACATTCACACCCATCGCAAGATTGGATGCCATTAGAATGGTCTTATCTGTTGCAGCTCAAAACAATTGGAGGGTTTATCAAATGGATGTTAAATCAACATTTTTGAATGGAATTTTAGAAGAAGTGTATATAAAACAACCACCTAGTTATGAAATTTTTGGAGAAGAACATAAGGTATACAAACTGAAAAAGGCACCATATGGTTTGAAACAAGCTCCTAGAGCTTGGTACAGCAGGAAAGATTCTTATTTTGTGAACAATGGGTTAAAAAAGTATGACAATGAACCAAATTTGTATGTCAAAGTGAATGGAGGAGAAATCTTGATTGTGTGCTTGTATGTAGATGATTTGATATTCACAGGTAACATGTCAATTGATTCATTCAAGGCAACCATGAAAATAGAATTTGATATGACTGATTTGGGGCTCATGAGATATTTCCTTGGTATAGAGGTGAGTAAAAATAGCAAGGAATATTTATATGTCAAATTAAGTATGTTAATGATGTGTTGAAAAGATTTAAGATGAAAAATGTGAATCCAACACCTACACCCATTGCATTGGGTTTAAAACTTAGCAAGGATGACAATAGTCCTAGTGTTGATTCAAATTTGTTCAAAAGATTAGTTGGCAGCCTTATGTATCTAACTTCCACAAGATTGGATATCATGTATGGAGGTAGTCTCATTTCTAGATTCATGGACAAGCCAAAGGAGTCACATTGGAAAGTTGGAAAAAGAGTTTTAAGATACATTGCTGGAACAAAGAACTTTGGGATCTTATACAGATCTTCAGATGATTACAAACTGATTGGATATACAGATAGTGATTGGGAAGGTAGCATGGATGATAGAAAAAGAACTTCAGGTTATATCTTTCATCTAGGATCAGGAGCTATCTCTTGGGCATCGAAAAAACAACCAATTGTGACACTCTCATCAGCTGAAGTGGAATATGTTTCAGCCACATCAACAACTTGCTAGACAGTATGGATGAGAAGAGTACTTTCAGATTTGAGGCATCCACAAGAAGAACCTACAATTTTTTTTTGTGATAATAATTCAGCAATTGCTTTATCTAAAAATCATGTTTTTCATAAATGAAGCAAGCATATTGATACAAGGTACCATTTTATTAGTGAATTGGTGAAAAATGGTGACATACATCTTCAGTTTTGTAGGTCTGAAGAACAACTAGAAGACATATTTATGAAGCCGCTTGCAAAAAATGTTTTTAAGCATCTCCTAGAAGGAATTGGGATTGTAAACTATTTTGGCAGTGAAGAGTAAGGGGGACTGTTGGCGTACGGTGACTTCCAGCTCACATTTTTAATCTCCCTTGCCTCTTCCATCTATCTATTCCTCCAATGACATTTAATTCCTCTTCCCTCCTACTCTCTTCTTCTATCTTCTTCAATGCATCTAGACATTTCTTCTAAAATGTATCTAGAAAATTCTTGGTTGCTGAAAAAAAAGTAGCTCTGTTTTTTGTAAAAATATACACAAGTGGTACTTTGTTTTTGGAAAAAAATATGATAGCATGAATGTATCAATGCAGGAGCACAAGAAAATATATTTTGATTAAAGGCATTAATAAAAACTGAGTATATTGAATCCTCCAGATTTCTTTTTATCTTTGTTATGTGCATATTTCTTCATTTCACTGTGAATTTGTTGCTTTTGTTTGTCTCTATTTCACCAGCAAAATTAACACTTCGCAACTTTGAAATTCACATCACACATTGCACACACTAATTCTCCATCAACACAACACTTATTTATACCTTCTTGAACCTTCAAAACATTCTCCAAGGTCGGCTATGCACCTCAACCGTGCAAATTCTAATTAGTTTAACACCAAAACATTCCCATGGTGGAAAGGAATGAAGGTGGATCACATCACACCTTAACTTGGACCTAAATCTACTCATACATGTCACACCACACTTCTACAATCACCAAAGAAAATCCACAATAAGTGTAAAAACCTAAGGTCAATTGAACCTATGTAAACACCATTAAATTTTAAGTACATGCTTCCTCAAATCCAAGGAAAACTCATGGACCACATAGAACACTTTAAAAAATCCAAAATATTTCACAAATAACCTACAATCCAACAAATTCCTTTGCAACAGCTTTCACCTAAAAAACAAACTCATCATGTACACCCATATAATCTTCTACACACTCCAATTCAAGAAATCACCTTGTGGAGCACCAAACCATGATTTTGTTTAGCTAAATCTAGATATGAACCTTATCAACACACTTCTAGAATCACAAGACCAAAAACTGAACTATGAAGAAATATAGAGAAAAACCATCTCCCCCAGACACCACTGCAACACATTTTCCACATACTAGTGAACACAAATTCTTTTGTAGAATGATCCATACCAATAAATTATAGATATAACATCTATGAACACCTCTAGGAAACATATTCAAACCACACAAACAAATCTTCAACATAGAAGAAATGAAGAGAAAAACCAGAATGGATGAATATTTTTCCATGGGTTTAGTAAGAACAAAGTCCAAAGTAGCATGGGAGATTATTCAAAATGCATACTAAGGAAACAATAAGTTAAAATTAGAGAATTTATAGATATTGAGAAGAAAGTTTATAAATTTACTCGTGTAACAAGTTTCATCAATTAAATTATCAAGTGAACGGAGAAAATATTGATGATAAAAAAGGAGTGGAGAAGATATGGAAACTACCAAGAAGGTTTGAGACCATTGTGATGAAGAGCACAAACTAAGTACTACGTACAAATTAACAATGCAACATATCTTTGCTGCAACAAATAATAATTCATAAAACCCAAGAAATGTAAACACAACTAAATATTTTCTTATTAAATTCAATAAGCTTGAGACAAATACACAAATTATTCAAAACATCATGGATTCAAATCTGCACAATAGGCTCTTCTTGTAGCTTCATTTTGCTGCTCCAAAATTCTTCATACTTCCCCTCCAAATCTCTACACCTTTCTTTTGAACTCCATGTTGATCTTTGCATGTTTTACTCCACTCTTTCTCTCATATGTGCTATTGATTTTCTGATCTTCTAACACCTATCACACTTTGTTTGTCCCCGCTCCCTCATTTTCTTGAATCTTGGGCATGTGTAGGATCATCATGGAAAAAATTGACCCTTAAGTGGCAATGAAAATTAAAAAAATCAGAGTTGGGAAACTTGACATAAAACTTTGAATAAGTTATCTATATTATTTCAAAAATATGTAAGAATATAATATATGGAAAATTGAATGTAGTTTTTAAACTACTAGGTTAATTTTTGTAAAAAAAGAACTATTTGGTGAAAATTTGAAATTTCAATGCAGTAGTACTAAACTTTCAGGGAAAAAATAAGAAGTAGGTGTTTGTCTGACCACCCTAACCATAATAAAATGATAATATTTTAGATATAAGTAGAAGACTCATGTCCGGATGCGATGCATATTTTTTTGTAATTTTTTTTTAAATAAATAATTAATTATGAATTTTTTATTACAAATTTTAAAAAATATAAAAAACTCATATGTCTGACCACCTTAACTTGGTCAAAACTTCATGAAATTCATTTTTTTTTTAATCTTATAGTATGCCAATCATAGAATGTGAT